>JAVFKF010000029.1:2400000-3600000 GCA_036926295.1 Pachydiplax longipennis | reverse complement strand
AATCTTCTGATATGGAATATAAAGCATAATAAACAGGTACTTCATTATTAGGAAGTAAATACTTATTTCATAGTAAGAGCTGAAACACCTTCCCCCTTAAGTTTTAATTTGTAAAGGAAATAAATAATCTATATCTTCGGTATAAATTGCTCTATAGCATAATATCTCATATTTCAATCACAAAATTTGTAAATAGTCAATTACTTGGTCCCCTATCTGGGTACTACTATAAATATATTAAGTTTATATTATGTATCTGCTTTATTTTTAGAATATTTACTAAAATCTATCCTCGTACTTTATTCTTATATACTGGAAGGTGAAATGAGGAAGTAAATATCTAAGTAATATATGTCTTAAACTCTCCTATGTTAAATTAATTTAATTATATGATAAATAGTAGCAACATAAAATAGTAGCATAATTATTTACCTTCAGAAATGAAAAAAATTGAAAAGTTGTATCTAAATCATCCAAACCAAAATCTACTTACAGAGATATATCTTGATATTTATTTTTCTCAAGTTTGTCTCAATTTCAATACAAAATTTTCAGGCAAAATTAATGATTCTCTGACAAAAGCAATACTTGTTAACAAGATCAAGCATGATGTTCAAAATTGTTGGTACCAAACATAGCTTTTTCTTCAGCTATACTAGGTATGGTATGAAGGTTAAATAAAAACATATGAATTATTGTTAATATCTTTATTTAATTTTAAGAGGGGGGCCACATGGCCAATCTGCCTGGCATTTGCCCTATGCTGAGAGGGAAACCCCTCTAAAACCTCCCAAAGGCAGTTCATAATCTTTTAATGCACATCAATCATAAATTGGACAATACAGAAATATAACATCATATTTAATATCTTAAAAGTTCTGTAACAATTCAGAGACCCTCAATTAGGACAACCAAACCGAAAACAAGATAAACAGTGACGATAAAGAATATACACATTCACACACACGCTCATACATGTTCCTTAAAAACCCACACACACATTTTCCTTTAAAGATACACATTCACACACTCACACACACATACAAAAAGTTCTCAACTTCACACTTCAGAAACAATAAAGTCGCTCAGAAAGAAAGACTCCACTAGATTAATGTCCATCAAGTACCCATACAAAACAAACTACAGTATACTCTCAGGATTGTATCACTTTTGCAAGGGAAATAACACTCCTGATTTGCACATCAGAAAACATGTTGAATTCAGAACAAAGATTGGCATAGACTGACTTGAAACATTTTGATATAAATTTGATGAAATTAAACATAGAACTGAAAGTCAAAATATTAAGGCATTAATGAAAGTTCTTGTACTCAGTTCTCAGCATAGCACAACAGGAAGGAAACCACTTTGGTTAAATACAATATCCATGAATGGTATATAAAGCATGGAATTCTATGGCTAGGACTTGTAGTTTCCCTAGATCACAGAGAAGATTCTCGGTGCCTGCACCAAATTGTGTCTCACCACTGTCTCTCTGTGCCTGTTGGGGATTGTCTCATCACATGATCCTGTGTCACTCTATGACACAGGAAGTTTGAAGTTCAACCAGTGTCATTTCACAATTGCTTCCATTTGTTCTGCTAGCACAATTAGTTCAGGATAACAGGATATTCACACACCAAGCAGTACTTAAGTAGTACAGGTTCTGGCACAAGCCTGATGGTTTTGCCTTCTTGTTCAATGAGATCTTGCTGAGAGATCTTGCAGCAACTTGAAAGAGCTTCATAAATATAGACTACTTTGGAAAATTTGCCACAATACCAAAGTAGTAATTGGTCATAAAGATATAAGGCTGAATATATAACTTCATGAGTTCACATGAAAGAGTATAGTGATATAAGTATTTTATGGATATAGCAAAGCTGTCAGTATATAAATATATCCACTTCATTTATTTAGCTAAATTGAGTTTATGTCATCTCAAACTCCAGATATACACTCTGCTATATCTAATCAATATAACCAGCTAAAGTGGCAGTACTTGTCCCCAAGCCAGGAACAGTTTTAGGGGTACTAATTTCTAATTACATACTATTACATTTTTTTTCTTTTTAACATTTTTTTTATTTAACTTGTGTTTAACCTAATTCTAGTCTTACATACTAAATTGGTGATGCCACCTATTGTGCCTTTTTTATTATCTTTTTTCTTGTTTATTATTCTGGTTTTTGTTGCATTTTGTATTTTTTTCTTGTTTATCATATTTTTTCTATTTTCTTTTTATTTTTATAATTTTAAAATATTTTTGCATTTTTTAGGCGTTCTTTTTTTCTTTTTTTCCAAGGGGCAGAGCACCATAGATTTTTAACAATATTGTTATTTACATTGGACTCTGCTACTGAATATGTATTAGAAGGAATTCTGCTTCTGGTGATAATTCTAGTTAAGAGAGGATGCCACATGGCAAATCTGACAGACATTTGCTATTTCCTGAGAGGGAGACCTGTCTAATACCTCCCAAAGGCAGTTCGTAATCTTTTCATGCACGTCAATCATAAATTGGACTATACAGAAATATAACAATATATTTACTACCTTAAAAGTTCAGTAACAATTCAGAGACCCTCAATTAGGACAACCATACCAAAACCAAGATAAAGAATGACAATAAAAAATATACATTCACATACACACTCATACATGTCCCTTTAAAACACACTCACACACATTTTCCTTTAAATGATACACATTCACACACACACACACACACACACAAAAAGTTCTCAACTACACATCAAGAGATGTGAAGAGACCAAGAAGAAGACCAAAGGACTGATTGAGCAGATAAAACTTTTTGGTAACACGGCAAAGAGGCGCTCAAATGTAGGCATCTGGAAAACATTATTGAAGGTCTATATCTGATATCAGATTGAAATTGGGTAAGGTGAACCAATAAAGTCACTCAAAGATTAATGTACACTGAATCAGCCATAGATAGAAAGATTGCAGTATACTTTCAGGAAGGTATCCATGTTAGTAAGGCAGTATTTATCAGACTTGAATCATGTTCAATATGCCAAATTAAGAATAGAATGGACACCAAATCATTAAGACATTGTATTCAGATTTGGCATAAAAGTTATAGCATATGGAAACACTGGAATGAACCATCAAAGGCCATCTAAGAGATAGAATTCTTTGCATTACAAGCCTAGGACTTTTAGTTTAGTAGTAGTACAACACAGAGTATTCTTGGTGCCTGCACCCACTGGTGTCTCACCACTGTCTCTCTGTGCCTATTAGGGCATGTCTAGTGACATGACACTAAGTTACTTTGGAAAATTTTCCATAAAATTTCAATTTCATTTGGTAATACTAAAGAGTATTACCATTGCATAATAGGGATAAAAAACAATTCCCAAGTTTGAGATCCACTGAAGAACCTTATATATAGCAATTGCTTTCAAATTTAAGAGATTTCACATTCCATTTCATAAAAGATTTTCTATTAATAGGAATAGATATAAATACCATGGAAGAGCAATCATGTGAATATTTGAAGGCCACCAAAGCCATAAGGATGAGTCTCTTGCGCCTTTTACCACTGAGCAGCACCAAGGTAAAGTGGCAGTACTTGTCCCCAAGCCAGGAACAGTTTTAGGGGTTCTAATTACATACTATTACATTTGTTTTTCTTTTTAACATTGTTTTTATTTAACTTGTGTTTAACCTAATTCTAGTCTTACATACTAAATTGGTGATGCCACCTATTGTGCCTTTTTTATTATCTTTTTTCTTGTTTATTATTCTGGTTTTTGTTGCATTTTGTATTTTTTTCTTGTTTATCATATTTTTTCTATTTTCTTTTTATTTTTATAATAAAAAAAAATTTTGTATTTTTTAGGCGTTCTTTTTTTCCTTTTTTCCAGGAGCAGAGCACCATAGTTTATACAGAAATATAACTTCATATTTAATACCTTAAAAGTTCTGTAACAATTGAGACACCCTCAATTAGGACTATTACGCTTATCAAAGCCATAAGAAAATGAACCAACTCCATTATATCAACCAAATTTTAATTACATCATCTTAAAACCCAGTTGTAGCATGGCCAACGTAATTGTCTCAAATAAGGCCACATTTGCTTGATCTGGATTTTTTTCCAATGAGCCAACAAACAATTACAACCAATTGCTGACTACTAATTCTGGCGAATTCTGACATGCCAGGTGGTGGTTGCAGAGGTGACATTCCTCTGGGCGATAAGGTCCCAAACTCAACGCCATTGATTAACATTAATAAGAATTTATATGGAGAAGTAAATGACAAACAATTCTCCATGGAAATCACTGATATTCCCTTAAGTTTAAAACCATTATGAGCTAATGAATTAAACATATCATAAAAATTGAAATTCCTAGTAGAGATAAAGGCCATCACTGTCTATTTCTCACATTGATTTATGTGAACACTAAATTCAAATAAGATGAGCTAATGAATTAAAAATATCATGCAAAACCCACCACCAGAAATCATCTACAACCACAATAACTACACACATGCATGAAATAAAAACACCAAAACCAATATTAATGACTAAGCAATAAAATATCATCAACAGAACCATTCACACACACACACACACTCATAACAGCAAATCAGAACTCATGCATACCATGGGAAAAACGCAATAGAAATCTTGCGTAACTAACGGGCTAATGCACACGATTTACGCTCAACGCAAAGAATATGAGCATGAAAAAAAACACGTGTCACGAAAAATTACCTGCCTCATAAAACAAAAATCTCCTACCTCAAGCATGACGGCTCATGCATACTAGAGATAAACGAGCTAACTAATTAACTGCCAGCTGAAATATTTCTCGTGCGTTCTAAGCTAAATCTATCCTATCTACACAGCAGCGCTTCTTTACCTGCGGAAAAAAGTTTCAAATTATAAAGCATGAAAAAAAAAAACATTCATGGGCATTAGAAAAAACAGCACACTTACACACAGGAATGAAAAACTTACATTACACGCCAGATACACAATAACATAAACACTCTACATAACAATAAAAATACATCATGAAATACATTAATGTGAACAGTGTGGCAAAACATGGTGTGAGCAATGACTGAGGAAGTGATGTTTCTTGTGGTGTGGTAGGTGTCGCATGTATGGTGCCGTGATCTGATGTGTGTGAAGGCACTGAATTGTATGTGCCCATGATGAACAGGAACCTCGGGAACACCCTCTGAAGAGGAGGAACGAAACAAACAAACGAAACAAAAAGACTAGCTAAAGACACTGGAAGCACTAAAGAAGCGGTTCCTACCCTCACTGCTAAGTAATCTGCTCTAACGCCCTTCCTAAATGCCTATGGCTCTAGCGACTTCGGGACCCATCTGGCAACCCCAGGACAACAGAATGCCCTTTTCCTCCATTTGAAGACATGGAGGTTGGATACGTATGCCGGTACCCATTCGGCCCCTTCCCAATCTCAGCCGCATACCACTTGTATACGTTACCGTCCTCTACCGCGGGGAGGTGTTGGGCAAGGACTGTATCCTCATCGGGTTTTAAGACCGGGTTTACGGCTTTTCCTAAAACCCTCAAATACTCGAGAGGACAAAAAAATGCGGAATAATAATTCCGAACACTACATGATATTAGGTATAGAGGACCCATTCCTCCTGCATTTTAAATGCAACCCAACATCATGGAAAACAAAAACAATCATCTTTCGAATACTAAATAAAATACCCTACAAGCATTCATTCAATGATATATAACAAAATACACTAAACAAAATTTTAAATTAAATCTTAAATTAAAACTTATACAAAGATTAAACACCAACTCTCACGCTAAGCAATATAACTTTCTAACATGCATGTAAGGATGACAGAAGGTAGACACTTAGTTTGGAAAATGATGAGAAGATATTCATTACTTTAAATTATCATAAGACATGTAAACATTTAATGAGAAGGATGCAAAATGCAACCTTGAAACCGGGGATATGAAAGAGAATCATCAATCTACCATAGTCGCATATATAATAAAAGTCCGAACGCTCTTACTTAAGAAAATATTGTAACTTAGGCGACATAAAACCTAAATAATGATTCGGTGGTAAATCGCAGAGAACAAAAGGTTTCGAAATTAACCTATCGTAACTACCATAGAATGCTAGCTTCATGTACGACATTCGTGATCTAAGATGCATAGCGATTCGAAGAATGAGAACTCGCAAAGATCAGCTCTGTCTGGTCTTAAATCACCGACAGATTATAATTCCCCTGCCCTGCGCTATTTATTACACTTAAAAAATTATTTGGATGGAAATTGGTTGGGAATCCACTTTTACCTTGCACACACTCGCCCACCACCACACTGTTAGTTCCAAAACACCTAACTACACATAAGGACTATCAACCAGGAAAGGTGTCTATCTAAAAATCATCAACTTCAACCATTCATGCAAGTGCACTTGCCACAATCATTCACTCATTAGGCACACCAGAGGTAGAATCGGATCCCAATAATTTCCATCACCCGAGTTAACGAATCCCTAAAATCGCATCTATGCTACGGTAAACTCTACACTAACGGACACGATTTACGCTTAACCCTAAGAATATGAGCAAGAGAAAACACCGCTTCTCGAGAAATTACCTACCGCATATAACAAAATTCGCCTTCGTCAAGCATGACGGCTCATGCATACTCGAGAAAAACGAGCTAACTAATTAACTGCCAGCTGAAATATTTCTCGTGCGTTCTAAGCTAAATCTATCCTATCTACACAGCAGCGCTTCTTTACCTGCGGAAAAAAGTTTCAAATTATAAAGCATGAAAAAAAAAAAACATTCATGGGCATTAGAAAAAACAGCACACTTACACACAGGAATGAAAAACTTACATTACACGCCAGATACACGATAACATAAACACTCTACATAACAATAAAAATACATCATGAAATACATCAATGTCAGCAGTGTGGCAAAACATGGTGTGAGCAATGACTGAGGAAGTGATGTTTCTTGTGGTGTGGTAGGTGTCGCATGTATGGTGCCGTGATCTGATGTGTGTGAAGGCACTGAATTGTATGTGCCCATGATGAACAGGAACCTCGGGAACACCCTCTGAAGAGGAGGAACGAAACAAACAAACGAAACAAAAAGACTAGCTAAAGACACTGGAAGCACTAAAGAAGCGGTTCCTACCCTCACTGCTAAGTAATCTGCTCTAACGCCCTTCCTAAATGCCTATGGCTCTAGCGACTTCGGGACCCATCTGGCAACCCCAGGACAACAGAATGCCCTTTTCCTCCATTTGAAGACATGGAGGTTGGATACGTATGCCGGTACCCATTCGGCCCCTTCCCAATCTCAGCCGCATACCACTTGTATACGTTACCGTCCTCTACCGCGGGGAGGTGTTGGGCAAGGACTGTATCCTCATCGGGTTTTAAGACCGGGTTTACGGCTTTTCCTAAAACCCTCAAATACTCGAGAGGACAAAAAAATGCGGAATAATAATTCCGAACACTACATGATATTAGGTATAGAGGACCCATTCCTCCTGCATTTTAAATGCAACCCAACATCATGGAAAACAAAAACAATCATCTTTCGAATACTAAATAAAATACCCTACAAGCATTCATTCAATGATATATAACAAAATACACTAAACAAAATTTTAAATTAAATCTTAAATTAAAACTTATACAAAGATTAAACACCAACTCTCACGCTAAGCAATATAACTTTCTAACATGCATGTAAGGATGACAGAAGGTAGACACTTAGTTTGGAAAATGATGAGAAGATATTCATTACTTTAAATTATCATAAGACATGTAAACATTTAATGAGAAGGATGCAAAATGCAACCTTGAAACCGGGGATATGAAAGAGAATCATCAATCTACCATAGTCGCATATATAATAAAAGTCCGAACGCTCTTACTTAAGAAAATATTGTAACTTAGGCGACATAAAACCTAAATAATGATTCGGTGGTAAATCGCAGAGAACAAAAGGTTTCGAAATTAACCTATCGTAACTACCATAGAATGCTAGCTTCATGTACGACATTCGTGATCTAAGATGCATAGCGATTCGAAGAATGAGAACTCGCAAAGATCAGCTCTGTCTGGTCTTAAATCACTGACAGATTATAATTCCCCTGCCCTGCGCTATTTATTACACTTAAAAAATTATTTGGATGGAAATTGGTTGGGAATCCGCTTTTACCTTGCACACACTCGCCCACCACCACACTGATAGTTCCAAAACACCTAACTACACATAAGGACTATCAACCAGGAAAGGTGTCTATCTAAAAATCATCAACTTCAACCATTCATGCAAGTGCACTTGCCACAATCATTCACTCATTAGGCACACCAGAGGTAGAATCGGATCCCAATAATTTCCATCACCCGAGTTAACGAATCCCTAAAATCGCATCTATGCTACGGTAAACTCTACACTAACGGACACGATTTACGCTTAACCCTAAGAATATGAGCAAGAGAAAACACCGCTTCTCGAGAAATTACCTACCGCATATAACAAAATTCGCCTTCGTCAAGCATGACGGCTCATGCATACTCGAGAAAAACGAGCTAACTAATTAACTGCCAGCTGAAATATTTCTCGTGCGTTCTAAGCTAAATCTATCCTATCTACACAGCAGCGCTTCTTTACCTGCGGAAAAAAGTTTCAAATTATAAAGCATGAAAAAAAAACATTCATGGGCATTAGAAAAAACAGCACACTTACACACAGGAATGAAAAACTTACATTACACGCCAGATACACGATAACATAAACACTCTACATAACAATAAAAATACATCATGAAATACATCAATGTCAGCAGTGTGGCAAAACATGGTGTGAGCAATGACTGAGGAAGTGATGTTTCTTGTGGTGTGGTAGGTGTCGCATGTATGGTGCCGTGATCTGATGTGTGTGAAGGCACTGAATTGTATGTGCCCATGATGAACAGGAACCTCGGGAACACCCTCTGAAGAGGAGGAACGAAACAAACAAACGAAACAAAAAGACTAGCTAAAGACACTGGAAGCACTAAAGAAGCGGTTCCTACCCTCACTGCTAAGTAATCTGCTCTAACGCCCTTCCTAAATGCCTATGGCTCTAGCGACTTCGGGACCCATCTGGCAACCCCAGGACAACAGAATGCCCTTTTCCTCCATTTGAAGACATGGAGGTTGGATACGTATGCCGGTACCCATTCGGCCCCTTCCCAATCTCAGCCGCATACCACTTGTATACGTTACCGTCCTCTACCGCGGGGAGGTGTTGGGCAAGGACTGTATCCTCATCGGGTTTTAAGACCGGGTTTACGGCTTTTCCTAAAACCCTCAAATACTCGAGAGGACAAAAAAATGCGGAATAATAATTCCGAACACTACATGATATTAGGTATAGAGGACCCATTCCTCCTGCATTTTAAATGCAACCCAACATCATGGAAAACAAAAACAATCATCTTTCGAATACTAAATAAAATACCCTACAAGCATTCATTCAATGATATATAACAAAATACACTAAACAAAATTTTAAATTAAATCTTAAATTAAAACTTATACAAAGATTAAACACCAACTCTCACGCTAAGCAATATAACTTTCTAACATGCATGTAAGGATGACAGAAGGTAGACACTTAGTTTGGAAAATGATGAGAAGATATTCATTACTTTAAATTATCATAAGACATGTAAACATTTAATGAGAAGGATGCAAAATGCAACCTTGAAACCGGGGATATGAAAGAGAATCATCAATCTACCATAGTCGCATATATAATAAAAGTCCGAACGCTCTTACTTAAGAAAATATTGTAACTTAGGCGACATAAAACCTAAATAATGATTCGGTGGTAAATCGCAGAGAACAAAAGGTTTCGAAATTAACCTATCGTAACTACCATAGAATGCTAGCTTCATGTACGACATTCGTGATCTAAGATGCATAGCGATTCGAAGAATGAGAACTCGCAAAGATCAGCTCTGTCTGGTCTTAAATCACTGACAGATTATAATTCCCCTGCCCTGCGCTATTTATTACACTTAAAAAATTATTTGGATGGAAATTGGTTGGGAATCCGCTTTTACCTTGCACACACTCGCCCACCACCACACTGTTAGTTCCAAAACACCTAACTACACATAAGGACTATCAACCAGGAAAGGTGTCTATCTAAAAATCATCAACTTCAACCATTCATGCAAGTGCACTTGCCACAATCATTCACTCATTAGGCACACCAGAGGTAGAATCGGATCCCAATAATTTCCATCACCCGAGTTAACGAATCCCTAAAATCGCATCTATGCTACGGTAAACTCTACACTAACGGACACGATTTACGCTTAACCCTAAGAATATGAGCAAGAGAAAACACCGCTTCTCGAGAAATTACCTACCGCATATAACAAAATTCGCCTTCGTCAAGCATGACGGCTCATGCATACTCGAGAAAAACGAGCTAACTAATTAACTGCCAGCTGAAATATTTCTCGTGCGTTCTAAGCTAAATCTATCCTATCTACACAGCAGCGCTTCTTTACCTGCGGAAAAAAGTTTCAAATTATAAAGCATGAAAAAAAAAACATTCATGGGCATTAGAAAAAACAGCACACTTACACACAGGAATGAAAAACTTACATTACACGCCAGATACACGATAACATAAACACTCTACATAACAATAAAAATACATCATGAAATACATCAATGTCAGCAGTGTGGCAAAACATGGTGTGAGCAATGACTGAGGAAGTGATGTTTCTTGTGGTGTGGTAGGTGTCGCATGTATGGTGCCGTGATCTGATGTGTGTGAAGGCACTGAATTGTATGTGCCCATGATGAACAGGAACCTCGGGAACACCCTCTGAAGAGGAGGAACGAAACAAACAAACGAAACAAAAAGACTAGCTAAAGACACTGGAAGCACTAAAGAAGCGGTTCCTACCCTCACTGCTAAGTAATCTGCTCTAACGCCCTTCCTAAATGCCTATGGCTCTAGCGACTTCGGGACCCATCTGGCAACCCCAGGACAACAGAATGCCCTTTTCCTCCATTTGAAGACATGGAGGTTGGATACGTATGCCGGTACCCATTCGGCCCCTTCCCAATCTCAGCCGCATACCACTTGTATACGTTACCGTCCTCTACCGCGGGGAGGTGTTGGGCAAGGACTGTATCCTCATCGGGTTTTAAGACCGGGTTTACGGCTTTTCCTAAAACCCTCAAATACTCGAGAGGACAAAAAAATGCGGAATAATAATTCCGAACACTACATGATATTAGGTATAGAGGACCCATTCCTCCTGCATTTTAAATGCAACCCAACATCATGGAAAACAAAAACAATCATCTTTCGAATACTAAATAAAATACCCTACAAGCATTCATTCAATGATATATAACAAAATACACTAAACAAAATTTTAAATTAAATCTTAAATTAAAACTTATACAAAGATTAAACACCAACTCTCACGCTAAGCAATATAACTTTCTAACATGCATGTAAGGATGACAGAAGGTAGACACTTAGTTTGGAAAATGATGAGAAGATATTCATTACTTTAAATTATCATAAGACATGTAAACATTTAATGAGAAGGATGCAAAATGCAACCTTGAAACCGGGGATATGAAAGAGAATCATCAATCTACCATAGTCGCATATATAATAAAAGTCCGAACGCTCTTACTTAAGAAAATATTGTAACTTAGGCGACATAAAACCTAAATAATGATTCGGTGGTAAATCGCAGAGAACAAAAGGTTTCGAAATTAACCTATCGTAACTACCATAGAATGCTAGCTTCATGTACGACATTCGTGATCTAAGATGCATAGCGATTCGAAGAATGAGAACTCGCAAAGATCAGCTCTGTCTGGTCTTAAATCACTGACAGATTATAATTCCCCTGCCCTGCGCTATTTATTACACTTAAAAAATTATTTGGATGGAAATTGGTTGGGAATCCGCTTTTACCTTGCACACACTCGCCCACCACCACACTGATAGTTCCAAAACACCTAACTACACATAAGGACTATCAACCAGGAAAGGTGTCTATCTAAAAATCATCAACTTCAACCATTCATGCAAGTGCACTTGCCACAATCATTCACTCATTAGGCACACCAGAGGTAGTATCGGATCCCAATAATTTCCATCACCCGAGTTAACGAATCCCTAAAATCGCATCTATGCTACGGTAAACTCCACACTAACGGACACGATTTACGCTTAACCCTAAGAATATGAGCAAGAGAAAACACCGCTTCTCGAGAAATTACCTACCGCATATAACAAAATTCGCCTTCGTCAAGCATGACGGCTCATGCATACTCGAGAAAAACGAGCTAACTAATTAACTGCCAGCTGAAATATTTCTCGTGCGTTCTAAGCTAAATCTATCCTATCTACACAGCAGCGCTTCTTTACCTGCGGAAAAAAGTTTCAAATTATAAAGCATGAAAAAAAAAACATTCATGGGCATTAGAAAAAACAGCACACTTACACACAGGAATGAAAAACTTACATTACACGCCAGATACACGATAACATAAACACTCTACATAACAATAAAAATACATCATGAAATACATCAATGTCAGCAGTGTGGCAAAACATGGTGTGAGCAATGACTGAGGAAGTGATGTTTCTTGTGGTGTGGTAGGTGTCGCATGTATGGTGCCGTGATCTGATGTGTGTGAAGGCACTGAATTGTATGTGCCCATGATGAACAGGAACCTCGGGAACACCCTCTGAAGAGGAGGAACGAAACAAACAAACGAAACAAAAAAAAATAGCTAAAGACACTGGAAGCACTAAAGAAGCGGTTCCTACCCTCACTGCTAAGTAATCTGCTCTAACGCCCTTCCTAAATGCCTATGGCTCTAGCGACTTCGGGACCCATCTGGCAACCCCAGGACAACAGAATGCCCTTTTCCTCCATTTGAAGACATGGAGGTTGGATACGTATGCCGGTACCCATTCGGCCCCTTCCCAATCTCAGCCGCATACCACTTGTATACGTTACCGTCCTCTACCGCGGGGAGGTGTTGGGCAAGGACTGTATCCTCATCGGGTTTTAAGACCGGGTTTACGGCTTTTCCTAAAACCCTCAAATACTCGAGAGGACAAAAAAATGCGGAATAATAATTCCGAACACTACATGATATTAGGTATAGAGGACCCATTCCTCCTGCATTTTAAATGCATCCCAACATCATGGAAAACAAAAACAATCATCTTTCGAATACTAAATAAAATACCCTACAAGCATTCATTCAATGATATATAACAAAATACACTAAACAAAATTTTAAATTAAATCTTAAATTAAAACTTATACAAAGATTAAACACCAACTCTCACGCTAAGCAATATAACTTTCTAACATGCATGTAAGGATGACAGAAGGTAGACACTTAGTTTGGAAAATGATGAGAAGATATTCATTACTTTAAATTATCATAAGACATGTAAACATTTAATGAGAAGGATGCAAAATGCAACCTTGAAACCGGGGATATGAAAGAGAATCATCAATCTACCATAGTCGCATATATAATAAAAGTCCGAACGCTCTTACTTAAGAAAATATTGTAACTTAGGCGACATAAAACCTAAATAATGATTCGGTGGTAAATCGCAGAGAACAAAAGGTTTCGAAATTAACCTATCGTAACTACCATAGAATGCTAGCTTCATGTACGACATTCGTGATCTAAGATGCATAGCGATTCGAAGAATGAGAACTCGCAAAGATCAGCTCTGTCTGGTCTTAAATCACCGACAGATTATAATTCCCCTGCCCTGCGCTATTTATTACACTTAAAAAATTATTTGGATGGAAATTGGTTGGGAATCCGCTTTTACCTTGCACACACTCGCCCACCACCACACTGTTAGTTCCAAAACACCTAACTACACATAAGGACTATCAACCAGGAAAGGTGTCTATCTAAAAATCATCAACTTCAACCATTCATGCAAGTGCACTTGCCACAATCATTCACTCATTAGGCACACCAGAGGTAGAATCGGATCCCAATAATTTCCATCACCCGAGTTAACGAATCCCTAAAATCGCATCTATGCTACGGTAAACTCTACACTAACGGACACGATTTACGCTTAACCCTAAGAATATGAGCAAGAGAAAACACCGCTTCTCGAGAAATTACCTACCGCATATAACAAAATTCGCCTTCGTCAAGCATGACGGCTCATGCATACTCGAGAAAAACGAGCTAACTAATTAACTGCCAGCTGAAATATTTCTCGTGCGTTCTAAGCTAAATCTATCCTATCTACACAGCAGCGCTTCTTTACCTGCGGAAAAAAGTTTCAAATTATAAAGCATGAAAAAAAAAACATTCATGGGCATTAGAAAAAACAGCACACTTACACACAGGAATGAAAAACTTACATTACACGCCAGATACACGATAACATAAACACTCTACATAACAATAAAAATACATCATGAAATACATCAATGTCAGCAGTGTGGCAAAACATGGTGTGAGCAATGACTGAGGAAGTGATGTTTCTTGTGGTGTGGTAGGTGTCGCATGTATGGTGCCGTGATCTGATGTGTGTGAAGGCACTGAATTGTATGTGCCCATGATGAACAGGAACCTCGGGAACACCCTCTGAAGAGGAGGAACGAAACAAACAAACGAAACAAAAAGACTAGCTAAAGACACTGGAAGCACTAAAGAAGCGGTTCCTACCCTCACTGCTAAGTAATCTGCTCTAACGCCCTTCCTAAATGCCTATGGCTCTAGCGACTTCGGGACCCATCTGGCAACCCCAGGACAACAGAATGCCCTTTTCCTCCATTTGAAGACATGGAGGTTGGATACGTATGCCGGTACCCATTCGGCCCCTTCCCAATCTCAGCCGCATACCACTTGTATACGTTACCGTCCTCTACCGCGGGGAGGTGTTGGGCAAGGACTGTATCCTCATCGGGTTTTAAGACCGGGTTTACGGCTTTTCCTAAAACCCTCAAATACTCGAGAGGACAAAAAAATGCGGAATAATAATTCCGAACACTACATGATATTAGGTATAGAGGACCCATTCCTCCTGCATTTTAAATGCAACCCAACATCATGGAAAACAAAAACAATCATCTTTCGAATACTAAATAAAATACCCTACAAGCATTCATTCAATGATATATAACAAAATACACTAAACAAAATTTTAAATTAAATCTTAAATTAAAACTTATACAAAGATTAAACACCAACTCTCACGCTAAGCAATATAACTTTCTAACATGCATGTAAGGATGACAGAAGGTAGACACTTAGTTTGGAAAATGATGAGAAGATATTCATTACTTTAAATTATCATAAGACATGTAAACATTTAATGAGAAGGATGCAAAATGCAACCTTGAAACCGGGGATATGAAAGAGAATCATCAATCTACCATAGTCGCATATATAATAAAAGTCCGAACGCTCTTACTTAAGAAAATATTGTAACTTAGGCGACATAAAACCTAAATAATGATTCGGTGGTAAATCGCAGAGAACAAAAGGTTTCGAAATTAACCTATCGTAACTACCATAGAATGCTAGCTTCATGTACGACATTCGTGATCTAAGATGCATAGCGATTCGAAGAATGAGAACTCGCAAAGATCAGCTCTGTCTGGTCTTAAATCACTGACAGATTATAATTCCCCTGCCCTGCGCTATTTATTACACTTAAAAAATTATTTGGATGGAAATTGGTTGGGAATCCGCTTTTACCTTGCACACACTCGCCCACCACCACACTGTTAGTTCCAAAACACCTAACTACACATAAGGACTATCAACCAGGAAAGGTGTCTATCTAAAAATCATCAACTTCAACCATTCATGCAAGTGCACTTGCCACAATCATTCACTCATTAGGCACACCAGAGGTAGAATCGGATCCCAATAATTTCCATCACCCGAGTTAACGAATCCCTAAAATCGCATCTATGCTACGGTAAACTCTACACTAACGGACACGATTTACGCTTAACCCTAAGAATATGAGCAAGAGAAAACACCGCTTCTCGAGAAATTACCTACCGCATATAACAAAATTCGCCTTCGTCAAGCATGACGGCTCATGCATACTCGAGAAAAACGAGCTAACTAATTAACTGCCAGCTGAAATATTTCTCGTGCGTTCTAAGCTAAATCTATCCTATCTACACAGCAGCGCTTCTTTACCTGCGGAAAAAAGTTTCAAATTATAAAGCATGAAAAAAAAAACATTCATGGGCATTAGAAAAAACAGCACACTTACACACAGGAATGAAAAACTTACATTACACGCCAGATACACGATAACATAAACACTCTACATAACAATAAAAATACATCATGAAATACATCAATGTCAGCAGTGTGGCAAAACATGGTGTGAGCAATGACTGAGGAAGTGATGTTTCTTGTGGTGTGGTAGGTGTCGCATGTATGGTGCCGTGATCTGATGTGTGTGAAGGCACTGAATTGTATGTGCCCATGATGAACAGGAACCTCGGGAACACCCTCTGAAGAGGAGGAACGAAACAAACAAACGAAACAAAAAGACTAGCTAAAGACACTGGAAGCACTAAAGAAGCGGTTCCTACCCTCACTGCTAAGTAATCTGCTCTAACGCCCTTCCTAAATGCCTATGGCTCTAGCGACTTCGGGACCCATCTGGCAACCCCAGGACAACAGAATGCCCTTTTCCTCCATTTGAAGACATGGAGGTTGGATACGTATGCCGGTACCCATTCGGCCCCTTCCCAATCTCAGCCGCATACCACTTGTATACGTTACCGTCCTCTACCGCGGGGAGGTGTTGGGCAAGGACTGTATCCTCATCGGGTTTTAAGACCGGGTTTACGGCTTTTCCTAAAACCCTCAAATACTCGAGAGGACAAAAAAATGCGGAATAATAATTCCGAACACTACATGATATTAGGTATAGAGGACCCATTCCTCCTGCATTTTAAATGCAACCCAACATCATGGAAAACAAAAACAATCATCTTTCGAATACTAAATAAAATACCCTACAAGCATTCATTCAATGATATATAACAAAATACACTAAACAAAATTTTAAATTAAATCTTAAATTAAAACTTATACAAAGATTAAACACCAACTCTCACGCTAAGCAATATAACTTTCTAACATGCATGTAAGGATGACAGAAGGTAGACACTTAGTTTGGAAAATGATGAGAAGATATTCATTACTTTAAATTATCATAAGACATGTAAACATTTAATGAGAAGGATGCAAAATGCAACCTTGAAACCGGGGATATGAAAGAGAATCATCAATCTACCATAGTCGCATATATAATAAAAGTCCGAACGCTCTTACTTAAGAAAATATTGTAACTTAGGCGACATAAAACCTAAATAATGATTCGGTGGTAAATCGCAGAGAACAAAAGGTTTCGAAATTAACCTATCGTAACTACCATAGAATGCTAGCTTCATGTACGACATTCGTGATCTAAGATGCATAGCGATTCGAAGAATGAGAACTCGCAAAGATCAGCTCTGTCTGGTCTTAAATCACTGACAGATTATAATTCCCCTGCCCTGCGCTATTTATTACACTTAAAAAATTATTTGGATGGAAATTGGTTGGGAATCCGCTTTTACCTTGCACACACTCGCCCACCACCACACTGTTAGTTCCAAAACACCTAACTACACATAAGGACTATCAACCAGGAAAGGTGTCTATCTAAAAATCATCAACTTCAACCATTCATGCAAGTGCACTTGCCACAATCATTCACTCATTAGGCACACCAGAGGTAGAATCGGATCCCAATAATTTCCATCACCCGAGTTAACGAATCCCTAAAATCGCATCTATGCTACGGTAAACTCTACACTAACGGACACGATTTACGCTTAACCCTAAGAATATGAGCAAGAGAAAACACCGCTTCTCGAGAAATTACCTACCGCATATAACAAAATTCGCCTTCGTCAAGCATGACGGCTCATGCATACTCGAGAAAAACGAGCTAACTAATTAACTGCCAGCTGAAATATTTCTCGTGCGTTCTAAGCTAAATCTATCCTATCTACACAGCAGCGCTTCTTTACCTGCGGAAAAAAGTTTCAAATTATAAAGCATGAAAAAAAAAAACATTCATGGGCATTAGAAAAAACAGCACACTTACACACAGGAATGAAAAACTTACATTACACGCCAGATACACGATAACATAAACACTCTACATAACAATAAAAATACATCATGAAATACATCAATGTCAGCAGTGTGGCAAAACATGGTGTGAGCAATGACTGAGGAAGTGATGTTTCTTGTGGTGTGGTAGGTGTCGCATGTATGGTGCCGTGATCTGATGTGTGTGAAGGCACTGAATTGTATGTGCCCATGATGAACAGGAACCTCGGGAACACCCTCTGAAGAGGAGGAACGAAACAAACAAACGAAACAAAAAGACTAGCTAAAGACACTGGAAGCACTAAAGAAGCGGTTCCTACCCTCACTGCTAAGTAATCTGCTCTAACGCCCTTCCTAAATGCCTATGGCTCTAGCGACTTCGGGACCCATCTGGCAACCCCAGGACAACAGAATGCCCTTTTCCTCCATTTGAAGACATGGAGGTTGGATACGTATGCCGGTACCCATTCGGCCCCTTCCCAATCTCAGCCGCATACCACTTGTATACGTTACCGTCCTCTACCGCGGGGAGGTGTTGGGCAAGGACTGTATCCTCATCGGGTTTTAAGACCGGGTTTACGGCTTTTCCTAAAACCCTCAAATACTCGAGAGGACAAAAAAATGCGGAATAATAATTCCGAACACTACATGATATTAGGTATAGAGGACCCATTCCTCCTGCATTTTAAATGCAACCCAACATCATGGAAAACAAAAACAATCATCTTTCGAATACTAAATAAAATACCCTACAAGCATTCATTCAATGATATATAACAAAATACACTAAACAAAATTTTAAATTAAATCTTAAATTAAAACTTATACAAAGATTAAACACCAACTCTCACGCTAAGCAATATAACTTTCTAACATGCATGTAAGGATGACAGAAGGTAGACACTTAGTTTGGAAAATGATGAGAAGATATTCATTACTTTAAATTATCATAAGACATGTAAACATTTAATGAGAAGGATGCAAAATGCAACCTTGAAACCGGGGATATGAAAGAGAATCATCAATCTACCATAGTCGCATATATAATAAAAGTCCGAACGCTCTTACTTAAGAAAATATTGTAACTTAGGCGACATAAAACCTAAATAATGATTCGGTGGTAAATCGCAGAGAACAAAAGGTTTCGAAATTAACCTATCGTAACTACCATAGAATGCTAGCTTCATGTACGACATTCGTGATCTAAGATGCATAGCGATTCGAAGAATGAGAACTCGCAAAGATCAGCTCTGTCTGGTCTTAAATCACTGACAGATTATAATTCCCCTGCCCTGCGCTATTTATTACACTTAAAAAATTATTTGGATGGAAATTGGTTGGGAATCCGCTTTTACCTTGCACACACTCGCCCACCACCACACTGTTAGTTCCAAAACACCTAACTACACATAAGGACTATCAACCAGGAAAGGTGTCTATCTAAAAATCATCAACTTCAACCATTCATGCAAGTGCACTTGCCACAATCATTCACTCATTAGGCACACCAGAGGTAGAATCGGATCCCAATAATTTCCATCACCCGAGTTAACGAATCCCTAAAATCGCATCTATGCTACGGTAAACTCTACACTAACGGACACGATTTACGCTTAACCCTAAGAATATGAGCAAGAGAAAACACCGCTTCTCGAGAAATTACCTACCGCATATAACAAAATTCGCCTTCGTCAAGCATGACGGCTCATGCATACTCGAGAAAAACGAGCTAACTAATTAACTGCCAGCTGAAATATTTCTCGTGCGTTCTAAGCTAAATCTATCCTATCTACACAGCAGCGCTTCTTTACCTGCGGAAAAAAGTTTCAAATTATAAAGCATGAAAAAAAAAAACATTCATGGGCATTAGAAAAAACAGCACACTTACACACAGGAATGAAAAACTTACATTACACGCCAGATACACGATAACATAAACACTCTACATAACAATAAAAATACATCATGAAATACATCAATGTCAGCAGTGTGGCAAAACATGGTGTGAGCAATGACTGAGGAAGTGATGTTTCTTGTGGTGTGGTAGGTGTCGCATGTATGGTGCCGTGATCTGATGTGTGTGAAGGCACTGAATTGTATGTGCCCATGATGAACAGGAACCTCGGGAACACCCTCTGAAGAGGAGGAACGAAACAAACAAACGAAACAAAAAGACTAGCTAAAGACACTGGAAGCACTAAAGAAGCGGTTCCTACCCTCACTGCTAAGTAATCTGCTCTAACGCCCTTCCTAAATGCCTATGGCTCTAGCGACTTCGGGACCCATCTGGCAACCCCAGGACAACAGAATGCCCTTTTCCTCCATTTGAAGACATGGAGGTTGGATACGTATGCCGGTACCCATTCGGCCCCTTCCCAATCTCAGCCGCATACCACTTGTATACGTTACCGTCCTCTACCGCGGGGAGGTGTTGGGCAAGGACTGTATCCTCATCGGGTTTTAAGACCGGGTTTACGGCTTTTCCTAAAACCCTCAAATACTCGAGAGGACAAAAAAATGCGGAATAATAATTCCGAACACTACATGATATTAGGTATAGAGGACCCATTCCTCCTGCATTTTAAATGCAACCCAACATCATGGAAAACAAAAACAATCATCTTTCGAATACTAAATAAAATACCCTACAAGCATTCATTCAATGATATATAACAAAATACACTAAACAAAATTTTAAATTAAATCTTAAATTAAAACTTATACAAAGATTAAACACCAACTCTCACGCTAAGCAATATAACTTTCTAACATGCATGTAAGGATGACAGAAGGTAGACACTTAGTTTGGAAAATGATGAGAAGATATTCATTACTTTAAATTATCATAAGACATGTAAACATTTAATGAGAAGGATGCAAAATGCAACCTTGAAACCGGGGATATGAAAGAGAATCATCAATCTACCATAGTCGCATATATAATAAAAGTCCGAACGCTCTTACTTAAGAAAATATTGTAACTTAGGCGACATAAAACCTAAATAATGATTCGGTGGTAAATCGCAGAGAACAAAAGGTTTCGAAATTAACCTATCGTAACTACCATAGAATGCTAGCTTCATGTACGACATTCGTGATCTAAGATGCATAGCGATTCGAAGAATGAGAACTCGCAAAGATCAGCTCTGTCTGGTCTTAAATCACTGACAGATTATAATTCCCCTGCCCTGCGCTATTTATTACACTTAAAAAATTATTTGGATGGAAATTGGTTGGGAATCCACTTTTACCTTGCACACACTCGCCCACCACCACACTGTTAGTTCCAAAACACCTAACTACACATAAGGACTATCAACCAGGAAAGGTGTCTATCTAAAAATCATCAACTTCAACCATTCATGCAAGTGCACTTGCCACAATCATTCACTCATTAGGCACACCAGAGGTAGAATCGGATCCCAATAATTTCCATCACCCGAGTTAACGAATCCCTAAAATCGCATCTATGCTACGGTAAACTCTACACTAACGGACACGATTTACGCTTAACCCTAAGAATATGAGCAAGAGAAAACACCGCTTCTCGAGAAATTACCTACCGCATATAACAAAATTCGCCTTCGTCAAGCATGACGGCTCATGCATACTCGAGAAAAACGAGCTAACTAATTAACTGCCAGCTGAAATATTTCTCGTGCGTTCTAAGCTAAATCTATCCTATCTACACAGCAGCGCTTCTTTACCTGCGGAAAAAAGTTTCAAATTATAAAGCATGAAAAAAAAAACATTCATGGGCATTAGAAAAAACAGCACACTTACACACAGGAATGAAAAACTTACATTACACGCCAGATACACGATAACATAAACACTCTACATAACAATAAAAATACATCATGAAATACATCAATGTCAGCAGTGTGGCAAAACATGGTGTGAGCAATGACTGAGGAAGTGATGTTTCTTGTGGTGTGGTAGGTGTCGCATGTATGGTGCCGTGATCTGATGTGTGTGAAGGCACTGAATTGTATGTGCCCATGATGAACAGGAACCTCGGGAACACCCTCTGAAGAGGAGGAACGAAACAAACAAACGAAACAAAAAGACTAGCTAAAGACACTGGAAGCACTAAAGAAGCGGTTCCTACCCTCACTGCTAAGTAATCTGCTCTAACGCCCTTCCTAAATGCCTATGGCTCTAGCGACTTCGGGACCCATCTGGCAACCCCAGGACAACAGAATGCCCTTTTCCTCCATTTGAAGACATGGAGGTTGGATACGTATGCCGGTACCCATTCGGCCCCTTCCCAATCTCAGCCGCATACCACTTGTATACGTTACCGTCCTCTACCGCGGGGAGGTGTTGGGCAAGGACTGTATCCTCATCGGGTTTTAAGACCGGGTTTACGGCTTTTCCTAAAACCCTCAAATACTCGAGAGGACAAAAAAATGCGGAATAATAATTCCGAACACTACATGATATTAGGTATAGAGGACCCATTCCTCCTGCATTTTAAATGCAACCCAACATCATGGAAAACAAAAACAATCATCTTTCGAATACTAAATAAAATACCCTACAAGCATTCATTCAATGATATATAACAAAATACACTAGACAAAATTTTAAATTAAATCTTAAATTAAAACTTATACAAAGATTAAACACCAACTCTCACGCTAAGCAATATAACTTTCTAACATGCATGTAAGGATGACAGAAGGTAGACACTTAGTTTGGAAAATGATGAGAAGATATTCATTACTTTAAATTATCATAAGACATGTAAACATTTAATGAGAAGGATGCAAAATGCAACCTTGAAACCGGGGATATGAAAGAGAATCATCAATCTACCATAGTCGCATATATAATAAAAGTCCGAACGCTCTTACTTAAGAAAATATTGTAACTTAGGCGACATAAAACCTAAATAATGATTCGGTGGTAAATCGCAGAGAACAAAAGGTTTCGAAATTAACCTATCGTAACTACCATAGAATGCTAGCTTCATGTACGACATTCGTGATCTAAGATGCATAGCGATTCGAAGAATGAGAACTCGCAAAGATCAGCTCTGTCTGGTCTTAAATCACTGACAGATTATAATTCCCCTGCCCTGCGCTATTTATTACACTTAAAAAATTATTTGGATGGAAATTGGTTGGGAATCCGCTTTTACCTTGCACACACTCGCCCACCACCACACTGTTAGTTCCAAAACACCTAACTACACATAAGGACTATCAACCAGGAAAGGTGTCTATCTAAAAATCATCAACTTCAACCATTCATGCAAGTGCACTTGCCACAATCATTCACTCATTAGGCACACCAGAGGTAGAATCGGATCCCAATAATTTCCATCACCCGAGTTAACGAATCCCTAAAATCGCATCTATGCTACGGTAAACTCTACACTAACGGACACGATTTACGCTTAACCCTAAGAATATGAGCAAGAGAAAACACCGCTTCTCGAGAAATTACCTACCGCATATAACAAAATTCGCCTTCGTCAAGCATGACGGCTCATGCATACTCGAGAAAAACGAGCTAACTAATTAACTGCCAGCTGAAATATTTCTCGTGCGTTCTAAGCTAAATCTATCCTATCTACACAGCAGCGCTTCTTTACCTGCGGAAAAAAGTTTCAAATTATAAAGCATGAAAAAAAAAACATTCATGGGCATTAGAAAAAACAGCACACTTACACACAGGAATGAAAAACTTACATTACACGCCAGATACACGATAACATAAACACTCTACATAACAATAAAAATACATCATGAAATACATCAATGTCAGCAGTGTGGCAAAACATGGTGTGAGCAATGACTGAGGAAGTGATGTTTCTTGTGGTGTGGTAGGTGTCGCATGTATGGTGCCGTGATCTGATGTGTGTGAAGGCACTGAATTGTATGTGCCCATGATGAACAGGAACCTCGGGAACACCCTCTGAAGAGGAGGAACGAAACAAACAAACGAAACAAAAAGACTAGCTAAAGACACTGGAAGCACTAAAGAAGCGGTTCCTACCCTCACTGCTAAGTAATCTGCTCTAACGCCCTTCCTAAATGCCTATGGCTCTAGCGACTTCGGGACCCATCTGGCAACCCCAGGACAACAGAATGCCCTTTTCCTCCATTTGAAGACATGGAGGTTGGATACGTATGCCGGTACCCATTCGGCCCCTTCCCAATCTCAGCCGCATACCACTTGTATACGTTACCGTCCTCTACCGCGGGGAGGTGTTGGGCAAGGACTGTATCCTCATCGGGTTTTAAGACCGGGTTTACGGCTTTTCCTAAAACCCTCAAATACTCGAGAGGACAAAAAAATGCGGAATAATAATTCCGAACACTACATGATATTAGGTATAGAGGACCCATTCCTCCTGCATTTTAAATGCAACCCAACATCATGGAAAACAAAAACAATCATCTTTCGAATACTAAATAAAATACCCTACAAGCATTCATTCAATGATATATAACAAAATACACTAAACAAAATTTTAAATTAAATCTTAAATTAAAACTTATACAAAGATTAAACACCAACTCTCACGCTAAGCAATATAACTTTCTAACATGCATGTAAGGATGACAGAAGGTAGACACTTAGTTTGGAAAATGATGAGAAGATATTCATTACTTTAAATTATCATAAGACATGTAAACATTTAATGAGAAGGATGCAAAATGCAACCTTGAAACCGGGGATATGAAAGAGAATCATCAATCTACCATAGTCGCATATATAATAAAAGTCCGAACGCTCTTACTTAAGAAAATATTGTAACTTAGGCGACATAAAACCTAAATAATGATTCGGTGGTAAATCGCAGAGAACAAAAGGTTTCGAAATTAACCTATCGTAACTACCATAGAATGCTAGCTTCATGTACGACATTCGTGATCTAAGATGCATAGCGATTCGAAGAATGAGAACTCGCAAAGATCAGCTCTGTCTGGTCTTAAATCACTGACAGATTATAATTCCCCTGCCCTGCGCTATTTATTACACTTAAAAAATTATTTGGATGGAAATTGGTTGGGAATCCGCTTTTACCTTGCACACACTCGCCCACCACCACACTGTTAGTTCCAAAACACCTAACTACACATAAGGACTATCAACCAGGAAAGGTGTCTATCTAAAAATCATCAACTTCAACCATTCATGCAAGTGCACTTGCCACAATCATTCACTCATTAGGCACACCAGAGGTAGAATCGGATCCCAATAATTTCCATCACCCGAGTTAACGAATCCCTAAAATCGCATCTATGCTACGGTAAACTCTACACTAACGGACACGATTTACGCTTAACCCTAAGAATATGAGCAAGAGAAAACACCGCTTCTCGAGAAATTACCTACCGCATATAACAAAATTCGCCTTCGTCAAGCATGACGGCTCATGCATACTCGAGAAAAACGAGCTAACTAATTAACTGCCAGCTGAAATATTTCTCGTGCGTTCTAAGCTAAATCTATCCTATCTACACAGCAGCGCTTCTTTACCTGCGGAAAAAAGTTTCAAATTATAAAGCATGAAAAAAAAAACATTCATGGGCATTAGAAAAAACAGCACACTTACACACAGGAATGAAAAACTTACATTACACGCCAGATACACGATAACATAAACACTCTACATAACAATAAAAATACATCATGAAATACATCAATGTCAGCAGTGTGGCAAAACATGGTGTGAGCAATGACTGAGGAAGTGATGTTTCTTGTGGTGTGGTAGGTGTCGCATGTATGGTGCCGTGATCTGATGTGTGTGAAGGCACTGAATTGTATGTGCCCATGATGAACAGGAACCTCGGGAACACCCTCTGAAGAGGAGGAACGAAACAAACAAACGAAACAAAAAGACTAGCTAAAGACACTGGAAGCACTAAAGAAGCGGTTCCTACCCTCACTGCTAAGTAATCTGCTCTAACGCCCTTCCTAAATGCCTATGGCTCTAGCGACTTCGGGACCCATCTGGCAACCCCAGGACAACAGAATGCCCTTTTCCTCCATTTGAAGACATGGAGGTTGGATACGTATGCCGGTACCCATTCGGCCCCTTCCCAATCTCAGCCGCATACCACTTGTATACGTTACCGTCCTCTACCGCGGGGAGGTGTTGGGCAAGGACTGTATCCTCATCGGGTTTTAAGACCGGGTTTACGGCTTTTCCTAAAACCCTCAAATACTCGAGAGGACAAAAAAATGCGGAATAATAATTCCGAACACTACATGATATTAGGTATAGAGGACCCATTCCTCCTGCATTTTAAATGCAACCCAACATCATGGAAAACAAAAACAATCATCTTTCGAATACTAAATAAAATACCCTACAAGCATTCATTCAATGATATATAACAAAATACACTAGACAAAATTTTAAATTAAATCTTAAATTAAAACTTATACAAAGATTAAACACCAACTCTCACGCTAAGCAATATAACTTTCTAACATGCATGTAAGGATGACAGAAGGTAGACACTTAGTTTGGAAAATGATGAGAAGATATTCATTACTTTAAATTATCATAAGACATGTAAACATTTAATGAGAAGGATGCAAAATGCAACCTTGAAACCGGGGATATGAAAGAGAATCATCAATCTACCATAGTCGCATATATAATAAAAGTCCGAACGCTCTTACTTAAGAAAATATTGTAACTTAGGCGACATAAAACCTGAATAATGATTCGGTGGTAAATCGCAGAGAACAAAAGGTTTCGAAATTAACCTATCGTAACTACCATAGAATGCTAGCTTCATGTACGACATTCGTGATCTAAGATGCATAGCGATTCGAAGAATGAGAACTCGCAAAGATCAGCTCTGTCTGGTCTTAAATCACTGACAGATTATAATTCCCCTGCCCTGCGCTATTTATTACACTTAAAAAATTATTTGGATGGAAATTGGTTGGGAATCCGCTTTTACCTTGCACACACTCGCCCACCACCACACTGTTAGTTCCAAAACACCTAACTACACATAAGGACTATCAACCAGGAAAGGTGTCTATCTAAAAATCATCAACTTCAACCATTCATGCAAGTGCACTTGCCACAATCATTCACTCATTAGGCACACCAGAGGTAGAATCGGATCCCAATAATTTCCATCACCCGAGTTAACGAATCCCTAAAATCGCATCTATGCTACGGTAAACTCTACACTAACGGACACGATTTACGCTTAACCCTAAGAATATGAGCAAGAGAAAACACCGCTTCTCGAGAAATTACCTACCGCATATAACAAAATTCGCCTTCGTCAAGCATGACGGCTCATGCATACTCGAGAAAAACGAGCTAACTAATTAACTGCCAGCTGAAATATTTCTCGTGCGTTCTAAGCTAAATCTATCCTATCTACACAGCAGCGCTTCTTTACCTGCGGAAAAAAGTTTCAAATTATAAAGCATGAAAAAAAAAACATTCATGGGCATTAGAAAAAACAGCACACTTACACACAGGAATGAAAAACTTACATTACACGCCAGATACACGATAACATAAACACTCTACATAACAATAAAAATACATCATGAAATACATCAATGTCAGCAGTGTGGCAAAACATGGTGTGAGCAATGACTGAGGAAGTGATGTTTCTTGTGGTGTGGTAGGTGTCGCATGTATGGTGCCGTGATCTGATGTGTGTGAAGGCACTGAATTGTATGTGCCCATGATGAACAGGAACCTCGGGAACACCCTCTGAAGAGGAGGAACGAAACAAACAAACGAAACAAAAAGACTAGCTAAAGACACTGGAAGCACTAAAGAAGCGGTTCCTACCCTCACTGCTAAGTAATCTGCTCTAACGCCCTTCCTAAATGCCTATGGCTCTAGCGACTTCGGGACCCATCTGGCAACCCCAGGACAACAGAATGCCCTTTTCCTCCATTTGAAGACATGGAGGTTGGATACGTATGCCGGTACCCATTCGGCCCCTTCCCAATCTCAGCCGCATACCACTTGTATACGTTACCGTCCTCTACCGCGGGGAGGTGTTGGGCAAGGACTGTATCCTCATCGGGTTTTAAGACCGGGTTTACGGCTTTTCCTAAAACCCTCAAATACTCGAGAGGACAAAAAAATGCGGAATAATAATTCCGAACACTACATGATATTAGGTATAGAGGACCCATTCCTCCTGCATTTTAAATGCAACCCAACATCATGGAAAACAAAAACAATCATCTTTCGAATACTAATTAAAATACCCTACAAGCATTCATTCAATGATATATAACAAAATACACTAAACAAAATTTTAAATTAAATCTTAAATTAAAACTTATACAAAGATTAAACACCAACTCTCACGCTAAGCAATATAACTTTCTAACATGCATGTAAGGATGACAGAAGGTAGACACTTAGTTTGGAAAATGATGAGAAGATATTCATTACTTTAAATTATCATAAGACATGTAAACATTTAATGAGAAGGATGCAAAATGCAACCTTGAAACCGGGGATATGAAAGAGAATCATCAATCTACCATAGTCGCATATATAATAAAAGTCCGAACGCTCTTACTTAAGAAAATATTGTAACTTAGGCGACATAAAACCTAAATAATGATTCGGTGGTAAATCGCAGAGAACAAAAGGTTTCGAAATTAACCTATCGTAACTACCATAGAATGCTAGCTTCATGTACGACATTCGTGATCTAAGATGCATAGCGATTCGAAGAATGAGAACTCGCAAAGATCAGCTCTGTCTGGTCTTAAATCACCGACAGATTATAATTCCCCTGCCCTGCGCTATTTATTACACTTAAAAAATTATTTGGATGGAAATTGGTTGGGAATCCGCTTTTACCTTGCACACACTCGCCCACCACCACACTGTTAGTTCCAAAACACCTAACTACACATAAGGACTATCAACCAGGAAAGGTGTCTATCTAAAAATCATCAACTTCAACCATTCATGCAAGTGCACTTGCCACAATCATTCACTCATTAGGCACACCAGAGGTAGAATCGGATCCCAATAATTTCCATCACCCGAGTTAACGAATCCCTAAAATCGCATCTATGCTACGGTAAACTCTACACTAACGGACACGATTTACGCTTAACCCTAAGAATATGAGCAAGAGAAAACACCGCTTCTCGAGAAATTACCTACCGCATATAACAAAATTCGCCTTCGTCAAGCATGACGGCTCATGCATACTCGAGAAAAACGAGCTAACTAATTAACTGCCAGCTGAAATATTTCTCGTGCGTTCTAAGCTAAATCTATCCTATCTACACAGCAGCGCTTCTTTACCTGCGGAAAAAAGTTTCAAATTATAAAGCATGAAAAAAAAACATTCATGGGCATTAGAAAAAACAGCACACTTACACACAGGAATGAAAAACTTACATTACACGCCAGATACACGATAACATAAACACTCTACATAACAATAAAAATACATCATGAAATACATCAATGTCAGCAGTGTGGCAAAACATGGTGTGAGCAATGACTGAGGAAGTGATGTTTCTTGTGGTGTGGTAGGTGTCGCATGTATGGTGCCGTGATCTGATGTGTGTGAAGGCACTGAATTGTATGTGCCCATGATGAACAGGAACCTCGGGAACACCCTCTGAAGAGGAGGAACGAAACAAACAAACGAAACAAAAAAAAATAGCTAAAGACACTGGAAGCACTAAAGAAGCGGTTCCTACCCTCACTGCTAAGTAATCTGCTCTAACGCCCTTCCTAAATGCCTATGGCTCTAGCGACTTCGGGACCCATCTGGCAACCCCAGGACAACAGAATGCCCTTTTCCTCCATTTGAAGACATGGAGGTTGGATACGTATGCCGGTACCCATTCGGCCCCTTCCCAATCTCAGCCGCATACCACTTGTATACGTTACCGTCCTCTACCGCGGGGAGGTGTTGGGCAAGGACTGTATCCTCATCGGGTTTTAAGACCGGGTTTACGGCTTTTCCTAAAACCCTCAAATACTCGAGAGGACAAAAAAATGCGGAATAATAATTCCGAACACTACATGATATTAGGTATAGAGGACCCATTCCTCCTGCATTTTAAATGCAACCCAACATCATGGAAAACAAAAACAATCATCTTTCGAATACTAAATAAAATACCCTACAAGCATTCATTCAATGATATATAACAAAATACACTAAACAAAATTTTAAATTAAATCTTAAATTAAAACTTATACAAAGATTAAACACCAACTCTCACGCTAAGCAATATAACTTTCTAACATGCATGTAAGGATGACAGAAGGTAGACACTTAGTTTGGAAAATGATGAGAAGATATTCATTACTTTAAATTATCATAAGACATGTAAACATTTAATGAGAAGGATGCAAAATGCAACCTTGAAACCGGGGATATGAAAGAGAATCATCAATCTACCATAGTCGCATATATAATAAAAGTCCGAACGCTCTTACTTAAGAAAATATTGTAACTTAGGCGACATAAAACCTGAATAATGATTCGGTGGTAAATCGCAGAGAACAAAAGGTTTCGAAATTAACCTATCGTAACTACCATAGAATGCTAGCTTCATGTACGACATTCGTGATCTAAGATGCATAGCGATTCGAAGAATGAGAACTCGCAAAGATCAGCTCTGTCTGGTCTTAAATCACTGACAGATTATAATTCCCCTGCCCTGCGCTATTTATTACACTTAAAAAATTATTTGGATGGAAATTGGTTGGGAATCCGCTTTTACCTTGCACACACTCGCCCACCACCACACTGTTAGTTCCAAAACACCTAACTACACATAAGGACTATCAACCAGGAAAGGTGTCTATCTAAAAATCATCAACTTCAACCATTCATGCAAGTGCACTTGCCACAATCATTCACTCATTAGGCACACCAGAGGTAGAATCGGATCCCAATAATTTCCATCACCCGAGTTAACGAATCCCTAAAATCGCATCTATGCTACGGTAAACTCTACACTAACGGACACGATTTACGCTTAACCCTAAGAATATGAGCAAGAGAAAACACCGCTTCTCGAGAAATTACCTACCGCATATAACAAAATTCGCCTTCGTCAAGCATGACGGCTCATGCATACTCGAGAAAAACGAGCTAACTAATTAACTGCCAGCTGAAATATTTCTCGTGCGTTCTAAGCTAAATCTATCCTATCTACACAGCAGCGCTTCTTTACCTGCGGAAAAAAGTTTCAAATTATAAAGCATGAAAAAAAAAACATTCATGGGCATTAGAAAAAACAGCACACTTACACACAGGAATGAAAAACTTACATTACACGCCAGATACACGATAACATAAACACTCTACATAACAATAAAAATACATCATGAAATACATCAATGTCAGCAGTGTGGCAAAACATGGTGTGAGCAATGACTGAGGAAGTGATGTTTCTTGTGGTGTGGTAGGTGTCGCATGTATGGTGCCGTGATCTGATGTGTGTGAAGGCACTGAATTGTATGTGCCCATGATGAACAGGAACCTCGGGAACACCCTATGAAGAGGAGGAACGAAACAAACAAACGAAACAAAAAAAAATAGCTAAAGACACTGGAAGCACTAAAGAAGCGGTTCCTACCCTCACTGCTAAGTAATCTGCTCTAACGCCCTTCCTAAATGCCTATGGCTCTAGCGACTTCGGGACCCATCTGGCAACCCCAGGACAACAGAATGCCCTTTTCCTCCATTTGAAGACATGGAGGTTGGATACGTATGCCGGTACCCATTCGGCCCCTTCCCAATCTCAGCCGCATACCACTTGTATACGTTACCGTCCTCTACCGCGGGGAGGTGTTGGGCAAGGACTGTATCCTCATCGGGTTTTAAGACCGGGTTTACGGCTTTTCCTAAAACCCTCAAATACTCGAGAGGACAAAAAAATGCGGAATAATAATTCCGAACACTACATGATATTAGGTATAGAGGACCCATTCCTCCTGCATTTTAAATGCAACCCAACATCATGGAAAACAAAAACAATCATCTTTCGAATACTAAATAAAATACCCTACAAGCATTCATTCAATGATATATAACAAAATACACTAGACAAAATTTTAAATTAAATCTTAAATTAAAACTTATACAAAGATTAAACACCAACTCTCACGCTAAGCAATATAACTTTCTAACATGCATGTAAGGATGACAGAAGGTAGACACTTAGTTTGGAAAATGATGAGAAGATATTCATTACTTTAAATTATCATAAGACATGTAAACATTTAATGAGAAGGATGCAAAATGCAACCTTGAAACCGGGGATATGAAAGAGAATCATCAATCTACCATAGTCGCATATATAATAAAAGTCCGAACGCTCTTACTTAAGAAATTATTGTAACTTAGGCGACATAAAACCTGAATAATGATTCGGTGGTAAATCGCAGAGAACAAAAGGTTTCGAAATTAACCTATCGTAACTACCATAGAATGCTAGCTTCATGTACGACATTCGTGATCTAAGATGCATAGCGATTCGAAGAATGAGAACTCGCAAAGATCAGCTCTGTCTGGTCTTAAATCACTGACAGATTATAATTCCCCTGCCCTGCGCTATTTATTACACTTAAAAATTATTTGGATGGAAATTGGTTGGGAATCCGCTTTTACCTTGCACACACTCGCCCACCACCACACTGTTAGTTCCAAAACACCTAACTACACATAAGGACTATCAACCAGGAAAGGTGTCTATCTAAAAATCATCAACTTCAACCATTCATGCAAGTGCACTTGCCACAATCATTCCCTCATTAGGCACACCAGAGGTAGAATCGGATCCCAATAATTTCCATCACCCGAGTTAACGAATCCCTAAAATCGCATCTATGCTACGGTAAACTCTACACTAACGGACACGATTTACGCTTAACCCTAAGAATATGAGCAAGAGAAAACACCGCTTCTCGAGAAATTACCTACCGCATATAACAAAATTCGCCTTCGTCAAGCATGACGGCTCATGCATACTCGAGAAAAACGAGCTAACTAATTAACTGCCAGCTGAAATATTTCTCGTGCGTTCTAAGCTAAATCTATCCTATCTACACAGCAGCGCTTCTTTACCTGCGGAAAAAAGTTTCAAATTATAAAGCATGAAAAAAAAAACATTCATGGGCATTAGAAAAAACAGCACACTTACACACAGGAATGAAAAACTTACATTACACGCCAGATACACGATAACATAAACACTCTACATAACAATAAAAATACATCATGAAATACATCAATGTCAGCAGTGTGGCAAAACATGGTGTGAGCAATGACTGAGGAAGTGATGTTTCTTGTGGTGTGGTAGGTGTCGCATGTATGGTGCCGTGATCTGATGTGTGTGAAGGCACTGAATTGTATGTGCCCATGATGAACAGGAACCTCGGGAACACCCTCTGAAGAGGAGGAACGAAACAAACAAACGAAACAAAAAAAAATAGCTAAAGACACTGGAAGCACTAAAGAAGCGGTTCCTACCCTCACTGCTAAGTAATCTGCTCTAACGCCCTTCCTAAATGCCTATGGCTCTAGCGACTTCGGGACCCATCTGGCAACCCCAGGACAACAGAATGCCCTTTTCCTCCATTTGAAGACATGGAGGTTGGATACGTATGCCGGTACCCATTCGGCCCCTTCCCAATCTCAGCCGCATACCACTTGTATACGTTACCGTCCTCTACCGCGGGGAGGTGTTGGGCAAGGACTGTATCCTCATCGGGTTTTAAGACCGGGTATACGGCTTTTCCTAAAACCCTCAAATACTCGAGAGGACAAAAAAATGCGGAATAATAATTCCGAACACTACATGATATTAGGTATAGAGGACCCATTCCTCCTGCATTTTAAATGCAACCCAACATCATGGAAAACAAAAACAATCATCTTTCGAATACTAAATAAAATACCCTACAAGCATTCATTCAATGATATATAACAAAATACACTAAACAAAATTTTAAATTAAATCTTAAATTAAAACTTATACAAAGATTAAACACCAACTCTCACGCTAAGCAATATAACTTTCTAACATGCATGTAAGGATGACAGAAGGTAGACACTTAGTTTGGAAAATGATGAGAAGATATTCATTACTTTAAATTATCATAAGACATGTAAACATTTAATGAGAAGGATGCAAAATGCAACCTTGAAACCGGGGATATGAAAGAGAATCATCAATCTACCATAGTCGCATATATAATAAAAGTCCGAACGCTCTTACTTAAGAAATTATTGTAACTTAGGCGACATAAAACCTAAATAATGATTCGTTGGTAAATCGCAGAGAACAAAAGGTTTCGAAATTAACCTATCGTAACTACCATAGAATGCTAGCTTCATGTACGACATTCGTGATCTAAGATGCATAGCGATTCGAAGAATGAGAACTCGCAAAGATCAGCTCTGTCTGGTCTTAAATCACTGACAGATTATAATTCCCCTGCCCTGCGCTATTTATTACACTTAAAAAATTATTTGGATGGAAATTGGTTGGGAATCCGCTTTTACCTTGCACACACTCGCCCACCACCACACTGTTAGTTCCAAAACACCTAACTACACATAAGGACTATCAACCAGGAAAGGTGTCTATCTAAAAATCATCAACTTCAACCATTCATGCAAGTGCACTTGCCACAATCATTCACTCATTAGGCACACCAGAGGTAGAATCGGATCCCAATAATTTCCATCACCCGAGTTAACGAATCCCTAAAATCGCATCTATGCTACGGTAAACTCTACACTAACGGACACGATTTACGCTTAACCCTAAGAATATGAGCAAGAGAAAACACCGCTTCTCGAGAAATTACCTACCGCATATAACAAAATTCGCCTTCGTCAAGCATGACGGCTCATGCATACTCGAGAAAAACGAGCTAACTAATTAACTGCCAGCTGAAATATTTCTCGTGCGTTCTAAGCTAAATCTATCCTATCTACACAGCAGCGCTTCTTTACCTGCGGAAAAAAGTTTCAAATTATAAAGCATGAAAAAAAAAACATTCATGGGCATTAGAAAAAACAGCACACTTACACACAGGAATGAAAAACTTACATTACACGCCAGATACACGATAACATAAACACTCTACATAACAATAAAAATACATCATGAAATACATCAATGTCAGCAGTGTGGCAAAACATGGTGTGAGCAATGACTGAGGAAGTGATGTTTCTTGTGGTGTGGTAGGTGTCGCATGTATGGTGCCGTGATCTGATGTGTGTGAAGGCACTGAATTGTATGTGCCCATGATGAACAGGAACCTCGGGAACACCCTCTGAAGAGGAGGAACGAAACAAACAAACGAAACAAAAAGACTAGCTAAAGACACTGGAAGCACTAAAGAAGCGGTTCCTACCCTCACTGCTAAGTAATCTGCTCTAACGCCCTTCCTAAATGCCTATGGCTCTAGCGACTTCGGGACCCATCTGGCAACCCCAGGACAACAGAATGCCCTTTTCCTCCATTTGAAGACATGGAGGTTGGATACGTATGCCGGTACCCATTCGGCCCCTTCCCAATCTCAGCCGCATACCACTTGTATACGTTACCGTCCTCTACCGCGGGGAGGTGTTGGGCAAGGACTGTATCCTCATCGGGTTTTAAGACCGGGTTTACGGCTTTTCCTAAAACCCTCAAATACTCGAGAGGACAAAAAAATGCGGAATAATAATTCCGAACACTACATGATATTAGGTATAGAGGACCCATTCCTCCTGCATTTTAAATGCAACCCAACATCATGGAAAACAAAAACAATCATCTTTCGAATACTAAATAAAATACCCTACAAGCATTCATTCAATGATATATAACAAAATACACTAAACAAAATTTTAAATTAAATCTTAAATTAAAACTTATACAAAGATTAAACACCAACTCTCACGCTAAGCAATATAACTTTCTAACATGCATGTAAGGATGACAGAAGGTAGACACTTAGTTTGGAAAATGATGAGAAGATATTCATTACTTTAAATTATCATAAGACATGTAAACATTTAATGAGAAGGATGCAAAATGCAACCTTGAAACCGGGGATATGAAAGAGAATCATCAATCTACCATAGTCGCATATATAATAAAAGTCCGAACGCTCTTACTTAAGAAAATATTGTAACTTAGGCGACATAAAACCTAAATAATGATTCGGTGGTAAATCGCAGAGAACAAAAGGTTTCGAAATTAACCTATCGTAACTACCATAGAATGCTAGCTTCATGTACGACATTCGTGATCTAAGATGCATAGCGATTCGAAGAATGAGAACTCGCAAAGATCAGCTCTGTCTGGTCTTAAATCACTGACAGATTATAATTCCCCTGCCCTGCGCTATTTATTACACTTAAAAAATTATTTGGATGGAAATTGGTTGGGAATCCGCTTTTACCTTGCACACACTCGCCCACCACCACACTGTTAGTTCCAAAACACCTAACTACACATAAGGACTATCAACCAGGAAAGGTGTCTATCTAAAAATCATCAACTTCAACCATTCATGCAAGTGCACTTGCCACAATCATTCACTCATTAGGCACACCAGAGGTAGAATCGGATCCCAATAATTTCCATCACCCGAGTTAACGAATCCCTAAAATCGCATCTATGCTACGGTAAACTCTACACTAACGGACACGATTTACGCTTAACCCTAAGAATATGAGCAAGAGAAAACACCGCTTCTCGAGAAATTACCTACCGCATATAACAAAATTCGCCTTCGTCAAGCATGACGGCTCATGCATACTCGAGAAAAACGAGCTAACTAATTAACTGCCAGCTGAAATATTTCTCGTGCGTTCTAAGCTAAATCTATCCTATCTACACAGCAGCGCTTCTTTACCTGCGGAAAAAAGTTTCAAATTATAAAGCATGAAAAAAAAAACATTCATGGGCATTAGAAAAAACAGCACACTTACACACAGGAATGAAAAACTTACATTACACGCCAGATACACGATAACATAAACACTCTACATAACAATAAAAATACATCATGAAATACATCAATGTCAGCAGTGTGGCAAAACATGGTGTGAGCAATGACTGAGGAAGTGATGTTTCTTGTGGTGTGGTAGGTGTCGCATGTATGGTGCCGTGATCTGATGTGTGTGAATGCACTGAATTGTATGTGCCCATGATGAACAGGAACCTCGGGAACACCCTCTGAAGAGGAGGAACGAAACAAACAAACGAAACAAAAAGACTAGCTAAAGACACTGGAAGCACTAAAGAAGCGGTTCCTACCCTCACTGCTAAGTAATCTGCTCTAACGCCCTTCCTAAATGCCTATGGCTCTAGCGACTTCGGGACCCATCTGGCAACCCCAGGACAACAGAATGCCCTTTTCCTCCATTTGAAGACATGGAGGTTGGATACGTATGCCGGTACCCATTCGGCCCCTTCCCAATCTCAGCCGCATACCACTTGTATACGTTACCGTCCTCTACCGCGGGGAGGTGTTGGGCAAGGACTGTATCCTCATCGGGTTTTAAGACCGGGTTTACGGCTTTTCCTAAAACCCTCAAATACTCGAGAGGACAAAAAAATGCGGAATAATAATTCCGAACACTACATGATATTAGGTATAGAGGACCCATTCCTCCTGCATTTTAAATGCAACCCAACATCATGGAAAACAAAAACAATCATCTTTCGAATACTAAATAAAATACCCTACAAGCATTCATTCAATGATATATAACAAAATACACTAAACAAAATTTTAAATTAAATCTTAAATTAAAACTTATACAAAGATTAAACACCAACTCTCACGCTAAGCAATATAACTTTCTAACATGCATGTAAGGATGACAGAAGGTAGACACTTAGTTTGGAAAATGATGAGAAGATATTCATTACTTTAAATTATCATAAGACATGTAAACATTTAATGAGAAGGATGCAAAATGCAACCTTGAAACCGGGGATATGAAAGAGAATCATCAATCTACCATAGTCGCATATATAATAAAAGTCCGAACGCTCTTACTTAAGAAAATATTGTAACTTAGGCGACATAAAACCTAAATAATGATTCGGTGGTAAATCGCAGAGAACAAAAGGTTTCGAAATTAACCTATCGTAACTACCATAGAATGCTAGCTTCATGTACGACATTCGTGATCTAAGATGCATAGCGATTCGAAGAATGAGAACTCGCAAAGATCAGCTCTGTCTGGTCTTAAATCACTGACAGATTATAATTCCCCTGCCCTGCGCTATTTATTACACTTAAAAAATTATTTGGATGGAAATTGGTTGGGAATCCGCTTTTACCTTGCACACACTCGCCCACCACCACACTGTTAGTTCCAAAACACCTAACTACACATAAGGACTATCAACCAGGAAAGGTGTCAATCTAAAAATCATCAACTATCAGACATGGGATGCAAGGGGTGCTTCCTTCAACCAGGGATATGGCAGAGAATCTTTAATCTACATCAACTGAATATACGCAACCCAGCATTGGTTAAATGTAAGTGTACTAATATTAATGATCAAGATGAATTTGAAAATAAGAACTACAACCATCAAGGTAGACGTAGCAATGTTTATGAACCTGTTAAAAAATTACAAAGCTGAAAATGCCTTCACAGTTATCTTTCACCTTTTGAATAGTAAATGAAACATTCTAATATAATGATTCATGAATATCTAACAAGGCTTAAATTAAGATTAAACACCATCTCTCATGAATAGTTTTTAGTAGTTTTCTTTTTCGAAAGAAATTCTCTTGTCAATGACAGTTTGTATAGCCTATAAGGATAACATTAGCAATAGTCTATGGTAGAACTTCGGTAGAATGGTAGAACTAAAGAACCAAATTCTCTCAATAAGGAAACAGATTTTTGTCCTGTCTCTTTATGTAATACAATTTTGTGGTCAATAACGAAATTTTTCAATAACCAATTGTAATTTTTATCCTCTTCATAGATGATACAATGTCAAATTTTCAAATTGTCCTTATGTTTTTCTATAACCAGTTGCAAATTTTCTTAAAAGTAACGTGTGTGTTGGTCCATGATCTGCTGCTCACTATTAACTTGTTTAGAACTTAAGATGTTTTTATTTACAAGATGTACAATAAAATCAAAGGGAGAAGGGGCTCATAGACCAGTGCTATGCTTACGAGTTTTGCAGAATCATCACGCTAACTTATGTTGTCAGAATCAGATAATTATAATATATCAAGTGAACCCTTAGTACTTGCATTTTAAAGCAAATGTACAAGCATGTGAAGAAAAGCAGGGTTTGAGCTAGGTATTTTATGCCATTCATCTTGTTTGCCTATTCAAAACAGAGAAATTCAGAGCGAGTCTATCCCCCCTTTGTCCATGTTCTGCTAGCATCACTAGCATTTAGTAAAATATCATGTCCTCTGGTATTCCCAAAAATATGACCATCTGAAATGGGCTTACCAAAGTTACTGCATATTAAAATAAAATCACAAAGAGTTTATGCCTCACAGAGAATAACGTGAAAAGCATTTTCATCTAGGCATGTTTAATTCCTTGTGCAAATCCAAAGTATCCTTAAAAATCCGGAGGAAATTGAGACTGTAATAAGTAAAATGGATTCTGGAAAAAAGAATAGAAAACGCCTTCTTTGGGAAAGGAAAAAGAAATTGTTGATGCTGTCAAGACGAGTGAAACAAATGGAGAATCCAAGGTGAGTATTGCTGAAAATTTTAACATACCTGCTTCAACTTTAAGTAATATCATCTGTGATAGAGACAAAATATTAAATGCCGCTGCAGAATGTGGATCTAAAGCAAAAAGAAATTTCGAAATCACAGTAAGGAGATTTAGAAGAATAGTTATTTAATTAACTCCTCAACCTCAACTCTAGTGCAAAGTGGTGAAAAATGCCATGGTGATCAGAAAAGTAAAGAGCGCATTACAGTTGTTCTGACTTGAAATCAAAGTGGAAGCTACAAGTTCAAGCCTGAAATAATTGGAAAATTCAAAAATCCCAGACGTTTTAAAAACATAAATATTGAAATAATTGGGTGCAAATATACTGTCACCAAAAAAGCCTGGACTACTGTAGATATTTTTTTGTCAACAAGTTATTTGTTGGGAACGATATGAATCTGGAAAATATAAGGATTTTTCTATTAATTGATCATGCACCAGTTCACATAATTGAAGGACTGAAGTTGAACAATGTTGAAGTTTTCTTCTGGCAAAGAACTCCACATCAATGATTCAGCCATTAGATAGAGGTATTATTCAAAATTTCAAGACAATTTATAGGAAATTAGCTTTGTAACATGTATTATTTCAGCATGGTAAGTCAAATATATTATACATCACTTCACTAAAAGAAGCATGTAGTCGTATAGAGAAAAGAAAAATTACATTCCACTATTTGCAGTCAAGACTTTGATAATAGAGATTTTAAAGATGATAAATTTAAAGACAAAACCTTTAATGTTCTATTTATTTTAGAGCTGCAGAAGGAAGGGTATAGGACTGTATCATGGACTTTGCTACATGCTATAAGAGCTTTAGTTAGAGCATGGGATTTAGTTAGTCTCACAACAGTACACAATTGCTGGAGATCTGCAGGATTTCAGTTTTCAAGTGATAATCAAGCAGCAGTTCAGACTTCAATGGTAGAACCTGAGCCCAGTTTATTGCCAGAAATTAAACTGCTACAGGCAGAAAGACTTTGTGCTATGGGCATAAATTCAGAAGCTTTTTCCATCATTGACAGTGACATTGCAACTAGTTGTACCATGGCAAACCCACAAATATGAATAGCTGGATCATCTTCACAGCCTAATTATACAGAAATAACAGCATCTGATAGTGATTCAGATGATGATACACAAGAAATAGTCCAACACACCAGGGCTGATGCTTTCGGAGCAATTTCAGTACTGCAAAATTTGAAGTTACAATTCACTGATCTTTCAGATGATTATGGAAAAACAATATGTAATATTCACAGTGTAACCTTAAATTCTTTAAAAAATACACAGGCAAAAAATATAACAGTTCTTCAAAATTGTTGCAAATTCATGAAAACAAGCCATAAGCTTGATCTTGTGATCTCTTTTAATAAAAAGTAGTGCCAAAATAGTGTGATAAAGCCTCTGTGTTCTAGATTTATGACAAGTATTATTTAATGAAAGGTTTCTTCTAGTTGGTTCATGAGGAACAGCTCACTTAAGATTGTCTAGTTTTTATAAATACACTCTTTACTCTTTTAAATTTTATACTCAATAGTCTCGGCTGTGATGTGGTGGAAATAACTAATTGAAAGCTGATGCTTACTTTTCCACATAATGTGGAAAAGTAAACATCAGCTTTCAACTTTTAAATTTTGTAAATGTGTGATGATCCTTCTCACCCTAAATGGTTTGTTAACTTTTTTGTTCATCCTACTGTCTGAAACTAAAGTTGAATTTCCTATCTTTTGTGCACCAACTACTGTTTGGTGCATGCATGTAATTATTTTAGTATGCTTTAGTAATTTTGTAATTTCCGTTTTCCTGGAATTGTTGCATTAGAAAGAGAAATTTGAAGTAGATTTGTAAAAATGTGCTATAATTTATAAAATACAGAATACATATGATTCCAAGAAATGATTTTAACCAAATCTTAGATCCTTAAACCTCATTTTTCATATAAAAGAAAAATACCCATTTTATAACTAGTCAAAGAATTTTGAATACTAGTACCATATTACCCTCTCTAAAAGTACTGGAGAGCCTAGGAAATGCCATATAGGTCCTTGGCTTGATGAAGGGAATATCCTGATGTTCACCTCCCCGTGGTAGAGAGGGGGCAACGTTTGATAAAAACGGCTAACGAACACAGGGACCGAGTAGCTTCCGGGATAAGGAGCTTTCCTCCACCAAGTGCCAACGGCCTCTTATGAGGGCGGAAGAGTGGGTGGAGGCAAGGGCACCCTTTTGCCCTAGGGGCAGGAAACTACCCCTGAAGGCGGAGGAACCACTAGCTGGTCAACGGCATAGGATGGAGAAGGCAACGGGAAACCACTCCATTAAAATATCCTAATGGATATTCCCTAGATTCAGCAGTTCTTTGGAAATATGAATATGAAGCGTGCTTTAGCGAAATGCTCCGGAGGTAAAATAGTCCCCCGGTTGGATCTACGGGAGGGGACGGTTCAAGATTTCGCTTCAACCAGACAAAAGAAGAAAAATACAAATTATGGACGATTTGCAACCTGGAATGTTCGCACATTATTACAACCATGCAAACTAGATAATCTCAAAATAGAGATGAAAAAAATGCAAATAAAGATACTCGGAGTTGCTGAAATGAGATGGCCAGATGAAGGTGATTTCTGGAGTGGAGATTATCAGGTTATACACACAGGTACAATAGAGGGAAGACCAGGTCAAGGAGGTGTTGGAGTGGTGATGTGTAAAGATCTAGGAAAGAGAGTCAAAGGGTATGTGCAATTAAATGGAAGAATTATTCTAGTCAAGATAGAAACCAAACCTACCAATACTGTTATAGTACAAGTGTACATGCCTACCTCAACCGATTTTGAAGAAGAGGTGGACAAAATCTACGACGAACTTAATGAGGTATTAAAAGGTGTAAAGGCTAATGAAAATTTAATAATTATGGGGGACTGGAACGCTATAGTGGGAGAAGGGAGAGAAGGATCAGTTACAGGGCCTTTTGGCTTAGGAAAAAGGAATGAGCGAGGTGATAGACTGATACAATTCTGTACAAGAAACCAACTGGTGATAGCAAACACTTGGTTTCAACACCACCCATGAAGAAGATATACCTGGAAGTCACCAGGAGATAGAAGGCGTTATCAGATCGACTATATTTTAGTCAAGGAAAGGTTTAAAAATCAAATAAAAGATTGCAGAAGCTTTTCTAGTCCAGACATTGACAGTGATCACAATATGGTGATTAGTGAATGTGCACTCAAGTTTAAAAGACTTAAAAAAAAGGGAGGGCAACAAATGGAATGTTGGTCTTTTAAAGAAGGAAGAAATTTTGGAAGAATTTAAGGAAAATACACAGAATCTTGTTAAAGAAGAAAGAGAACAGAATATCAATAATACGGAAATCGCATGGGGAACGGTCAAGGATCAACTTTTGAGTGCAGCGGAAAAAGTGATTGGAAGAGTAAAACCACAGCCAAGAAAGGAGTGGATCACTAATGAAATAGTTGAATTGATCAACCAAAGAAGGGATCTTAAGAACGATGACTCACAAGAAGGACAGAGAATGTATAGAGAGCTCAGAAACAAAATTAATAGAGCCTCGAGGTTAGCAAAAGAATCTTTCCTCCAAGACAGATGTAGGGAAGTAGATGATCACATAGAAAATCAAAGGATGGAAACGGCATACACTACCATCAAGAGATTCTTTGGAGAATATAAGGTAAAAAGCAAAGCTTTACAGGGAGAACACGGCCAAATTCTACATGAGGATGAAGAAATAGTAGGGAGGTGGAAGCAGTATCTGGGCAAACTATATCAAGGAAACGAAAATGTAAAGGAAGTGCTAGAGGAAATTGAAGAGGTGGACCGAGATGAATTAGGAGAAGGAATACTAAGGGATGAGTTTGACTTGGCGGTAAAAAAACTGAGAGACAAGAAAGCTCCTGGAGTGGATGGCATTCCAGCTGAACTGATTAAAGCTGCCGGAGATGATACTAAGGATGAATTGTATAACCTGGTACAGTCCTGGTCAAAACATTCGCAAGTTTTTGACAGCGCCTAGTGCGGCCGTCGGTAGAACTATGACCAGAGAGAAAGAATTGCAACGTCGGCCTGAAAGGACGATGGCGACTAAATGTCTGGCACTGTATGTTTAGTCTTTCCACCATAAGGCGAACAAAAAGGGTCTCGGCAAGGATCGGTCGGTTTTGGGAGAGGACAGAAAATAATATGATACCGTTAGATTGGCGTGCGTAGGGAGGATCCCCACAGTTTCGCATGATGGGCATCTTCGAGTCATAGAGTTTCAAATGCTAGTTAGTATACGATGCGAGGGTGAGGATTATGACAGGGGCCATGGATATTCGGCTGCGGCACCGATCGAATATGTAAGATTTTCATAATAAAGCAATTATGCAAGACGTGGTCATTGGAAAAAGACGGGGCATTTTAATGATAGAATGCAGTTCATGTTTTGAAAACAAGCAATATTTCTTCCATTGTTTTCCCTCTCTTGCCTGCCCCTCATATTTGAGCTTCATGTATTACCATAGGCTATACGTAAATACAGACACTTGAAGTGCCGTAAAAAAACGGACGGAAACGGAGTTCGCATTTAGAAGATAAACATGAAAATTTACCATACCCTGCTGAGAGACTCCTCAGCTGGCACTAGTTTCTTCTCTCGCTTATTGTAGTCGCGGTGCTGGTTTTAATGTAATGCTTCTTTACCACCAGCTGAATATGAAAGACTATAAATTAATGTATTGTAACAAAATCGTGCAAACTTCGTTTTAATATCTAAATTTAACTTTAACTGAGGTTAACATGACCTTGCAATATTCCCCCCCTCCTAAAGATTTCATTTACATAAATTACTCAAGTAACACGATGCATGAAACATACGTTTATCATTTACCTTCGAAATTCATATTTACCAGAGAATTAATTGATGAGATGGGGATCTATGATTCGAAGCGCGAAGTGGATTACGCTCTTTAATATAAAAGTCAAAACCTAAAGTGCTATTCAAGATATCGCATCGAAACAAACTGCAAATGAAAATTACAACGTTTATCTCGATTTCTCTCGAGACAAGTTCATCCTCACGTGAGAAACCAAAAAGTTTTAGGCGACGTATAAATTTGACTGCACGACGAATTTTTTTCTCAAGTTACGTTACTAAATAATTTTTTACTAAGAAGTGGTTGCTCTAAAATTAATCTTATATACATTTTATGCATTCAGATGATACAGTGAGCAATTGAAGAAAAAATCAGCATTTTATTTGGGATGGTAAGAGGTTAATGGCAGTTTCAAAAATGTTCACGGGTGAAAACTCGGTAATTCATTCAATTTTCGCTTTTAACTTTAAAATTTTCGCTGTTGGGTTGATAAAGTTATTTTCCTTCAGGTTTCATCAAAACTGAAGTTGGAATCGATAAAATTCAGCGTTCAAACATGGGTGATATTGATGGGCGTAATTTCGTAAAATTTTTCCCCATGCTATTCGTAAAGATAAGACCTTAAGCGCTTATTAGCTTGAATTATAAAGGCACTGGCATACGAGATAATTTAAACAATACTGCAATCGTCCATGATCATATGTATTTCAGACCTCCTTTAAGAATCAGAAAGATCTCGGATTACGTAAGACATGAAAAATATTTCTTAAGTTGTAGAAGACTGGGTAACTCCACGGAGTGTGCAGCGGAGAATGAGTGGAAGATTTTGCTGCTTATTTAATCTTGACTAGTATTATGCACCTGAGATACTGCCAGAGATAGATCATATATGTATGTATAAGTGTGTGTATATTTAATTATCAAAACCATTTTTAATTATCAAAAGGGTCATATTAAGATTTACTAAGGATATAGGGTTGCGAGGTAATAATAAGATTTTTTGAATGGTAAAACAAAGGTTTTTCAAAGAAAAGCTTCACGGGATGCTAACCAGGTCGCTTCATCCACCAGGAAACTCTGAAGTCTTGTTTTAAGTTTTTCGTATTGTGATTAATGCTAGCCAAGTGAGTTTGATTATAAGGTAATGTTTAATGTGTATTTAGTCGGAAATTATTGAAATATCATGCTTAGACTTTGTGGCAAAGCTCCTTCAGAGAAATCTGAACACTAACTTCTACTCCTTACCATAATTTCATTTCCCATGCAACCGGCCTTTAAGAAGAAAGGAATAATGGTGAAGGAAAAGCCCTTGGTGAAGTCTTCATAGAATTATCCTCAGATTTGTCGTCAAAAATTATCCAGAAATAGTTTACAGTCTAGCATAACTGAACGTAAAGAAACCAAGAAGCGTGATTCTGACACAATAATAAAATACTTTCAATTTTTAATCGTTCATAATTGAATCCCATATGCAGCCTTTCTCTCTAGTTTGAAACTATAAGTAGTTAATTATAAATATTAAGTAATTTTGATATTGGGCTCTTGTAGCTGGTAGCACGTCTCCCTTTGGTGAAGGCGATTCGGGGTTTAACGCGCGCAAGAGCCGAGCTCACTAAGGTGAAAAATAAATGAACCTTTGCTTTCTTCTTCTCCGGGAAGAAAATGGATGTATAAAGTTCTTAGAAGCACACAATTAAATAGGGAATCCCAGAGTTTCCCTGTGGTCAGTATTGGAATATTCGGCTGTGCGGCGACCTTTCTTTATTGCACCTCCCGTGGCTCCTTAAAATGTTCTTTTGAATCCCTGCACGCCGGATTGGTGGACGTGGCGGATTACCGCCAGGTAGGGTTACAGAGATTTCTGTATTTTGATAATTCTGAGAATGTCTTTAAAGTAAAATTTCACTCTCTCCTGCTCATTCTCACATTTTCAAATCACTCGTCTTCTGACTGTGCTCTAGTGTGGATTTTTTTATCGTTGTGTACCAGGCGTTACCATTCTATATTTTCCTACTTTTTTGGATTATTCAATCCTTTTACTTGGTGTTACAATGCCTCAACTAACCCCACGGAAGAGAAGCATGGGAGTGGGATTTATTGAAAGTGGAGTATCGTGCAGTGAAATTTTATATATAATGGGATATTTTAATTATGGTGATAGTTTTAATGTCATATTTATGTATATTTATATAAATATTAGCATTTCCGTAAATTTCCTGTGAGTTTTCACCGGCATGTGCAACTGTATTTATGTAAACATTGACATAATTACTTTTCATTAATTATACCTCGGTGAATGAGCATTTCGTAAAATCTGCAGCTATTGTCACATTATGCCATGTTTATTAAGATTGTGAAGCGAGAAAAAAAAACAGTTCGTACGTTTCGAAAACGTTTCTTAATATGTAGAGGCAAAGTCAAAAATAGTATTCCTTTACCACATGGATGCAATCCAAGATTCTACGAGATGGAATCATTTTCTCGAAGTTTCGGAGACCTGGCTATAACGTTGAATTTCCATTCACTCCGTGAAAAACGATAAGTTCATGCTATGCATTTATCTTGCGACAAGGTACAGCTATTTTTTCTACACTTAACTCGTCAGAACGCGCGATTCATCCCCCTCTGCGGCAAGAATATGTGGGGAGGAGATATAACGAATAAGTAAAACAATCCAATGAAAAAGGTATACAGATCACAATAAAATCTGGATTTGCTGTTGGTATAATGAAATTAACCGCGGAAAATTAGATATTAGAATGAGATGGGAAGAAAATTTGAATTTTGAATGGCGGGAATTATTTGAGAGCGAATACTACGTGGGTTTAGAAAAAAAGGAAAACAAAGGATTGAGACCGTTCCGAATCGCGAAAAAAACTTCTAAGCTTCTTCTTTCTTCTTCTAAGCTTCTTATTCCTAAAGAAACTTCGACTGTATGCAATTGATCGCGAAACAAAATTTTATTTAATCTATTTTTAGTTTTAGAATATTTAACCTTTGAATATCATGCGGCACGCCGGTGTCGCGCAATTTATTGGGTAAGCCTACCGTGTGGCACATCCTTAGCCCGATTATGATGGAGTCATGTCACAGATGCTCTGCTCGTCTTACGGGAAAATAATTTTAAGGTAATAAAGAGGCATCCTTCTCTTTGTCTTGAACTTTAGAGTCGGTCTTTCATTTTGGTGTGCAGCGATGAGAACAAATTTTCTAGTGGGCCTAAAAATCTTACAATTAAAGCCAAATAATGATCAGAGGGCACGACTTTAATACTGATCCAAGCGGGTTGAAGGTAACTGCAGCTGCAAATGTCTTGAGCGAAACGAATAGTATTGTGCTTTTCAAATGGAGAGTCATTATCAACCACATGTAATATTATCCGTCATTCACATTCAATCATTCCGTCATTGACTACATAGCTACAGGCTGAACAAAATAGTCACAAAAATATTATCCCACGATAACTAAGAGATATGGTGTTTTTAGAGGTGTTCTTGAAGCGTTTGTGCTGATATTAATTTCGGTTAATTAACTCATTGATATGCTATATAAACTGACTAATATTTCTCCAGATACGCTGTTGAGATAAAAGAAAATAATATCGAGCTTTATACCGTACAACATGCTCAAAGCAAAGAAAAATTTCGCAGAACCAGTAAACTCGAAGTCAGGATACAGAAACCTCGACCGCGAATTCTTGCGGAGACCCTTTGGTACGGCCCAAAACCAAACAAGAGAAACCCTTTCCACCAAATCTTCGTCTTTCAAAACCAATGTTGCCATTCTTTTTCTCTCGTCGTAGATCTACCGGCGACCGCACTGAAGCGCCATCGAGCCTTGCAAATGTTTTGACCAGGACTGTACATACAATATATGAGACTGGAGAAATACCAACAGACTTTAAAAAATGTGTCATAGTCACAATCCCAAAGAAATCATCAGCAAAGAAATTCGAACATCATCGGACTATAAGTTTAGTCACTCATGCATCCAAGATATTATCAAATATAATCCTACAAAGAATAGAGTCCAAGATAGAACTGAGGCTCTCGGAAGACCAGTTCGGATTTAGGAAGGGAAGAGGAACCCGTGAGGCTCTTCTAATCCTAAGGCTAGTACTTGAAAAAAGACTGCGACACCTACATTGCTTTTGTAGACCTCGAAAAGGCTTTCGACAAAGTTGAATGGAGGCAGTTGTTTAGTACGCTTAAAGAAGCAGGTATAAATTATAAAGATAGAAGAGTGATATGGAACCTTTATAAAGAAGAAAAAGCAGTAATCAGATGTGGAGAACACCAACAGGAGGTTAACATAAGGCAAGGCGTGCGACAGGGGTGCTCTTTATCACCAATCCTTTTTAATGTATACTCGTACATTCAGAAAGGGATAGATGAGCTAAGACAAAAACTAGGTAATAGAGCAGGAGTGAAAGTACAAGGGGAAAAGATTCATATGATAAGATTTGCAGATGATATAGCAATTCTGGCGGAGAGTGAGGAAGAACTGAGGGAGACACTAGAAGAAATGGAAGCGATATTTGGCACCCAGTACAACATGACTTTAAACAAAAGTAAAACAAAGGTAATGATAGTGAGCAGGTATGGCACGAAAGTTGAACTGGATTTAGGAGGAGAGATTTTAGAAACAGTGGACGAGTTCACCTATTTGGGAAGTAAGATAACATCAGATGGATACTGTAAGAAGGATGTAGTGAGCCGGATCAACCAGGTCAAGACAGCCTTTAATAGAAAAATCAAGCTCTTCACCTCTAGCAATATTAAACTGGAGATAAGAAAACACCTGATAAGGACCTTCGTATGGAGCGTCATGCTCTACGGCAGCGAAACCTGGTCACTTGGAGAGAGAGAAAAAAGAAGAGTGGAAGCTTTTGAAATGTGGTGTTACCGCAGGATGTTGAAAATATCTTGGGTGGACATGGTGACGAACGAAGAGGTTCTTCGAAGGATCGGAAGAAGACTGGGGCTGCTCGGAATGTTAAGGAAGAGAAGGACTACTTGGATGGGACATATACTGAGGCATGAAGGGTTTGTTAGAACTATACTGGAGGGTGCTATCGAAGGAAAGAATTGGAGAGGCAGACCTAGATTTGATTACTTGGGACAGATGGTGAAGGAGTTAGGCTGCCGTTCATATCAAGAAGTAAAGAGAATGGCACAGGATCGTGAAAGATGGAAAGCTGCTGCAAACCAATCTTAGGATTGAAAACGAAGAAGACCATATGACATTGTGTTGCATACTCATGGAGTCTTGCAATAACAAAATTTTAAATAACGAACTGGCAATTTTTTAGTCCTCTCAATTTTGTTATTGCAAAGGTTTACTGTATTCGGTAATATATTTTGGGAAAACCCTCACATATAACCTAAACTGTGGTACCCATGTCCATGATATTTTTGGGCAAGTAGGAGAGGGTCATTAGAAACTCGACTTCAAGAAAATAGACAGAAGAGCGAATAAAGTGTCAGAGAGCAATGTTAATGTGTGCTAGTTGGGCTTCTCTTCAAGTATGCATGTATACTCTGTCCAACATCATGAAGACACCATGCAAATCATATGGGCCCATGTATTTCTTATGAGAGAACGGTGTGCACTGTTGATACATTTGCACAGAAAAAGAAAGTTGACAAGAACCTACTTGGAAGGGATTCAATATATGCAAAAGTTCTTCATGGCATAGTGCAATTAAATCAAGGTTAAATATTGTCATAAGCAAAGGAAAAATAAGAGTGATATGAGTATTTTCAAGAAAATTGGGTGCAGATTATTATTTTTTTGAATTGATGAATTTGGGTCAACACTCATGAAACAAGGTCTTTTCTGGTATCAAAATCTTCCTCATGGATTCTACTTTTCAAGTATGTTTATCACTTTGCTGTTATAAATTTTGGATAAGAGTGTCTAATCACCGGTTGCCACCTCCAACATTGACTTTTGCATAGCTTGCCCAATATCACACATGATTGAAATTGGCTTCAGCTTCTGTTTATATTCTCAAAAGTGATGAACCATTTTAACATATGCAATTCGCTAATTATTTGAAAAATATCACATGCATTATTGGGTGAACTCCATGTTCTATTGCCAGAATTGCATACATCTGAGGAAAGAAACTGGGAGCAACACTGTATGTTCCATTCCCAAACCAAAGATCAGAGATCAGTAAATGTTACCGATGGGTTCTACCTTAGGAAGATGAATATTCAATCAGAACCTAGACCACCATCACAAAGTAAAAACTTTGCACTAGCACTTAACATCTAAATTTAAAAATATCAAAGAAAGGCACACCAAATAGTATCTATAATTAATATTTAGGACCATATATTATGCATATACACAAGAAACGTTTTATGAACAAACAACTACATTACAACATGAAATAAAAACTAGAATAAACTCATTGAGCTAAATGAAACAAGAGAGAAATTCCTACATTCTGCACCTTATATTTATTTTTTAACAATAAGTAGCCCTAAGCTATTTATATTATAGAAGTTGCTAAATTCTCATTTGAGATAAATAGGACCCACATTTCTTTAAAAATTTACTACTCTTTAGAAATTATATCATTACTATCTTTATAATAAGTTTTACTAAAATAATGCCAAGGTGCCTAAACAAGGCAACCACTGCATGCATTCTGCTAACATATTTTACAGTTACTGCTCGACCTACTTGTTCCCAAGTGCCCTAATAATTATAATTCACATACAATAAATAATTACTAGTTAATTTAAGTCAGATCCTCCATATTTCTATTGAGAAGTTTATAAAGAGACCAATTTCACTCCTTCATGTCCACACATTTCTGAAGAAGCTGTCTAACGAAATTGATAACAACTTTTTATTCTGCCACGAAAATTTATTTATTTATTTTATTTCAATCAAGAATAATTATTATAATATTATTAAAACACTTTTGAGTTGAAAATACTTTTTGAGAAATCACATTTCATAGTAAGCTCTCCATTAAACAGGGCTTGAAAAACTGACACTTCCCATTCAAGCAGTACATAAACATCAACTAGCTAAAATTGCATTATAAAATTAAATGCAGTATGAAAGATTTAAAACCTATATCTTTTGCGATGCCTTGTTTAATTTCATGCAACTCCTAACACGAGTATCCATAATACATAATCAGTCAGATTATCTATCTCCTAATGTTTATGAAGAATTTGCAGCTAAATCCGAAGCAAAAATATTACTCTATTTTAATAAAATCATTATAAATATAATAACAAATATATTTCACTTCATTCAGTCTAACGTATGTACCTCAGCCCATACCGAAACAGCCAGCGCCAAAACAGGTGTTCGCGCCAGAACAGGTGTTCGCGCCAAATCGGCCGCGCCAAAACGTACCGCACCCCAAAGTTCCATATCATATAATAATATATTAGGAATAAATATTTTGCAAAAGGGATTAAGAATTCCACTTGAGGTTGAAATGATAATCTATTAAAGAGATTTGTTTGCCTTATGATTTCAATCACCTTCATTAAAAATATCATTAAATTGACTGCTATGGTCGCACAGAATTTTATGAAGACTTTCTACGTGAAAACGTGCAAAAAGCACATCTCGGCCGAAGCTATAGATCATATTTTTCTTATGTAATTTCTTGTCGCCGTAAAGGGATGTAAAGTATCACGCATTTTCATAAAATTCCATGCCTTTCACTCGCAAAGGGCAAAACGGCCTTAAAAGTCTCAACTACGGTATACCACGTATAATTATGATAAAAATTTTCGACCCACTCGAACAATTCTCGGTGAAATAAAGTTATCGTTCTCACCAAACGAAATTCGAGCTGAAAATCCAGATTTGATACATTCACTTAAAAGATTTGATGTCATGAAGCTCAAAGGATGACTGAATAAAAATAGACTTACGTTGATGAACCGTGGGCCTCTGCTTACGGAGATAAGACTTTCTGTAAACTTGAACACGCACTGCCATCCTCTTCATTACGACGTTACGCTCCAAGTTGCACACGATGTTTCTATAAAATAATTCATAACAACTTAAATTATAAATCATACTTAATTCACAAAATATCAATAAAAGAACTTAACCAATATGAATTCTGGTATCCATTTATGTAAATTATTTCAAATTCATCCACAAGCTTCACTTACCTGAGAATCACTAGCCGGCGTACACCTACGCTCCCGCGCCACTAAGACGTTTCCTCTTCTGAAGTTGATTAACGACTGTGCAAGAAAGCAATATGGAGCCTGCTTTGACGGCTTTTCGCGCCTTTTTTTAACTTTAAAGGTCCATCTATTGGATACTTGCGAGAGTTACTGACATCAGATAATTAATATGTACACAATGGTGAATATTATGCAAGATAATTTTAATTTCTTCTTAATTTTTTCTCTTTTACTTATAATAATACATATTCTATCATGATATTTTAAGCGACTAGCTCATATTCTGTTGCTCGTTTTTCCCTCTCTGTCTGTCGATAGTCCAAGTGTCGACTATGGAAGTATTTATGACAATTACTTCACTAATTTCCCGAGGAGATAGAAGCCTGAAATTTCTAAATTTGTTAGAGGTCCAATGGTACAAGACATGTTGATATCTTTCTACGAAAATTGTGCTTGTTTCGACTTTGGATGATTCGAAAGTGCTCTCAGAGGAAATGCCCGTGAATTTTATTTCCATTGATTAAATACCTTTCTTCTTTTGAAGGATTGAATTATAAATTTCAGTATTACGAAATCGAGACCAGTTTCTAAAGAAATGAAAGGAAGATTCTTCTTTTGGTCATGTAATTTCCCTTTGCCAGTGAAGTGCCAGAAATAGGACATAAGATATGCGAAATATGTATAGTTTTTGTGGTTGTTAACAACCAATCTTCCTGGCACTTGAAGAAATTGCTGAACTCTTATGCAAATAGACGGAAAGTCGTTAAGCTTTTTCTTATACACCTTATTCGTTTTACTTAACAAATCCCTGGAGCATACCGTCTTCACAGACCTTTTTAAGATCACAAATTTTATTCTTATTTTTAAGAGTGCAGATAGACATGATTTTAGAAAGTATAAACCTAACATTCTTGAGGGCATCTTATTACATAAATTATCTCAAGCCTTAGAACAACATAACCAAGAAAAGAATGCACAGCTTCCAATATCCACCATCAAATACTGTTATCTTATTTAGAAGCTTATGGCATATTTGGTTACCCTAAGTACCTAGTAAATAGAAAATATTTAGTTAAATTGGTTGAATCCGATTCTTTTATGTTTGCTGCCACCCCAGGCATTGCCTAGGGGTGTCAGAAGGTCCCCTTCCATTTCTTCTACTCATTAATGATATTGGTGAACATTTACAAACCTTAAAATATTTGTTATATGCTGCTAACATAAAGCTCATTCTAAGGTTCTATTCATTTTTAAAATTTCTATTCAGTAACAATAATTATAGTTAATTAGTAATCATTTTTTAAAAAATCCTGTAACTAATACATATCTTTCATTCATTTTGAAGTAGTACTTAAGTTGCTAATAAATTTAAAGTAACATCATAATAAATTATATATATCTCTCTCAAGTCGCTAGCTTGAATAAAAGATTCAATAAGGGAAGTCATTTGATTTTGTTACTGTGTTTCCTTCTTTTGTATAAGTTAATTAGAAAGTAAGGTCATAAGGAGCAAAGGAAAAGCATGATAGAGATGTAAGAGAGATTCTTATTTCAGAATAGAATATTTATTATTATGTACAAATGTAAAGGAATCCAAAAAGAAAGAGCAAGGTGGGGCAAAAAATTTTTGCAACCAAGGGGTTACAAAAAAAAAATAACCACATTATGGGAAACACCCACAGAGGAGGAGGGTGCAACATACTGTCTGGATGTATTTGTTTTATGGCAAATTGTACTTGAATATGAGCGTTAAACACCCTGCAATGAAATTCTTTGAGAAAATAGTAGCGTGAACATCACAGATTGAACTAAACTCACACTGGTTTATTGAAACACAGCATGTAATTAACCAAGACAAAAGATTGAACAAATTACAGTAAGAATAAACATACAGCCAAGCTTCAAATGCAATTACCCTTTGAATAACATCAAAAAATTAAACAAATTATACCACCACACTGGGATCAAATCAAAAAAGGTCCTTCCAGATGCACCAAAAAACGCTGAAAAAAAAGCCAACTTGCAAAATTTTATCACACATATAACACAAGGTTGGGCTCTTTGAAAGTCTGCCAAAGCCACTATGCCAGCCGAGGTTCCTCCACAATCACGATCTCTTGCCAAATAATAATGAGTCATATATCCCATAAGATCATGACATGAGCCAGCAGTTCTGAAATTCCATTTATTTTAAGACCAGGGTCAATTAACCTTTGTAATTGCTACTGATTGTTTCACATTCACAATTAGTTCCCTAATAACAGGTAATTCGTACACTTGGGACTACAAAAGTGATGTACCTCTAGGGTTAAGCTTGCACGACTTGCCTGTATGAATCTTGCACACTCATATCCTGATACGACTTCTAAAAGAACAACTTATAAAATGGACAACTTTTTAAACAAAAATTTTATAATTTCAAATGGACCACACCAAAGAGAGTCCAGCTTTGCACTTCTCCCTTTAATCTTCGAACCGACTGGATGATTCTGACAAAGAATAAGATCACCAATATTACAATTGGGTACCCTATGTTGTTTATTGTAATTAGAAGCATAACGCTGATGTTTAAGTTAAAGGATGTGGTACTTCTCATCCTAAAGATAACTTAGAGGGAGTGCTTTTAGTAGCTTCATGAGTGGCAGTATTAAAAGAATATGATAATTCTCTCAAGTATTGGTCCCATGAACTATGATTTTCATGAGTAAATGCTGACAAAGCAAACTTGAAATTCTGATGAACTCGTTCAGCAAGGTTTGGAGAGGGTAAGTAGGGTGACTTATGAACTTGAAACAGGCATTTCTAAAAATATCAGATCTGAAAGCAGAAGCATTATCAGACATAAAAATCTTTGGATATCCAAATTTGAAAACAAATTAGAAAATAATACATTAATTGCACAGAGAATTGGGCATCTTTAACTGGCTCTAAGAAGGTAAATTTAGAAAAGCCATCTAAGACTAAAAAAATGTAATGATTCCCTTTCTTAGATTGAGGCAATGGACCAACAACCAACCAACAAAGCTGGTTGATTAATTTTTCTCTCATGCAGAGGATTGTAAATTTGAAAGTTGATGCACCCTACTTGTCTCAATTGTTTGAGGTTCAAAAAGAGCCAAGTAAGTGCACCATTGTCAGTGAACTAGTGGAAAGGCCTTACTTGTAGATAATCCTTAAATTTCTCCACAGCCCAGGTACACCCCATACACTCTAGTTTGTATGTAGTAAGTTTTTGCTGATGGGGATTCAGTGTCCAGTGTCTTACTAGCATAAACAACTGGACAGAATATACCTTCAATTTTATGGTATAAAACAGCTCCCAAAGCTAATTGACTGGCATCCACAAATAAATGAAATTCTTGATCAAAGTGAGGCATACACAACACAGGAGGAGAAGATAATGCATTCTTTAGTTCTAGAAAAGATTGGGCAGATAACCAGAAAAATCAACAGTTCTTCTTCTTCAACTGATTCAAAGGGTAATCAATTTCAGCAAAACAAGGGATAAATTTAGAATAAAAAAAACTGTCATGCCAAGAAAGCGGGAGACATGCTTTACATTCTGAGGAACAGGAAAATTGACGATCGGATGAATCCTTTCCGGATCAACACAAAGGATACCATCATGTAATACATTCCCCAGGAATGAGACTGAAGTCTGACAGAGTTTAATTTTCTCTGGATGAACAGTAAGCCCTCCATCTCTTAGCCTGGTGAGCGCTGCCAAGAGGTGGCAAATGTGAGTCAAGGTCCTTGGAGAAAATACAAAGATCATTAATATAATGATAAACGCAATTAAATTTTAATTCTCTGAGTACCATATCAATAAGCCATGTTAAAACTGGTGGAGAATAAACAAAACCAAAAGGCAATCTAGTATACTGATACAATCCATAAGGTGTCACAAAAGCAGTGTATTTTTTAGCACAATCAGATGAAGGCATTTGATTTTAAGTGGAATTTAAGTCCAAAATAGGAAAAAGCTTAGCATTGGATAAATATTGAAAGGCATTATCAACAAAAGGTGTCAAGTACAGATACACTTTAACCCTTTGATTCAATTTGCAGTAATCAACAACTAGCCCGAATTTGTTATCCTTCTTGGGAACCAAAAATGCTGGCGATGTCCACTGAAAGGTGGATGTTTCTATCACAACCTGCTGGAGAAGACACTTAATATACTCCTGCATAATATGACTCTTGGGTGGTGACAAAGGAAAAGGATGGGAGGGTAAAGGAGTTGAATCAGTGAGCTCAATATTAAAAGGCATAAGACCAGTGGGACCTAATTTTGAAATAATAACGTCGCCAAATCTATTGAGTAATTCAACAATATCTGATGGAAAAGTAGCATTAACTGGAGGTATATTATTCTTGCCTGACCTTTTAGAACAAACTCCATGGATGTTCACCTGCGAAAGACGATCAGCTTCATCAGAAAATGTGTCTGTGGGATGATTAATGTTCAATCTTGCCCCCATGGCTGAGTGATTATTGATATTGCTGCTGTATGCCAAACGTTGTCCAGGACAACAGTTGAAGGCAAAATAGTCAGGTCCTAACGTCATCTTAGTTTTTAACATCAAATCTCTCCCCAGCAACGTGGGCACAGGCACCAAAAACTCGTGAAACCAAGACATTGAACTAATTTTAATTTTCACTTTATCACATAATTCCACCCTAAAATCCCCGATACCAGCAAGGTTAAATGGTGCAGTTCTGGAAACAATGGCATCAATGTGAAGTTTATCAAAAAATTTAATATCTAACAGTGGAAAGGAAGAGCCAGTGTCTACCAAGGCATCAGCAAAAAAATTATAGATAGATACGGAAATAATCAGCAGCGAGTTTAAAGAGGAGACATTAAAATTAATGAGAGTAATGCAGCCATGCATCCTTTGGAATGTTTCTGTACCTTGCGGCTGGCTGATAAAAAAAAACCTTCTAGGGTAATCAGCGGCATTCAACAACTCTTTGAAAGCATGGTTTAAGAGACCCCTTAGCTCATCAAGAGTTTGAGGTTTAGAATGAAAAATAAATGTACTGCAGGTCAGAGGATTGAGACCATTGAATATTAATGATATGACCTCGTCATCAAAATAAGTGAGGTTTAACACATCAATTGCATTGAGAATAGATGATAAGAAATTGAGGGGTCTTTAATGAGGCAGCTGAAATCGTTCAATTTTGCTATGAATCAAGCAATCTAACTCATGAGTAGTGAGAAGATCATCCCAAAGCTGAAGAACAATCTTTGCCCATACGACTCTTTTTGGATAGAGCCAAAAATTCCTCAACTGTAAAGGCAATTTGGGAATTAACAAGATTAAAAGAGAATTAAGAGAAACGAGTCAATCTAATGATTTGTGACACAGAGGAGATAAACCCAAACAATTTCTGAGGGAAATTATCCACAAGGATGATATAGTCTGCAAAATCACAGTAAGAAAAATAGTAAAACAATACTAATGAAAGCAAAAAAGGAAATTCAATTACAGAGATACAAATGACTTAATATAAGTTGTAGATCAAGTTAAGTTTAAATTTGGGTGAACTACAATCAGTATAAACTTAGTAATTTTATTATAACAATAATAATATAAAATAACTAAGGAAATTAATACAATTTTGGAACAAGTGATCACCTCATCACATTTAGATTACACTGATATAATATCAGCCAGAGGCATTCATTAAATAAGTTCAAGCATAAGTTGAAAATAACATAGGAAATTGTAGTCATTGTCTTTCATCCAGTCCATCACATTTCAGTCATTGAAGAATGCCTGTAAAAAGAGAAATAAAAATGGTAGATGAGATATATTCATAACAACTGATATGTGTGATAGAAGGAAGAGTGTCAATGGATTAAGATTGTCCATACACTGGAATTAAATATGTTTAACAGCAGTAGAGGAAGAAGGCTAAGGGGATAGTTGATGCTCTGATTGAAAGTCTTTCAGCAATCTCGTACTTACAAGGAGAGACTCTCAGTTTTGTCCAAGTTTCAGTTTGTCTTAAGTGATGAAACTTTTTGTGGTGGTACAGAAAGTAGAGTAATGGAAAAGTGTAACAGTGTTTGACTGAATGAGCCTTAGTTTTGCTGCAGTAATTAATTGAAAATTGATAATCGGGTATAAGCAACCCCATAATGCACATCCGTGCTAGCCAAGTATGTAGGAGTTATGTGTCACTCTCTGATACATCTATTATCTTATTTTCAATTTCATTTTCTAATTCTTTCTCTGTTACTTACAAATTGACTTACAAATAGTATGCTCAATCGGGATCCATTAAATAACCTTTGTAAGCGATATTTTTCTACTTAAGGAAGTTAACGACTATTCTAAGAATATAAATAGAACTTGTATTCGAGTTATTTAAGATTCCTAATCATAAATAGCAATTACTTACTAAAATTTTTATGAGAATCACCATTGTGTACTTAGTAATATATTTAATAATCTAATTTAAGCATCTCTCAAAAGAAATTCATGGAAGTAATTTTTGGAAATTTTATCTCACAGTCTCTGACGAGATAGAATAATGAAATTTAGAAAATTGTTAGAAGCCTAATAGAGTATTTAATATTGATATTTTTGCCCATCGTATCATTGGTTAGATTCCAAGTGAATTTTGCTGTTCCAGATCCTGAATGATTCTGATTCCACTGTTTACATAAATTTTTTTATAAAAGATGTTAAAATCAGATTAGTAAATATATAAACCATGGTGATTACTTTATAAAACTTTGGAAGGAAATCACAACATATGGTTAGAAAATCCTAAGTAATTCGAATGTTAGTTCTTTTCTTGTTATTGGATGGTCCTGAAATACTTTAAATGGAATCATATCACTGACAAAGGATGTTTAATGGGTTACATACCTTTCTCAACCTCAGAAAAATTAATTGTTCACTTCATCCAAAAATTTAGAGAATGAAGCTTAAAAGATATTCAGGCAAGGTAGTATTTTTATATTATGAAATTAGCTGAGCTACAGCAATTTTTCTTGATCAAAGCAGAGCACTCAATGAGCCGAAAGTCATGGTCATAAGCTTGTGGAGTCAATCATATAGGGGTATATTTCCTTCTCCTAAAGCTTTCTTTCCTCAAAGTAAAATGTAGGTATTTATTATGATGTTGAAATAATGATTGTCATGTTTTAAGGAAATAATAAACTTAATGAATATATCCATGTTATTATGTTATCCTCCCTCCACAGATTTTCTTTATTTGTCACAAAGAAAGAAAAGTTGTGCATAGTAGTTAAAGAAAGACATTAAAAAATAAATTGTGATGTAGATGAGGTAACTAAGCTTTTCCATCTTTTGATTACGTTCACCAGACCTTGTGCGTTATTTATGGAAGAATACACCATTTCCTTTTTACAATAGGATCATGAAACTTTCCCTAGTGAACAGTTCTATTCTTATGTATCTATCGTAGTGAAGAAGCCTTAGCGCATGGAACTTATGGTTTTGAAAATTTCAATAATAATTTCAGTAATATGAGAAATGGCTACGAAGCACATTCATTGGGACTAAAATAGCACAAATTTTAGCTTTTAGGCGATTCATTGTATAGTAATCCAACCACGTCCACATCATTTTAAAAGTGTTAAGAACTAAATAAAGGTTAAAGTGGCTGAAAACACCAGCAACCACTGGCAAAGAAGAGACTAGGAGCGAGCAATGTTGCCTACCAAAGATCACATGATACCACCAAAGAGGAGATTAATTCCCAAAATAAGCCTAGATCATCTGTAGAAACAGCTGAATCTATAACTGAAGTCACATTTTATAGCCAAAAATTACTGATTAATGGAAAGTAATTCAAAACTGATATACTTATATATAATGTGTATTTCATTTACTTTTGTCATTGTCTTGATCATGGCTGTGGTGAAATGAATGCTACTGAGGTATAAGTGGACAATTGTACCAAACGAGTTCTCTCCTTATGGACTGACAATAAAAGTGTTATAAATAGTCATTTTGTTTCACTTTCGTGGAGGTGATCTGCTTATAGCTTTCCAGCTCAGTGATGATAGCAATGGCAAACTACCTCACTCCTCAACTATCATAGTAAACCTCGTTCCTCTCTACGAGCTATTATGTTAGTGGTATACTTCAGAGGGGATGAGGTATCAACTGGACTTTGGTCTGAATATGTATAGCAGAAGATGTAAGCAAATTACTGGTTTTAAGGTGAAGAAAGTGATTAACAGTCGTAGTAAGTCAGGAGTCGCCATTTGAGGATTATTTTATATTGATTTGTATGGATGTATTGAAATAGACAATTTTCTTTTCTGCTTTTTTATTGATGTGTTTCATTGAATTTGTTGCTTTAATTTATTAAATTTGAAATACAAAAATATTATGAGTGAATTTTCTCGTTTTCTGATAATTTTGCTACTGGAGAATAGTAAGAATTGCGCATAAAATAAAAGGCCCCAACTTAGCATCCTTAGAAAATTATAAGTAATTAACTAGAGAATTAGCTGCTGAATAAGTACGAGCAGAGGAGATGTAAAAAACACACTTGACTCTGATAACTCTAACAATTTCTACAAATATTTACGCCATAGAAGAGGAAACGGAAATAACTCGTACACAATTGATACAAATGTGGGAGATAACCTGATGCAAGAAAAGGATGTTGGCAAGGCATTTAATGAATGGTTATCTGAAGTTTAAAATAAGGTCATCCAAGGAACAGCCAAGATAGCAAATGGGGAAAACACATCACAAAGTGTAGGGAGCAGCTCAAACTATATCTGAATCCTCCGTTATTTTAAGTAATATTCTCAAATTGAAAAATAGGAAATCTAAAGGACCTGAAGAAATCACCAGTGACACTATGAAACTGGGAAATAATGCAATAGTGCCTTACCTTCGAGCATTGTTTACAGCAACTTTAAAACAACAATTATATTCCTGATGGTGATATCATGACCCAGATACATAAAGGAGGTTCTAAAATATCAGTAGAAAACTATAGGCCCATTAGTCTAACCTCCCAAGTTTGTAAACTAATGGAAAAAATGATAGTAGAACATTTCCAAAAATACTGGATGGAAAACCACTGTTTAAGTAAGAGGCAGCACGAATTCAGGAAGGAATACTCATGCAAGACACAGTTCCTCGGATTGGTTCAAGATATTGCCAAAGGCATGAAGTCGACACAATTGTCATTGATCAACCAAAAGCCTTCGAAAAGGTGTCACACAACCTACTCTTAGCAAAAGTAAGAGAGTTAAATATCAACATTCAGGTAGTACACTGGATGAAAAATTTTTTGAAAGAGAGGAAACAGAGTCAGAACTTAGCGGTGCATTGCTACTAGCACAACTAACTTCGAAGGTTACCAGCCTTCTCAAATATTCTCATTGCTTTCTCTGGACTGATTCGAGTATTGTGCTAGCATGGTTATCATCTCCTCCTGAAAAGTGGAAAAAATTTGTCGCTAACAGGGTGGCAGAAATTCAGGAGCTCACGGAAAATACGAAATGGGGACACGTATCATCGTTAGAAAATCCTGCAGACATATTATCTTGGGGTGCCCTTCCTTTACAGCTTCTTCAATCTAAATCCTGGTGGTCCGGACCTCATTGGTTACAGAAGATCAACGTTATCCCACCACGTGATGACTCTAAGGATGACTATCTAGTTGCTGAACTAGAAAGAAAACCCGATCCCATCATTACTCATGCCGCGACTGAGGGTAGTGATGAGTTGATTGAGAAATTTTCATCCTTCTCGAAGCTAAAGAGAGTGACTGCCTACTGCCTCCGATTTGCAAGAAATCCAATGGTACCCCCACAGAAGCATCTAAAGGGAGTATTAAATTTAGAAGAATTACAAGAGGCAGTGACTTGCTTAATCAAGGTCACTCAATCCCATCATTTCGGTCCAGAATTACAGGCGCTCAAAAAATTTAAAGAGGTACCACCGAAAAGCAGTTTAAGGTCTCTAAACCCTTTTTTAGATAACAAAGGCGTCATAAGAGTCGGTGGGAGGCTAAAGAATTCTCAACTGAGCTTTAATTGGAAACATCCAATAGTATCACCTAAAAATTCGACGTTAACTACATTAATAATGTCCGAATTTCATATCACTTCATTACATTCGGGACCTCAAGCTCTCTTAAACGAGGTGGGACAATTCTTTCGGCCAATACATGAGAAAAAATTAGCCCTTCGTATTGTTCGTAGGTGCATAAAATGTTTTAAGGCAAAACCCTTTCCTCTTAAACAGCTAATGGGAGAATTGCCTCTACACAGAGTGATTCAAACTAGAGCATTTGCCAATGTTGGAATTGACTATTTCGGACCTGTCTGGTATAAACGCGTGCAACAGAGGCGCAGTCCACCAGTTAAAGGATACGTTGCCTTGTTCGTGTGCCTTTCAACGAAAGCCATCCATCTGGAGTTGGTGACAGATCAAACAACAGCCAAATTTCTCGCTGCCTTACGTCGTTTTATGGCTCGCGGCAGGAAGCCAAACAACATCTACAGTGACAACGCAATGAATTTCATAGGCGCAAAAAAGGAGTTAGCAGAACTGCGCAAATTGTTCATGTCTGAGCAATATCAACACGAAGTCTCACAAGATTTAGCCAAGGAGAACATAGAGTGGCATTTCATCCCACCACATTCGCCTCATTTTGGGGGGCTGTGGGAAGCCAGAGTGAAATCAATAAAACGTCATTTGTTAAGAGTGTGCGGAAACGCTGTTCTTACTTATGAAGAATTAAATACTTAAATAATACAAATCGAAGCTTGCGTCAATTCACGTGCCTTGACTCCAATGTCCAACGACCCAAATGACCTTATGCCTCTAACCCCTGGCCACTTTTTAATTGGTCAACCCCTGAATTTAATGCCAGAACCAGATTTCATTTCCATACAGGTAAACTGTCTGTCTAGATGGCAACATCTTCAACAGCTCGTTCAAACGTTCTGGAGAAGATGGTCAGCTGAATACCTCTCTAGCCTGCAGCAAAGAGCCAAGTGGCAAATATAATCAGGAAATCTAACAGAAGGGACATTGGTGTTACTTGGAGATGAAAACCAGCCACCCCTCAAGTGGAAGACCGGAAGAGTATTAGAATTGCATCCAGGGAGAGATGGCCTTTGTTGGGTTGCGACCGTAAAAACTTCAACGGGTTTATTTAAAAGACCAATAAATAAATTTTGCATTTTACCCATTGCTGAGGATGTTTTTTAAAGGTTTATTTTTTCATTAATGTTTTTGCATTTGTATTACATTGAAAGGCAGTGCTTTCAAGGGGGCCTGTATGTTCGAATTCCACACGAGTTCGAATGGTGGCGTGGTGCAACGGCCGTACGCATGCGCTGTCGTCTTCAGGAGATCCTGCCCATCGTTCCTGTATTGTTGTTCTGTCTTAGACTCTCGCTTCTCAACTAGCAACAAGGAAGGAACAAGTTCACGCACATGCTCTCAAGAACCGAAGCCTTACACCGGAAGCCTAAACCAGATCACTCACGTGCTCTCAACAATCCAGGAGATACTTTTTTTGTTATCATTTATTTAATTTTGTTAAATATACTTATCTCTTTTAAAGCAAAACTAAGCCAGAGAATTTATTTATTCCTGCACTAACAAAGGGAGTCAGAGAAAGGAAGTATAAATCCTTAAGCTAATTGTTTGACGAGTGTTTGGGACCCACACGTAACCTAAGTAACAAACTCAAAGGTGTGCAAAGAAAGGCAGCCAGATATGCAATCTGAAATCACAAGAAGAAAGAGAGTGTTAGTAAAATGATAGATCAACTAGGATGGGAATCTTTATCGTCAAGAAGGAAGATTATTGGATTAACAGGGGCATTTAACACGTGAAACTGTAGAGATGATTGGGATGAATTAGGGGCGAGATTTCATTCTTACAATTATATTGGATGAGGCTAAATGAGACTCACTAAAAAAAAAGAACATGAACAGAAAACCAATTTGGCGAAATAGTTTATCAATAGAGGTATAAGAGAATGGAATGCTTTACCTGGAGAAGTTCTCATTCCAATGCCGAATAATGTAAAACTTTTGAAAACTAAACTAAAAGGTCATAGTATTCAAATTCCGTCCATCTATGAATAATACAGCATGTAAAATTGAACGCATCTCATTTTAATGTACTTACTTAAATTTCATTATGTATAATCTAATAAGGTGTGTGTGTGTGCATGTATGTTCACCTAAAACTCGAGAACCATAAATGGCACAACTTTCAAACTTTCACGATTGTTAAATGTACTCCCTGTGCAGATAATAGGCTACTTTTCATTTACTTAAATGTCCCCAGTTCGAACCCAGACAAGAAAAACCATTCTCATAAGAAATGCACGTAAACCTCAGTTTTATCGGTTGCAGGCCACATTTCTTTTGCAAAATTAAATAAGAAATAATAGGTTTACGAAATCGAGACAAGAACCAAAAGAAAGAGAAATTAATACAGATTCTTAACATGGTCCCAAATTATCCTTATCTGGTCGAAATTCAGCAGAATTCCGTTAAAATAAATGGAAATTTTGTAAAATTTTGAGGCTATAAACAACCAGTCCCCTTGACGACGAATGCGATTGTTGAAACCGAAGTATTGCATTTTTCCATAAGAATACATGGTGATTTTAGGTCCATATGAAGTAATGATTACAAATGAATGATATTATATGTTCATTGCAGGCAATAATCTGAAATTTCAGCATTTGCATTTACGAACAATTCACAGGAGGCAAGGTATGATCATTTAGGGACAGTTTCTTTATCACCTTGAATTTGCCAACTCTATTTGAATATAATGAAGCTACTACATATGATTTACACTGGAAAAAGTTTAAATTGATGAATGTATTCTGCGTGCAGCATTTCAGTGTGTGGCAGTGGGTACTTGAACCATGACTCTACTTCCCTAATCGTCTAATACTGAGCAATTAGTAATTAGCATTTCGAGTAAATGATAACTTAATCAAACGCCTCATTTTTTATACGGGCGATCTTTTGTATTCATGAGCAAACCACAAGTAGTATTGAGAAAGATCTGGTGCTTTCCCGGCGAAGGTGCTGAAGGAAGGTTTCTCGGGTTTCCAGCCTGGTCGTATTCAGGAACAAGTCCGACGTTTCGGCTGCTATCTCTGCAGCCATCTTCAGGGATGAAGTGCCAAGTGTACAAGGAGTCCGGTATATATAGGGGTGACAGGCCTCCCTTTCACTTCCTTCATTGGTCGCGGGAGTGGCTCGTTCTCATTGGCTCTCAGCAATTTTGCGGAATTGCGGTTAAATCTGGAAATCTTGGAGCACAATAGCAGCCTTAAATATCTTATCGAAAGCTAATTAAATAGTGATATCCATGATAATGTATTAGTTCTCAGCTGACTTAACATTGTTAGAAACGATCTAAGTAAAGTCACGAGTTCTAAAACTCATGGAGATGGAGTACTTATTGGTGTTTCTACTGAACCATCAGCTTTTAAAATGAACTGCCAATGTGCATCAGTGGAGCAATTTCTGTACTTACATTGATCTAAATAAACTTATCTTTTGATGTGTAATTGATTAAAAGGATCTACCTTTTAGAAACCAAAGAGGATGCAGAAAAAACACTCATAGCCATAAAGTTTGAAATGAGGACTTATTGCATCCAGTTGTTTGTCATCGGCATGTGACTGCGTGGTTCCCAGTTTTAAGTTTCTGCCCAGATGCTCACCAGTGTCCCCACTTCTCGGGGGTTTCCTTTTGCAGCATGTTCTGGAAAAAGTGAGACGCTGACAATGTTTTGTTAGGTCGAACGGATTAACTTTTTCTGATTGGCAATGAACGATGAGAATCAAGCTCCTCTATCCTGTAATTGAGCTCCTGTCCAAGTCATGAGTCGCCATTTTCATTGAATCTATTAACCGATAAAATTAATTTTTAGTCCGTAGATAACTTACTGCATATGTCAATATGAAAACAGGATGTTACATGAAAGAATAAGAGTGAAAAAAAGTGTTACGAACCAGACTCGAACCTCGGCCATCCACGTGGTAGGCTAGCATTCTAAACGCTATGCCAACCCACTCCGAGAGGGGCCTCAAAAGGGTGGAAATTAGGAAAAGTTAATAATTTGTAACTAAAAAACTAAGGCCTATATAAACGAACGCCGTTTCACTTTTGTTATATTCAATCTCCTCTACCGTAAAAAAAATTTCGTTCAAATCCCCAGAGCAAGTCTGGTGGTCTCTCCTTGAAAGTTGAACTTCTGGTTTGGTCTTGACCATTGACATGTGGTTCTGTGAGCTCTCTTTTTTTCCAGGTTGTTCTCCTCAATTAGTTAAATTGTTTACATGACGCTTTTTTGTAAATCAGTGCTCAATTTTTAAAGAAATCCTAGAGAAAGAAATTAAATGTGATAATGGTTTGTTGCTGCTTGATAAAACATGAGGAGTTCCAAATCAGTACTTATTGCTCCACAGAAACTTCTGTGTTAACTCAAATATGAGCAAGGTGGAGAAACTGGTGGACATAATAAATGAATTGAAGCAGCAAATTGAAGACATTCAAGTTGCTCAATCTTTGTGCATGGATTTGATCATGATGATGTCATCAAGATTGCGGTTGCAGAATCTACACAGAGAATTGAGCATATGAGGAATGTTATGCTGAAGAATGTTCCTGAAAGTGTATCTTGTAATATTAATGAAGTTTTGGAACATGAAGGACAGCAAGTCATTGATATCTTTGCTGGTGTGAGGATGAATTACGATGTCAGTGCATACAAGATTAAATGGCTTGACAGACCATCACAGGGCAAGATTAGGCCACTCAAGGTAGTTTTAGTAATGACTATGATGCTTTAGAACTTTTGTATTTCATTAGTAGACAGTCATGCTTATTTCTTCATTTCAAAACAGTGCCTGAGGGGAATTATTTAAAAAAAACTTTGTGGTGAACTGAAGGAGAGAAGTCACAAAGATGAACCAAATTTAACAATAAAATACATTACATGAGTTATTAAAAATCCTCCCAAAAAGCTAAATTTTCAGCAATCAATCCTTAAGTATTAATATCAAAATTGTAATTATATTTGGAGTAAAATTCACAGTTTATCATCTTCAGCACTACTTGAAGATCTTGGCGTCATTATACTTACTGAAACTAATCTTACCCCTTCTATTAATAATGTCGAATTGTGTCTTTTTAACTACAGTGTTTATCGTAAAGATAGAAATATTAGTAATAGTCAAAAGTGGAACGAAATGTTTTTTTAACAAAAAATTGTCATCTAGTTTACTTTCTTGTCATCATTCTAATGTTGAACATTTGCGTATTCTCATTGGAGCTGTGTATCTACTTCCTTAAAGTTGTCATGAACTTTTTGAATCTCTCTGGTCAGCCATTGAATCACTTCTCACTAACTCTTGCTTTTCTGATAGTCCAATTGATAGTGCCTTTACTCTTCCTGGTGCACTATGGAACTTATCACAGTCATCATCTTACAGAATCAACCATCCAAACGCATCCCTAAATACATATTTGTCTCTTGGTTTATTTCAAATAAATTATGTGCACAATAGTAATTGTAAGCTTCTTGACCTTATTTTTTTCTTCCAATGATAAAATTATAGTTACTCAATCAGGGAATCTACTGTTGCCTGAAGACTAGTGCAGTGGTTCCCAAAGTAGGCACTACCGCCCCCTGGGGGGTAATTGTGGAAGTAATTTAAATCATTTTTTTCCTTATATTTTAAAGTAACGGTTGAAAAATATTTCCAAGCCTTTCTCGCACAAGGGAAACTTTTGAAAGGGTTTAATCTCATTTGGTCTATTGTTGGCACAACTTCATGACACTGAGTACTTCAGCAGTAAGGTTCAGCGTGATCTGATAATTAGAAATCAGGTCATCTGATAATTAGATTCAGTGGTTTTACATAAAATATTTATTTTTCCTGGGTGCATGCCATATTGTGCAAAATCACCCTTAACCCATTCCATACAATATTTACCTGAATAATCATTTTCCAAACAAGTCAGTGCCAACGATATTATCTAGGCTGTATTGTTGACTTATTTTTCATTCATTGCATGATATCATTCTTGTTATAGTACAGTCCTGGTCAAAACATTTGCAAGGCTCGATGGCGCTTCAGTGCGGTCGCCGGTAGAACTACGACGAGAGAAAAAGAATGGCAACATTGGTTTTGAAAGACGAAGATTTGGTGGAAAGGGTTTCTCTTGTTTGGGTTTGGGCCGTACCAAAGGGTCTCCGCAAGAATTCGCGGTCGAGGTTTCTGTATCCTGACTTCGAGTTTACTGGTTCTGCGAAATTTTTCTTTGCTTTGAGCATGTTGTACGGTATAAAGCTCGATATTATTTTCTTTTATCTTCGCAGCGTATCTGGAGAAATATTAGTCAGTTTATATAGCATATCAATGAGTTAATTAACCGAAATTAATATCAGCACAAACGCTTCAAGAACACCTCTAAAAACACCTTATCTCTTAGTTATCGAGGGATAATATTTTTGTGACTATTTTGTTCAGCCTGTAGCTATGTAGTCAATGACGGAATGATAATATTACATGTGGTTGATAATGACTCTCCATTTGAAAAGCACAATACTATTCGTTTCGCTCAAGACATTTGCAGCTGCAGTTACCTTCAACCCGCTTGGATCAGTATTAAAGTCGTGCCCTCTGATCATTATTTGGCTTTAATTGTAAGATTTTTAGGCCCACTAGAAAATTTGTTCTCATCGCTGCACACCAAAATGAAAGACCGACTCTAAAGTTCAAGATAAAGAGAAGGATACCTCTTTATTACCTTAAAATTATTTTCCCGTAAGACGAGCAGAGCATCTGTGACATGACTCCATCATAATCGGGCTAAGGATGTGCCACACGGTAGGCTTACCCAATAAATTGCGCGACACCGGCGTGCCGCATGATATTCAAAGGTTAAATATTCTAAAACTAAAAATAGATTAAATAAAATTTTGTTTCGCGATCAATTGCATACAGTCGAAGTTTCTTGAGGAATAAGAAGCTTAGAAGAAGAAAGAAGAAGCTTAGAAGTTTTTTTCGCGATTCGGAACGGTTTCAATCCTTTGTTTTCCTTTTTTTCTAAACCCACGTAGTATTCGCTCTCAAAGAATTCCCGCCATTCAAAATTCAAATTTTCTTCTCATCTCATTCTAATATCTAATTTTCCGCGGTTAATTTAATTATACCAACAGCAAATCCAGATTTTATTGTGATCTGTATACCTTTTTCATTGGATTGTTTTACTTATTCGTTATATCTCCTCCCCACATATTCTTGCCGCAGAGGGGGATGAATCGCGCGTTCTGACGAGTTAAGTGTAGAAAAAATAGCTGTACCTTGTCGCAAGATAAATGCATAGCATGAACTTATCGTTTTTCACGGAGTGAATGGAAATTCAACGTTATAGCCAGGTCTCCGAAACTTCGAGAAAATGATTCCATCTCGTAGAATCTTGGATTGCATCCATGTGGTAAAGGAATACTATTTTTGACTTTGCCTCTACATATTAAGAAACGTTTTCGAAATGTACGAACTGTTTTTTTTTCTCGCTTCACAATCTTAATAAACATGGCATAATGTGACAATAGCTGCAGATTTTACGAAATGCTCATTCACCGAGGTATAATTAATGAAAAGTAATTATGTCAATGTTTACATAAATACAGTTGCACATGCCGGTGAAAACTCACAGGAAATTTACGGAAATGCTAATATTTATATAAATATACATAAATATGACATTAAAACTATCACCATAATTAAAATATCCCATTATATATAAAATTTCACTGCACGATACTCCACTTTCAATAAATCCCACTCCCATGCTTCTCTTCCGTGGGGTTAGTTGAGGCATTGTAACACCAAGTAAAAGGATTGAATAATCCAAAAAAGTAGGAAAATATAGAATGGTAACGCCTGGTACACAACGATAAAAAAATCCACACTAGAGCACAGTCAGAAGACGAGTGATTTGAAAATGTGAGAATGAGCAGGAGAGAGTGAAATTTTACTTTAAAGACATTCTCAGAATTATCAAAATACAGAAATCTCTGTAACCCTACCTGGCGGTAATCTGCCACGTCCACCAATCCGGCGTGCAGGGATTCAAAAGAACATTTTAAGGAGCCACGGGAGGTGCAATAAAGAAAGGTCGCCGCACAGCCGAATATTCCAATACTGACCACAGGGAAACTCTGGGATTCCCTATTTAATTGTGTGCTTCTAAGAACTTTATACATCCATTTTCTTCCCGGAGAAGAAGAAAGCAAAGGTTCATTTATTTTTCACCTTAGTGAGCTCGGCTCTTGCGCGCGTTAAACCCCGAATCGCCTTCACCAAAGGGAGACGTGCTACCAGCTACAAGAGCCCAATATCAAAATTACTTAATATTTATAATTAACTACTTATAGTTTCAAACTAGAGAGAAAGGCTGCATATGGGATTCAATTATGAACGATTAAAAATTGAAAGTATTTTATTATTGTGTCAGAATCACGCTTCTTGGTTTCTTTACGTTCAGTTATGCTAGACTGTAAACTATTTCTGGATAATTTTTGACGACAAATCTGAGGATAATTCTATGAAGACTTCACCAAGGGCTTTTCCTTCACCATTATTCCTTTCTTCTTAAAGGCCGGTTGCATGGGAAATGAAATTATGGTAAGGAGTAGAAGTTAGTGTTCAGATTTCTCTGAAGGAGCTTTGCCACAAAGTCTAAGCATGATATTTCAATAATTTCCGACTAAATACACATTAAACATTACCTTATAATCAAACTCACTTGGCTAGCATTAATCACAATACGAAAAACTTAAAACAAGACTTCAGAGTTTCCTGGTGGATGAAGCGACCTGGTTAGCATCCCGTGAAGCTTTTCTTTGAAAAACCTTTGTTTTACCATTCAAAAAATCTTATTATTACCTCGCAACCCTATATCCTTAGTAAATCTTAATATGACCCTTTTGATAATTAAAAATGGTTTTGATAATTAAATATACACACACTTATACATACATATATGATCTATCTCTGGCAGTATCTCAGGTGCATAATACTAGTCAAGATTAAATAAGCAGCAAAATCTTCCACTCATTCTCCGCTGCACACTCCGTGGAGTTACCCAGTCTTCTACAATTTAAGAAATATTTTTCATGTCTTACGTAATCCGAGATCTTTCTGATTCTTAAAAGAGGTCTGAAATACATATGATCATGGACAATTGCAGTATTGTTTAAATTATCTCGTATGCCAGTGCCTTTAAAATTCAAGCTAATAAGCGCTTAAGGTCTTATCTTTACGAATAGCATGGGGAAAAATTTTACGAAATTACGCCCATCAATATCACCCAAGTTTGAACGCTGAATTTTATCGATTCCAACTTCAGTTTTGATGAAACCTGAAGGAAAATAACTTTATCAACCCAACAGCAAAAATTTTAAAGTTAAAAGCGAAAATTGAATGAATTGCCGAGTTTTCACCCGTGAACATTTTTGAAACTGCCATTAACCTCTTACCATCCCAAATAAAATGCTGATTTTTTTTTCAATTGCTCACTGTATCATCTGAATGCATAAAAGGTATATAAGATTAATTTTAGAGCAACCACTTCTTAGTAAAAAATTATTTAGTAACGTAACTTGAGAAAAAAATTCGTCGTGCAGTCAAATTTATACGTCGCCTAAAACTTTTTGGTTTCTCACGTGAGGATGAACTTGTCTCGAGAGAAATCGAGACAAATGTTGTAATTTTCATTTGCAGTTTGTTTCGATGCGATATCTTGAATAGCACTTTAGGTTTTGACTTTTATATTAAAGAGCGTAATCCACTTCGCGCTTCGAATCATAGATCCCCATCTCATCAATTAATTCTCTGGTAAATATGAATTTCGAAGGTAAATGATAAACGTATGTTACATGCATCGCGTTACTTGAGTAATTTGTGTAAATGAAATCTTTAGGAGGGAATATAGCAAGGTCATATTAACCTCAGTTAAAGTTAAATTTAGATATTAAAACGAAGTTTGCACGATTTTGTTACAATACATTAATTTATAGTCTTTCATATTCAGCTGGTGGTAAAGAAGCATTACATTAAAACCAGCACCGCGACTACAATAAGCGAGAGAAGAAACTAGTGCCAGCTGAGGAGTCTCTCAGCAGGGTATGGTAAATTTTCATGTTTATCTTCTAAATGCGAGCTCCGTTTCCGTCCGTTTTTTTTACGGCACTTCAAGTGTCTGTATTTACGTATAGCCTATGGTAATACATGAAGCTCAAATATGAGGGGCAGGCAAGAGAGGGAAAACAATGGAAGAAATATTGCTTGTTTTCAAAACATGAACTGCATTCTACCATTAAAATGGCCCGTCTTTTTCCAATGACCACGTCTTGCATAATTGCTTTATTATGAAAATCTTACATATTTGATCGGTGCCGCAGCCGAATATTCATGGCCCCTGTCATAATCCTCACCCTCGCATCGTATACTAACTAGCATTTGAAACTCTATGACTCGAAGATGCCCATCATGCGAAACTGTGAGGATCCTCCCTACGCACGCCAATCTAACGGTATCATATTATTTTCTGTCCTCTCCCAAAACCGACCGATCCTTGCCGAGACCCTTTTTGTTCGCCTTATGGTGGAAATACTAAACATACAGTGCCAGACATTTAGTCGCCATCGTCCTTTCAGGCCGACGTTGCAATTCTTTCTCTCTGGTCATAGTTCTACCGGCGGCCGCACTAGGCGCTGTCAAAAACTTGCGAATGTTTTGACCAGGACTGTACTATCATATAATATTTTGTATTATTCTATGATGGCGAAGTATATTACAAAAATAAACGGCCAGTATATTGTTTATGATTTCATGAAATGTTAATAGATTGTTCAAAACAAGGACCTTTTCTCTCATATTTAGTATATATATGATTAAATTTCCCCTTTGCTGGCTGGATATCTATTCAATAAATTTCCAGATTACTGATCTAAGTCATGGTTTTGCTGACATTGTGCATTTCCTTGGAGCATAGCTTTTTTCATACTGGGTAATATTCACAATAATTCTTTGAATAAAAAGAACATAGGAAATAATTTGCCTTCACAAGTAAATTGAGTAGTAAACATACTTCTTCAAAAAAATTCCTCTTAATATATCATCAAATGAAAAGGTGGCCTTGCTATGGAATAAACTTTAGTTGAACCAACGGACAGAGTATCCTAAAATTGAATCAAAGATAATTTCACCGGAACAGTCCCTTGAACTGCTTTTCTTATAAATACATTAGAGAATTGAATGAACTAATAAACTGATTCATAATGATAGAATAGGAGCCAAAGAAATATTAGTTCACCCTCAACTGACTACACCAGTATTATAAATTGAATTCAAGAGGAGCTTACTTTGGCAAGTTTTTTGGTTATATAATATATATTAAATTTTATTTTAACAAAACTTTGTTGTAGAAACAGAATGGCAGGAACTGAACTTTCAAAGAAGAAATGTAGACAGTAGAATTTGAATTATCTTAAGTACAGATTTACAGTCACCTACAAACAAACACATGCCTTTGTGCTTACTATGCAAAAGGGTGTTTTCAAATTAGGTGATGAAACCTTCCAGACTAATTGACCATTTGAGGAAGGCACATCATGACAAGACAGAAAAGACACATTTTTTCAATCACTTTGTGACTGAGTGAAAAATCGTCCAACACTTTTAAGAATGTTGTGTAATGCTTCAAAACATATCAATGATGGTTTGGATGCATCCTACAATACGTATGTTTTATGCAAATATGTACTTAAAGATAATGTCTTGATCAAGGAGAGGAAGAGTACCAAAACAAGAATAATAAGCAAACTCTCAGTAGATCAGCTGTCAAAATTGTTGGCTACCTGACTGGTGACTGGTCATATCTGGATGAGCTTGACCAAAAATCTAATTGCTTTTCTGAATTTTGGTCAACTTTTTGTGATACATTAAATTACTCTATACCTGAGAAAACCAGGAGGATTAAGGAAGGCACTCCAAAAATAAACTGGTTTAATGAAGCACAATTAAACAAGAGGGATACCCAATTAAAAACCTACGAACAAACAATTAGAAATACCAACCCAGCAGTAAAGTCTCAATATTTAGAACTAAGAAAAGACTATAGAAAAGCAATTAGGCAAGCGAAAATAGAAGGAAACAATAAATACATAACCACATCAGATAATAAATCAAAAGATTTATGGAAGGTAATCAAAACTGAGACTCAATTCAAGTCAGAGAAGTGCCTAACTAACATGTCACCTGATGTCTTTAATGATTACTTCACCAATGTAATTGAGAAGCTAATTGAAGGTTCAAACATGAAACACCATGATGAGTGGAATAAGAAGCCTAATCACTCCAACTTAAACTCTTTCTACTTGGCTCCTGTAACTGAAAAAGAAATACTTGACACAATTGCCTGTTGAAAAAACAGTAACTGCTGTGATATATATGGTATGAATGCAAAGCTATTAAAAGGTATTGCATCATCATATTGCTATCTCATATCCTCTCACCAAAGTTATAAATCAGATATTTGAATTTGGTAACCATCCAGAGCAATTAAAAACCACTAAAGTCATTCCAATATACAAAAAAGGTGATAAAAATGACCCATCTAGCTACAGCCTCATATCAATAATTCCTGTTTTTTCTAAAATAATAGAGAAAGCATTATTCTCAAGAATATGTAAATACTTTGAAAAGAATAATCTTATAAGTCCCACACAATTTGGTTTCCTGAAAGGAAGAGGTGCCATAGAATGTGTCGATGGTCAGTGATATACACTGTTCCTTTGAAAGTAATGAAATTACTCTTGTTTCTTTCAGTGACTTGTCTAAGGCATTTGAAAGTGTTTCACATGCAAAGCTTCTCACAAAATTGTACTCCTTGTGAAAGCTACTCCCCTTAGACTCTTAGAAAGTTACTAGAGTGGCAGGTATCAGCGAGTGTCTGTAATATCTAACAACTCTCAACTCAACTTTCAGCCAACAATTTGTTCAACAAACGGATGGGGTGGCAATGGGATCACCACTCTCACCTGCAGCAGCTAATCTTTTCATGGAGCATTTTAAGGAAGATGCCCTCAGAACAGCACCATGCCAGCCGAAATAATTCTTCCGATATGTGGACGATACTTCTGTGCTCTGGCAGCATGGAAAAAAAAGCCTGGAGGAGTTCCTCAACCATTTGAACAGCAGGCACAGGAACAAAATTCCCCATGGAAAGAGAGAAAAATAGTTGCCTTCCATTCCTCTATGTCCTGATCAACTGGAAGCCCTGATCACAGGGTGTGCCAAAAACAAATGCATACCAACCTGTACCTCAGAGTAGAGTATGTTTTGGTCATTACATTGGCAATGAGGATGCCAAATTTCTTGCAGAAATTCATTCCAGGAGAAGACAACTGGGAGGCGTATGAAGAAAGATTAGAGCAGTATTTTATCATAAACGATTAAGGGGGTGAGGATCCAACTCAGTTCATTAAAAAGAAGGCGATTCTTTTATCCTCATTGGGTCAAGAAACTTGTGAGGTATTAAGAGACCTCAGTGAACCCGTTAAGCCTGCCGACTTAAAATATCAGGATTTGCTAGGTATTTTAAAGGTGCATTTCACACCTCAATGCTCCATTATCGCCAAGCGACACAAATTCAATCAGCACATGCAACGGAAAGGAGAGTCTTTGTTGGATTTCGCCACAGGTTTGGGCAAATTTTCGAGATACTGCAATTTCGGTACGTTTCTTGATCAAGCCTTGCCGGATCAGTTAGTTTTGGGTTTAAGAGATACAGATACAATCAAGCATTCTATCTAAAAGATCAGAAACTTCAGTTCGAGAAGGCAGTTGAAATGGCTTTTGCATGTGAGAAAGTGACTTGGAACAAGCAACTTTGCAGCAGAGCTGAAGGAAGGGGAGCCAACTACACCGTCAGCAAGGTCAATGACCCAGAAGTTTTCCGAGTCCAAGCTGGGAGGATAGGAAGAGCAGAATCCGAAGCAGACCCGGGCAGAGCAGCTGAATCTTTCTCCATCCAGGATTAGGTGCAACTGCTGCAGTCGTGAAGGGCACTGAGGCAAAAATTGCAGGTTTTGCAACTACAGCTGCAATATTTGCAAGCAAGTAGGACACTTAAATACAGTATGCAGAAGAAAACCCACAATCAACCAAAGAAGGAAGATGTACCACTCGGACACGGAGGTAGAACAGGCGGAGATCTGTGATAACAACAAAAATCTACCACTATTTAAGTTATGTTAGGCAGTGTTGGCCCATGGATTTTAGAGATTGTTGCTGAAGGCAGACATATGAAAACAGAGATTGACTCAGGCTCTGCGATTTCAGCCATTTTGAAGACGTGTTTCATTCAACATTTCAAAAATCTTCCTTTATTAAGCATGAATTTGAGGCTCAGATTGTATGCCAACCGTAAAATTCTTCCCAAGTGATTAGTTTGGGTGAGAGTGGAACATGCGGGAAAATTAACGAGGTTACCATAATATTTAATTCAAAATGGTGGTCCTCCATTGTTGGGTAGGGATTGGTACGGTGCACTTAACTTTGCGTTACCACTGTAGTCTTTGCTCAACATTGGTATTTCAAATCCTTCTGTGGATTTTATTTGGAAGAGATTCGAAGGGCTCAGTGAAGGGGTTTATACTTTTAATGAAGGGAAGTTCAGACTTCATTTAAAGTCCAACGCTAGGCCAGTGTTTTGTCATTCTCGAGCATTAGCCTTTGCCCTTAAATCCAAGATGGATGAGGAGGTTGACCAACTTGTACAGAAGAGTATCATTTACACTGTAGATTACAGTGAATGGGCTACTCCAATTGTTCCAATAGTTTAGAACAATGGCAAGATCAGAATCTGTGGGTATTTTAAAGGCACAGTGAATCCACACTTGGAAGTTTAACAATATCTGCTGCCAAGAGTGGAAGAATTATTTTGTCTTTTATGAGGGGAAGAAAAATTTTTGATAATTGATTTGTCATATGCCTACCAGCAGTTAATGTTAGATGAAGACTCTCAAACTGTGTGTCAACACCCACACAGGCCTATTTAGATACAACAGATTGCCATTCAGGATAGCTACAGCCCCTGCCATATTTCAAAGGGCAATGGATCAAACATTGCAAGGACTTAAAGGGGTTGCTTGTTTCCAAGATGACATAATCATCACAGGGAAAAAAGATGATATCCATTTGGTAAATCTCGAGGCTCTCCTTAAGAGACTGTATGACAGTGGCTTCAAAGTCAATAAGGACAAGTGCAAACTTATGCAAAATTCAGTGGAGTATTTAAGTCACACTATTGATAAGCATGGTCTTCATGCCTCAAATTGTAAAGTGGCAGCCATGTGTTTCACTTTTACCTACTAATGTGGCACAACTAAGGGCATTTTTGGGATTGGTAGAATATTATGCCAAATTTCTGCCAAACTTAGCTTCCAAACTAGCTCTCCTGCATAAGCTTTTGCAAAAGGACACCAAGTGGCTATGGACTAAGGAGTGCAATGCAGCAGTGAAAGGGGTGAAGGACTGCATCACATCAGCCGCTCTACTAGCTCATTATGGCCCATCATTGCCATTAATTCTGGAATGTGATGCTTCTCCGCATGGTTTAGGTGCAGTAATCTTACACAGATATATGGATGGAGAGGAGTGTCCAAAAGCTTTAGCATTCCATTCTTTGAACAAAACAGAGAGGAACTACTTGCAAATAGACAAAGAAGCTCTGAGGATCATGTTTGGTGTAAAAAAGTTTTACCAGTACTTGTATGGGAGTGAGTTTACTCAAAGAATAGACCATAAACCTTTAACGTTTATTTTTGGAAAGAAGAAAGGAATTCTGCAAATGGCACCTCCTGATGAGTCTACCCAGACTCAGGACTAGAGTGTGACAACTTTTGTACATGTTTTTTGTTTTTCAACAGCAAAATAAATAAATAAATATGTATTCAATACAAGAAACTTCAAGAAAATAGCAATTAAGTTCTGAAATAAGAAGGAAGGAAAAGCCAAAATATGTTTTATTAGAACAAGCTTTGCAAGAAAGTATTCTGCCGATGGAAGAAATTTCAGCAAAAGTGGATGAAATGGATATTAATGAAGAGCAGTAAAAGAATATGCAAGAGAATGATTTCCCAATCCAATTCACCAGCCAGTGTATGACTGTACTTATTTGTTTAGTTAAAATCCTACCAATGATTTGAAACTAGTATTGAGTATCTTCATAAGAAAAGAATGTTTCCTTAAAATTTGCTAACTTTATTTATCTACACCATGTAGCTTAATTGCCAATCTGTACATTGCTTATCTTGCTTTTTTTGTATCTCTTTCCTTTTGAATCTTTGACTACTCCCATACATGTATCTCACGTCTTTAGATAATAAAAGTATTATTATCATTACTATGATACCAAAAGTACTGGGGTCAAAAAGCAGCTCTTTCCATAATATTATAGGCGGCCCAAGAGCTACTTGACATGCTCACAGTTTCGACTGAAGAAATGCTGATGGTGAGCTAGTAGCAGCTGTCATTGTACCTCAGTATTATGTAAGCCTTTGAAGCCCAGGCAAGGAAATTCATCGCCTATGAACAATGCAAGTTTTTTGAGAGATTAGCAGGGGTGAATCTTTTGTGACTGAACTTGAAATATAATAAATGCTGGATGATGTACACGAACAATGAAAGGAAGCCATGTTCAATAAACCAGGAGGAAGCCATCAATAGTTGCAGATTAGGATAAGCCAGGTGAAAAGAGATGTTACAGTGAAATTTGATGGCCCCTGCACAGAAACTATTTACCAGTCCAGACAAGTCCAGTCTCAATAAATTCGCAGCAAGAGATTTGGGTGGCTGTATGCATCTAGTGGTGACTATGTATCACATTTTATTTTTGAGAAGGACATAATGACCTATCCACTAATATTCTTACCAGAGAGGGACGTTAAGCTTTCAATTTCACTGTAGTTACTGTTAGAATTATTCTTTTTGTTAATCCCGCGCATTAGTATGTGTTTTGTTTTTGGTGTATTTTTCATGTTTGTAACCCTGGTTGTAATTGGTGTGTAAGATGTATGATGAGTAATAAATTGGTTCCACTTGTAACGCCATGTAGTCGAGACGTTCTTTAGTGCTACCTTCCGTCTTCCCGTCAGAATCGTCGTCCATCACAACTGAAGTCCTGATATTTCAACAGGTTATGGGCCCAGAATGATTTACCACTGCGAACTGCGATGTAAGTTATATATATTATAGTGAAATGTAAAACCGTGGACTTATATTTGCAGTCAGAAAATTTTTCTTCGAACCACGTGGTCAGGACTTGGACATTTGTGTTATTTAGAATAAGTAAGAGTCGTTAATTATACGAAAATGAGTGACGAAGATATCAACAACGGTGAAAATAGTGGGAGTGATGACAATACGGGGACGGGTCGCCTTTTCGCGTCTCACGTGCCGGCAACAACTACGGTCACGTTGGCGACGAATCATCTTCCAGCCATTGATAAACTCGAAGGGGAAAGTAATAGGGCGAATTGGAAGTATTTAATGGAACTATATTTAGGTTTAGATGACTTGTATGATTGTGTCCTAGAAGAACCACCTGAGCATGTGAGGCAAAATCTTCAATCTCAGGAGATGAAGAGGGATTTAAGGGCCCGATCTAAAATCTCTCTTACAATACACTCTCATTTGTTGATTCACGTTAGAACAGCAAAAACTGCTTTCGAAGCGTGGAAAAACCTTTGCGATGTGTTTGAGGACAAAGGCGTGTTCCAGCGCATCACCCTCATGGACCAGCTATTAGACACGAAACACGCCAACTTCAAGTCGCTGTATGACTACATGGTGAGCATGAGAGACACAATCCACAAGATAGCTGAAACCGGCAAGCCCATTGATGACAAATTCATGGCGTTTTTAATGCTGAGGAACCTGAAACCAGTATACAAGTGGCTGCGCCAGCTCATCAAAAAGAGCGTGAAGAAGGAAGAAGAATTGACTCCCGACATGGTATCGAATGCGCTTATTAGAGAGGGACAGAAAGAGACAGCAGAGGAAGGGGGTGCCAACAGATCATCGAAGGCACTCGTAGCTGGAGCATGCAATGGGAGAAATTTCTCTCGTTGTAGCAGTGGTTTGGAGCAATCGACGAGGTGGCAGCCTGGGAATCAACCCGAGGGACCGCCTGTCAATGTGATGTCCAGCCAACAGTGGGAGCAGCACCAGCGGAGGGCCCATCATCAGCAGAAGCAGAATGCTGACCAAGGTGGACAGCAGTGTTCGAGAAGTGGTCAGAGCAGAGATGATGTGGTGGTCTGTTTCAATTGTAAAAAGCCAGGACACAAAGCCTCCAAATGTTGGTATAGAAGTAAGGCCAAATTCAGTAGAGGTTTTGAAAATAACTCCGGTAAGAATCAAAATTCAGGGCCTCAAAGGTGGAATTTGTTTACTGCTATGACAGCTATTGGTAATGAAGGTAGCTGGTATGTAGATTCAGTGGCATCAGCTCATATGTGTGGGAACAAAGAACTGCTTTCAAATTATAAAGTTGTGGACAGTAAAGATGTAAATTGTGCTGGTAATGAGAAGTTATATACAGAAGGTGTAGGTGACATTATTTTAAATGGTCCAAATGGTTTTTCTGGAATTAAAAATGTTACGTATGTGCCCAATCTAACAACAAATTTGCTATCTGTAAGTGCTATTTCAAAATTGGGACTGATAACAGTTTTTGATGGTACAGGTTGTAATATATACAGTAAGGGAAGTGTAAATATCATGTCCTCTCCCTTGATTACAGCAAATAAATTAGGTGGGATCTACAAATTAGATCTTGATGCTTTTCAACCAAATGCATTGAAGGCAGAGTGTCTTTCTGAAAGCAATCTGTGGCACAAAAGGCTTGCTCATTTAAGTTTTAAAAATATGCATTCCATGTCTGAGGGATTAGTAGATGGTTTTGTTTTCAACTCATTACAAACTGAAGTGTGTGAAAATTGTGTAAAAGCTAAACAGACAAGAGCATCCTTCCCAAGGGGTAAGGCCGAAAGGTCAAAAGAAATTCTTGGGATAGTTCATTCCGATGTTTGTGGGCCCATGGATGAGGTATCTTTAGGAGGGCATAAATATTTTGTAACCTTCATAGATGATAAGACTAGGTATACCCATATTGCTTTGTTAAAATCTAAAGATGAGGTTTTGGAGAAGTTTAAACAGTACAAAAAGCTAGTAGAAAAACAAACTGGTAAATTTTTAAAAGTGTTAAGGCCTGATATCACACAAGCAGTTAATTATCTAAGTCAATTTAATCAGTACTTTGATAATTTGCATTGGTGTAATGCAAAAAGAGTCTTAAAATATCTGCAAGGAACTAAAGAACTGTGCTTGACTTTTAGGAAGGGTGCAAAAGAATTGACTGGCTTCAGTGATGCAGACTGGGGTAGTGATCCTACTGATAGAAAATCATACTCGGGTTTTCTTTTTACATTGGGTGGAGGACCAGTATCTTGGCAATCGAAAAAACAGTCTGCTGTGGCCCAATCCAGTACTGAAGCAGAGTATGTTGCCCTTAGCCAGGCAAGCAATGAGGCAATTTATTTGCAAACTTTGATTGAAGAGTTGTTAGATCAAAAACTGGTTGCAAAATTGTATTGTGACAATCAAGGGGCCATATTTTTGTCTGGTAATCCATCTTTTAATCGGAAGACTAAACAGATAGACATTGCATATCATAATGTGAGGGATTTGGTAAATAAAAGGTTAATTACTATCCAGCATGTAGGATCTGAAGACATGGTGGCTGATTATTCAAATATCCAAGATGGCGGCGGCAACACGAGTTTGTAGCTCCTGCGCTATTTGCTTTCAAAACAGTGATAGAATTGTTATCTGCGCATTTTACAGACTAACATTTCATTTTAAGTGTTCCAGTTTAGATGAAGTGTCTTATAAATTCCTTAAGGGATCCGAATCAATTCACTGGTCCTGTTTGAACTGTACGTTGGATCGTGCCCATGCATTGGATCTTCTAGCTCTCGAGCTTAAGGTGATTAAGGAAGAATTGAAGTCCCTAAAAAATCAAAGTGTTCATAATCAAGTGAATAATAGAGAAAGGAAGCAATACAGTGAAGTGTCTGATACCATGAATTCCGGTTATGTTAGCCGTTCCATTACCGTTGATAACACGCCTATTGATCCCAAGCTTTCCCGAAAAGTCCCCAATGGGCGAGTTGAGAGAGTTATTGAGCCCTCTCATAATAATGTATTAGCTTCAACTTCTTTAGTCGATAACTCTGAGGTGAATCAGTCTCCCGGTGAGGTCAACACGTGGAGGACGGTTACTCGCAAGCGACCACGCCAAAATGCTATCATCGGTACCAAAACCCCTGATTCCGGTCTCTCTGGAATCCCCAAAAAAATGCACTTACATGTATGGCGCTTTAGTAAAGATACCAAACGAAATGATCTAGAAAGTTATATATCTGACAAAATTCGAGACAGTGTTGAAGTGGTACAACTTGGGACTAAGGGTGATTACGCATCTTTCCGAGTTTCAGTGAACGCAAGCCATGCGAACACTCTCTATGACCCTGATTTTTGGCCTCTTAATGTTTCAGTCAATAAATTTATATTTCTAAACACTGTTAATGATAACCAACAGAAGACTCGGCCGTATACCGCCGAAATAGTGACCAGCCAAGCTACTATCCCAGCCGTGGTTCCTGACTGCAACCCTGCAACTGATCGGAATGGCGTTACCACCCGAGCAAAAAATGGAATTTCCTGTCCAAAATCCCAATGACTAGGACCGAATAATCCTCACCCTAAGAAGAGATCAGGTGAAACATCGCCCCCTGAGATGCTTAGTTCCAATGTAGGTGATTTGAGTACTCAAAGTTTGAAAATATTACATCTAAATGTGCAATGTATTCGCAACAAAGTAAGTGAAATTGAAATGCTGCTAAACAATGACAATATGCACATTGTGTGCTTTTGTGAGCACTGGCTAACTATTGGTGAATCTTCATTTTATGGGTAAATCAACTATAATCTTGCCAGCATTTTCTGCCGTGACATATCTAAAAATGGCGGTGTTGCTATTTATGCAAAAGAAGGTCTTCACTTTGAAGAGATTAATGTTAGTGAGTTTTCTGTTGAGTTGCACTGTGAGATCTGTGCAGCTTTGTTTCCGAAGTTCTCCCTAATTGTTGTGTCTGTCTATCGCTCTCCTACCGGGGACATTAATATTTTCCTAAACTGCCTTGAAAATCTGCTGATCTACTTATTTAACAAACGTAGCTTTAAGTTAGGTAAGTCTAAACTTGTTTTCTGTGGCGATTTCAACTTGGATATTCGTTTGTCTTCACCAGATGTGTTATCCTTCAAAAATCTTTTTCTTTCATTCAACTTATATCATTCAAACGAAAATCCAACCAGATCTGAAGCCTGCCTGGATAATATTTTCTTAAATTTAGACAAATGGTTTTATAGTACATCAGTGTTTGACCCTTGCATTTCTGACCACTCTGCCTTGGTTGCTAGTATTTCTTACAGTATTTTTGATATCAAAAAGTCTGATGAAGGGCCTTATCCTCATAAACACATCACTTCATTAGATATCGACCACTTCAGATTCTTACTAAGAAAAATCCTTACTGCTAATGGAATCAATGATAAATGTTATGTCTCTTTTGATGAATTCATTGAATTTTTGCAAGAGGCTGTTCATCATAGCACGAAAACTAGACATGTCAGAGTAACTACAAATCAAAGGAAATCCTTAACCAGCAATTGGTTCACATCTGAACTTTTCTCTATGAAAAGTAAATTACTGAATCTGTATCACATCTATAAAACTAGCAGCAACTCAATCTCCAAAGAAAACTATTTCCAGTTTAAAAAGCATTTTAGGAAATGTTTACAGGATGCTAAAAGGAGAGGCATTGAGTCCTACATAAACAACTCCCACAACAAATGTAAAGCAGCTTGGGCAATTATAAAAGAGGAAACTTGTCAGAACAAATCAATCAAATATCCCAGCATCAGTGCTAATGAATTTAACAACAGCTTTTTGGATTCAGTTGAATCTCTCGTCAACAGTATTCCTCAATCTGTATACAACTTTAAAGAGTACTTATCCAACTATGGAAGAGTTGCAGCCAATTTTTCTTGGAAGCAAATTTCTCCAGTAGACATCATTAACATTGTCTCAAAAATGGCCAATTCCAACAGCAAAGACATCTATGGAATGACACCCTATTTGCTGAAATCTGTCCTGGACTTGATTGCAGTTCCACTATGTAATCTAATCAATGATTCACTGAACTCTGGACTTTTTCCTAACCACCTTAAGGTTGCTAGGATTGTACCCATTCACAAGAAAGGTTCAATAGATGACCCTCTAAACTATAGACCTATCTCCATTCTCCCAGTCATATCTAAAGTCTTTGAAACCATTATGTTTAAACAACTTTATGAATATTTTGAAAGTAACAACCTTCTTGCATCCTCTCAGTTTGGTTTTCGCAAGGGAAAATCCACCTCTCATGCAATAGAATCCCTTGTTGATGTTATTTATCAAGCTTTCGAGAGGAAAGAGAGCACCTCAGCAATCCTATGTGACCTAAGCAAGGCTTTTGACTGCATTTCCCATGAAATAATTTTATCTAAATTATGTTTCTATGGATTAAGGGGCAACTCTTTAAAATTAATGGAGTCTTACTTGCTCAACAGACATCAAATAGTAATTGCCAATCACCACAAATCTCTCAAGAGGAAAGTTCCATATGGAGTTCCTCAAGGCTCAGTGCTTGGACCTTTATTATTCCTTGCTGCAGTGAATGATTTGGAATTCTGCATACCCTGCAAAACAATCCTGTACGCAGATGACACTACGCTTGTCCACCATAACAAGAAGCTTCAGGAATCTCATTCTGAATCTGAGACTCTGTTGGCTGTAGCCAAAGATTGGTTCAGTGCCAATGGTCTCATTTTAAATCTGAATAAAAATCAAACAATTACCTTCTCTTTGGGCAAGCTACCTGTAAACAATGACTGTGTGAAACTCCTAGGATTCTTTCTCGATCCCAAATTAACTTGGAAGGAACACATCAATAACCTCTGTTGCAAATTATCAAGAGTGATTTTCATGTTACGCAGGCTTAAATCATCTCTCTCTGATTTATACCTACGAACAGTATATTTTGCCTTTTTCCACACCCATGTAATGTATGGAATAAGATTATGGGGACAAACAGCTCATGCTCATAGTGTTTTACTTTTACAAAAGAAGGCAATGAGATTAATAACTGGCTCCTCCAAAAGAGATCACTGTAAGCCTCTGTTTATTCAACAGAGGGTTATGCCTGTATACTCATGTTATATTTTTGAATCACTCCTTTTTGTCAAAATCAATCTTCATAAGTTTAACCAACGTTCCAGCATCCACTCACACAATACTCGTCACTCTGAACTTATTGATATTCCTCAGCATAGACTCAAGAAGACGGAAACCAGCATAAACTACTCTGCAATAAAATTATTTAATAAGCTCCCCTCAACAATAAAAGATACACCTTTTATAACTTTTCATAAACTCATTTATGACTGGATTTTGCTAAATCCTTTCTACTCTATTGATGAATTTGTAAATATGAAAGTCAACATAACTGTTTAATTTTTTTTGTTTTTTCTAACTCTCTCTCTTGTAATTTTTTTTGTTTTGAACCATTATGTACAGTCACTTACAAAAAAAAGTTACCACTAAAGGATGCAACCCGCTTAACAGAGAGGAAGCTCGGTGAGAGCGAGTCTATGAGCGGCTCTGCTTTTAGCGCGCGTTTCGTTTTCCTCCTTACGCATGTTTTGAGGCTTGTTTGACGTTATTATCTTTAAATACTGGCTAAAATTCTTAAAAGTTAATTCAGATTATTCTTAAATCAGCTCAAATCTCACTCGTAATTCACTTTTCTTCACAAATATCGGACAAGAAATACTTTAGTTGCCCATATTTTCTGCTTATGTATAAATTTCCATCAATCGAGGTTCGGAAAGGATTTCATTATTTTTCTTAATGCTCCACATGCTCGCAGGACGAACTTTTCCGTAAAAAAATAATAAATAATAGGGCTTAAATAAATGATACTTTAGAAAAAATGCAATACTATGAATTATGTCAAAAGAAGGGGAAATTAGAGAAAACGTAATTAGAATAGAAATGGAGTAACAGTGAAAGATTACGTTAACCCTTCAAAATCCGCTTACAGGGATGATCTTGTTTCGCATATGCGTAATAGCGAACACATCGGATGAATAACGCGTTCTATGCGTTATTTCTCTGTTGGCTATTATTTCTAAATGAGATTAATGAAACCGTATTGAATATATTTTTCATCATTTCGTTGATATTCATTTCATCTCTCCGAATACAATCATCATGACTGAATGGAAGAACCTTAAATGAGTTTCTATACTTGATAAAGAGAGGGAAATGAACGCTATTTTTTTCACCCTAAGCCGCGCCGTCCTATGGGTGCAAGGGGTGCATCGCACCCGGGCAAGTAGGATGCCATGGGTATTATCCATAAATAGGAAAATTACAAATGAAACACCTTCAAATTACGTCGATCTATTTAATGCAATATATTTTAATATATATATTTAATCCACTGACGACCAGATTACAATAAAGCGATAGTGGGTGAGGTGAGGGTGAGCCCTGGCGCTGAAGTTGTTGGTGGTAGTTTTGGTAAAAGTTTTTTCGTAGAAATTACGCCCGGAATCACGTGTGGGATTAAGGGGAGAAAGATTAGCAGATAATGGAATGGCTAGGGAGTAGCAGGTAGGCGAACGGGGTTCACTGAATTCTGCGTATGCGGATCTCGGAAAGAATAGCGAGGTCTAAGGAGTAAGCAGCGGGGGGGGGGTCAATGGGATACCAGCCGTGAAGGTCCATTTTAGAACGTAGTATTTCTAGGAAGTAATCAATGAATGTGCATTGTCGAGAACCCTCTCCCAAAAGCTTCTGAGTTTTCCACTCCATTCATTTTGTCTATTCTAATCGATGGAATCTCAGAGACGCTGAGTTCTTCACTAGAGTGGTGCATTGCAAACACATTTCACTTATACTAAAACATATTTTGTTTGTATACCATACTAATATATGTCAATTTCTCACTCTTATTCTCATAAATATAGATTACTTGTAAATGCCTCTTCTTACGGTGTTACTGAGGGCATAGGACACTGCGGAGTTCTTCCTTATCGCTCAATTTCTGTCTAGCTCTATTCTAGATCCTTTTCTAATAGCTTCCTTACCATGCGCTAATTCAATTAGGTTTCTTTGCGCGCCATTCCTCGTATTTATATTTTCGAAGAATAACCTTTACAAAATTCCTTTTCAATCCAAATAACATGTAACAAGTTATAATCGTTATCATTACTCATATTACTATGAATATGGTATTAAAATCTAATGAATTAGATTGCCTTTGCACTGAAGTGGCAAGGACTACTTGTTGTGATTCAATAAGTGCACTAATCATAGTTGATGCAAAATTTTCACTTTGAAATATGTTTACCGGAAGATTCCTTAAAAAAATCATTTTCTGTGATTCTACGACATATAATTAGCAATGAGATTTTAGAATATTATACACTTACGGGTGTGTGCGTCTGCGTTATCCTGAGACTCGTTTATATAGCTGATTATATTCGCAAGTGCTTTTCAATGGGTTTGCTATTAAATAGATTCTCGAAGCCTTCCACTTTCCAGTAAATATTCGACTTACATTCCGCACCTTTGCCCTTCCTTATCATCGTTGCCCTGGGCCACCGCCCGACTCGCAGTGTCTCTTGGCTATGCTCAGATGTGTAAGCGATTCTACCAGAAAATTTCATACAAGTAAAAGGAAAGAGTCTTCGAAAATTTCTGGAGGTCATAAACAGCCCTCAACTTTATTGCTCTTTTCTTACCCAGATGTGGGGGAGGAGGTCCTTTCCCGTCCTTCAATACCCACTCCATATTTCCCTGAAATGCTCGGTAAGGTTTCGGAGCACGGTCGTGAAAATTTGTGAAAACGTTTATTCTTCCATCCATCCCCTCAGATGTTTATGGAAACACCGATATTATTAAGAGTGTTACAGAATGGGATCTCAAAATCGTTCAAGAGGTTTGCATTAATATTTCCAATAATTCGTTTTAATAACTTGGGATATCCTATGACAATGGCTTGTAATTTTAAGATTTATCTTCAAAAAATTGTCCTTGCTACATTGTGACTTTGTTGGAAGTCATGGTTCTCATACTGAACACATTCAGGGAAGCAGGCAGCTGTAGAACCGAGATATATCTGCAGGTCATCAGCGTATAAATGATGTTTACAGAATTTAATTCTTAATATATATCCGCGTCAACATAATCGAAGGTTTCACTAAAGTTTAGTAATTCCATTAATTAGTCCACTCCCTCCGATGCTTAGGAAGTTTCCTAACGCCTTATATTAAAATGCAATTGGTAAATTCAATGTATGATTCATCGCAAGAACTAGCTACTTATATGCAACGTGCCCAGAATGCGTCTGTTTGGTTTATATTTAACTTGAAAAAGTATGACCATACTTCCGATACGTTTAAGAAAATATCTTGGATTAAACTAGAACATCGTCAAAGAATTCATGTTGTAACGCCAGGTTTCAGGGTCTTGCAAGCACAAACTGCGGAATATCTCTTTTCTAAAATTTTTAGCTTAGAATATAGTCACGATTGCCATACTACATGCAAAAAATCTGAAGTAAAACTATATCAAAGAAACAACTTTAAAATCACCAAATTAATCCATTCCGACCTCTGAATCGCTATAATATTACTCTGCCATGTTAATGTCACTAAAAAATCGCTTTAAATAAGTTATTTTAATAACAATAACGAAAAAGAATCATTTCAAACGCTCAACGTGGACCTGCATAGCAGACAACGTCCTCCATCTTTATTTTCGCTCTCTCTCTCTCTCTTCTGGAGGCTCGCTCGCCCGAAACGAGGGGTCTATTGGACGAGTTGCCCCTTGCAAGTGGTAACTTTTTTTTGTAAGTGACTGTACTTTGTGATTTTTGATGAACCTTTTGTTTTATAATATGCATATCTTCTGTATTTGGAAATTGTCTTTTCCCTATTTTTTGTGAGATATTTTCTGTTTTGACGATGCCTATGCCTTTTCTCTGGTCTTTGGCAAAATAAATATTATTATTATTATTATTTACCAAGCCCCTAGGTAGTTCTATGTTTAAGAATTTTGTGAATATGATTCCTGTTGTTTAGTAATGTGATCGCGGGATTAAAAGGGGTGTGTTAGAATTATTCTTTTTGTTAATCCCGCGCATTAGTATGTGTTTTGTTTTTGGTGTATTTTTCATGTTTGTAACCCTGGTTGTAATTGGTGTGTAAGATGTATGATGAGTAATAAATTGGTTCCGCTTGTAACGCCATGTAGTCGAGACGTTCTTTAGTGCTACCTTCCGTCTTCCCGTCAGAGTCGTCGTCCATCACAACTGAAGTCCTGATATCTCAACAGTTACAGCAACCAGTCCTCTGCCAGTATTTATGCAATTTACAGTAATTCCAAGAGAAACAAACAGTCCAATGAATCCAAGAATGATGAGGGCAAAACGGGAGGCTACGTCAACAGAACCATATAACTACAAGAGGTGCGACACAAGGCCAGAAGTTGCCCTACTTGTGGTACCAGATGTTCATTCTACCTGGAGCACTGGGCTGTTGGTTGTGGAGAAAAATACATGTCAATTCAGTGGACTCAAATGATTTAAAAGGAACAAGTGGAAATAAAGTCTCAATTGAATCCTGTGAAATACTCTACCTAGATTGGCATAGAGTACAGGTGATCAGTCAAGTGGTAACAAAATTAATAGTTCATGGAAAGAAAAAGTGAAAATATCATATGAGGTTGTGACAGTGAAGTTAGACCCAGAGTCTAATAGCTAAAAACTTACCCTACAGTATTTTTCAAGAGATTGGTCTACAAAATAAGTTGGATCCAGATATGAGATTATTGCTGAAAGCATTCAATCATACTGAAACCAAACCTATTTGTGTTGCAAGGAACATATTAATCTATACAGAGTTTGTTATTGTAAATAAAGAAATTATGTCCCATTTAGGTTTAGAATCCTGTGAGATACTTAATTTGGTTAAAAGGGTATTGATTGGTAGTACTAATGTGAAAAGTGAATTCATATGAGATGGTGAATGTGAAACCCAATGTATAATTCTATAATTATGTCACTAGCTCCAAAAAAGCAAATGAGATGAAGTCTACTCTTAAATCTTGCAATTCCAGTGGAAAACGTAGTAAATTAAAATTAATTGAAGCTTACAAAGATTGTTTCCTTGTTTAAGTAAAGCCCCATAAGAAGCTAACATTAAACTTTGAGCTGATGCTGTACCTTAAGTTAATCCCCCTATACCAGGTTCCATTTAAATTGATGGATAAGCTTAAATCAACTCTTGATCATTTGTTGAATTTTTGGATTATTATCAGGATAGATGAACAAAGTGAATGGGTACACAATCTTATGATAGCAGGTTAGTGTGTTTAGATCCTGTGGAGTTAAATCAGAAGACTTGTCCATTTAATTCCTCCTCTTGAAGACATATCAAACTTAATCATAAGAAATACTACAATGTTTTTGTCCTTAAAGATGGGTTTTAGCATTTAGAGCATGACAAAGAAATCAGTAAATTATGTACTTTCGCTAGTCCATTTGGATGTTACCATTTTACTAGAACTCTCTTTGTTATTAGTAATGTACCTGAACTATGACAGGAAGCCAATGACAAAAATTTAGGTGACATTAATGGTAGAGGTATTGCCATTGATGATGCTATTGCAGCAGCAGAATTGTTAGTAAAACACAATATTTTTGTAACCAAAGTAATAGATTGAGGCTTAAAACATTCACTTAAATCCTAACAAGTTCCAATGCCCTGTGTCTGATTACTATGTAATACCCTGAGGTCCCTGAGAGGACATATATTCTCAGAGTGGGACTTAAAGCCAGACTCATGTTGAAGGTCTATCCTGTAAATCACGGTTTTGTGTTGAGACTGAAATAAAGGTTGTTTAATGAAGTATAAGTGTTTTACGACTACCCCAAATACTGAAACATTCATATCTTGATTTTCGTTACTAATTCTCCTAAGAAAAGAATAACCTCAAGAAGCACTTGTTGAATTATTGTATCACTTAAGTAAACTTGAAAGAGATTTTTGGCATGATAGTTCATTAAGAAGACACAATGCGTGTAAATCAAATATGTAACACTGAGCAAATATTAGACTTCATACAACTTTGTAATAACTTAGCTTATCTCAGTGGCATACTAACCGCTAGCGATCAGAGTAATTAGCGTGGGCGCACCAGTCATCAATCCGATACGTCATCGTTAAAAATATCAAACTGCATGTATCAAGCAAAATTAACACATTAAAATAACATTTTTGAAATACCAGCAAAAACTCAACCGTTATCAAAATTATTTATGAGTAAAAAAGGCGCTTGCCAAGGGTACGAAAAATCTACATCTTCCGATTGATGTCAGCCATTTCCAATTAATTTGAAATAAACAGAACATTAACATAACATTCAAATAGTTCATGGGGAAAAGAAAATTAAAGGCAAACAAATGACGAAAACAAGAACTGAATTAAGCTAAGTACTGTACCAAAAACCCAGATTTTCTTTTAACTTTCCGTAAACATTCCGAAACTGCACCATAGCATAACGTTAACAATTAATTTCAATGGTTTTCATAGAAAAAGGCTAAAAAAGAAATGATTCCACTGACGATCCATCGTTTTAAAGAATTTGTTCTCACAACAACCACAAATACACTCTTCAAAAGTATAAATATCTACCAATCCAAATAAGAATGTTCCTTTTTAACGAATAGAGAAATCCTTCAGATTTTCTTGACTTTTACCAGCAGGTCCACCTCCAATTCAACATGGGATCACAGGCCATGCTGCCACTGACAAGGATGCCAATTTGCTTATGAAAATGTCGCCAAATGTACCCTGCAATTTAGCAAAAAATTCACTTCACACAGAAAAATATCTTCGAAAAAGAAGCTACATTATATAACAGCTTGAATTCGCTTTTATATTAAACGAGACCAAATAATAAATTAAGCAAATATTCGATATTAATTCTGAGCCTTCACCGAATTAGCACGTTTTAATTGTCAATGCGCGAGCCATGCTAGGCCTCGAGTTTGTACAAGAGGGTTCGCAATAAACCAAAAAGTGCAATATGTCGTTAAAACAGAAAACTTACTCGGCGAAAGAAAAAAGTCGCTAGATTTGGCAATAAAATCGCTAAATTAGAAACAATCTCTGGTAACCGTCAGTAATCCATAAAATGCGCATAATGCTCGTTACCTTTCTCAACTACTCCCATATTCTTTCCGATTAAGTAAGGATGGCCGCTGATGGTTATGCTTTTGCTATCTTAACCATATTCTCTCCATCTCTTGTCGCCACAATTACAAAGCTTATCAAATCTCGACGATTTCTCTATGAATCGTCACTGCGATAGACATTTACTTTTTTTAGAGAAAAATTTTTCTAATTCTGGGAGTACCTATTCAGGCTGTAAAACCGTTTGGTAGATAATTTTGTCATTTTCCTCCCTATATTGAAGCAGTTTTTACCAGATAGGCAATTTGGGAATAATAACCAATCTTTTAATAGCAAAGGTGAGAGAGCATCGCAATCTCTCCAACATTACGCTCAACAATCCCTAATCTACTGCACTCCATTTCAGGTTTATTCGATTATTTTGAAGATTTTTTGTCATGTCTGGCCTCCTTTTTTGATAGATTATGAAGATTTTTCAGATTTGGGATGATGAAACCAAATATCAAACTAATTCCAACCATCTGAATAACAAACAATTTCGAAAAAATACCGTATTTTTTATCAACACCTATGAAATACAGGGAGACAAAGAAAATAGTAATCAAAGTTTACTTAAATGATTTTGCTCTGAAAGTTTATATCTTCCTAAAATTTTGTTACAACTTATGATTTTATTTATACATTATGAAAATCGAGCATATGACAGGTAGTAAAAATGTACAAAAATCTCTTCTCAGCAGTATGAAATAACTCTTCTTAGAGTATCACAAGTGTGGTGAGCACCAATGGAATCATCAGGCTTTTGTTCAGAAACATTGAATTTCCTAATAACCAAGAATTTCTTCAGAACTGTCACTCCCAAATGAATGAGGACTTTCATCAGGTAGATTTTTAAGAGGTTGATTATGCGATGAGCTAATTTTCAATTTGAGATTCTTGCCCACACGTGGATGCATAGGAATGGAATGAGATTGACCATTTGAATGGTCTCCTGGATGATTCTTGTGATAACTGGTGTCGAACTGATGAAGCACAGTCTTGGGATCAGGTTGCTGGTTGGAATACAAATGCTGCTGGAATGAGATAGTTGGTACCATCATAATGTGTTTGCATGATTTTTCATGATAATCTAGTGCTGCCTTCATTACACTAATCCTAAACTGCATCTTCAGATCCAACGGCATTTGTATCATCAATGGAAGCAAAGATCGAAAGAAGTCCATGTCATCACTGCCCACTTCCTTTGTATCTGACGATTTCTCTCGATCAATGTACTTTCCAATTTTCTGTTCTCTCCTTTTCTTTGACAATGTCACATGCGTATGTTTCCTTTTCAGCTGAGGTGCAGTTTCCATTGTGTCATTTTGATTCTCTGTGGATGTCTTATGTACTTCATTTCGTTCCTCACATTCACTACTGTCCTCATCCTCTTGTGGACATCCTGTCCGTGCAATAATCCCTTTTAGGAAGTGTAAGTGATATGCATACAAGTACTTCTTCCCAGGTTTTTGGCCAAGTAAACGTCTAGCTCTCTTTGTTCTAAGGTAGCGACAATACGAATCTCGGAGATGTTTCCATTTCATTTGCAGCTCCTTTCCTACCAAAGAAAATTACAGAAAATATTAGATGAAATGACAGACATTATCAAAAATATCAAATTAATAAGCAAGATGGGAGAAATGAAAACTTTTCATAAGAAACTGCAAGATGCTCTGTAGACTATAGTAAATATTCATTTTTATTTCTCAGAATAAACTTCACAGATTCAGGCGAGGTGTTGTGGTAATCCATAATGGAAAGGAACTATGAAAGATTTGTACTTTTACAATCTTTTTATTAATTATTTTTAGTTAACTAGCAATGGGTGCAGGATAATTACTTAATAAAGATTGAGCAAATTAATTTTATTAGAAAGAATGTTAAGTATGGTTTAAGTAGCAGACAATATCACAGTTTGGAAATAAACAGAGGAATTAGACAATGAGATACACCCTTTTATTAGAATTAGCCTTAGCTTGGAAAGGAAATGTATGAGAATTGACCATTACTGATAAAGATACTTATAACAGATATAAAAGATACTTAATAATATGTAGCTAAAAATATAAGTAGCTTTAAGAAACATTTATGAAATTAAAACAAGAAACCAAGGAAATAGGATTCATTACACATAGATGAAAAAAAATCTATTTTAAAATATCAATATTTGCAGACAGTGAAAAATTGCATTATCTGACAATATTAGACTACAATTTTGAGAGATTTGAAGAATTCAAATACCTAGAGATTCAAATAAATAATAAAATCCAACCAAGAGAACAAATACGAGATAGAGTTCAAAAAGCTATCCAGTTAGCAAACATCCTAAAATCAGTTAATTTTAAATCTACAAAAATAAAAGTATTCTTAATTTGCAATGTAAAAGAGACATAGATGAATATAGTTGTGATGAATAGATGAAAAGACTCATAGTTACTTAGGATTATGCATGTAAGAAGCAAGAGAATACTGAAAAGAAGATGGGCTCTTTTGGAACACGATGATGGTGAATAGAAAAGGAACTGAGTAAGGTACATACATATATGGTTGAAAGATGAAAATACAGGAATAGCAAAGAAGAGGAGGCCACTGGGTTTATGACAAGGGATAGATGTGAGGAGTCTGATTATTACTTGGTTATGTATCATGAAGAGATGTTGGGAGGGAACCTATATTTTGAAAAGAAAGAAGCTCCAGGAAAATTAATAATTTGCACATAAGTTAAATGCAAGTTAACAAAAGTGAAGGCAAGAAGAATGGAAATATTGAGCATGTCAGGAAATGAGAGCATCATCAATGAGATTAGAGGAACAACTGAGGTTAAATGTGTGAAAAAGGATGAAAAACTGTAAATAAGGCTGTATATAAGAAAAAGGAATGAGGATGAAATACAGGTAGTCCCATTAAGATTCTTTTTAGGGGCGAAAACTGCATTAATAGTGGGATATCATTGAAACCAGGATATTAAAAGTTTATATTCTTTTAACTAGAAAACTAAAGGAGTGATTTTTGGCTATTTCATTTTTAAATATGTCCTTTTCATCTTAAAAATGGAAAAGAATCTTCTTAGTTTTCTTTACTAGGCACAGCTGTTGATATCTAGAGAGTCTACAAAGTATTCTTGTGTATTATTAGCTGCCTTCTCATCATATTTTTAAAGATGGTCTGCTTTCCAGACAAAGGAAGCATCTTACATTATTACTTAATTGGTGCCATTTTCACTCAACAATAAAATAATTTTCACCAGGTAAACAATTAGTACAGATTAACAGATTTTAATTAACAAACAGCACTAGCAAGGGCTATCACAGAGTACAATCTCTTCATGGCTATGCTTAACACTAATGTTATACTTTATCCTTAAAGAGTATTGGAAGAAGAATGTTGAATCAAAAATTGTAATCAAGGTTAGAAAACATGGTAGTGATATAGTAATACATAGTTAAGGCTGGCTTATAAAGACTGAAAAAATTCATAATGACTTTGATGGGAACAAAAAATAATTATAGAAGTGTCTAAAAAAGGTGACAAAAGGGAATATTGATCAAATAAATGGGATATGAAAGGTATCAGAGAATGGAATAAATGTGAATTTGGAAGAAATATTTTTAATGAGCAGCAGGAAATTGTCCAGATGGATCTGAGGAAGGATTCAGAATGCACATCTGTGTTCAGAAATTTTTCAAATTATTGTACATAAGGTTAAATAACATGTGAAAATATTGAGATACGAAAGGCTATGTTGATGAAGATAGAATTCTAAGAAATGCTGAAGTCTGGATGCAGCAGAATAATAGTTGGGTCTGATTTATTTAATCTGTGTATTACAATATCAATTGTACCTTATGATCATAAAATAACTAAAGTTATCACAAAGAAATAAAAAATCACTTCCTAGAGTCTACAAGTAATAAGTATTTGTGAACTCTACAAAGTGAGTTTTTATTTCTCTATGATGTACCTAGTCACACTTCAAACCACATCATGTTTATAACTAAAACTGTTCCATTATACAAGATGAAAGGAATGAAGGTACAATCATTAAGCAGGAAATTTGTTGATTGAATGAGTTAATTGCTGATTGAGAAAGTTAGGATGGTTATAATGAATGAAATTTTGGGTATGATGTCTCATTCCTCATAAAGAAGCACACAGAAGAATACACAAGTAATTGAAACAAATATGGATGAAACTGTATGTATTTTGGTTTGGAAAATGGATGTGAAAAGGTAAACATGAGTGAATCATGGAAAGTTCTGGCATAGTGATGGAGGACAAGAGCCATACTGGGATGGGTGAGGTCAGGTGCCTCTTGCAGGGTTCACCATATGGAATTCATTTTCTTGGTATTCTGGGTTTTATTCAAGAAAGCTATAGATCCCAGTAAACAGATGCTTATTACTCTACTCTCTTATTAATTGTTTTGAATAAAATCAAGTTTCTTGTGAGTGAAATTGTGGCTACTAAGTCCCCCTCTTCCATTTCACTGATAGAAAGCATACAATAAATCAATGCTAATTAAATATGAATTCAAATTAAAAGAAAATAGGACGACTTTTGTTATGGATAGTACTGGAACCACAGTAGATCCTAGGAAATCCATATCAGGAAAATACTCATAAGGAAGAGGCATATGAAAAATCTACAGAAATAGTTACTATTTAGCCAAGAAAACCCTTACCATAATCTGAAAATAAAAAAAACATTGTGCAAATTAAAAGCACACAGATAATATGTACTACCAAACTTAACACTAAAATATCAGATACACCTAAAAATAAAATTATAAATGTAACTTGCATTTCAATTATTTGCAGACGCACAAGTTAACTAGAATAAGATAAGGATAAGAATAATTTGATTAAAAAGAAGAAAAGAGAAAAGCAGAAAGAATAGAAAGCTCGAAAAACATATTAGAAAATCAATGGTAAGAAAATAAAAAGTTATGAGAAAATTCATTACGTAAAAGTACGACTGATAGATAACGTTGGGCATTTTTAATGAGGATATGGAGGAATTTTGTTCATCGTCTTTTCAAAACTTTTTATCCCGAATTCATAATGGAGATTAAAGCATAAAAATGAAGGCATTTTCGATGAATATATACAAATAATCTGTAGAAGTTCTGTTATATTTTAAAAATTATAATCCGTTATGTTTTATATGCTATTGCTTATATTTATAAAGTATTGCTTTAGAATATCGTTCATAAGAAATTAATTCAATTAAAAGGTTCCTCTGCGTCAATGAAATATACTATAGTGAAGGCCATTTACGATATGAATGTACTCTTTCATAATATATGTGTTCTCTGTTTACGATCATTTAGCTCATCGTCAGACAAGACGACTGAGTTCATTCGTTCCGATACCGTCGGCGAGGGAGAGCGACTGCCGCTAGCTGCAAGTAACAACTCGTCGCCCGCTGGCTCCGCTAGCGACCGCGTCCGATCGTGGGATGTAAACTATTTTAGACTGCAATGAGTTAGTACATGATTACCTCTCTTATATAGGTAAACTTGCACATCATTACTTACTACAGCAAAATAAGATCGCTCCGGAGTAGACACAACTACCGGAATCTTATGAGCACCGACACATATAGCATAAATTCTTGTAAGTTCGATGTTTAAATAAGTAATTAACATTTCAGTCGAGAAAGTGTGGTAAATACGATACTATACTATTTAATGAATCAAAATACCATATCTCTTAATTTCGATTTAAATTTGAACTCACCCACTCTAAGTTTCTCCGAGACGCTGAGTTCACCAAAATTCGGAATGCATAAGGCGCATACTTCATCCCACTGAGATTTCCTAACATTTGCTTCCTTATAATCTTTTGAATTAGGGTCCCAAATACCTAATCTCTTCTTGATCTCTTCTATGAAACGTTCAACGCCAAAATTGTCTTCGTCGCACATTTCTCAAATAAAGATCCTTACCCGAATGGTCTTTTTCGCTACTGATAACTTTTACAAAGTAGTTGGCAGCACTGAAGCGACGAAGAAAGGAAGGAAACAGGTTTGAATACGCAGCTGACGGCAGGCGGCTGCATCGAATGGGTGGTATGGGTAGTAAAGGGAGATCGATACCGTTAGGTTAGTGCCTGACAAGGCACTTGTGCGTAGAAGATGCAGCCAAGCGACATGCCGCTTCACGCACATAGCTGCAAAAAATCGCACGGCAGGGCACAATCAAATCTCTTATCTCTATGCGGTTTCAAATGGATTTTGAGAGATAATCGATCCTCTATTTTGAAGTATAAAAACTGAGAATATTTTTCGAACCCCCTTACCTACAAATCATTGCTTCAATTTATTTCTGTCTCTGCAGCTCAGAATGTATAGTTTGAAACAATTTAGGAAATCGGTTCAATCAAATCAGTTTGGCATCCTGACTTTGGGAACTGTTGCAATGCAAAGGTGCCCCATGATCAAGGAATATAATAACCTAACAGATTATACCTTTATAAAATGTTTTGAAGCAATCAGATTTCTTATTCTATAAAAGTAATCACTAGTCATATACAATGAACTTCTTGACATACTTAGGAAAATTTTCAGTTATCAGTGGCTATAGCAATATCATTAAAGTCTGCAGAGAAACACTAACTTATTGGATGGTTTCCTTCTGCAAATTACAGCACCTCTCACTGTTTTCTCAAACTAGAAAGGAACTTGCACCAGGAGAATTTGTAGGAAAGTTCATATGGATAAATCCAACCCTCTCATTGAAGGAGATTATGGCTTTAATCATCATGTAGGAGGGGCATGAGAGGAAATGTTTCAGATCCGGATTTGGATTACATCCTAAGAAATCTTAGTAGTACATAGGATTTACAGTTACAGAGATTCAAGGAAATCTCATGCATGTCTTTGAGGCAATGAGAGGAGGGTTTTCCTTGAAAAGAGATGAAATTTTGCCTACAAAAGAGTGTTTGGAGGCATAAAAACAGGCTCTGCTGCTGTTCCACTCCTTTAAGAGTCATAGCAGGTGAGTGGAGGTGTACTGGTTCTCACAGACGCAAGAAAGTACAGCCCATTCTGCAGAAAAAGTGATGGCAACATTCCATCCATCCATGAAGACTCTCTTACAGACTAGTCATTAGTCAGCAGATTATAACTCAGAACTCCTGACAACAGAAATAAAGCTAAGGATCCAATCCTAGCAGATAATAGGTGAAATTCAAGGCTATGAATAGCTCTATAACAACCATCAGCGAATTGAATTAGGACCCATACAGTCCTGATTTCATCTCAAGTGATTTCTATCTCTTAAAAAAGGCTACTAAATCAGACTTGGAATATATATGATATGCAGTTTTCAAGGATGCCATTAACAGTGTTTGAGAATGTATATGAAAACAACCATTTATGAAAAGGGCATTGTGATGCTTCCAAAAAATTTGAAAGAATATAAGTACCCCAGAAGGGAGTATCTTGGTAGGTGAGAAATGCAAATTAGTATTTGGCAATAATGAATATGGTAAAATAATTTCCTGGTCATATTTAAATAGTATTAATAATTAGAAATATAAAAATTTATTGGTGATGAACTTACCTGAAATTGATGGTTTTTTTTAGAAGACTGCCTTGTAAGTGCCTTCATTAAAGAAGCAGCAACCCAATGGTGAGGAAGGTAATTTTGAACCACCCACTGAATCACATCAATATCATACTCCAAAGATTCTGAGGTTAGCTTAAACTTACTTTCACTCCTGAATTTGGGGATTTTTTAAATTCATGAACTCAATCACATTTCATATCCATCTTTCTGCTTCCACCCAATCAAATATTTCTAAAGAAAATCAAGATCACTGTCAAGATTTCTTTTTCAATTACAGTAACAAATCTAAAGAGGTCTCAAACTCAATTATGAGGAATTGCTTTCTTCCATTTCCATATAGGTGATACACCACTCATAAAGGCTTCAATAAATTTCTTTGTTAACACATCTGCTTAAGCACCTAAATATCCGGTTGAATACTGCAAAGATGTGAGGATTTGTTGACTGCAAGGATAACTGTTGTGAGGAAATCTGAAGATGTAGAATCTTTTCTTAAAAGTCAGGGCCAGCTTCAGCCAATGTGAAGTGTCATGCCACCAATTTCTGCAGTCTGTGATGGTCAATCTTCAATATTTAAAGTTGTAATTCTTACTTATTGGTTGTTAATGTAGACTTAAATAAATAACATTATACCTAATTCAATTATTACTTTATACATATTTAAGAAAAGTAGCTAACGGACAATATTAAACATTATATAAAATCAACATAAGAACAGGATATGTCTACTTTTTGAAGACATAGCTTTTTCACTCTTTGAGAAGCAGAGAAATGACATTAAGTTGGGTAGATAATTGAGACAATGCTATATATAAAAAATAATGGCATAATTACAGTCAGTATACAGCTTGCACTACCTCAGTGAAATAGAAGCAAATAACTCTGTTATAAATGATATTTATTTTTAAATTCCATCATTGTTTATACATCAAAGTGCAATAATGCAACAGAGGCAATTGGTATAACAATTTATGCAGCTTATCTTTATCTATTTACATTATATCAAATGTGGACTCCCAACAACCCACCTCCATCTGTTTCTTTAAAAAAACACACAAATCCCACCAATTTCCCCAAAATTATCTCTCCAAGAAACATTTAAAATGCACAACCATGCACACTCACTTTTTAATTGCTTAGTGAACTACAGACCTCCTTTCTACCTTCTTAAATTATTATTACAATTCAAATACTATTTCATCTCTTAAAAAATAAGTATTTTCATCCATAGAATTTCTGTTCATAGATTTCAGCCAAATGTTTAAAAAATATATGGACACAATAAGAGGTGATGTAGTTTGCATGACCTCGAATTGACCATCTGTAATAATGCACTCATAAGTAGGATTGGCTGTCCAAGTACTGTATAAATTAAATTCCTTTGTAAACATTGTATATATATCTTTTCATCAATTCAATCACAAAGTCACCAACACATAAAAGTTTTATATAATTGCACGCCCCATAAAATTAGACTTCCATCAGTAATGGGCACCTCTAATGGACGTACTCACATTAATCCAATGACAATGAAATGGAATGAACAAGTTCAAGCACGATGGATAAATTTGTACAATACAAGCTAGAAAACTTTTACACATGATATCGTTGCCTTTTCCCTCAGCTTTTTCTTCCAATTACATACAATTTCTTATGAGATTAATAAATGTATAATGTTTTAAGTACAGATTTTCCAGTTGTACGGGTTAGACAAAATGATCGTTGAAAGAGTACTTAGTAAGGCAAAATACAACTCTGAGCGAATCATCTCACTGACTTACAACTTCACATCCTCTTTAGTTGCATCGATACCCATATGGAATGTTATTTTTTCAGCATTTTAGTCTCCACAAATAGGATTAAAATTCTACAAAAATATATTCACCAAAAATCACATTTCTGGAATAGTCAATGACGAAGAAGGGGTATCAGTGCTTCAGTCTCAATTTTTTTACAATTAGATTGCCTTCCATCAACAGGCTGAATGCTCTTTCATTCCTTTTTCTTTTTTAAGAGCACACAAATCCTTAATCAAGCCTATAAAAATCTTGATAAAACACCAATACATTTGCTTCTTCCAAAAGAAGATGATAAACTTTGGCAGTTTAAACATGTTAATAAAAGATTATGATTCAGAATGCTTGACAGTAAGCTTTTATCTCAGCCTTTCACCAACAATAAGCTGAGAATTTCATAACATTCACTATTCATATAATATTCCATTTAAAAATTCAAATGTCAAGCAAAATTCCATTGAAATCAACAGATTAAAAGATAGATTTACAGCTACTGATTATGTAAATCTACATATAAATCTCTCCAGTCACTCTTACCTTTTATATAGAAATCTCTCATAAATAATTTGGCAATCTTAAAAGCCTAAAAATAAACTCTAATATTAGCCCATTTTAAATGTGCCTCATCCAACCATGTAACTTAGTTTGGTTTATTGATATGACATAACTCTCCTATAGAACCTCTTAGAAAACATATGGTTTGTCAAACTATATGTAAATATATATATATGTATAGATCATATGTATATATAATAGGATTGACACCATATATATCTGTTTACATATGAATCATTTTAAAATACCTTTACTGTACAAATTTGTAGACATCAATTTATGGGAATAATATTGATCATTACTCCCACTCAATGACATTTCAATCTTTTAGCAATGAGATATAAACTAAGTTACTGCAAGACAGGTGAAAATAAATGACTTCTTATCTTCATTATATTTATAATACTCATTTCAAAATAAATAATCATTACTCATCCTCCATTTCTTAAAAATCCTCATCCCAATAATTCATCTAAAAGAAGCACCACAAACATGTAATGCTAAAAAACAATTTAGTACACATTCTTATCACCCAGATAATATATCTTATCTAACTTATCCTCCAAAAACATTGAGGCTTATAACAAAAATTACATTTTCTCAAATGAAAAGAAGTATATCACACTGTGATAAATTAAGAACACATAGAAAAGTTAAATTTCTACAAAGTAAAGGTGTCAATCTAGCAGTGACCCTTCTCTGCATTTGATTATATTTTAGGTAGTATAGTAATGTAAAATCTTGATCCCCTTATATAGTAAGAATTCAATTAGACATCTTAACAACAATTTTTAAAAATTAAAATACTAATTTTATAAACTACATCAATCCAAATGCTCACGTAAACATTGCAACTTTGCAAGCGATGATAATCGAAATAGATTTTTTACAACACGACTTAGTCATTAAAGTAAAATGTAAACATCTGAACCTTTAACATCAGAACAGCAACTCATCAATCACACAACTGACAGCAGAAATGGACAAAATGGAAACGGGCAATTTATGCCTTTTGTCTTTGAAAAATCAGCATCCTGAGATATAACATGGAATAATTTCACGGAAACCCCAATTTTCAAAACACTCAGCACACTGCACTTGTTCATATAGTTGCTTTGCTCAAAGCTCCTCCGTTTGGAGTCTTTATTTTCACACAGTCTAAATGATCACAAAAACATCATCTTGATGCATGATACGCTGCCAGATCTAAATACCACCACCATGAACGATTGGTGATGCTATCCAGACAAATAGCTATTCTTGGAGAATAAAATCTTGCAAAAATTCCTGTACAAAGAGAGGGGAAAGATTTTTATTACTTTTTGAAAAGATAAAAAATTTATTTACGCAAAAAATGAATCTATCCTTTTTATCAGTGTTTTGACAGATATAAAAATATAATGATCGAATTCTTAGATATCACATCTGAGCATGTAATACTTGTTTTGAAAAAGAGGTAAGTTTTATTTCATATACCATAGACAATAATTCTAAATTTAACCAAAGAAAGATACTTTTAATTTCTAGATTTCCCATACTAAGCAATGTCTCTGCTAAGAATTTGGAAAATGTGCTAATATAGCACCTCAACATTCGTTCCTTTCATGAAAAACGGACTTCATGATAAAGTTCTCATGGCCTAAGGATGCATCAAAATGTGCAGAAGTTAGGGGAAGAGGGAATTGGAAGGAGTAGGAGAGGGGAAGTTAGCCTAGAGTTTTTGCCAGTGGAACAAAGAAAGTTTGTCCTTTCTTCCCCATTTCTGCAGGGTAAACTCATCATGAATGAAAACTAGGAAATGGACAGGCTCATCCTTAGACCGCAAGAAGTCTACTCTAAGCTGTAAGTGTCTACTTTTAAGAACATTCCAATTTTAAAAAGAAATTTCTGAATAAAACAAAATTTGTATAATTATTGTTCCTTAAAACTACCAAGAAATCAAATTTCTTAGAAATTTAAGCAATTAAAATTTTCCATTCTTATGGAAATGTTTAAATTCTCACATGCTAAAAGGTGCACCAAAAGCTTTGTTACAGCGAAGTTGAACACTATGGTATTTTACTTGAGAAATATATTCATCAAAATATAATACATACAATTTTACTTGAGAATACATACTTTACTTGAGAATATATTCATCAAAACTTAATGCATACAATTAATGAAATTGGGTAGTAAAGACTCTTACTTACCATTTAGAGTTGATAGATGAATATCCATTTAAGAGAAGGACATTCTGATAGAATCTTGCAAGAATTTGTTCTCTAGAAAATAAGTGTGGGTGCTAGCTTCATTCTTTTGTACATGGTGTATGAGATGGAAGACTAGCAGTGAGCAAAAGACCCATGAATAATGATGCACTTATACATTTACACATATAACCAGAAGTTGGCAGACCAAAGCACCAGCACCTGTAATAAGGAAAAAGAATGCATCAATTATTATACACCCTTTTTTTAATTAATATGATTATAAAATTTCCTTATTGAACTAAAAAAAGTAATGGAATATTTAAAAGGAAGTAAAAATAAAATTTTGTTTCAATAAGATTTCTCATGTTTTTTACATGTGATGTCTGTGGAAAATTTAAATCTACAAAAATAAGAGAAAGTACAAAAGAAAGAGATATATATAGTACTATCATACAGTAGTATGACTTGCATCTCTAATAATTTGATATTTAATTCTATATATGCTTAATATATATCATTCTATTATCTTAAAAATGACAAACTTACCCATGAATAAAGTGAGAGTTGTTAAAAATAAAACTCCCAAATGATGATGATTACAGAATTATTTGATTGAACTCCGTGTGACAGGATATGGCATGTGTAACTAAAGGAAATATAAATGAGACATTTATTACTAACTTGCATTATTTTTACATATATAAAATAACTTTCATGCTATAATTTATATTAAAATATTCAAGCTGAAATTCTTGTTAACTCATTACACTATAAAATTATATCTTCTAATCTGATAATGATGCCTGTTTTTGGTTTACTGAAAATCTTTTTAATAAAAATGAAATCTTTTTCAGTGAATATCAACCAGGCCAAGAGATGCAATAATTAATTTAATTCATGTCCACATTCATGCTTAGATTACATGCATGATGCTCATGACTTCTTATGCAGATGAAGGGAAACTTACAGATGCTGTCTGAGTAGCAGCAGTTCGATTGACACGACTGCTTGATGAGTTTCCATTAACTATAGCCTGCAATTTTTGCAGTTGGCTGAGTAAAGAGGCATTGCTGCCTTCAAGGTTTTCAATCTTCTTCTTGTATTCATTGTTCTCATTTGAAAGATTTTCAACTTTCTTCTCCAAAGCATCCATGTACTCCTTCTTTTTCCTTCTACTCTCCTGAGCAGAGATCTGTTTTGGGGAAAGTCAACAATGAAAATATACTATCTTTTGTTTCAAAAACTAGGTAAAATTGCAGTAGGATGTTTATATATTAGCTCAAGAAGCATGGGCTCACCAATCAAGCAATAAAGAGGGGTATTTAAATGTGATATAATATTTCTTTCATTTCAATTATGATCAGATTATTGTACAGGAATCATTATTTACTTTATCTGCTACATAAATGAAATTATATGTCAAACAAAAAGTCTGAACGAAAATTATTATGTCCTTCTCTGGGTTAAATATTCCTCATATTAATGGAAAATTTGAAGAATATGTATATTGATGCACACTGCATAAAATTTAACATGATACATGAATAATATGCTAGAACTGCAGTATTAGAAGTATTTTTGATGATATGATATTTAAAAATGAAGATTATTTTCATTTTTTGTGAATAATAAAAGTTATAAATTTTTATACATGAGGTCTCATACAATAAAGCCTCAATTTATTGAATTTATTATGAATTTAATTGCTCTACAGTTAGAATAGGCCACTTTATCTAAACTGTATTTAGACTAAAACGTATTTCAATCAATCTGCTGAATTTCAAGATGAGAAGATAAATATATTAGTTCTGATAAGCTTCACACAATGACTTCAATTCAGTAATATTAAAACATCTCAGAATAGTTAAATCAGACAATAACACCATCAGAAAAATAAAATTTGTGTGAATCTTTAACTTGCTTCATAGGGGTCATTGGAATTATCTTCGTAAGCATACTAACCTTATTCTTGATTTTTCTTCTAATTTTCTTGAGTGACTTTTCCTCTGCTTTTGTGAGTGGAAGTCTGGTTGGAATAGGGTAACCTTCAGCCAATAGCGTCCTTTTTTCCTCCTCAGTTAGCATAAGCACACCAGTAGATCCCTTCTACAAAAGGAAGCATTTTCATCAATTAGATATCCGTAGGGATTTTCTAAGATAAAAATCTTTTGTGAGAATTTTTCTTAAGTAAACTTTTAGTCTAATCTAATCTATGTGGAATATGTACTATGTACAGTGATACATGAATTGAGAAGCTGCATCCTGCTATTTTACCATGGATTAGTAGGATATATTGAGTACACAGACAAAATCTAAATCAGTAGGTGTTTTTGATATTGTTTTTAAGACATGATAACCAAACTCACCTTCTTTTCATAAACTCCTTTGTGACATCATTTGGATCATTAGCAAAAATTTATTTGGATGCAAAGGGAAAGGAATGTGGCCATTTAAACAATATAGCATTAACGCTCCATAAACTGTAAGTTGAAAGTGACTATGTGGAAATTCGTGTAGCTACTTCTCGCAAATTCAGTGTCTAATGTTTATGCTTACTGTTCCCAATATGCATTTTGACAACTAAGTAGCCTTCCTGAAAGTGAAATCTAATCCTTTCTATTCATCTAGAAGACTTTCCATTTGGTTGCCACTTATTTCTTATTGACTCAAACAAAAATCTGCAACTTACTGGTTGACTGCTGATGAGTGGAGTCTGAATAGGTTGCCTGCTTGATGAGCCATTGGAGGAAAGGTAGAGACGAGTTGCGGAATTTTGCTGCTGTCCCTTGGAATGCCTTGAATGACCACTTGCATTTGCTGCTGGTGAAGATGGTTGGTGGTGAATTGGTGACAAATTGCCCTCATTGTCACTGGTACTTGAGGATGGCGGAGTGGGAGGAAGAGGAAAGCCTGCAAACAACGAAAATCAATTGAACTCATGATATTTACTACACAAAAGCAAGAGAGATTGGAAATTTATTTCCAAAATGTGTAAAATAGAATTTTCTTGCTAAAAGAGACATGATTGCATACCAAATATGATAAAGAGACTGAAATACATATCACATTCATACCTCTCTGCCCTTATATGCATTGGAAAATTGAAAGAAATTACCATATATTCTTGATTCTAAGATGCAGCCAAGTTTAGAAGGGGGGAAATAACGTTATGATTGTAAGATGCATACTATTTACTGCCAAACATTTTTCAAAATGTCTGAATAGGCTTGATGATTGTTTACAAAAAAAAGGGGGAGGAATTTATTAGAATAAGGAAAACTGAATTAATACTGAATCATATCTTTAAAAGTAATTTTTTTGCACTGCCTGTCTTACAACAATGTATTTTGATTGTAAATTTAAGATATGCTTGAATCCCTATTTTTGGAAGCTCTAAAAACTCAAGCAATATGAGATTAAATGAATCTACTCATAGTCTAGATGATATTTCATTCAGTGGAAAATTATGAACTATGAATAATTACCAATGAATTCCATTAAAACATTCTAAAAATAATAACAGGTAATATCTCTCTAGATGACATTTACCTCGAAATATTCTGTCAATACCTCTATATCAAGAATATTTTTTAAAGCTCACATTAAGTTGTGAATATTTTTAGCTGTCTAACATATGCACAGTCAACTTTTTCTTCTGTAGCCAAATAAGCTCAATAATAAAATAAGAACAAAATAAGCTATCCTCTGGAAGAAAAATGTTGAAATGACCAAACAGTTTACCTGTTGAGCTTGGTTCCAATTTGATGTTCATTTTTGGGACTACGACCCGACTTTGTTGGCCAAAAAGATTTGATCTTGTAGCAAGAACAATGGTCTGCTGTTTTAGTAAGCTCTGTTGGTTTCCAGTCTATAAAGGAAAATAATTAAAATTGAATATTTAAAGCTTTTTACTCTAAACATTCTTTACTTTAAACACCTTAATTTAAGAGATACCAATATCACTTTACCTAATTAATAATTAATGTATTCATTAAATAATCCAGTAACTATTTTGGTGCCTCTTCATTGAAAATACATAATAACAATATCTTTAATGAATTTTATTATAATCTTGATTTAGATCAGAATTTTAAATTACATAAGTTGATAGATTTATAAATATGCAAGATTTATAGATTTCACAATATTTAAGGATAGAAACTTACTAAGTTTAGTCTTGTATCAAAACCATTTAATGATAGATAATTATTAGGAATCAAATAAGAGAAAAACCTGCTTTATTCAAACAAAATACATCCATGCCATGCATATCGTGTCTCTGCTGGAAGAAAATAGAATTGTTTTTTCTTTTTGGTGCAAGAATAAAGCAGGTATTCTCCCAGTTTCATTGAGAAGTTTCATTACCTTAGGTATAAATATTTTGTATGTTTCTTCTTCTCTTACTTTGTATTCCTGTTTGATAGTAGGTAGTGATGGTGAAGACGGAGCAAATGGCGAACCAGGTGAGAGTGGAGGTGAGGAAGAAGTGCTGGATGCAGGTGAACTTGGAAGGCTCAATGGCTCATCCTTAACAACTACAAGCCCATCGAGGGATGATGTAGATGAAGCCATGTTAGCTGACTGTCCTGATGATGACACAGACTGCTCTGAGCTATTTGGAGATTTGGAACTGTTTGCTGCTGAGCTTCTGGTCGTGACACATGTCCTGGATCCCCCAGAAGCTGTGTTCATCGATATGGCAGGAAAACACTCCTCTTCCATTTCTGCAAAACAAATGAGCTTATCAAAACTACACAGATTTGGTGTGAAAAATTCGTAAGACCCTGGTTTAAAGATTTGGAATACAATTGTGCATTATCATGCACAACTCCGTTTTAGTTGTGCATGGATATCAATATATTATCAAATAGTAATTTCACGATAAGGATTATCAACTCCTATCGGCAGATGTTCTAACCACTAAACCACCATAACGACTCAACTCCTAACTGGAAGCTTTGCAAACGAGGCAAGCGGCGAACAGACCACCTGTAATTACTTTTGCCCAGAAAGTCGGGGACCTGAGTTCCAGTCCCAGTCATACCGATAATTTTTCACATCTGTTTCTTCTTGGGTTTTCCAGCCGCACGGCTAACGTGCAAAGTTACCGTTCCCTCATCCTTCAGAAGACTATCGGATGAAAGGAAATCAGCAACCATAATCCACTATCTAGCGAGTGTGTGGGCGAAAGCGATGCAGAAATGGGGATTTTCCAAAGCTATTCATTCTAATACTTCGGCATGCGAGATTTATTCGATTGACTGCCGTAGTTCCTAGGCGTCGAGATTATTACGATTTGCTCGGTACTTCTTGTTGGAATCGGGGAAAAGAATGAATCACAAAGGATTTACAATGTAGAGCCAAATCCGCGGCTAGGAGCTGAATCTCAATTAAAGTTACTTCAATTCTTAGATTGGCCTTCCAACAAGTAAACTTCATTTTGTTTGACTATAGTCGGATGAGAAAAAAAAAAATTCCAAAGAACGTCTTGAACAAAAGTTAATTCTCTTGTCAAAAATTCCAATAAATAGATCATTCCTACAGAAAATTTTCGTCCCATCATTCGACTTAAGTCACACGAAGTAAGATTTCCTTGTAAGACGATGCAGACCGAAAATGAAATCATATTGACAGAAATTCATATAAAATATACATCAAATTCATATAAAACGGCAGTTTCATATGCGCAGAAAGATAAGAGATTCAAACGGAGATATTTGTTGATGGACAAAAGTGACAAAGAGTGCTGAATTTCGCCTCGTCTTCGGATGCCCGCAACAGGTTATTCGAATCGTTCTTGAGGAACGCCTATTCCAAGAAGTATTGCTCCACCCCCAAATCTCGATTAAGATTCCCAAATCAATTTCCACCATGGAATCAGTCCTTCCTGTTCAAAGGACCACAAACTAAAAGGGGCATCTGCCGCACATATTTTTCCGACGAAAAAGCACCAGAGTTCGATTCGCTGAATTACGACGAATTCGACAAACCAGAACAACGAGGTGAGTTAATTGACCATAAATTGATCGGAGGGAAAGAAAGAAAGCGTTTCGTCGTTTCCTTCTTCGCGTTAACAGAGCGTTTCGTTAGTTTGTCATGGTGACACCCTCCGCGAACTAACGGGTTTTCATGTTATAACCTCGTGTTTTTCCTTGCCACGCCCTCCCATGTTTGGCTGCAAGAAATCCTTTCGTTCAGAAACAAAACAAATGAAGTAGCCGACCAGTTTGTAATGCCGGGCGGAGTTCTTCGTGTCGTCACGTGTACAGCTAGTTCCAAAAAAAACTTACCACCTAAGCCGCAACCCGCACAACAGACGTGAAGCTCGATGAGAGCGAGTCTATAGTTTTCCGCGCATTCTATTGGCTCTTGGAAGGAGAAGCATTCTGACGGCGCCTTTTTAAACCGTTGTGAAACGCGTTGAACGTATTTGTACCGTCTTTATTAGCACGAAATCTACTTTAAATTTAGTGTTACATTTTACTATTATGTCAGCAGCATAGTATTAAAAAATGAATGAAAATCGGATCTCCTTATTTCGGCCTCAAATTTCTGCGTAATTCACCTTTTTCTGGAGGCATCGGGTAAACTTACTTTAGATGTTTCAATTATCCAATCAAAAATTATGTCATTACAAGATTAGAAAGGGATTATATTATTACGTTTTTTATGCTCTTGACGCCTACAGGACGATCATTTAAATTTATTTAGAGGAAATTCACGACTATGACTCAAATAGAAAGATGAACGAAAACTCTGGAAGGAGATAAAGAATAATTAGGAATAAGAACACAATCAACTGTATTTCAACTAATATATATTGCAGAAAAATGCCTTCGAGAAGGGGAGTATGAAAAAACTGCGAAACCTACTGAGGAAAACAAAGATGAAAAGAAACTTTATCTGGACGAATACACCGAGAAAGAATAATTTTAAGTCAACCTGGTAGAGAGCTCTGAAAATTAGACCCAAAACATATTACAATAAAGTAAACCAAGTAAATTACGATCAACTACATCAGATAATTACATCAAATATTATAAAAATTTTAAATATCATCAAATCATATGATAGAAAGTAAAATATTAATTGGTGTACTATCATCATTTTCTAAGGTAATTGTTTAAAATTCAAATTTCAAATTTAATATTTTAGAAAATAACATAGATATTCGAATATTACCACTCATAATTTAAATACTGAGGGCTACAAAATTTTTTCACGTATCGAATAAAAAATTAATTTACCACGAAATTAACGCCAGCATCTCGTAACACTTTTCCGAAAATATTGTTCATTGCCATTCCCAGAAAAACTATCCCTTTAATTAAATCAACCTTATGTTCCTTGCAAAATTATGCTGTCCCAACATTTATCTGATACTAAATCTCTTTCTTGCCCCATGGTGCAAATTTAGACTCAATTTCTTCGCAATTGAATTATTCTGCAATACAAAGAGGTATAAAATTTGCTTGATATGACAATTAACGGAGCATTAGGTATTTTAGAATATATGTGTCAACACGTCATTCTGTTCCTCCACCAGGCATTCGTGATGACGGTATCAGATGAAGCATTATGATTTTGAGATGAGATTTGGCTGTTTCTGACAAATTCGCGTCTGAGGTTTCACTAATTCTTCCATAGAGAAAGGAGGTCTTTCCTTCCCTCCACCCTGGCCCTAGGAGTATCCCCTATTCATTCCTTTGTTGTTTCTTTTCCTTTTGTTTTGTCCATCGAAAGGTCTTGTCTATTTTCTCAAAGGAACCATAAAACGGCTGATGGGTGAAGGTGAACTCAGCTATGAGAAGAAAACCCCCTTTTCGGCATATTGTGGATGGTCGTATGTATCCGGGGTAGCGAATAGGAAAGCGCTAATGAGGGTTTCCGACCGCACCCCTGCTGAGCAGGTATCTAAGGTTAGGGTATGGTGGCGGCGACCGATCACAAGTAAGGTGGGAAATGGTGGATCCGCGATTTGTAATCTTCGACGCGGGTATTCCCTTAGGGAATGAAGATATTCAACTCTATTTTTGAGGTAGACGACCTTTCAGGACTTCTTGCAAGGAATACAGTTTAAGATGGTTAAGAAACAACAGTTAGTATGGCAAATCAGAACCTTAAGACTGATTTGCATATTGCATATAAATTCCAGGTTTTTTTATACTTGCATATTGCAGGTTTACACGTTAACACCTGGTTTATTTATATTTACATTAATACCCCGCAATCTTCCGTATGACGTATGTCAGGGGGTGTGAAAACACCCACAACACGATTTCCAATGTTATACTGAAATGATTTTCAAAACTATGCGCTAGGTGAAAGTTAGACTAATGATTAATGATCGCTGCTTCGGTTTCTGAATGCCTCAAGTAAGCTATATAACCCGAATTGTTTGAATGGTGCATAATATGTATAATAATTAATAGAAAAATCACTATCAATAATTATGAATGATGGGTAAAAGGAGTCATGGAAGAATAACTTGAGAAATGAACAATGAACTAGAGAAATGCCATCTAATATTTATTCCTTACGCTTACGAGAACCAAATCGTTTAACTTCTCTTATAACATCTATGATACAAAGTTGATAGAGCGTTGAAGATGATCTTACTAGATCGACTAATGTTTCTATTATAATGTCACTAAAATATGAATTGAAACGTAAATACGGAATTGTAGACACTCTGCATATTCAATGTCGCAGAAACTTGAAGATTATACGCCGATTACCGATAAATTACATCTCTTAAGTTAGGTAAGATTTAGAATAAACCATTGGCTGGCATAGATAGTAATACTAATGTTAGCAATTTTTATCAGTTTGAAAAGACCGAAATCTCTTTCCAAAATAAATTGCTGATAAGAAGATGATTTAGGTACTGGCTTAGTTAACTACTCGAACTTTCTTATAGAACTAAAAGGAGGTTGCTATAAAACATTGAACATCGCTATTGTATACAATTTCGGAGATCCTGGGAATAAACTGATGCATCAAAAGGAAATTTCTGAAAGTATGATAAGCCATTGACGTTATATCCTGTATATTTGAATGTTAACCATGTTTGACTAAGATATTACTCAAATTGGATAAATGAGTAGTTTCTCTGGAGGCAGTCATAAACGGAAAAAATATATGTTCGATGAGAAAATTGAGAAGGTGAGTGAGTGGGTTATATTTTTAAAAGAGGTCGTTGCTCCTACTCAAAGTAACCAATTGGTCGACGAGGAACGCAAGAATTGCCATTACCTATTTATCCAAAAATCTGGAATTAACATACCTCTAACACTTTCGGTTGTTAAATTCATGTGAGTGTATGTATTACTGTTGCCGTCGCTTCTCACTTCCCTATCTCTATCAAAACAGTCCCCCTCTTGAAGTCCTGGTGAATTCATTGCTTTATTCACTTCTTCCAATCACTCCTGTATCTTGCTTTTCAAATTTGTCATGGAATGTGGAGAGATAAAAAGTTTCTCATAGCCAATACATTTTAAATACGAAGGAATATTTTCAATATCACCAAGCGATAAACATGTCGATAGACTAGCCATACCAAACCACCACCCATTCGTCTCAATCATTAAAATTCTGTCGAAAAATATGAGAGTTACGCAGGGCCAGCCATAAACCGAGGGAAGCAAAATTTCAACATGAGCCTCATATGTGCTTCCCCATGTGATATTACAGGGTTGGAATTACAGGTAAAAAGGCCCTGGGAAAAACTATTTCACCAAGTCCCTATTATTTTGCGTATTTTTAACGTTTTCTACATTATAATAATTGTAAACGTTATAATAAACAATTGAAATATAAATAATCTAGGTTGTTTTGTATACATTCAAAATTAATTGAAAAGTTTACATTCATAGCTAACAGTAGCATTCAATGAGCATTATGACCAAACCTCATTCGCACTATCTTTTTGTGTATTTTAGAACTTTTAAAGGTGATAAATATAGCGAGAAGAATGTTTAAGAACGTAATGGTTTGTGACCTCAACGATTTCAAGAGGAATCCACAGGAGAAATCAAGTTTATTTGATTCACACTTCAATGACACCGAAAAAATTAATTAATGAATTCAAAATTAATGTGAAAGATGGTAGTCTTGTATCCGTCATCTTTATTCGTTCAGGAAAATCTATCCTTGCACATTTTCTCTCAATTGATTTGGACGGTATAGTAAATATTCCAACTGCATAGATGATAAAATTTACTGATTTTTTACCGATCGAGTTTTAATTTCGATGCTTATCGAATGAAACAAAATTTATCTAAAATACACAGAGAATGCCTCGAGACTTCATACTACATATTTACTTATAGTATTTTTAAATGTATTTAAAGTAATAGCCTAGATATGGCCATGAGTTTGCCTTACTTTACTTGTGTAGATTGCATTCACACAGGCTGTGATAAAACAGGTGATCGATATGGACTCCTTATGTATATAATTTTAAAGGCTAATAACTGCTCTCTTGAACGATGTATAATATTATCTACTATTATATTATGTAATATAACCCATTATAACCGCAGAGTTTTGCAAGCGAAGGCGTCAAATTCGAGGTCTATATATATTTTTGGTCCGACACCGATTCAAACTGCGCGGAAATTTTCATTCTCCCATCTCAGTCCAAAACATAAGCTCAGAGCGGCTCAAAGGCAGGGTTTGCGAAAATTTCCTTCTTCCTGCTTGTGCCTTTCGTCTCAGACTCGAATTTTATGACAGGAAGGGAAGGGAAGGGGGTTGCCTCGGTATCCTCGGGATAACGGGCCCTCGTGTGCTACGGTTCCCTCTTTGCGAGAAGCAAAGCTAGAATATATACTGATTCGTATTAACCATTTTATAATAACTCAATTCTTTCATTACAACATCCATATCATTATAATACTATTCTGCTACGCCAATGCCACCAAACTAAGGATACTAGTAAATCTTTGCAATATCAATAACGCAAATAAATCCATTTCAACTCTGCAAGCGGAGCCAGGACAGAAGCAGACCTCCATGTTTTCCCTCTCTCTCTCTCTCACTTCTTAAGGCTCGCTTGCAGGAAACTCACTGCCTGTTATGCGGGTTGCGGCTTAGGTGGTAAGTTTTTTTTGGAACTAGCTGTACATTATAAAGACAGATAACGAAATCCTAAGCAAAAGTCAAGATAACACGTTGAACCAGAAAAATTGAGGACGTTACGGTGAAATAACTAAATGTATGTTGCTTTAATTTCTATCAAGAGGACAGCAAACGTATCATTATCCTCGACAATCTTGAAAATCAAAATACGCTTGATTGGATGGATAAGAAATTATATCTTTACAATAAAACCGATTTTTCTGGATCACTTGTTCCGAAAACTAGGACCAATTTATTAACAAATTAATAAGCTGACATCAGTTAGAATCGACAAAAAATCCCAGGGTTTTTCAATCCAGGCGCAAGTATGTTTTATGGAAGAATGTCGAATATAAACAAAAAGAAAGCTTAAATAGATTTTTTAAATAAAGCATAAATCATTTGTGTGCACGTCTATGGGGGTATCTCTGTCATTAGCTTCCGAATTGCAACTATCAGACTATCACAAAATCATCACCGATAGCAGTACAGCAGACACTTGTTGAAATCTCTGGAGATCCCTCTGAACTCTTATTTCTTTTTATGGAAATCTGCTTCGTGCGAAAATAAATCGCGTTTTTCCATATTCAAGGGTACATTACATTAAGGCCTGAAAGAAATAAGTACGCGTGCGAGGGAGTAAAAGGTCATTTAAGGATTTGCATCTCAGCAGTTTCCTCCAAGTCCAACTTATCTCTCCATTTTTCTCATTTTCCGTGGGAAGATGTTTCTACGACATGCGCACGTTTTGCACGCGCTGATATTCTTCTGAAACGGAAGCAAAGGTTTGACACGTGGAGAATATCTTACAGTTTTCTGAAGTTGAGTAACTGTGCAATAGATGCGTGCATCTTCGCATTTCCACCGAATGCAACTAATTGGTCTCCTTTAATAAGCTTGGAAAATCCCCATTAAATCAGGAACATTTTCTATTGAGCCGTTCGAATGAAATGTTGTTGTTGCAAATTAAAGTATATTATCCGCAGTTCTTTTACACATGCTCTCAATTCTAAATAGGAGTTCGCATAGCTTAACCGATGTGTTCACAAAAATGCACTAAATACATATTTGAAACTCCCGCCCTTCACGTTGAACATATCTCAGATATATACTCGATGGCTTATTTTAGCTTAGTTAATAACTTGATGAATATTAATATCAATAACGTACTCCGCTGCTTCATAGCAGCAAATTATTATGCTCTAATCCATATTCAGGTAACTTAAAGATTTACATTAAACCCATACGCACTCTGATTAGATATTCTATAACTATTAATGTGACTAAAATATTTTGAGTTACCATCGCATTCGTATTTGTGAATCATGTACTCGAGGCTTTACCGACACAAATCGAGCAGCTGCCAATTTTCCGCATTTCTTTCTGATGAAAACGTAGAATTATGATCGTAAAGTGTTAATGAGTGCCATTCCAGCGATTTGACATGGAAGAAGTATGTTTTCAGCTCAAATAAAATTCTGGGATGACAAATAATAGTAGAACATTTTCTTGATAAACTTACGACGAATTATGAATCGACTTATCTACCCTAAAAAAATCAGTTTCGCTAAGATAACGAGGGCTGCTCCATAAACATTAAGAGCGATTGCAAGAGTAATGGATACCTTATCGCATGAATTTACGAAGCTAAACGTGAAACGACACGCGTGAACAGTTTTCGTAGATTTTAAATAAAATATTTATTCTCTGTTCTAATTGGTAGCTAACTCTAAAGTTCTCATGTTATATTGTGATTTTACTCATCAGAGAAAGGTCACATACAATATAGATTTCATTCGATTTTCGTATTCGCACGATTGCATTTCATCGAGTCACAATAAATAATTATGAAAAATAACTCAATAAACGAAACATTATACGGATAAAGTGGAAATCGTGACTCAAAGAAGCATTCACTTTTCATATTCATTCTTCGCGAACAAACCCTGAGAAATGTTTAACATATACGTTTGTAAGTTACTAAAAATCGAAGACATTAGCAGTACACCTATTCCCCTCTTCCATTTAGTAAGTTAAAAGCACGAGGGTGAAAGTAAAAATTTCTGTAGAATCAAGCGGAATCTCAACACTGCTTCGGCCGTGACCACTTTCTCGCGAAGGCCGGGAGTCGCTCCGTACCACCGTTTGAAAGACAGGAAATAAAAAGAAACTCCTTTATATGTTACGCTTCAAAGTAACGTCTTGTCGATTTCCTCTTACTTTTATCTTTCCCCTGAATAAAGGTGATATCCTGGGGCATTCGAAAACGTTTTCAAATTTTATTGGGTCGTCACGTAAATTGTGCTTCGCGCGATTGTATATTATAGCAGAACTTGTATTTTGTCTTTTTAGATTGTTATACGACAACCACAACAATAGATTTGCATTAATTCTAACTTATGACTTCTCAATAAAGAAGTCTTCACATTATCTACCTGCCTTGTCGACAGCTACAATTTGAATATAAAAATTTATTTTTATGTTTATCCTTTTATATTATGCCCCTAAATTAACTAAGCCAGAGATAACTACATTTTATTTGAGTTTTTGGAATATTTTATGAATGGGAACTTATTATAAAGTACTTTTTTCGGTTGCGTTCGTCTCTCTTTGTATGGTTAGAGAAGGAAGAAATTTTCAGGTTGACTTGACAGCGCGATGCGTTATAGAGAAAGATATTTTAAAAGAATTGAATAAGTTAGATAACTAGATTTCTCTTGTCAGGTATGATGCAAATAATAATAAAAACATTAAAAATAGATAAAGCCGGGTGAATAGATCTTAAGTGTAAGATGACGACGACGAAACTTTGCAGCATTTTGAGAGAAAATAAAGAGTAAAAAGCAACATTTAAAGCCATACTATCTCATAGGGAATTGTCGTATGTTTCTTCGGTAAGGGTTGACGGCATCGAGGCCGTAAAAATCCAGCTATACCCATCAATCACCATAAGTGATGGACATAGGAAGGAAAATCAAAGCTTTAATTTTAATGGTATGAAAATCACCACTACCAGAGGCACTGTATGCTTGCAAAGAAGCATTCTTTAAAATGCATCGGTCAGCATTTGATGCAACATTTATCGGAGAGTTGGGTCATACTGCGTGCACTTCCCAAGCGTTATGCGAAAATATGTAATTAAATAAAATTTATCGGGAGACTTCGCAATTTCAGAATAGTACGCGATGGACTCACGAGAGATGTTATTCACGCAACAAACTTGAGAACGGAAAAATAGGAAAAGTACGCATGTTAGAGGCCTTCGTATTCGCTTAGACATCAAAATATTGCGACGCGTGTCAGCAAAGTGAAGAAAAAGGAAATGCGAATCGAAGCTCTGCGGCGGATGCAATAAGATCATTTGCAGCAGTCAGCACTTCGAATCGGACTTCGCTTAAGGATAATTGACCTAGAGATATTGAACCCTAGGGCGAAATCGAGTTTACAATTTTGGAAAAATATTCCCGTGATTAAGAAAGAATAAAAGAGTATCGACGATTAGCAATACATTGATTGTGATTACAAAGTTTCTGAAGGCGACATCTGCAGGGATGATTGTGTCACAAGAGGCAGTATTAATTATTTTGTGGCGATTCGATAAATTGCAATGAGAATTAAGGTGGTCATAATTCACAGGCAACCATAAAATATATTTTCACCATCGTCTCTGAAAATGTGATTGTTCAACGATAGCTCCCATTCATACACGAGAAACTTTATTCTTCAAGTCCTATTTGCTGAGTACGTCACGAAAAGGATTTTTCCCTTTCTTAGATGCACTGAGTTTCGATTTAGCCAATCGTTCGCCTGATTCGAAAGACCAATATTTATTTATACAACATTAGTGTCGTCCTCTCACGATTCGTCTTATCTCTTGATAGGTTCCTTTTCGTCTTTGGAATGAATAATTTTGTGACAATAAAGGTAATTATTTATTATAAATTATTATTATTTGTGTGAATGCAATCAATTCGTTATTCTTCCAGAATCATTAGTGTTGAATATCGGATTTGCCCATGAAAAGTTTATTGTGAACATAGACAAACAAACAACATTTCAAGCTTAGAAGATAGTTAAACCGAGAGTTTGCTTTAGCCATTCTTATGCCAACACTATAGCTTCAAAAAGTCATTTATTATTTAAATTATTTCTCTTTTCAATCTCCGATTGTTCTCACGTTTACTTTATCATCCAAACAGGGAAAATTGACTGTGAGCAAAGGTACCCCTCAAACACTGTAAGCCTGTTTTGTAATGTAACTCCAATTTATAGCAATGGCGCACGAACTATAAAAAGATTCCTCAAATACGATATGGTATGGTTTGGAGAAAAGTAAAATACGATAGTAAATATAATTTTAATAATAAAATAATAACGAAAACTGAAATAAAGTTTCTCAAAGAAGGAAATGAACGCAAACGGTGATCGCACAGGCATTGCATGATCGAGTGGACAATAAAATGTCCGAATCACTTGTTAACATTTGAAAACAACCTCCGGAAGATTTCTCAAATAATTAAAGTACTGTTGAACAAATAAATATTTCTCGCGTGACTTGGTTATGATATTTTCCAAACAATGAAGAATAGAAGAAGGACATGTAGTAAGAAAATGCTTCGGTAGGAACAGAGAGACCTTTTAACTAATAAAATGAAACTGTTTGCGGGAAAAGACTGAAATTCAAGGACACTTTCCTCACTCCAATGTCACATTTTCTCGCCTCGTGTACGCTATCTATATAATTTTATCTTTTCATTCTTTTTTCTATACAAAGTATAAGACAGCTTATTATGGCGCGCTTATATTTCCGAAGAGTTTGATTTAAAGAAACTAAACAAAGAAAGCAATATTTTTATTTAATTAAATGCTTTTAGAAGTAGGACGGAATGTAGCTCAATTCTCCATATTCCTAGGAATAGTCGGCGACCTTTTTCGGATTAGTGATTTTTCCATATATATTAGGATATCAGTGTGTGGAAGACCGTTCCTTAAAATTGAAGTCATTTCCTATCGCTTCATTATCTTAGTTTTATTCCATCTGTTATATCTTACGGTGTATGGAAGATTTCACAAAATAAAAGAAGTTGTCCTTAAAACGTTCTCAGACATTCTATTTAATAGGATGCTTTTCAAGCTGATTTTTCGCGTGTTTAGTAGAATTCTCTGCTTGCAGTTGAACTTTGCATTCTGCGGGGCTGCATATCTTTTATTTTTTCTAAGCGCTACTTCCTGTTTTATGCACCCAAAAGTATCCCTTATTTTTGTTTAAGGTATTCTTCACTACAGAGACCAGAAATGAAATAAGGTTATTAACCGTAGGGAATAAAAAGCACCCTGCGATAAGCCACTGGCTGAGTAATTCCTTAAATTAGAGGATAAATGAAGATCAAGAGTTGTTCAGGTATTTGGCCAAAATTAAACAAATTCCCATAAACATTAGACGAAGCGGGCTTGCTTTGGAACGTAAAAGATATGTAATTCATAATACGGAGTATAATTCGCTACCTGATTACTAAATCCTTGAAACTTTAATTTAATTGATATAATTTACCTCTACTTAATTAATCATCAAATAAATTTCACGAAGGTACGTACCCTGCGAGTCGCGTTTGATACTCGACGAAATTTATTTGGCATCTCCGCAATTGATTGTAGTCTTTATACCTAAACTATCCAAGATCTTTTAACGGTTATACAATGAAATTCCGTCCGCATAAATAAGGATAATAATATTAAAATGTTTATTATGCCCTTTGGGATGCCCATAAGAAAATGTTACAAATCCTAGAAATGGATACAAAATAATGTAAGAGCAAGAAATAGCAAAATAATAATAAATGTTACAGCTATCAAAAACAGATATAATGCAGAACAGAAACAATACAGAAAAATCGAGGAGATCATAAAATAGTACTTACAAAATCAAAAAAAGAAAAACAGAAAATTATTCATAATTAAGAAAACGGTTATTATATAATTTAACTTTAAATGCGCCCATTGGCGAGATTTTTTTATCTGATTAGGTATAGAATTCCAAAAATGTAGCAATAGTAATGTATATTACGGAACTATCCCAAGTTCGGTGAAATGGAGCGGAAGAAAAGAACGCTGATTGATTGACACATATTTCACGCTATAAGAAAATTTTATAATTACTCTATGCATTGAGAGTTTTTCTGTGATCGCAGTGCAATTGCAGCTGTCAAATTACTTTTAATAGTACTATTCAGACTATAGATTTTACAGAAGCTTTTGCAGCCATTTCAATGTACACACAAAATTGAAAGTCGATGAAAGAGGTAATTCAAAATTATGAAGAAAATAGCTGGAAACGAAGAAAATGTAAAATGAGCAAGCTGCAAGAATTACGGCAAGTATAAAATAAAATGTAAAAACATATAAAAATAGGTAATTATAAAAAATACATAATATATTAATTCTCATTAACCACAGAACATAAAAAGGAAGGAGTGAAATTAGAGGTGAATTGCATTTAATATTTCATATTTGTAGATCAGAAATGTTCTACATTGGAACTGATCAGGTTGGACTGGACTGAGTATCCAATAATTTAAATATTCAAATATAAAAATTAATTATTACGTTATACGAGAAAAGTATCCGATTGTTGTGGCGAATTAGCCAAGTCATCCAAACAAATGAAATGATAAATACTTAAAAATCATTATAAAATTAACAATCTTAATGGACACAGCGAAAAGAAAGAATGAATTGGTCTCCTGTTTTACGGTTGAATTGATACCCTTTTCCGTGCACGTTCGACCTTAACCTAAAGAAAAACGCATTACGGTTTAGACAGAGAAATGGAGTAGGACACGGACTCTACATAAACGCGCTTTCTAAAAGTGGCGGAAAGGAATTTTGGTCTTTGAACGTGAAATCTGATGTAAAATTTCATCAGCATGATTCTCGAAAGATAATATCAACATGTGAAATTATTTACCATGTTTACAAAAAGACGAGGATTTCAGAGAAACAGTGAGAACAGTAAGACAGCAAAGTTAAAACAATAAAGGAAACCAATACATAAAGAATGAGACATATTCAAGAGGAACAATCGAAACATTCAAAAATATAATTTCAACGAAAGAGAACATTGGTAGAGAATGCGATTAAGTAGGAATTGGAAGGATGAACCGCTCGCGTTTACAGTATACATGGACCAATTGCGCGTATTTGATTTGAAAAAGTTGGTCGGTATCCAGATGGGTTGGTTCTGTAATCATCAACACAAAATTTTTGATGAAATAATAACTAAACAAACGAGTTAAAATATATTTCGCGTTTATTTCTTCTCGATCTTCATTCGGATTAAATAAAGATGTGCGCTAACAAAATTGTTGCAAATATAAATGTCGCTGCTACCAGCATAATAAATTACTAGGTTTTCTTAAAAGGAGCACTGTGTTCCAAGCATTTCTATCTTATTGTGCTATCAGTAGATACTTTAGCGTTATTTATAGCGGAGTACATAAAAGAGAGATTGAATTAATCGTGAGGGTACGTTTCGTAAAATGACTCTGTTTCAAGGAAAGCATACCTTTTAACAAGGAGAATATTTGATTTTTTACATTGCAGATTCTTTTAAGGAAGTAAGGGTCTCCGTCGACTGCGTCAAACTCATAATTAAATATAAAACTTTTAGAAATCCAAGTTCCATCAAAAACCATGAGTAATTATTCCCCATTTACACTCCAGTATACCATGTTGATAACTATTAATACACGACCATACCAGAATACTCTCAAAAGCAAACTAAATACAATTTTAATTACAGATATTTTGGATGACGACGTTGAAACTTTTAAGACATCTCTGATAAAGTGGTTAGAGAAATGTGCGCGATCTGTTGCGCTATTTGTTTGTGTTAAATAAATAATAAGTTAACTCTCAAATGAGGAATGGCGTCCGTATTGTTTGAATTCTTGTTACTAATTATAGTTGGATTGCTTCAATTGCTCAAACCTTGGCTGAGGAATAAAACAAAAGCGAGTTAAATTATGCGAATAAAATAAAGTACGCCCTTTAAGAGTGCACTATCCAACGCCTTGACCTTCACCTCGGGAAGATGGCGACACTAACACGCCGTCCTTTATTTTCCTCGACGAAGAGAAAACACCATTCCAAAACATTTGAAACCGGTTCAGATACTCCATTCTAATACATCTCCATTACCAAACTTCTATAGTAGCTTCAAACATGTTGCAAATTCATCATCTAAACTAAACTCTGCAGCATTTAGGATTAAGCTTATAAGTTATTCAGTCTCATTAGAAATTTTAACATCAGTTTATTGTATAAATTTTGTTTCAAGAATATCCTATAGAATAATATTCTCAGTGGGCATAGTATTTAATATAAAATAAACTAGATCAAGAAAAAGGCGAATATTAAGCGTATCCAATGGGACACTATGTTCGTAGAACTAAATTTACTGTCTGTTACTTGTTTATGCATACTGTATATCTGTAAAAATAAAAGGAATTTTAATTTATTTCGAACTAATCATAATATTAATTCTTGGCACTCTAAAAATCATAATGACATCATAAAAAAATATTCTCTGTTAAGAGTCATGGGAATTGATAATTCACCGCCACATTCATTTGCAGTCAATACTTATATTTGAAAATAAGGCAAGAATATGCTCTTCAAGAAATGCAATTATATTCAGGAAGATATTTTTGATAATAAACGGCTGGAGTATAGTGTGCTTTTTAACTCGATATTTGTGTTTCTTTTGTAAAGTTTCTTTGTTTTGTATTAACTGCATATGAATTGTATACTCTTTATGCTTTTCTTAGATGAATCCAAAATCTACTGTATCATCTGTGTGCTCTGTGGAGAATAAATCATTCTTATTATTAAACACTGCACAAGTGCAAAATTCCTGCGTCTCGTCAATTCTTTGGCTGCAAAAATTTTGATTCGCTCATAAGCTTTTCTCGCGCTGCTCCAACTTTTAAGAGCGTTTGCGATCTTTCATAATTATCTCTTGATAATCACCTTGGCATCCTCAGAATCGAAGGCAATTATTATCGCAAGAAAGATACCAATGTAGACGCTTTCCGTAATAAATACTTGAGTAATGAAGGAGTGTGAACTGTATGGTACATACATACATAAAGGAATCGTAAAAGGAAGAAAAGTTCCTCAAGAGCTTATTTATTCCAACCGGATGTTGGCCATCATCAATGTGGCATTTACATGTTGGTACATAAGTATCATACAATGTCACATTGATAACGACCGAAATCGGGCAGGATAAATGCAGTCTTGAAAAAAACTTACAAAGTTTTCTTTCTTCAAGCATCTGTGCCATTCCACTAAGTACAGCCTACACAAATTAATTTTATGGTACATTAAGATGGAAATAACGTACTGATCGTAATGTATATAATTAGACCTCTTTCACGCATAATTAGGATTAAATATAAATTTTAAATCTAAAAATCGGTTAAAGTAGAGGTACTCCTAAAGTAGGAGTACTTAATGCCACTATGTTCATAAAGAAGTCTTCAAATCCTTAAAAAACAAAAAGGGATTTAGAAGTGTATGTTGGGGGTTTTCTGCGAAATAGTGGAGTGAATGAGTAAATTTTTATAATTATTTGTATATTTGTAAATAAGATTATTGACAAACTAATGAAGTGGCATGTGGCCTGACAAAGGAACGATGTAACTATGTAGTAACTGTAATTAAGAGATGTATGCGCTGGAAAATGATCGGATATTGCAATGTGTGAGCATTGAAATCACTTTGGAGCGGTGGGTGGCATTGGTCGGCGAAGCGGGCAATCTCGAGTTTTATGCGCCACTGGAAGGAAACATTTTCCCCGCTGCACGAACTAATTTCCAATTAATCTCGAGCCGACAACGTAAAAATAACGCCCTGCTCAAAGTTTACGGCCTTGCGAAATGCGCTTACTTTCACCGAAGCGAAAATTTTTACGAAGTGAGATTTCGATGCAAGATAAGGATGCTGGCTTTCGCTACCGCTTAATCATCGTTTGATATTTGAAAAAAAAAAATTTTTAAACTCCTACGCATTGGATTTTCCTTCGTATATGAGGAAAAGTCATGGCATTTCTATTCGTTTGCATAAATGAAAAGATAATTTGACAAACAGTTAATAATAACTGATGTATAGTAAATGCTCTTAACAAATTATGGAAGACTTTAAAATTCGTGGCGTTCCTCAAAAGAATAAAGTTATTGTATAAATGAATTTAAAAACATTTGGAAAGGAAAAAGGTTTTTCCTATGAACGATATCATGATTTCTTGTCGACGAAAGACTAATTATTTTATTTACTATGTATTTCATATTATGAAATACGTCCACATTCATTATTCAGAAGTTGAAAATAACTCACAGTAATCTAATATGTAACATAACGTAACCGATACTCCGTAATAATAGTACTGATGCGAATGCTACAAAGGGTTAGGTGATTTTACAGCATAATTTTTCCTAGAAAATATCGGTACCGTCGAGTTCAACGTTATTCCAATATTTTGAAGTTAGAACCACATTATTTGGGATACAAGACTTGAGGTATTCCAGATCTCAGTTTGAATAAAAAATCGCTTCATTGTTAAAATACAAGAGAACTACGCACTGAAACTCTCTTATTTATTGCACACAACCATTACAGTGAACGAATATTTATTATTTCGTTTATAGTATTTCCTTCATAGAAAAAGGGATATCAGCATCTCGTAGTTAACTATTTCCGTTGTTGTGAATTTGAGGGGTGAAATATATTTTGCTTCAATCGTCAGTGAATTATTCCAACGCCGTTCGACAGTAACATCTAGGCTTGAATGGAGGTGTTGTGAGAAAGCCATTAAATGCAAATATCTGCATATCAGATGACAAGTTGTGCCAATGAAGATTCAAAAATAAATAAACACTTTATCCTTTAAATGTCGGGACTCGAAAAGTTCGAATTACGCGCATACATTCACTAATTATAGAGAAGCTCACTGCCGGAAGGAAAACTCATTTTTTTTAGCTACGCCACATCAACTAATGGTAAATTATTTTAATTTTAATATTATATTTTATAAACATATAACTCCGTCAACGCTTCAAAGAAAAGGCAAAAAACAAGAAATTTTAAGCTAATGTAAGTAATGGGATCGTTTAATACGGTCACTTATGATCAAAACTTTTATACAATTTTCAAACTTGTTAAGAGGTATCCCATTCACATTTCCATATAGCGAGGTTGGGGCTCCCGGATAGCCGTGTGGGCGTTCGATTTCAATGAAAGCGGTTCGATTCCCGGTGGGAGCCCACGTGCGAAATAACATCAGCTGCCGAAGCACTTTTCATAATACTACTACTATAGCGAGGTTTGAAGAATATCAATCACAATTTGTTCCTTTTCCCTACCTAAATTGGAAACAAGAGAGGACATAGTGCATATTCCATTCTTCAGATTCCCGGTTTCCCGTATTCCGTAGTTGTAGAGATTCCCGGTCTGCTCTTTCCGGTTTCTGTCGACCGTACGTCCTTCCCGGTTCGCTCACATTCCATTACTTTCCCGTTATCTCCATCAATCCCTTCACGTTCCTGTCCGCTTTATCATCTCCTTTCCAAATCCGATCTTTCTCTCCGGCCGCATTCCTCAGCAAGGCGTGGACTTTCGATGGCTCAACACCCCTCAGGGCCCTTCTCTCTATATTTTGGGTCATCGGGAAATCAGCACTGCATTTCTTTGTATTTCCAGAGCTTCGGGCTTTGGCCATTGTTTAGCTGCTCTCTTCTTTCGCGTACGTCTTTATTATCGGGGACTAGATCATCCATTTAACCCTTATCAGGATGTTATACTAACTATATACATACATGAATTCGGATTTTAAGCAATACTATGTATATAACCAAGAAAAGAAGGGGTTGTGTAAAACCAGCGAAATTTTTCGGAAAGAGCGCAAGAAAAAAGAGATTGAAACATAGTGAACAATACAAATTACAAAAGTAATTAATTTATACGACATATACCATAACATCTTAATCATTAAAACTGAACATAATGGAAACGTAAGTTAGTGTATTTTATGAACATTACAATTTCCTAGTTACTTATAAGTTTGTGTTCCCAGTGTAACAAATAAATAAATCATGGATATTACAAATAAGGTCGTACTTTAGTTTGAACAAAATTATTATAGATATATAATGATAGATCCATAGATCCAGTCCACGGAGGACTGTAGCGCCAGAGGAAGAAGAAGATTATGATAGATGAGAAATCAAATAAAGAAAGCTAAAGAAATAGCTTTTGGTTGAGCATTAATGTCTCAGAACACAGCATGAAGTACGTCGTCAGAATTTTGTGTTCGGATTTCAATTAAAATTCGTTTGAATTTTTTACCATTTCAGTTTGATTATAGTATCACTCGATATTATTATAGCAACGTAGCATATATTGCATCATTTGTGTGTAACATAAACGGTTAACTTGCCCATTAAAATACCCGAACAACGCAAGTATAACAGTACTCACACTATAAGTGAGAAGCATTTTAATCAGTTAGCGATAAAATATAATTATTTAAGAAGATTGGATTATGATTTAAGATGAGCTTACGAATTAATATTATAAGTAAGTTCCAGTATCATTATATCAGACACCTAAGAGATTAGTTTACAGTTCCAAGCTAAGGTGAATGAAAGATAGCATATTTCCATTTCGTTTCATTCTGAATGCTGGAAAATTAACTTCAAAAACATTTTCGATTTCCTCATGACATTCTTATGAGGGAAAGGAAATCATACAATGATTAGACGTATTTCTCTGCAATCAACAAGAAGAAAGGGTTACCGAAACACCAACTCTGGGAATCTCAAAGGACGCAAGTCAATCTCGTGTTTGACCTTTATTTACTCGAAGAAAAACCTCGCGCATGGCAGAAATTATTACACTCTCAAATCGCTTTCAATCTGACCTAATCAAGTGATTGACTTATACGAATCATATCTCATGACGTATGTCTTTACATAGCGTTTCTTAAATACCAAGTAGACGGCGTTGGAGATCTGTTTTACGATATAATTTTGATGAGAAAATAAACTGAATGACAACCTTGGGATTGATAGCCTAAGAAAACATTCCTCGGGTAGCATGAATTCCTGCAAGTTGGATTCGAACGATTTATTGCCCCGGCTTATCATTGAGGTACATCTAGATTTTAAAGCCGTGACTTTGAAAGACAACCACAATTTCGATAAAGGAGCATTCTCAAAACCAATAACCACACGAAAGAAAATAAAATCCTCTTAATGGATTTAAATGCTAATCCGGAATCTTCTTGGAACAATGAGACATTAAAAGACTGTGGTTAAAGGAGAAAACAGATAAATCATTCAAACGATAGTAGTATAACATGTAAAAAATATCATAGCCGAGGTATCACAGAAAATTTCTAAATACTTATAAATTCTACTCTTACAACATCTACAATACAACGGCTAGGGCCAAAGGAGTGAATTGGGCACCAAAGATCTTAAAGACGTCGCCATTCCAACATTATCAACTGCTCGAGATATTTGGATAATAAGTCCTCTAAATCAGAACTTCTCGACGTTTCCTTACGGCACACTTCACTGGTTCACCAAAACATTGCGGCGCACCGAATCGTTAGTTTCATTGTAAATTCAAATCGAACACCAAGAGTATGGTAAAATATTTAAAATTTAATATCAAGAACCCTCGTTAAGCTAAAGTACATCTCGCACAATAAAGCGTAATCGCATAGCTAAATTTTAAGAATAAGTCAATCTTGGAGATTATTCGTCGCACAAAGAGAACATTCGCTAAATTTGGTAATACTGCTCATATGAGTAGACAATTCATCAAATTGAAATCTATACAAGAAGCCTATAAAGAAGAGGAATAAACATCGTCTTTAAAGACCACAGCTTTCCGATACAGCCCAAAAGACAACAGTTAAATGAAAAATCGAGCATCGTAAAAGAAGGAAATGTTTTGACAGAATTAAAAAACGTTCGGACTTGCATCCTTAATCTGAAACGTTCATCATTTTGCGGTATTATGATGCAAGTTAATTATTTAAGCCACAGAAATGACAAAGCTTAATCTAAAAATATATCAATGCAAAAATTTAACACTCACTTTCACGCACAATTTCTCAATTTAGTTGATCAAATTAACAATTTAAGAGACTTTAACAATCATTTCCGTAAATATGTCAAGATAAAGCAGAGGCATATACCGCGTTTTTATGCAATTATTTCATTTCAATTTATTTTTCTTTGAGCATTAATCCGATAATATTTGGAACTTATCAGTCAAGATACAATTTGGAAATTCGCAATATCCAAAGCCAGAAGCAATCCCGAATACACGAGTCGAAAACGATCAACAACGATATTTATTATTTTGTAACACCGAAATGAACATTGACTTAAAATAAGGAAGGACTTACCGTCCATTTTGCTCTCCAAGCTGATGGGTGAATCGGCACTCATAGAATCTCCGTCTGACGAGAGGCTGTAAGAGTGTTCTGTTTTGATGGGCACATTTCCCAAAACGGCGTCCGTCATCAGCCTGTCTCTGAAAACCACAGGAGGAGTCCGCACTTCGTCCTGAAGGAAAGCGGCCGCCGCACACCATTCTGTCTCAGGTTCTGCTCCTGTTCTGAACACTTCGTGTATTGTCTGCAAAAATAGAACGGATTCCATCACATTTTCAAACTGCAGTACAATTTTATTGAGGTGATTTGTATCTGTAAGTTTTACTCTTCATATTTTGCCCAGTAATATTAGGCCTATGGAACTTCAAAACAAGCAACGAGGAAGAACTTTCTCAGAGATTACGATTAATCGTGATTACGTCTATTTCTCTAAGAAGGGAGAGATGATGCAATTCTTCACCTCTGCATATTCATCAATTTCAATACTTATCCTCCGTAATCATTCCTATGAACTCCTATTTAATGAGGTTGGAAGATTTTCCTTTCTGAAGAAACAGAGACTTCAACGCCCGAAGACTCTTGCAACACACTCAATGTTTCTCACACGACAAGAGGTAGGTAAACTTGAGGAGAATTACCTTTAATTGAGGAATATCTTTAATTGAGGAATACCTTTAACAGCGAAGGATAATGCCAAATTTTCACTTACTTAAAAAAGATTAGGTTTTACCTGAAATAATATCAAACAAGAGGAAGAGAAATATTGGCAATGAATTTTGAACATGTAACTAATTCGCCCACAGTTTGTTTTCGAGAAAGTGTGTAAGAAGTGATAATGAAGTTGCTAAGATATACTATGAAGCTGAATTAATGGAGAATTTACAGACATTTTCAGCAGTTTATGAAAGCAATCTGAAGACTCGTTATAACCTAAAGCATCAACTTCTTCCTTTTATCAAGAGGATCGATATTTAAAATCTTTACGGGAAAGAGAAAACTAATTTTTTTCTTTGGTAAAATATCACCGGGAACGAAACCGTCCTCTGGTTTTACCTGAGCATTTACTATGTGGACCCAAAGACAGGAATTTTCGTTGCTTTTGTTGATCCTCCGTTGAAGTGGCTTTCCAGCCTTCTTTTCGAATCCTTGCTTTTAAAAATGTAAATAAAGAATGTGAAAGGAGCGCGTCAGGCGTTCGAATTTCCATTCATCCCATTGTAAGGAGTGACGCCTAACCTTTGGCTTACTTGTGGTGACTTGAGATGAAATCAATTACGAGCGGCATTTGTGTGTCCGTAAGATAAACCGGCCTACTTAATTACGCTAACGAGCCGCATCGAACGCCTTGTTCGATATCAATCGACCGATCGATAGGAAATTTCGATAACTCGGCTTCATCGATAGAGAGAATTTCAATCACGGGCACTTTGTACGAATAGAACGACAGAAAAATTGAAACCTATAACCATCTTGTGACTAACATAAATTGAAAAGGGTCGAAAATGAGGAGTTTATAATTCAGAAAAGGGATTAGTGATCTTCACGTATTATGTGCTGTCATTTTAAACTTAAATCGACTCAGAGATGCGGTTAACTTTAAGACGGAGATGGTCGAGCACTTTTTCTATAATTATATCGTTGTTTAGTCATACTGTATGTAGGTTAAGCTCAATGGCATGTTTATAACTATGTTATATGAATGAATTACTCTCACAATATTCAATTCTCTCTCAAACTCTCAATTTACAACAAATTGTTAGGGAAAACTTTTTTTGAACCACTTTAAGTATACTTAATACGAACTTAACACTGGAATTCAATTGAAGGTTTCATTTTTGCGGTAAAAGCGTGCATCTGATCGATCGATTGGCGAAGAGAGTGATTGAGGGCGATTGATGGTGTATTCGGATGCATGAATATCGATGATATTTCCACTTCCTGTATTCCGATGAGAAAAATTCAATCACATTCACTCCGCTTTCATTCTTCCAACCCTTGTTTCACTTTCAATTCCTGTGAAAGTCGTTCGAATGGTAAATTATGAGTCATGAAATCAATTTCTCTTCAAAGTTATAATTTCTAACGTTTCAAATCCTTGTATCAAAGCTACCACTTAGAGATGATTCTTCAAAAGTAAGATATTTGAAGTAACAGTTATCAGTATGGAGTAACAGGATATCTATGGTGAGCTATGGAGACAAGAAATATTATGTCTACATTCGCTGCAGCGCAAAAATGCTGTAAACCCAGTTTCGCTCTGAAATCTTCCAAAGTATACCTCGTGTTTACATTCCACTGCAATATAATAATCATTAGGAAGGTGCAATATGCATCACCACACCTTTCGGGAAGAAATTTTGAAGGTTTTAATTTCCATTTTATTGTAATTTATTTAGCGGTTCAAATGAAAATTCTAAGAGCTTCTTAGCCGACATTGAGCGTGGGGAAGACAAAAACTGAAAAATGCATCGATAAAAATCCTCCAATATTGAAACCAAACCAATGAACCATTAACCGCCGATGCCCTAAAATCAATGGACAATTTTTTCTAGCGATCATTTCGGAATTCTCTTTCATAAAATCCATCTCTGGACCAAAAAGGCATTTGAGCGACACGTCCCGATAACAGATAAAAGGAACATGATATGAAAGATATAGCCGGCGTCCGCGATTTGAATGCGTAATCAAACCGCTACTTTTCATTTTATCCAGGGATCGAAAGTGAAAGCTCATGGAAAAACCCGGTGGAAATTATTTAGCTGATAAATCCTCGGACTGGCTTTAAGGTAACCCGAGTTGGAATCGTCTGAGATTTAAGACCCCACGAGATTACAACAATTACCATTGCGAAAGATCGGTGGACATGGAATGGTCACGAATTAACAGTGACTAACAATACTCCGAAGCTCAACCAAGGACGTCCGTTTCGTAATGTCTCAAGATCCGGAACAGTGTTGCCAATTGACAGGTTTCAAAATCAATTTCACACTTAGGAGAGGTTCATTAAACTTAATAGCTCGCTCTAATTAAAAGCATTACCAACGATCTTCGAGAATGAGTTCCCACTGTACCAACACGGGATTCCTGATGTTGGCAATTTGTAAACTTTAATATCGCGGTCGATTTAAAGGCGAACGAGGCATTTCCGACCTGCATTCTATACGATATTAACTAATTGTTTTCTATCGAACGCCTTCTGTAGACAATCGAGCACAAGAAAAGAGGTTTAGAATCAAAAGAATTGTCTTTTATTTCAGCAGGTTCTTAATAAACCCCCAACTTGCTTTTATTTGCTCACTAAAATTCGCAACATCGAATATTGCATTATAATAATATTCATCCTTTATTAAACGGGCCGAATCTTGATATACAACACAACTTTTCCAGGATACAATAGCTGATTTTCATGAAATATCCAGATGCTAATTTCAAGTAAGTAATTTCCTCCATATTTTTAGTGAATCATATGTAATGCGGATATCCTCATTTAATATTAAATAGAAGATATGGAGACGTAAGAAAGGCAAGGGGAAGTCTCACTCAACATCGAGAGCCGAAGAGTTCATTTAACTAGATGGGATTCGTATAAATGTGCGAAAGTTTTATAGTTTAGTCTCAAGTTTAGTCCGCAGTTATTTCTTATTTGTAAACTATATTTCGATATACTTTTAAAATGAAAATTGCGACTCCTGAATAAATGAAAAATACCTTGAAATCCATCCGTCATTGCTTATCCTAAGCTTAGCCAATCTACAGAGACAACTCTCCAAGAAAAAACATTAATGTCAGCGCAGCTTCCAATGACATAGCGAAAAATAGCTTTGAACTACCTCTTCAGTCTCCCACACCTGAGAATCCGTCTAAGAGAAGATCTCTCAGTACAAAAGCGGACAACTAAAATAGCGTCGCATTCATTTTCAGCATCTTCGTGTCTTCCACAAAGGCGATTCCGCAACGTAGATCATTTCTCTCCGATGCTATTTTGATAGAACGCTTTCCCTTCGAATGACTGAGCACAAACTATCGAAGCAGCGACCTTCCAGGAAGACGGACCGAAAAAACAGAAGCGGACGAGAGGATCGTTCACCTCAAATTTTAAGGCAAACGATTTCTCCAGATAAGGCAGCCATATTAGCTTGTTTTATTCTACAAAAATAATCATACGCGTCAAATAAATGAAATTAATAAATCAGATTCGCTCCTTATTGTTTGACTTTTGAGTCCCTCGCGGTCTATGTGATTTATAACGAATTAAATTAGAGGAAAACTCCGATCTCCAAAATCAACATCTTCATTCTTGAATACCAAAATTGCATACTTCTCATTTCATTCACAGAAAATTGTACTTCTTGACGTTATAAGACAGCAATATTGAGCAATCTCATCCACCTTAACACCAGAAAATATTACTAAATAAGCTAAAGATAGATGACATTGCTATTACCTGAGAAGAGATAGAGCAACCAATCCACTTACTATTTGAGAATGGCATAGTGAGAGCAGTAAAAATGGGTTTAGTATTGGATTGGCCTTCGAATGTAAAGGTTTCAATAACGCTTATGCTGAAGAAAACCAATATTGATTAAAGTATATTTCAATGTTGTAGTTTGGTACTGAAAATAATTAACATTCCATCGGAGATTTTACAAAAAGTGTGTATTCATGTTACCCAAAGCTTCTAACTGAGCTAACTAGTGTTCTAAAATTCCTAAGTTGTTTTATTTCTAAGAAAATCTATAAAAATAGTTTTTTACCAAATAACACTAAATTAATGCTGAAACCTGACACATGCTGTAAAATGCTCGATAATTTTTGTATAATAGCATAAAAAATATGGAGTAATAAGTAAGTTCTCCAAATAAGCAGCTCGAGAAACAGAAAGTGAATGTTGGGATTATTCTTTTCCTACTTCCTTCTCAGTCGAGGAAAAAGATTTCATAATAATTTTCCAGTGCGTTCAACGGTTACATATTTGACCCAGAAGTTATATTTTCACGTGAGAACGTAAGCGGAGGAAAGAATCTATTAGGATAATGAGTGTTTTCATTGAATTGAATGGCTAAAGATCGCTCTTATGACGTTGATTTAAGCCTCGCGCTGCAAAATGTGAACGGCATGAGGAGAATGCTTACAATAAATGTGTAATGCCAGATTGGATAAACAAACACGGATATCATTGGGGAAGAGATGTATGATACGCGTAAGGGAAGTATTATGACGAATACCGTTTTTCCAGAATAGATGGCTCTTGTTACGCCTACAGTTGTTGAAAAGAAGAGGCTTTAGCATCGCCTGAGACATCTTTACTTCATAAAGGACCAATAAATCATACTGAAACTCTTATCGAGAAGAAAGTCGACTTCAGTCATAGTAAGTTTGTGATGACCGATGACTGATTGTGAGATTGAATTGAACCGATTTACTGACTAAATCAATTTTCCATAATTCACTTTAATTAAATGACAAAGGTTATCATTTTTTAAACAGTAAGAAATAATTATCATTTTAAGAAAGCTATAAGGGAGAAGCTCCATGCATTAAGAATGAAGCAGTTAAATCCATAAAGTAATTTTATAGCCCCTAGGTACCAATGTTTCATAGCTGAGGCAGATAGTATGTTACGCTATTATGAATTATATTCAAAAGTAATTTTAAAATTAATATTTAATGTTTTACTGGTAATTTTATCGCGAATATTTATATATCCTACAATGATTCTAAAAAAATTAAATCAGATAACTGTACGAAAGTATTTGAATTCATTTCTTAATATTTTCGAGGTTATGTTTATCACGAGTATGTTATATACTATAAAAACCAAATAACAAAATCAAAAAATTTAAGAGAAAAATAAACAGAAAAAGCAATACAGAAATTTGGCCTTCAAGATGTTTAGCCAGCAAGAATCAAAGTATGTATTAAGACAAAATAACCGATATAGATTCAAATCTATCACAAAAAGAGAAAAATCTCTGGATTTTTTAGGTAAAATGCCTTCATTCTAGTGACTCTTCTTTCAAAATAAATGTTTCTTAATTCTAGGCTTTTGTCAACACTTGTATCCATAAAAGAGCATAAAATTTCCCCAAACCTTTCGTAATAACCACACTTTCAATTTTAAACTTTGAAACTCGTAGAATTTATTCGCCGATTCGGAGACTTGAACGGCCGATGGCAACCCGCAACACGGCCTCACGAAATGTTTATTTTTTCCTTTAACTGCGCCGTAACATTTTAGGAGGGAGAAAGAGAGGTGAATGCCTTCTCAGAAGAATTCCTTGGGAAGAGTAGGAAGTGGTGTTTAAGGGAAGAGGGGAGTGGGTACACCTCAAGTGGAATTCCTGGCCTCACCTACCTCCTCCTCCTCCTCCTCCTCTCTCCACCTCCCCCTCCCATTCGCGGAAAAAAAACTCAATTTCGCGCGTCACAGTTCCCTCGGAGGAGGTAAAGATAACTTGGTGAAAAAATCACTGATTGCGTCACGGCTGTTATCCAGCAGCATACACGTCTCTCGTTTCTCGTGCTACAAACGTCACGATTTCCGTTTATCTACCCTTTCCGAATGGAAAACGAGGTGAAAATCCGTAAGAATAACTTTCTTTCGTCATATTCCGGCTTTAGAGCCTTGTAAGGAATAAAAATAGACATTATCTTGGTTATCGGTCGCACAGAGGGTTATTTATTGGGTACAGAGGCTGGATCTTCAATGATTTATGGAATCATCCAAGGGTTGATACCAAAGAAGGATTCCCTCGGGCTCACTTTGAAACCGGTAATTCACCGAGAATATTCCTACTTGATGGTGGTGAAGCTAAGAGCACACCTTCACTCTAAACTGTACTTTGATTGAGGTTTTAAAATATCCTCGAAAGGGATGATGACAGCAGTGCCATAGATTGTGCTTCGGAATGATCGAATTAGTTCAAAAGTATGAAAAGATACCATTTTATCAATAAACATTCTGATAATCATTTGATGAATAGTGATGTCTATAATGGAAACTCTAAGACCGGCATCAAATGAATTTAGCAAATTATTATTACTGACGAACACACACACTACCATTCCCTTAAACAGAAAAATATGATTTGTCCAGGATACGGGAATGGAATCTGGGACCATGGAGTTGATCGCTAGGGACCACGGCTGGTATATTTCCGCAATTATATCTATCGATATTAACTTTCTAAGAAAAGAAGAATTTCTATTAACCATAAATAATGGTTATGGTAAACCATAATGTTTAATAATAACTTCATTCGGAAATGCTCTCGCTATCAGAAGGCGAAATATTTCTTTAATTTCCCTAAATGTGTAAAATAATTATGATATATTATATAATATTATTATTATTATATATTATATTATTATTATAATAAAATATTATATTATAAATGAGGAGTCACTCGAGAAAAATCTAAAAGTTAAAATATATAATACGGTATCGGAAATCAATAGTTCTATTGTAAAAACTCATTTCTTCGAAGATTATCACAAGTTGAATTCCATTTCTCTTATCACTGCAACGTGACTACCGATTTTAAAGGTGTTTAGAAGACTTAAAACATAAATATACGGTGAAAATACATTAAAACTCAAGAAAGGAAAAAGGCTTTGCAAATAAATAGATCCAGATATGCACATTACAATGATGAAAAGTATTCCGTTACTTTCTTGAGTCAGAAAAATATCATCGAAACTTGCGTAAGATATCGATATATTTTTACCTGTTTTAAAGAGTACGTCTTAGTAGAGAAAAAACCGAATGCAATAACACAAAGAACATAATGCCCGAAAATTTAATTCATGGGTTTATATAAATCGATAAAACTAAACTAGAATAATAAGTCGATAAACGATAAAACTGAAAAGCAGCGAGATGGCTTCGAAGAAAGGGACACACTGAAATGAGCGAATTTGAAATTGCGAGCACTATCTTTGAGAAAGCACTACGGCTCATCCGATTTATGGAGTTGGTTTGTTTTGGCAAATAATCCTGCCCACGTGTTTCTTGACCGTGAGTGAGGTCTCTTGGTGTGCCAATGCCAATGACCTTTCTTTGGTCTGCATTGATGTCACTCCTAGTATTTCGGTAGGAGTAGTGATGGTCACGTGGGTTAAGAAAGGGATTTGAAAAGATGAAGAAAGACCTCTAATTAATTTAGAATGAATATGACGATCACACAATGCACGCTTTAACAAATATAAATTTATGTAATAGGCTAAAAGATTTTCTAGAAAATCACTACTTTCTCCCGGGCAGATATGAATTTAAAGAAACAACTTTTAATGAGAGATTATCAATCAAGCTAACGGATAAAATAATTACGATTAGTTACTAAATTATTTCTATATTATAGAAAATTATATACATTAATCAAATGATGAATGAAAACGACTGAAGATTTAATTAATTGCATTTAAAAATAAGCGTATAACTTTCGGATTACTGAAAATTCGTCGGAGATCACAACAATTCAGATGTCTAAGATATTCATTAAAATCATGAATATTTATAAGACATAAAAGGTGATGTTTGGCATTAATATGTTGCGCATCATCTAGCTTGTCGAATTATATATATATTGATCGCTACCAAGTTAGGCTACAACGATCGAATATAATAAAAAATTTTGCGTTTGATCCAAAATCGCGCAGTAGAATAGTGATCTTCAAAACATTATTTTTAATGTATTTGAAATCAATAAGATTCACGAAAACTAATTACAAGAGAGAACAATAAATCCGTTTTCGTTTAATCTTCAATCCACGTAATGAAGAAATAAACGTGCAGAACTCGAATCTTCCGTGATTAGAATGAGCAAAAGTCCGTTTGGGAGTCGATAACAATGCCAATCTTAAACAGAAACCAAGTAAACAATATTCGTGTACGTCTTCTCTGCCATTACCTGGCGAAGTAACTTCTCCAGTACATTTAGACGCTTCATGAAAAAGAGCCCCTCCCAAGAGATCGCCCCGAAAAGCCAACGTCCTATAGAGTAGCCGACCTTGATCTTGAGATTTTCATGAGCCGCGCCCTTTTCTCAATTCTCTTCCGTCTCTTTAAGGAGCTCCAATCCACTACTCTCTTCCCTAAGCAAACGATCCTCGGAGAAAATACATTTATATACAGTAAACTCCGGTTTCTTCAGGGAAACCGAATCTCAGGCGGGTCGTGCAGTGCCGGATGCCTTAAATCGTATTTATGAAGCTCTTCGCACAAAGAGAGCATCTCATCTTATTTAAGAGCTACTTAATTTTTCACTCAACAATACAGCAGTTTGAACCTGATAGACCATTGGAGAAGAAAAAAGAATTTTCTCAACAGCGCTGGTAGGATGGCATCACAGAGAATCTAATGGCATTTCTCCAAAACTAAGCTCAACAGCCCGCGAAACGCTCCTTTCCTGTTGTTTCAATGTGCTTACTTCTTAAGATTGTGACAAAAGGAAACACGACTTTTTAATCCGCGTTCTACCTGAGAAAAAATGATAGAGAAGGTCCCGCTTAATCTCAGCGTTTGTATCGGTTCCGAAGTTGGGACGCAGATTGCTCTAATTAACAAAATCCTAATTGTATTCTCACAAAATTAGACATTCAAGAGAAGAGGATCACATGTTTTATGGACAAGTAGAGGAGAGAGGGCGACGACACAGATAATATAAAAATATTATCGAATGAGGTGAACGATTGGCATGGTGCAGTGCATCTGGGGAAGGCAAAAAACCCCATCTTAAGCAGGAAGCAGAGCGTCTTAAGCGATATTTTTACCATACTTATCGTGTGAAAGGGACTGGGAGAATAACGCGTCTTAAGCGGGAGCGTTTTAATCGAAGGAGTACTTCGCGAATCTTAACAGAACGATATATAAAAATATTGCTTCGGTCAGGCTGAATTAAAGAAATCTGTAAAATATTCTTTTGTGGAAATATCTATCATGAAACATTAAATTATATAAATGACTGAGTATAATAAATAAATAATGTCATAAAACGAGTAAAATGATATAAGACGGATAAAACTATTCCGCGGGAACATAGTTATCATTTTGGAGTGTAGAAAAAGAATATAAAAAATATTTTACAATCTGCTTCATTTTGTTATTTGTGTCATATTCTATTATATTAGCGTTAGCCTTAATGTTAGGATTACTTCCTCGTCTTCGTTTTATCGATAGTAAATCATATAGTGCAACGGCAAGTAATTGTATCGGAAAGAGTGTTCCAAGTATTTATCTATCAAACGAGGCATTCTATTAGATTAACGTTTGATTAACTTAATCCATTAAGGTAGTTCGATAAATATTTTCCTATAGTTAATGGATTAAATTTTTCGAAGTATCCCTTTTGTTTCGATTAGTTTATAAGAAAAAAAGAAATCATCAGTAAGGGAAACGGATTATATAAGTCAATATTACGTTCATAAGTAATTACATCAACAAGCATAGATTGATCTAGTTTATAGTATATGTAATCTGTTAATAAACCCCTTAGTGTAGTCAATATCAAGAATGTTTTGATGGCAAATTAACGAAAAAATAGAAAATTGGTGGTACTTTATGGAATTATGTGGAGTGAATGCATCACGTCTAGTAATTATTTGTATATTTGTAAATGTGACGATGAGAAAATGATGAAGTGACATTTGGCCTGAAAAAGAACATCGTAAATTGTGAATGTGAAATGTAGTGTTTGTGATTAAAGGATATATATGCTGTACATACATGTATTAGTACCGGGAGATATTCGGTAAATTAAGTCTCGTTTTAGTTTCATGGTGTTCTAATACTATTTGTGAATGGAGTAATTTTATTTTGCAACGTTTATCTAAGTAAGACTTCTGTTGTAATTGTGTTGAGTTTAGAATGTTCGTATAAAATGATTGGGGCTGCCACCTAAAGAAATTCAATCTTTAGCGTAAGTAAAAGGAAATAGACAATTGAATAATTATCTTTCCCGATAACTAAGATATAACACAATATCCCCTTGATATACATCTATAGATCAACTCTTTGGTCCGTCTTAATTTGTTCATAAGGACGGCATAGATGAGCTCACAATTTCAATCAATGTCTGCACCTTGTAAAGAGAAGAGACGTAAAGGAAAGCGGCATTATGAATGGGATAAGAAAGGCGTCGCGTGTTCTTTTCCGGGGTGTGGCTTTTTCACGCCATTCCCCGATGACTTTTCTTGTTGGGAGGTAATTTTGTCTGAACCGATTAACACAAAATAAGGGGCAATGAAAGTAACTGAGGTAATGCAATTCCAACGAGAATCGCAAGATTTAAAATAGCTGGGGAATTGAAAATGAAGCAATATGAATTTAAGGAAACAGATAATTAATGAATATAGTCTTTTATTTTGTGCTGCACAAGAGTTGCATACAGAAATGAACAACTGTCGTTGGTGAACGTGTAAGAATTTAACAAAATGTATCAACTTTACTCCATTGACTTTTGTCTATTATGGCGCGCATGAACGAGTTGACAGTTTGTTGAACTTATTTCATGTATTGATGTTACTTCAATTACAAGCCGATGTTCTAGTACAATCAATCCAATTGTTTTGCCATTAAAAAGCCATACGCGCTAGACCGCCTTATAAGCGAGTTATATGCGTGTTCGTTATAAGCTGTGTATTTTCCCTCCACTACATCTAATAGTGACCGTCTCACATACTCGTTATATGCAAGAGCACATTTTAAGTAAAGTGTACTGTACAACCTAAATATACAGCTTCTAATGTTTTCATCCAAAGATAAAAATCCGGAGCGGGATTAAATTGCCGAAAATTTACCAATCCCTGCGGCAAATCTTATTGCGAGGAAAAGGTAAAATTTGCACTCAATAAAACTTTAAACTCGATTTATATTGAATGAATGGATTAAAGATGAAACTCATAATGAGTCCATTACTTACTTTCGATCTCTATATTCATATCTCCAAAATTACGAGTGCAATCAGATATAACTATTCCGCGAGAACATTCAAGAAACCCTAATAAACCAAATGGTATAGAAGTAGCTGTTCCACTCAAGGAGAGCTTAAGACCGCCGATTCTTCCTGTATTGCAATTGTATCGCTGATTGCTAAGCATTAATATTCTCAAGAGGTATCCGACATCACTTGGGATGCAGCAGCAAATTAAATTCTGGCAGAGTTCTTCGTAGTGTTCTGAGCGCAAATGGAAATTCGGATGAAACTTCGGAGATGCTTCGGTCTAATAAACTCCCTTAAAAATCAAGAATGCAAAGTGCACTTGTTATAACTTGGGCGTAGTTTTGCAGCAGTTGCAAGCCACTCTTTAGGGAGTACATAAATTAGGAGAAAAAGAAATGCTAATTCTCTTTTCGAGTGTTCATGCAGTACATATCCTTAAATGTACTAAAAATATATATTCTATCGCACAAAAGAATCAGAAATGAGATATTTTTCTCTCTTAAGCTGATTTTTCAAGAACGGCCGGATTCAGAAATTTGGTAGTATTCGCGACATTTATAATTCGTATTTGCATATTTGTAGGGGCCCATCATAGAAGACTAGGAAAACGTACTTGCTACATTTTACACTTTCTCTTCTTATTTATTCTTCTTTTTTACTCATTTTACCTGAGAACACGTATTTGATGTATTTCTAGGTCCAATAATCACATGTCCTAAGATGTTCTAATATATTCCTTGTTTTGAATAAGAAGTATTTGAGGTAATGATCACCAAAAAGGAAATGTCTTTATTTCCAAAATATGGATTTATAAATACAACACGTGAAGGAAAATTTTACTGTATTCAATGCTATAGCTACATTATTAATCTATCTTAATTGAGAATTTTTCCAATGTTCGTATTTAAGGTAAGGATTTTTCATCTGATTAAACATTGCCTTCGGAGAAAACGGACGGAGCGAAACTTTTGAAAGTGTCAACGGGGAAAAATGTATGAGCTAACTTCTTCCACTGACAAGAGTGGTTAGCTCACACCTTCCACCTAAGAATTGCGGGTTCGAATACCGCTGATGCATGATCTGAGGCGGATCTAGCGTCCCTTCAAGCGTTCGCTCTACTCAAACACAATTATTTCCACCAGCGAAAGACACAATCTAACTTATGTAACGCAGCCGAACACATTTCGAAAAAAAAATTTAACGACTGATTTGGGGAGTAGATTACCTGCATCTAAAGCTATAGAAGACTTTTACAAATATACTTTTATGCATTTATAAATAGGGACGAGACCGGGACTTGAATCCAGGTCTCTCTCTTTCATAATGTGCGTTCTCTTTGAGAAAAGTTAGTACTTGGAACAACTTTAACCAGTTGCCAAACGAAGTTGTTTCAATCGACGAATGTTGAGTGGAGAGCCGGTATTAAGTTGAAACCAAAAATCGAAATTACGCTAAGTCTCGGATTGGCCGAAAAAGAGACGATTCTCTATTTGATTCTAAGGAGAATACCGCATCGATGATGGACAAACAGATTTCTTCCAAAAATCCTCAAAAACTCAAATATAAAATGGAAGAAACTCAATTTCAAGTTAGCTGCACTGCAGAGGTATCCTTTGCTGACGATGACAAACAATTCCAAACTTATGTAGGAAAATCTCCAATTGAAAATCTGATAAAACGAGAACAGATTCTACGCGGAATCATAAAGTTCCGGAAAGTGATGCGAGAAAATGGTCCTTGATCACGAAATGAAATCCATCCTTGGAAATCTGAGAGAAGAAAAGCAAAATCGCTCTATATTTCAAAATCACCGGGATTTCCGCGATCATAAATACGGCGCATCACGCTTCAGATGTTTCGATAAATGCTGCTCAAAGCAGAGACAAGCGTTTCAACTGCGGTGCATAAATTGGTGAGGGAGCTAAATTTACGATTAAGAAATGGTTTCTCGAGTAGGAAATTTGGAATGTATATTTTTCATCGATCAAATACGAAATCCGAGAAGAAATCAGCATCCCGGAGACATTTAAATCACGCACGATTCATACAGAATTTGATTTTAATAAATAAAAATTTTGATGAATAACTTATCCTACGCTGAAAGACCCACGCGTTTCATCTATGCACATCTCAGATACTAAAACAGTTTGGATACAGTTTAATTTTAAAAAATGTGGAATGTTAGCATTCAGTTAGAGATTTATTCTTCCTTTAAAAAATCTTAGCTTACAAGAAACTGATTAGAATCCCGGAAAACTTAGCCTTTCGCTTCACAAAATTACGCTTTCACACCAACTGTAATTTGGTATAATATGTTCAGTTATAAATATGGCTTTCCATGCTAATCATTTCCAAATTTATATGCAAGTTTTCGGTACCTCTTTGGTCTCTGAAAAAAATATTGGGACAATTTTAACCCCTTTTTTTATTCAAAATTTCTCTTATTTCCTTTTCCAGTGGTATGTATTTCTGTATGTTTGATTTCCAAGTTTGCAGTATTTGGAACTAATGTCTATTAAATATACGTCTCTTTCTTTTTTTAAGAGTTATATCCTGTCTATTGCTTGGCCTTGATCGATCTGTTAGGATGTTTATATTTTAATACATTTTGAGTAAATCTATTTTTGGCGGTAGTTTAGTTTGGAACCAAAGCTTGAAATCAAGTAGTGCATTGTAATTTTTAGCTGAATCATAATATATTCGCTTGCATATCTTTTAGTGGATTCATCAGCTACAAGTACACTACAACCACTTGTGATGTTCTCTATTGTTTCTATATGAGCGTAGCATCTTCGATATTATTATTGTAAACACTCTACGTAGAATTACTCCATATAAGATACTCACATAAGAGAAAAGAAGGCAGTCGCTGTGCTTGTAAAAATATGAAAAAACTTATAATACTCTTAAACTGTGACACGAAGCATCATTTCGGCAATGTTACTGAGGTTGTCGTTCTTCTCAAAATGTGAAAGGTGGCCATTTTATTAAAATGTTGTTATGATTGCGTACGACGTCGAGGTCTTAGTTTATGGAGACTATAATATTACTCGCGAAAACTGTTTTGATAATTTTAAGACCGAGAATAAATATCACCGTCCAATGAGAAAAACTATTTATTTACCACAAAAAACGAAACAAAGTGAATAATAAACTCCAAACACGCCAATATCCTACAGAGCTAATAAAATTAAACTCAAAAATTAGAATTTTAACTCGAATTTATGACCGGATTGCGCATTTTTCATTTGTCGGACTATTTTGAGCAGGAACCGGGAAACTTTCCCGTTCAAATGTCAGTCATTTTTATGTTTTGACGGAGTGTGAAAGGAGGATAGCGTCGGTCACCGAAAATAGATGTTTATAAATAATATAAAGAGGATTTGAGAATATCTTTTTGTTGTTGCAGATAAAACATGGATAATGTGGTAATGCGCTTTTGGGGGTGAGATGCAAAGTGGAGCGAAAGGCGATCGCCGACGCTGTCCTAATTTGACTTCCAAACCGGAGAACTTTTCTCCCGACGGCTTTCACACTTTTTTTATTCCATCCCACCGAACGCAACCACCGTTGACATCTTGTTCGGGAGACATTTTAATTGGGATGGAATATTATCATTAAAAAGCGGATCGTCTAGTTGTTTTGCATCTGATGTAGAGCAAATGCTGCGGAGGCATCCCAAAATGTAAAGGCCAATCCTTTAAATGCATGCTTATAAGAATTGAATATATACACATTTCGCAGTCATTTTTTAAGCTCGGGACTAAGTAGATCTTAATCTAATAAGTTTCATTGTATCCTCAACGGTACGGTTATTTAATTTCATGTAGACCTACAATATTATTATTATTATTTTCTGATCAAACTGTGGAAAGGAAATATAGCGAGCGAGTCATTGCATTATTTTTAGATTTGAATGAATTCAAATTTGCTAGAGTGTTGGTCTAAAAATCACTCGTAATTAATTCGTAATAGGTTTAAAATATCTGTTCTATTTGTATTTTAACTTGTTTTTGCTTTATATTTTATAGAAAAGCACTCCTGTTAAGTATCTCTTTTCATATGTGAGCCACGAGCTGCTTGAATAAATAATTATGAAACTTATCCTGGTTGCCATGGCAATATAAAACGTTGAAAATGAAGGGAATACATTAATTCGGATACAAATCTAAACACAGCGATTCGATCAAAGCTTTTAATAATTGCCGAAGTAATTTAAAAAAAACTGCAAATCTATTCCAAAATATGCTACTTACTAGCGATATATTTTAAGTAATGCTGGTAAATAGACATGACAATGTTTAATTCTCCTTCTTTTTAATTGGAAAGTTACTTTATTTGCTGTTCTCAGTCGTTTTAAATCACTTTAACAAGGCTATCTGAAATTTAACCTCATACTAAGGCGATGCAGCTCTAAAGTACACAAGATAAATCACATCTGAAGATTCAAAATATTCTAAATCAGCCAGAAATAGTTGTAATACGTTAGTAGGATTATGGCATGAGATCGATACAAGATGATTTTACCAAAGCCGACCAAACCAAGCGGGAAGATCTTAAAACATAAATATTTAAGTAAATCGCATGTCTGAGGCCCTCCCCTTTATTCTATCATATCTCAGAGTCAACTGTGGACCTCTTTAAATCCATCTCCATGGTTCCTCAGCGTCCCGACAGATGGCGCGAAAGCCCCCGTCAAATCACGCATGTAAGAAGCTGACACTTAAAAGAGAAAGGGGATCATCGGAAGAAGGGACAGCTTCTGTATTGGCTTGTCAACGATAAATTTCTGTTAATGGTAATCCATTCCCAAATGGGAAGAAACAAATGCATTTTAGACGTTCGATTCAGAGATACTCTTCATCGTATTCAGATTACACTGCTTTTCTATTAGTTGAGTCTACAAAGGGATGAAAGGGAATATATCAAATTAACAACTAAATTATTCATAATGTTGAGAAGAAAAATATTGAAAAGCGGTTATTAAGCATTCCAAAACGAATGTTTACACAAATATCTGCGACTTTATATTAATTTTTACGTGAAAAAACTTGGAATTAAATGATCACAAAGTTAAGAATGAAGATTGACTATTCATGTTAATACTTCCATTATTCCATTTCATACCGTAGCTCAAAGGGGAATGAAAATTTAAAAATTCGGAACGAAACAGTTTTTCAAGCATCTAAAGTAATCGTAAAAAGTACGTGAATAAACTGTACGCTTATATTCTTCTACGACTTATGACAGTTTCCTATTTCTCTAGCTCGGTTACATTTCTTCAAAAAAGGACTATGACTCAAACATTGGCTGACGATGAAAAACGCCTGTTTCAAATAATAAAAATCTTTTCCGAGTACGAGAATTCACCGTCAATTATTTACAAAGAATTCAATTTTACCCAAAAATAGTCAATTATGAATTCACACAAAATTCCGAAAAATCTCTGAAAAGCTTGTCATAGAATATTCCATTCTTCGGTAGGGAAGGGTGCTTCCAATTTGATGAAAGATATAAGCAAACAAAAAGTGAATGTGGAAAACTATAGGAATCAAAGGAAACGCACAGATTTCCTCAGCAGACGTTCTACAGTCAAAAACACGGAAAAATGAGCAGTAGTCGCGTGAGGAGGCAATCAATTTGTGCTTATAAATCAGCAGAAGAGCAAAAGATTCCCACAATTCGAGCATTCCTTCAAATAAACTCACGTCGAAAAATGAGGGAAACGTCTCTGAAGACGCTTTGGCATCCGAAGAGTGGCGACCTCTACAGCGTCCGCCGACGACGCTGCATGAATAATTCACACGTGAAAATTGGACTTAGAAAACAGAATGTCCCTCACTGATCTCGGTTATGCACGAGGCTGAATCATTTCTATTGTTCGGTCATCTTGCTCCACCGATGGATTTCGTACTATTTTTGACTCAGTATCGGATTCCGATATTAATGTTCCTGTTATTGTTAGTTTATAATACTGAAAAAGCTTGAGTGTTTACCCCTTGTTACTATATTATAAAATCTTAATAGATGAGAGCTCTTTTCCTACTCACGTCAACATTGTTGTCAACGTCAACGTCAACAAAATGTCTATCCGTCGGTTGAAGAAAAATCAATAAAGATGTATTTGAAATAAATGGATGAGTCCGAGCAAAAAAATCGAGAGAATAACGATAACATTCCATCATCAATACTGTAATAATTGGACGATTGAATAACGGTGCCTCTGATATTTGAGTTGATGTCGGGTCACCTGAAAATGTCAACTCGATGAGGAACAAATGAATTTGTAGAAAAATACTCTTTTCTTAAGTTGTGCACCTTCGACGATTTTACGCTCGACATAATTACATCGTTTTCTGACGCTGCACACTAAGGATAGTTGCAATTATGTCATTCCAAATCCAGCAGTTATTCTGTATCTTACGTTTAAACGGATACTCCTACGATACTTAATTAAAAATTATTGAAAATGTTAGCAATTTTAAGAAAATATTTTCAGAGAACTGCTTAACGAGAATTGCATCCTTCAATGGAATAGTAAAAGAAAATCTTCAACCGTGTCTTCGTGATTATCCATCGTGAATAAAAGTAAATTTCCTTGCTCACGCTTTGAGATAGACACGATAGCGCAACTATAATATTAAATGGAAGTTTACAGTTGAAATGAGCTCTCCAACCCCAATTTAGATAATCCTAATACATGGGCAACTCCTCAACTGCCAGTCATCGGGTTAATCCTTTTTTGACGAATGCAAAGCAAATCCTACAGTCGGTGGTAAGAATGGAAGCATCCAATTCGTGCGTGGAAGTATTCTTAGAGCACCACTAAACTCGAGTCCCGGTTGATTTGTCAAAAGGGCACATGAAAAACATATCATCACTCAGTTGGGGAAATAAAGAAAAGAGATTCAACACAAGAGGCGTCTTTCTCACGAAAGCCTCTTCTGAAGGAATGCATTCGCACGTTGGCGCGTGATCAGAAATTGTTCGAAACTGGACTCCGAAAACTACGACCAAACACTTCTGAGCGTCTGCTTTTCTTTCTCTACTGATCACACACAAAGAAATAGCCACTTGGTAGAGTTCACAAAAACTGATTCTTAAAACGACCTAAGTTTCGTCACGGAGTAAAGAAAAATTTATAATGGAAAGGATAAATGGAGTGAATAAACATTTCGATTTTTTTCTTCTTATGTTAATTAAAAGTAAATCTGATTAAACATCATAATTTTAGCCGATGGCATTTTTATATCATATTTTAGCAACTATCCAAGAACATCAGATGAAAACTGCTAAATTCATCTCTCTCTATTTCTCTGTTTATGATGAAAGGAAACATTGGATTAAGAGGCCTTTTGTATCCGCTCCGGAGACGATTTGCATAATTGGATTAATTCTGCTTCCGAATTTCCCCGCAGTTCCGAGCGGCAAAAACGCTACGAAAACGTAATAAGAGCTCCCTTAATAACATCGCGCTTGAATAATCCTTTGATGCACCGATTCTCGGTATAATAATACACGTACTATGATTGTCCTAATACCAATGTTGAGGCGTGTAAATGGCGCCAAGATCATCGCTCTGACGTGAAATTAAAAATTATTCAGTTATATTTTGAAGAAATATTGAACATTTATTTAAAAATCAACGTCAACTTTGAAGTTTCTCAAAAGTAATGAAAACCTTTCGCCCGAGATAATGTTAACCATGATTTCCTAATAGAATTTGCGTGTTGAGTGTGATTTTTGAGTGCGAGTCCAAATACGCTTGAGTCTGTGATTTTTGGGTATTTAGACTTTATTTTTATGAGTCACGTACAGGGTGTCAACGGGACCCTAAATAGCAGCCAAAAAATAATAGCAGTGCTCCCACAAATCCTGTATATTCAATATTTCTATCAATATGCCCTTAGAGGATCATAAGAAGTATACTTCTCTGCCATATCTTGACAATAACAGAGTAAAAGCAGGTTTATAAATGAACGTTCAGCCACGCCTACAAATTACAGATCAGTTGAGACTCGAAAAACCGCTCATTAATTATACGTCATAACTCTCGCAAACGAATCTCTTCAGCATCAATTACTCATCGCTTTTTCCCATTCCATTCTAGGATCACACTATAATGAGCAACATTCATTTCCACTAATTTTGCTGTCTTTTGAATAGGGTGATATTTGAAAGGATGTTGGTTTATTTTAGTTGTTTGATCATGATTTTGTGATAATGAACAAAATGATACCACGTAAAAGATCTACTATAACGATGTATTGATCGATTATAATGATAATATAATGATATTGATCATAATGACGTATTCTGTAATATATTTTCAATGTATAATTTATTAGTATGTATGCATAACAAGCGCAATAAGATGTACATGCATGGCTGTAATGCTAGTAGATATATTAGGGTGCTTTGACACTGTATGATATTTTTGTCACCTGGCTTTTGCCAAATGTCAACCTATACATAATAATATGTAATCAAGCCTTGGCACGAAATTACACCGCCGTCAGTAATGGAAAATGATTTAATCAAAATTTACTACGAGAGAATCATCTTAACAGATCGGTCTCCATCAAAAATTAGACTCGACAGCTGTTAAGTTAAAAGAGAAATAAAAAATCTATAGACAGCTCCATTCCAAACACAGCAGATTCCAAGCATATAACAATTCATAAAAACATAGCAATAGCCGAGGAAATAAAAGAAATCTGGAACCAAAACACAGGCAATATTGTCCCAATATTTATTCAGCGCCTGAAGTAATAGCAAAAATCTTACATGAAAATCTAGAAATGTTTAAGAAGAGAAAACCATATTTATGTCCATTTACAAACAAGAGTAATAATTAATAGCAAACGAAAGCAATAGATCCGGGTGGCGCAGAGAAAGGGTGTGGTCGTGGCGTGGGAGGAGGAGGAGAAACACACATGCTGAGGACATACTCCGATCGAACCGGATTTCGGTGGAGATATTTAGGGAATGAATGCATAACGGGAATGGTAAAGAAAGTCATTTAGAAGGAAAGAAAAAGAGTGAGCGCTCGTAATGATACGGTTGGAGAGACTGCAAAAAAGGATTTCTAAGTGGAGCGGAAATACTCCATCGGAATTACATGGCGAACCTTATTCGCGATCTAAGTTGGAGGCGATAAACTTCGATTACTCTTTCTCGTTGTTAAAATTTAGTTTCCTTATTATCATGGAGTCGTACTCTCGGATATAGAGTAAATTATTTCGCTGCAATACAGTAGACAGTAATAACCAATAGTAGGATACAGCAGTGTATGTAGGAATGGTTGGAGTATTATAGTTATTATTTTGAACTGATACTCGACGAAATTCGATTCTAACCTTCTGAATAAAAAATTCAACGGGAAATATTATGTTATCCCTCACTCAGCTTCAAGAGGAAAACTGCTATATTCTACTTTGTGAGAATTATGTACTTATTCGACATTTATGGAGGCATTCGAAGGATTCAGAGCGTGAAATTATTTAATCCGCAGTGTTTATCATAACATATTATCACCCAGACTTGATTTCTAAAGTCATAGTACATACATTCATTAAGTTATACACGAAAGATTGCGAGAAAGGACTGCCAAAGATTCAAATTAAAACAGGCAACTAATATGTCTGTTACATTGATGAAGCGGTTCCATTAAAAGAGGATGAATTCATCGCAAACACGTAATCATTATGTTGAGCATGAGAAAGAGGAAAATGTGAGAAAGAGAGAAAAGAGGGGACAAAGCGGAAAGCAGAGGAATGGATTGCAGATATGAAGAAGACTTGTTATGGGAAAGCACTACGAAAACAGGAGTGATTGTATCGAACGCGATATTCTTGAAAGCGATAATTTCGCTTTCTCGTTCGATTGAAAGATATTCAGGAAGGGATTTAATTCCAAAGGTCGAGATGAAAGGTGGCCGGAAATTTACTTTCAAATATACAACACTTTGGGCTTATCTGGAAGTTGAAATAATACTCCCAGCACAATCTTTATATGCGAGCATTAGCTCTTTATTTGGATATCAAAGTATGACTTATGAAGGATGTCAAATCAGGTCCAACCGAAATATTGAATGCTGCAGTAATTTCGATTATATGCGACAAACTCAGAAAGCAATAAGTCTGGATAATAAAAATAAATGTATTTAGTAGAATCGAGTTCTTAAGAAAGAAGCGAATGAGAAATGGATGCAATCGTGAATTTGAGAGCATTCATCAGGTAAAATGTGGAGCTCTGGGGAAGAGCACAACTTTAGGGCATAGTTAAGTCACATCGGTTGGAAGACTACAAAAACTTAAGTATCCGTCTCAAATCGTTATAGCTTCTTTACGGATAAAGATTTGTAAGGAAAAATCTCCAACTATGCTACTGAAAGGAAATCAAAGTGAAAACTACTATAATCCGAAATCGACCCAAGAGATCATGGGTTCAACCCCAGAAGGCTCCAAAAATCCGATCTTTTCCGTGAACCGCGTTTTTTTAAAGCACTTCCGGTAAGAAAGAGAATCGTGGAGGTCCAAGGAGACACAGTCTTCTACCATAAGAAATGTCACGAAATGAGCGTGGGTTCGATACCAGGTAGTCGTACTTTGAAAGGCCAGCGATCTCCGGTTGAGTCCTCATAAGTTGGTAAGCGTGGTGAAAGAGAGGTCCGTATCGTGGGTGTGGTACGTGCTTTTATTCGCACAACATTTCTCTTTTATCTGCGAACTCCAGGATTTGGGGCGCTCAAAACGAGTCAAACAAATTCGGCCACGATTACGTTAAATTGCAACCTAAGAATACCGTTTCATTAAAGAAAATAATCTGTGAGCTATGCGAAAGGTAACCTTGTAAATAATAAGCGCATCATTTCCCACGATGCAATTAGGGCTATAGAGTCAATCAAAGTGGGAAATTCCATTTTAATTGAAGTGATTTCCAATTACTTCCAGCGCGATCACATGATCACGCTAAATGTCTGCTGCGTACTAATAAAAATTTCATATTTCAGTTATTTGACCACCGATGGTCAATATTTTGAATACCTTTGCAAATTAGGAGCTGTGTAATCATCTATAACAATAATCTATAAGATTTTCTACGAAAATGATTTTTAATAATACTTAAACTTCACAAATCAAACGGATCTCGGAGATAATTTAATAGATTAGGATTCAGTTAATTTCAAATAATTTTAATCAGTAAGGAGAACAAAATAATGTCTATTCCACTGAAATTTTAATCTACTTTTTTCGAGTCTTAACACGTAATTGGTCTTAAATTTCAATTACAAAGTAGTTGAAATTTAAGACTAATTAAATGTACAGGAGACAAAAGGTACATTTTTAAATAAAAAGATAATTCTGCTTAAATACTGGAGGTACAAATTTTTGCATTCATTTTTTGCAACTAAAAAAGGAACTAAGAATTAAGATGAAAAAGTATTCTAAACATAATGAAGTATTATTAAGCGAAAAAGGTTTTAATAGCTAAAATATTTTGCAATATGAATAAAGGACTATATAATGAATGAGCAGTGATCAGCAATTACATCTCAAAATAAACTCGATGAATAGGATAACAATCACAGAATGTAAATCGGGTAAACAAATCTCTCTTCAAAGACAACGCACATTTATTATTCTCGAATAAAAACTAAGGAAAGCTTCATCAATATTCGAAGAGTACACCTCTTTGAGTATTCCTCCATACATCAGAAGAAGAGCTATCTAACCATCGTATTTCTCTATCCTTTGGATAGATCGATCGAAAGAAAATACCGCTCCAACGGTAAAGAGCAGATCTCCATTATAAATGGCCGTTTTAAAGTGGAGAAAGCATTCTCCGTCACACGCACATTACCGCCTATCTAAATTCCCACTCGCTAAACTTAACAGTCACGATTTCCTGGGATAGCTTAATAAATATATATATGCATACATATAGGTTCGAAATGGCGAATGTGACATATTCGAAAAGGAGAAAGGAAATTCAGAGAAAGGCGCCGTGAATCAGCGATGAATGTGAGCACGTGGTCATTGGAATTCACTCCCAGAGAGCGTTGACTTTTCTGCCGTGTTTTGGTTAATTAATGCACACGGTGATCATATGTTGCGGAGGCCTGAAAGTTAAATATCCTATCAATAAAATGGTGGATGTAACAAAAATGACGCTACGTTGATATAAAATTGATTTATTTCTGCTACAAAGCTTAGAAATGAAAACTTTTCTGGGTCAATGGCATCATTAAATACAAAGGCATGTATCTACCCGAGAAAAATTAATAATTTTCTCAATTAACATTGGATGGTTAGGAAACGAAAACCGAATAATTTGTAAAGAAGATAAAAGCGAATTCTGTCTCGCGATTGCCCCCTAAAGTACCTCATAGAGAGATGAGCCGATCTAGAAAGCTGACTAAATTCTTGAACTGATGATAAGCACAACAAAGGATGACATTTCGCCTCTTTTCTTGAAATCTTAGAGTCGATCATTCGGTCAAACTTTTTACGTTAAATACGATTCTTAGGGCAAAGTCAGAAAAGCTCATTCAAATCGTCGACGAAAATCCCCTTATAATCGAATGATTAACGCAAAAATGAAGAAAACCAGTTAAGAATTTCAAATGCTATTGAGTGGAAACAGGATGCGATTCTATTATAATTTAAATTATTAACGGTTTCCCATTTTATATTTACAGTACTCATTGATAAATCACAAGATAGAATTCGCTTGGAAATAGTGTCCGTTGAAATTTCAAATTAATAAATTTAATTAAAGTAATTTCAGAAATCTGTCTGCGTCATACAATAAGTGCGTGATCCTCACATTAAAAGGAAATATTATTTGGGAGTTCCCCTTGTTATTTTTACGACCACATATCAGCAACATTGACTCCATGAGGTCAGAACTTTTCTCTTTTCAAATATCTTGCAAGTTTTCAATATTCTATCTCAAACGAGCTGGTGTCCTTCGCAAATCTTTAACTGTATTATAATTACAATATTACCAAGACTGGCTTATACAAATAAAATAAATTCTTTTACATGTATTGTTATTTTAAATAACATTAGATATACTTTTTCTCTCTCTTTTTACAGCCTTTTCTAACTGACGACTGATGGAAAAACTTAATTGCAATGACGAAAATTTGTGGTTTTTCAACTTGAGTGTCAAGTTATTCAACGATTGCCTGTGTTTCATACTATGATTACTAGTTATTAGATTATATTAATTTATGAGATTTAATAGTTTTTTATCTCAACCTTCAGTTGCAAATATTTACGCCCACATGGTACTCTTTCTTTTCGCTTTTTTTACATTTGTACGTATAAAAATAACATATGAGATCAGATGGTAAAGTTAAGCCCACTTAGGCTAATCTCGCAACTTAAGGGTATATGTATCTAAAGCAAGTGCTCAGTTTATTTTTAATCGATCAACTTAAACTTGAATTAGAAAAAACGGCATTTTTAACTTTTTCGGTCCGAATATAATATCTCTCGCCACAGTGTTTTAAAAAGGAAAAGATGATAAAGCGGCCGAACAGACTGGGGCTTTCACAGGTGAGATCATCGCATATTCAAGTATTCCTGTTGAATATTTCCCATAAACGATTTCGTACGTTTTTCCGGGAAAATTGTGACATCCGGAAAGGTAGCCGTGGGTTTAAAAAAAGATGCGGGAGAAATTGTAACCCTCGGACGCCTTCAGGATGATTCAGAAATTTATTATTTTCAATACCGTCCTCTCTATGTTATGCCTGACTCTATAATAGCTGAGTTTTTGGGTATTCAGAATATATTTAAGTTGAGCGATTAGGTATTAAGAGTATATTGAATAAGATGTTCACAAAGGTAAGAAAAGAACCGAACAATGATTCACATCAACCGAATTGAAAAAATGCAAGTTCCACTCAGGAAAAAGCAAGAGAATATCGAAAATAATCTCTCCGCTTGATATATTCATGCCGCCAGCCATAATGAAGTATGAAAGTATAAGGGAAATGAAATGTGTAAATTTTAGATTCTTTTAAATTTCATCTCAGAGGAGGCTCTGTGTGTCCATTGAGTATGAAATCTTTTCCTGTCGATAAATTTCCTCTTTAAAAATGCTTAGGGTGAACACGGAAGGGTTGGCAGGACTGTCCGTGACCGACACACCCACCTGTGGATTCCCTTCTCTCGTGCAGCGGAATTATTCGACCCAATTCTGTCCATGTATTGGCGCTGTCATTTGCGTTAATTCGGGAGAAACTGGTTCGAGATGAGCCGGGAAAAAAATGGCACACTCAAACTACTATCCCTTATCCCGTAAGGAACTGATTCCTCATGAAAATGTTCCTAAAATGACTTATAAATCAATCCAAAACAATTACTACTCGGGAAGTTATGAAACAAACACTGAATCGATGGTTTATTGCTAATTTTATCGCTGGTTTAGATAAACAGATTTTATACTTTCAATAACTTTATTCGTGTAAAAATAAGGAGAAACAATTAAAGCGGTCCCGTTACGGGATAAGTAAAAAGTTACAAAATAACAAAAATGCATTGATTTTGAAAAGATCCGACAAGGAAGTGATTAGAAATGATTCATGTTTAAAAGAATCAAAGATAGAATTTTTCTTCAATTCAGAAACTTACAATTAACATGGATATCGAATTCCCAAACTAGAGAATGAAATGGGCATCGATTCAAACTTTTACCTATTCAAATATTCATTTATTAATTAAAGAATAAAGGAGTGGCATGATTTATCCGGAGAAATTCTCATTCAAATTCCGAAAAATGTTTAAAATTTCAAAAAGAAGCTCCAACTTCTAAATTTTTAATTATATGTTTATATGCCCCTTATTATTTTTTCGATTATTTTTATCCCATTTAATCAGTATTTTTTTAGCAGAAAATGCAATATAGCATGCTTTAGGTATATTAATAATTGTATACTTGGGTTAACTTACAATTGTGTTATGTAAAGTATTTGAAAATTTAGTCCGCATTGTAGAGTTGTTGATATTATTAAATAAATTTGTATAACTTGCTGCCTTCGGGTAGTTTTGTATGTTTTTTTTTTCTTTCGAATAGAGTAACTCTCACCTAGCTAGTTGCCTATTTATATTCATAAAATGTAAACTAAATAAATAATCAAATCCCTTTCCGTTATGATACAATTTGATGATTCAAAATGTACAGGTATTGTGAAGGTAACACCATAATTTTTTTCAGACGCAATTTCCAGTTATGAGTCGCATTTTGACTGTCTAAACACATTTTCTCACACGAATTCGCGCTTCTCTCAGCTTCTACTGAATACGATACTTCACTTCCTTTCCTACTTTTCCTTTCACCACCGCTTACACTTTTTCCGGATGTTTTGCATTTCATTTACAACATAAAGAAGCACTTCCTTAACATGCAGAAGATGACGAATTCTAAATTTACGAAATCCTGCTGCTGAAAAGAATCGCTTATTTTAAAGATACAGAAAACCCTTTTCTCCATGACCTACGAGTGTGTGAATGCCTCTGCTTTGCAAGAGCCTCTGCTTTGCATAGAGCTGCCGATGGAACCGATAGTTCCGGTGAAAAATAATTTGCTAATATCCTGCGAATACTATCTCTGAGCATCCGAAAAGGCAACGTAAAATATTATAAGATAAATATGAAGTAGTTATCGTTCGAAGTGATTTCCAAATGAGGCAGTCACATTTCAGTTGTATAAAATTACAAAATCCGAAAACTTATATATTTTTATTCATCATCGCACCTATGAATTGTATGCATACATCGAAATTTTATACATGAACACCTCTGTCATACATCTTGTGGAGTCACGCGTGTCAGTTAAGTAAACGAAAATGTATTCAAAACTCAAAAATAAATACTGATGTGGTCATTAACATGTTGAAATCCGCTGAACCCACCTTAGGGAAAAAATGTAAGGCAGAGAAAATATTCTCCACTTCACGTTTATCTATAAAATCTCAGATACGTAACACCTCACAACACACCTTTCTCTCATCCTTTGAGTGAATTTCCTACAACTTGTAGCCTAGAGTGTATCGCTTTCCTCTCTAATAACTAATGCGCTTCTTTAAACATCTCCTAACGTTTCCCCAAATAATAGAATACACCTTGGAGAACCATAATCTTGTGCATTTCCGCTTAGATCAAAGAGTTCGGGAGCTGCTGTGTGGACCGAAATGTGGGTGTGACCACGCCCGTGAAGGCCAAGGGTCAATGCGAACGGAAAGACAACGCCTTGTAAAAGCACTCTCTGACCTCTTTTGCTCACTTCGTGCTATTTTAATAGCCTTCATCTATTTCATACATATGTTTGTCCGCGGGAGGTCCTTTTCTTAATGGGATATGGCCTATCTATCTCAGATCTCATTGCTATTCTCAGGATGAGGAATTATAATTTTCTCTATTGTCGAATGATATTCCAAAGCTCTCTGTTTATGATTTCTTCCGTGACTGCTCTTTTCTTCATAACCTTCACTTATCTCGTTCTCATTTTTATAGAGTCGAGAGAATGGAAATTCTAAGGTAGAAGATAAAGAGAAGGGCTTTTTATCAACTTATTTTGCGGGAGAGTATTCATGTAAAATGGTAAAACGACCAAGGCGTGCCAGAGGCGCCCAATATTTTATGTTGTATGCATTCATTTTAAAATTTTCTTAAAAAATATATTAAAGATTACTAAATTAAGATAGTTAAATACATACGCATTATGTTTTATAATGATTCAGCGTCCATCTCAGAAAAGAAGGCTATTTTTATAAATTATGATTACGGGCATTCCAACATTAAAATTCCTTCATAATGCAAGTCCTTTTCTTCAGCTGTAAATCAAACCTCCGCAAATCTTTCGCGATCACAAATTATCCGTTTGACTCCTCGTCACGGCCTTCGGTTTGCATCAGCGACTTTCTTTTCCATTCGTTCATTTTTCTCGAGCAATCCTTTTCTCCCTCTTCGATACGCCCTTCCCTCAGGACAAATATCCCCTTTTAAATGCCTTCGCCTCCAAAGTGGGTCGACGTAAATGTTCCTTCCAATTCGGTGAACATCCTGAGATGCTACTGTACAAAGACTAACTATTGGCGGTATTCGCCGAAATGTCTGATTTCGTGATTCTTTCTAATATTTGTAAACATTTTTTGTCAGCAAAGATATTGTTTGTAAAACGCCCTTTGTAATGAAACGAGCAACTCTCATGGTGTTGAACCCAAAGCAACAAGTCATTGTTCGGCAAAATGTAAATCAGTGAAGATTTTAGCTGCAATGAAATGGAGGAAATTTGATAAAAATAACGGATAGACGGCATCACGAATCAAAGTTGACTTGAGAACTAATCTAGATAAACATTTCTACCCAACTGTAAACATTTTTCTCGTCGTAAGTAATAATTAGGATAGAGTAAGAAGAAGATAAGAAATATTCAATTGTGGAGTCTAATGATCGCTTTAGTGCATGAAGATGCTGAGGCCCTGAATTAGCTCTTGCGTTCTCAATAGAACTCTATTCATACCTATTTTCAAAGTAAGCTCATCTAGGATTACATCCAGCGCCTTAAGGTAGCTCACTCCGTATTACCCCGACCCCATTCTTGTATTACTCGGTATTTTCAGGCTTGCCACCTTTGCCGTGCCAAATGTCTGCAACATGCAGCTTTTGTATGGAATGTGACGGAGTTTATTACAGAGGAAAGAGAAGTTGAAGTCCATGTCAGCCCATGCAAACTAATTTACAATAATCTTAACTCATCTATTTTACCCTACATTTTCAATTACGAAGAATTTTTTTGTAACGGAGACTTTCTGAGATAAAAAGAAAAGTTGAAACAGGAACGATATTATTAGATAGAACGATATTATTATATAGAACGACATCAGTCAATTGAATGAAGAGTCTGAAGAAATGACGAAGCCTATTTTTCTTGTGCATCTAATTCAGAAACCGTAAACGTGAATATATAAATTCATGATTTTAACTCAAGGAAATTTATATAGATATATAAGTCGATCTTCAAGTGATGTTGACATCATTTCTCGTAAAACGAACGAGTAGATGCAGAATATTGAGTAAATTAGATGAATATTTCGCCGAAAAATAAGGAATGACATTGCCTAGATACTTCTCTTTCGCACAATTTATTTAACCAGTTGCGACGCAAGTGAAACTCTCTTTACAGCAGAGAAACAAACAAAGACGTCGTGGTTTGCATAGCTGTCTTCTGTCAATATTCTTAGCTGCACAAGGTGATAAAATACTCGAGAGCAACCTTTTAAAATTTGCACAGCTTCCACCAATAGCAGACTTACAACCAAGTATTTCTTCATCATTACGCCATTTCCTCATCTTAATGATCGTACGCCATACATTGTGGCATTTTCATCCAACGTTCTGTAGCAGCTTTACAAAGGGACGTAAAGTAGTAAATAAATTCCCTTTCAAATAGAATGAGAGAGTACACTGACTTTTGAAACAATCCTCGGAATCAATTTTCAATTACTAGTGTCGTTGTTAATCATTTCAATGTATAGAAGTATTATAATATGATAATGAAAAGTAAATATCTCAGTGAAGCAACCTTGAAGATTTTGACTCTTAAGTTAATTAAGAATAGAGAAAGCATGTACCTCAATTTATCGAATATCGATATTTAGTAATTGGATTGAAGTCTATTCGTAGAAATTGGAAAAATCAATCCATTAAATATTCGATTTCCCATATCTTCTTCTATTACATATCCCAGACACGTTTAGCTAGAAAATGAGCATAGTCATCTTCGGAAACGAATCCTTGTAATATATTTTTTGAGCAGTTTTGAAAGTTCAAGTAAGATAAACTCAATAATGTAACTTTTCTCAATAAATATGGTTATTCTTCATGAAATGGTGATGAAGAAATGAATCCATTTAAATCTCCATCCCCTATCATATTTTTCTAACGTCCAGAGCGTGTATTTTTAAATAATACCGATCATTGCGGATTTTTAATCCCCAGTTCTCTATGGTCTAAATCAATGAATACTATATACATATTATTGAACGCTTCCTCAATCCCTTATTAAGATTCTGTAATTCTCAGTCATCATTTCCGGAAATCCAATTTTTATTTAATTTTCGATAAAGCTATGCATTTATTTTGACGTCTATTTACATTTTCATTTGGTTCAGTAGAAGTGAAGTAAAAAATATTTGAATGTATAACTACGTTTGCATGAATTTATTGTGTAACTTTGTTCCTTGCAATGCAAAATAGTATATCAAATTATGTCTTCATTTATGATTGTATCATAATGGAAAAAACTGCAATTTTACCTGTCTTTTACATACATGTTTTTGTGTTTGCGGAACAATTAAATAGTAATGATAATAATTATTATCTTCATTTTATCATTATTATTATGGATCCTATAAACACTTATTTCTACCAACGCCATACAATTTTAATCCGACTATTTAAATAATATTTAATAAAAGTTTAGCGTCTTTGGCAAATACATAATGATGCAACGGAAGCTTTCGTTCCCAGATGTTCATGCAAAAATAATAGTTCCCTTCATTTTTTCGCCGCACTGAATTTGGTGCAAACATTCACACTTGCGTATACAATTAAGAACCACGCCTGCGAGTCATTTGTCCCTGAGAAAAGATGGCCCTTCTTATCAAATGGAGGAATAAAAGAGAAGACCTTAAGCGTGGGCGTACTCCAAGTGTTTCTAATCCCACACGCTCCGTATTAGCTCTCTTACATTTGTTTCCGAGTCGCGGTAATGAATTTATACAAGAGTGTAAAGGGTTATTGCGGTTCATCTCCTCATTATCGCCCTAATAAAGGCGTCTTATTCCCCACCATTAGCTCATTTGCGTCTTAACTCTGCCCTGTAAAAGTATAGCGACATAAATGTAAATGCTGTCTAGAAGCATACAGTAAGATATGGAAGGAAGATGACTATAACAACTAGCTTGCATGCAGAAGGCAGTTTTTACAGTCATACATAAATTCATTACAAACTAATTTACCGCATAGCGTGCTACACCGAAGCCCCGGGTTCGAATCCCCGTTGACCAGATTTCTCTGGTTAGAGTACGGTCGTATGTGTTCGTTCGTTGTTAATACCACTCTTGTAATTGTGCCTATGATAATGTTGGTGAAAATAAATATATAAATAAATAAAATTATTCATCATATCGAACTTATGGTAATGCATGCCTCGGGATAGTTCAGTGCGCCCAATGGCGAGGACAAATTACCAATAAATTGCACATCTCGAGAAGTGAAAACAATAATTATAAAATCGCTACGTGATGAATGTCGGCTCTTTATGGGCTCGTTCAACAAGTTCTGAAAATACATTATTTAATACTGAAAAATCATGAGACATAACCTTGGGAAGGATAGGAAAATAAAAGAGACGATGCCCATTTGTTGAGGAAATTTACGATGAACGATATCCTTCAAGGAAAACTGGTATTAGCGGAGGGAAGAGATGAAAAATAACGGATTTCGGATAACCTGACCAAGTCAGCATTCTTTACAAGGTTGATATTATCAAATCAACACTCAATTTTTAAAGGTTAATATTTTAGTAAGTGTATGTATGTACTAATAAATGATCTTATCAAGGGACTAAAACGCTCTATTGTGCCAAAGGAAAACCATTCTTCAAAAATATAACGTAATGCAACAGCATTGCTATCCTGGTTTTCGCCCTGAAAAGCGTCTTAACCGGGTTATATCGGAGTACACAAGATGAAGAGAAGGCAGCTTGGTATGAATGAGGGCCTTCGCTCGATTGCGGTGGTTCTCATTAAATAGTCTAGGACATTTCTCGCGGCAATGCATCGGCGTACGCATAACGGAAACCGTTGTGCATGGAGACGCAGAAACGGTAGAGCAAGGTTACGAGACTACGAAGGACATCGAAGGAGCTGGTTTCGAGTCAAAGAGAGGAAAAAGAAGCAGAGGGCAAGTTCATGGCGTAGATGCATGAAAGTGGATGACTCCAACGACCAAAATGCTTACCACTTGACAATATATATATATAGAAAAACCTGGTTAACACTCTTTACATTGGACCAGGCGAATACCACGGGATAGTGTTATAACCGGCTTGCGTAATGATGGCTGCCTTACATCATATTTTCTAAAAATGGTCTGCTTTTAGCACATAGAAAGCGTCTACATTACTTAACTGTGACAATTTTTCACTCTGCAATGAAGCAGATTTTAGACAGGTAGACAATTAAGGGAGAATAACGAATTTTTTAGCAGCAGTGTTCAGATATCATCACAGAGCAAGATCTCTAAGATTACAATCATAAAACACTGCTCTCCTTCTCTGCTTTATTCAATACATTTACAACTTGAGACGAAAGGAAACAAATTTTTAATCAAGCGTAAAATGTGATAAGGAAGATCTCAGAATTCGTAATAGCTGTGACAGTGGGATGGAGATTGTTCTGCTTTGCGATATCTTAATTTATTCTCGAAAAACTAATCATTCCAAAGATTCCATTCCATTTACAAGAAGCCATTATAGAGATTAAGCGTACCGTGATGTTTCACTCTTATTAGCTCACTCACTATTAATCCGTATGGTACTAGTTGGAGAAAGAGGGCTGAGGTGCATATATTTGTAGTAACTAGAAAACTACTGATTGTAAACAGAATTTTCTAAAGCGTTACTTTATATTGTCTATAAAGTAAAAGAGAATCATATATTTAAAAGTATTTTTATGTTTTTAGATATTTTAATTAAAAAAACATATGATCTAATTACCAAAGTATTACCTCATTCAAAGATAGAACTTGTTACTCTTGTATGGATTAAAAAATACATATATCCATAACTAAATGATGCTTTAAATTTCAAAAAGCATAATTAAGAATTTCTTAGAGGAATAACGTGAATATTCAATTGTATACTTTACCCTCAACTGGGAAATACACATTTGTTAGAGTCGAAACAGAAGCAGCAAATGAAGATGGGTTTACTCACCTGAAAGCAAAAAAGTAGAAATAAATTTTAATAAGAAAAATACAGTGCTTACAAAAATATAAAAGCAACAAATCAATGACAAATTAACTCAAAATTTCAAGTTATCTTCAATTGTAATCTCACGTTTCAATTCAACATCAAAGACAATTCGAGGGTGCTCTTAAAAGTTTCCGACCCCAGATTTTTCAGAAATCTTCCGAAAACATTCAGAATCTTTCAGAAAACATGTCGAGAAATGGCGAAATGTCGGAAACGTTACAGACCACCCATGTAAACCAACATTGAATTCAACCAATTTTATCCTCAAAATCCATTATCAGGTTTAATTAACATCGTTAAAAAAATAATGTGCAATTAAATGATTTTAAGAGAAAATTGGATTTTATTGGAAAAATAATTGTCGAAATCAATTTTCCTTCTTTAGGTATCGAAAACTATTTTGTATTATCTTTGCAGCCCCTTAGAGCATTAATTTAACGCGACAATTGGTATAGTTTTACAAAGAAATTCAACTCCTAAAAGATCATACTTCTGAAATTTATAACTAATGTATTAGCATAGTGATATTGGATGGATTCCATAAAATTTCTGACGGATGCACAATTATCAATGAATAAAAACCTAAAACGTCCCAAAGTTCTCTATTCTTAATTGAGTCTTAAATTTCTTTTTAAATAAAAGGTCCGTTTCCTAGCCTGCCTCATTGGAATGTCAAATCCTTATCTTCTAAAGCATTTTTATCTTCTTTCGATTAAAACTTCTCATACTTTCTCCGACATTACTTTCCTGTATTATATTATCAACAATAAGGTCTATTCCTTGTTTCTCTTTCAAAATTTTAGGGTCCTTCAAAAACAACCCGCCTTTCTAAAAACCTTCTCTTTGAATACTCCTATCAATAATAAAACTCTTCTTCAGAATACCTTCAATTTTCAACTCTTCCAATAAACCATTTGATCCTTGCTGTCTTACTCTTAACTCGATACTAATTATGTTTGAAAGAGATTGAAATCCATTGAAATGAAGACCCATTTAATAAATTCAGTAATTTCTGGTTGTTTTTCTCTATACTTTATATAATTGTTTAAGTATCGATTTTATTTATTCACTTTTGTGTCAGCAGTAATTGCCCTCGTGCTATATTTTTATGCTCTTTTTCAATAAATAAATAAAAATTGTAATTTTGTCGATGAAAACTTTCTGGATGTATTGTGCCAAAAGATTCCGATAGTCATAATCTAAGGATGACGCAATTCATAGGTGCAGTTAATCGGAACGTTTGAAAAATGAAAAGAATAAGGAAGTGGCGTTTTACTGTTACACCGAATCTCATAGAGGGCGGGACAAGGCCGTACCGCGAATCACGCCATTGTTTCAAGGACGCTGCGCTAACATTTGTTTTATAAGAAAAGGGATTCAATTTTATTTAATATACGGTGAGGGAGATGCAATTTAAGAACCTGCACCGACTTAACTTGTTAGCCATGAAGATTATGCCAAAAAATGAACAATGCACTAAGTTTTGAACTCGAGTTATTGCGCTGCTAAAAGCATCATTATTAATCTTATTTGAGTCCGGCGATTAGATGAGTGAATTCGCTCTTATTGAAGCCAATCTGAGAGAATGAGTTATATTTACATAACAGTTGAGTGATATCGAAGGTTTATATCGTAAGCTTTATCATTTAGCTCTGAAATTTCTTTGGAATGAAATTGAAAGTAAATAAACAAATTTCATTATGTTCGTATGGTGACTGTGCTTCATTTCAAAGTGATTTGAAGGACTGCAATTCTCCCGTAGTGGGAAGACAACTCATTGCCTCTCTTCAAATCCCTGGATTAAGATCTTTCAGTCTAAGAAAACGACTTTCCGAAAACGGCGCTAAGGGATGTCATTGGATGAATTGTGGAATCAACCGTTAGACGTCTGAGAGAAATTCCTGTGACAACCTTTCTTCAGAAGCCATGTTTTCTGCAGGATTTACGTCTTGATTGAGAGCCGATTCATCGTTTTTCCAAATAGTTCTGAAAATTTCCAAGAATTTGCACTTATCTCGTATAGAAGCACTATTTCTCAAACCTGTTTAGTGATCGATGTCTTCTGAAACATAAAATAAAACAAAAACCAAAATATCATCCTTCACCTTTCAGATTGGAATCTTTTTTTCACCCATTTCATTAAAGTATTCATTCAAAATGATATTAATCAAATATACGAAGATATTACTCGCTACTCGCAATATTTGCTAACAGCAAAACTTAAGAGAAAAATACAAACAGGGATCAAAGAACATTCCGGAACCTAAAAAGATATTTAAATGGATATTTAAATTAAAACATAAACGATGGGAATGATGATAATCTATATTAGTCTGCGCCCACTCTCACTTGACGCCTACTTTTAAAGGTCATGGATGACTCGGCAACAGGTCTCTTTTTTTTCCTTCGAAATTCGACTCCGTTTTCTGCGATTGCGGCTGCATCCAGATTGTCATCACGTGAGAATAACTCAGATAAATAAAAGAGTTTCATCGAAAAGTGCATGCGATGTGGTGTATAAACTTGAATTTCTAGTCATGATTCGAAATAGGAAAATATGTCGAATACATACATCGAAAATCCTGACGGAGTCATCCGCAGAGAAAAGATTCACTTTTACACTTTTCTGCACATATTCAAATCTTTCAGTCGACAGGAAGTTCAGAGTACATTCTTAAATAATGCGTTGAGTGAAAAGAGGATTGAGTTGAAGTATATTGTGAATGCGATAATGAAGAATTGTTCTACGACATTTATTTGAAAAAGTTTGAACGTTAACAATTTTATCAACCGATTTCTGATGGTATTTTAAGTCAGAGGTTTTAGTAAATATAGGAATTATTAAAGATCATAATTAGTATTCCGCTTATCAGTTCAATGTATGTACAACTTGAGAAGTTCCAGCACGCTTATGTTGCAAAATCCAGCTATTCTAGGGGAGATTGTCCGGTACGCAAACCTTTCAGTCTGCGGGACGCAAATGCCCTAAAAATCCCCAATATGCCTCAATAATCAGGGACGCAAATATCCAAAGATGTTCTTCCGCTGTAAAGAGCCATCGGCATTTGAAAGAAACATAGATTAGGAAGAGCAATGCAAAATGTACGGTCCGAATGTCCAATGCAAGGCAACATTCGAGTGAAAGGCACTTTATCAACATTGTCGCTTTGGGCGAGCACAAGTCTCCGATACATTCGGAACAGTTCCGCTTCTCTCTTTTAATTGGAACAAACGGGTTCGAAGGGGAAATATCAATCTAGATGGAGTGGAACTTATCGTAGCCTTATTCCGTGAGAATAAAACACCATTTTATTGCCTTCCAATTCGACATTTCCCTAAGGTATATGCGAAATAGACTTATTCTATGAAAAAGGGAAGATTTTGAAATATGACGATTGAAGATATTCAAAAGATATATACGATACATACTTATAATGTTTTTCTCCATGCATTTATATCCTGCTTTAGATAAAAATATGACGAAAATGTTAAATTGAAGTGGAGACAGACTAGTCTCAATCTCGCCAAATGTAGACGAAACTAACTCAGAACTTCGAAAAAGTTCGTCAGGAATGATAAAAGCGCCGTAATATTTTATATATGAAATAATCGTAACAATATATAATTTACTTATGAAATTATTTTTACGTTGCAATTCGACCTTTTGATCAGGTAGAAAATATTTTTTATTATTTCCTTTAATAGAATTTACTATGTTGGCCTTGACTTTGTGGTAGGCTTCCATTATGATGAAATGAAATAATGCAAAACCATTTACCGTACCACTTAATTTAGTGGTACGGTAAATGGTTTTGCATTATTTCATTATTTCCTTTAATTAAAAATAATTCATAATAAATGTTATCCTCACATTTAATATTTATAAATTTCAGGATACTGAAATTTTATCAGTTAAAGACAACCCTAATCTAGACAATTATAACAGAAAACTAATACAACAGAGTCATCTTTAAAGAGGTACTTTGGTTTTCATGTTTTTTTTTACTCCCGAGCAGTCAGTCCATTTCTCCTTCCTGCAGCAAATCCTTTTAGTAAACCACATATCCGATAAAGCAAACATTCAATAAAAGGCAGAAACTTGTTTAAAAGGTCACCTTCAGCTAATTTCAAATGTCATCCTGCCTCAGATAACGAACCTGCTTTTGATATAAATGAACTTTCCCTCAGCACAACTGCTGCACAACTTGGAAGTCCGAAACGCGCTTTGTCATCGCTTTGATACGTTAAGTGATAAGGCGATTTTACTACGATTGATTGGATTTCAAGTAAAACAAGTTGGTTTCGAGAATACGACAACAAATTGCTGAGAAAGAGGAAAGAGATGGATTACTACGCAGTCGAATACTTATTCCGTTAAAATAGGTGTTTCCCACAGACCGCTGCAGTAACTGTGAAGGAATCCTGAAAAATCCTGCTTGATTCACAGTGTATTTTCTATATATAGTAAGTTTAAATGATAGTACTGAAAGTTGTTTTAACTATTGTTAATTAGTAATTGCATTGATTGTAACTAGTATTAATTATTAATTGTGATATTTCAAAGTTTAATAATATTTAAGTGTATTTCTCATATTGTCTGTCATTATTTGGCATGCTATTAATTTACCTTAATCAGCGTTTTTGTACTATTATAGCTATTATAGCTACTATATACCATATTATTTCATCATGATCAAAGTGGCCGAGTGATTAAAGTGTCTGATTAAAGTCCATTCAAGTTCAACATTTCCAAAGATTTATCCAAAAGTTTCTCCTCATTGGTTCAAATCCTGTTCACGGCAAATTTTTTTCCAGAAATTAAGTTTCAAGTTGTCGAAGAAGCTTCATAAATAAGAAGAAGCCATAAAGTTTCCACAGTTTGCTTGTTTTAATAAAGCAATAATGTACGCACTTGCCACGATTGCGTAGGGTCATTATTTCTGATTTAATTCTAATTCTATTTAAGAAGTCTTCAATCGATAAAAATTAACGAGCATTTCTTATGGGAGTATTTTCGAGCCGTCCTGAGTCGAACCAAGGATGCATTGTTTCCATTTAAATTACATAGTTTCTCAGCTGCTGCGAATAAACGATACAAATTAATTTGAAGCGCATTTTTTTGTTAGTAAAACGCTCTTCAATAATGGAAGTTCCTACAACAGATAATTAAACTGGAGATATTTTAAATATGGATATTAATAGCACAATATTGGATTCTCTCGATTAATTAATTCATCTCCACTTATGGCCCTGAAATGCAACCAGCGTATCCACGGATCATCATTCAACCACAGCAATAAACAACAGATACGCTTCATCTCCTGGTCCATCAATTAAAATGGCAAATTAAAATGTAATCATCACAGGATTCTTCAACCATGAGAAAAATCACAACGATTTTCTTCGCATCATAGGATAATATCCTGCTTTAAGATGCCTCTATTAGCCGTGAGATGCACGAGAATGCGAGCATAATTTAGATTCTCTTGAGCACACACAACGTCATCCCGATTTGCGGTTTCGCCTTCTCTTGAGCGAAAGAAGAGAGAGATGAAATAGAGACTGCGGCGCCTTAGAGGCATTAGGGAGAGAGGAATTCGAACCACTCGCCTTTCTAATCCGTCTATTGTGAATCAGAATACATTAGGATCTAAGTCGTTTTCGGAAACTATGCACACGTAAACTAAACTATGTAACTGCAAAACCACTTCTTTAGAATAAAACTTTTATAGTATAGAATATCTGTGCGGGAGATGGTGAAAGGAAGGCGAGAAAAGATAAAAGGAAGCCGAGAGAAGGTGAATGAAAAGCTCAGCCCCAGAGGCAGTGAAAACAGATGAGAATGGAGATTTAAAATGATGCTCAGATTGAATGAAAGGTAAAGCATTTCAGATTTCTTAAGGGGAGAATTATTCGAAATTTAAGTCTTAAATAAAATGAGGATTTGAGGCAGGAATAAATATGAGGAATTGGTAAATTAAGCAAAAATATTCAATGAGAAATCTGTTACTTGATCAGAATCAAAGACTGAAGTGGGAGAGCCCAATGTATAATTTCAGTTTTTCCTCATTTCCTACTTACTGACATAAAAGTCAAATCTTGCGAACGGTACAGTTTAGTTAGCAACGCTTTCTCAATAAATAAAAGTCCAATTCATTACACTTTCTTAATCACATTCCCTCACCCTCTTCAAATAAAAACAAAAAAAGGTCACCAAAAGAGCCGATCGGATGGTCGAATGCGACTCAATTACTCCATTTGACCACCTTTCTCGGCCGCGGTAACTGGTAATGCGATTTTGCGGATATCCTTAATCAGTTTCACAGCATCCCAAAGGGGCTCAGGTGCATTGAACGGAGGACTAATCACTGAGGTTTGGAGTTATTTGTGGCGACAAGTGAGACTTTCAGGCGATCCCACGCAAATCTAGAAAATGCCACGAGAACTACCACCAGATGGAGTTTATCATTGAAGGATTGATTAATATAATTACCACTTTCCTGTCGATAATTAAACACGGTGAGAAAGCAGTAATGCCTGCTAAATTTAATATCTCATTTGATACATATTTTAGAGCTAATCTTATATGATAATCACAGTTGTGTATATATTTATTTATTTACCCGATGACAATAACTTCCGTAAGATATACAAGGAAGAAATTTTTGAACATTTATTGCACTCCGAAATTTAGGCATTCGTTACAGGCCTATTATCAAAGTATCGCTGGTTCGACTCTGGACGAGTCGAATATACTCTCATAAGAAATGAACAGTCTATGGTCTGTCTAATTTCCTAAATTTTCATTCGAGTTACCTCGAAGGACCAACGTTAGTTTCAGTCTTTTGATACATATTTAACACGTATCAATAGAATGGAATTATAGATTCTCGCAGGGATCTCGCATACGAAATGACCTAAGCTGTCGAAGCAAATGAATCCGCATTAATCATGTAAATTCAATACCGAAATAAAACATTTTTAGTATCGCCAAGTTTACTATGACATTTTAGGGTGTGCGTTTCATAATCAGATTCATAAAGAAACATATGGGACAAAATAGAAAAAGAATGTCACTCAGAATACCCAAATTTTCGATTCGTATTTCGTTAATAAATATTACTATAATCAACGTTGAGCTTTGATTAGTACGTCATAATTTATACTTTCTCGATTGACACTAAAATAGATATAAAATTTTGACCCGAAGAATGAGTATTACACAGGCAAAGTATGTTGCGAGAGAAGAGCGAGTTTGCAAGTGAAGAGAGAAACGCTCGTTCGGGAAAAGAATAAAATGGAGAGAGGGAAATATTGGCTTGAGACATCCTTAAAATGTAATTGCCCACATATTTTATGAAGTAAGCAAAATCGATCCGATAAAAAGAAGCCCTTAAGGCTGCGAGAACGAAAGTTTTTCATCTTCTTCGGAATTATATTCAAGATAATAGGAAAGACTAACTCTCCAGCTCAAGTCCTTGATCGCGGAAAGTTCTACCAAAATTTAATTTCAAAGTTTAGCAACTCAGACGTCGGACGGAAATTTAAGTCTCTCAAGTTGGTGTATTTCGAGGAGATGAGAAAAACGTATTAAAGGATGAGTTTCCAACGGGTGATTGAATCACGTATAGGAAAATATTAAGTTTCACCACCACCACCATATTGCAGTGAGTAGTGTTTACAAAAATGTAAACGGAGTTGCACGTCTAGCTTTATCATTTGAACGAAATTTAATTAGCTTCTTTCAAGGCATCGAGTGTTTCCAACATTTCTTCGAAGTCCGATTTTTATACACACAAATATTTGTACAGATAGAATTCATAAGAAAACGAAGTTAATTCACTCAACACTGTTGAAGTATATACACAACTTAGAAAATATTTACATTGAAGTGGTTAAAATCAAAAACCATGAACGAAGAATACAATGATTTCCCATCATGAATTCTGCATCCAGTTGACGTTTATCTCCGTTATTCGGATTAACTCCACAAAAAGATGCTTTTGATAAGTTAAGTCGACCCTGAGAAAATACGAATTGATTCGGTTGACTGAGAGGAAGAACCATGAATATCAAGAAATTGCAAATAATTAATCGTTGGATTTGGTAATTGGAGATTAATTATTGGCCTCCAGCCTTCTAGATCAGTTTGCCGAATAAATAGTGAGTGAATAAATAAGAAACGCTCTTCTCTAGCAGTCTTTCATTGAAATCATAACTCCTTCACTTGGATAGAATTCGATGAGAGATGAATGAGAGGGAAAAGGCGCTGACCACGCCCATGAATGGCGGTTAGAAAGCGTTAAAAGAAAGCGGCTTTCGATCGCGAGCAATAAACGAAGCCACCGATTCGGCGATATTATAAAACACAATTGGATTCAGAGAGGAAATTCTCGGGCTAAACTCGCTTCTAGGAGTTACTCTTTTTATACGAAAGGATAGAAACTTGACACCAATCAAAACAGTGGACTTGTAGAAATAGAAGGCTAACCCTCCAAGAAGGATGCCACAATTTCAAAGCTGGGTAAGAGCCATCCATGTAATGTCACGTTGTTTGTGTAGCAACCATCTTGAAAAGAAAAACACTTCGTAACATGAACGGTAGCTTATTGATTTTATATATTTCGTGCTGTCTTCTTCACACAAACCTCAGCAATCTAGATACCTGTGACTATGACGTGATATAAGAGACTTTATGCATGAAATGCTATTCGTTTATCTAATTGAATTCCTTACTTTATCACGAAAATTGTCCGAAAAAGGTATCCGCCATTTTGTTGCTATAAATGAGCAATAGCTCATTTTCGAGAGCGGTAACTGCAACCAGTCAAAAGATAAAGTCAAAAGATAAAATCATTGTAGATCACTGCATCATTGTTCTTTCCAAAAACATCTATTTAAACCCTCCACATAGCAGCAAACTTGAACATTTCTCGGAAAAATCCAAGACTGCCCATTTCTTTGAAAATTGTTAAAAGGATCTGGCGCTTTCCCGGCGAATAGAATGGATGAAGTGTCTCCCGGACGGAGACCCGAGAACACTTCATCCAAAATTGTTAAAGTTTGACGCCTTGTATCTTATTAACCCGTAAAGTTATCGAGAAACGATAAACAAATACATAAAATTTAATCATTTTATAATAACTATGCTCAGTTTTACCGAACTCCAAAATACCGTTTTTGGCCTCTTGGCATTTTTCGATTCCAACCCACTGTGCGTCAGAGCCGACATGAACTCTTGAGTGATATCTTCTCTGTCATTTGGGACCGTACGAAGATTAAAAAGTCACTTTTTAGAGTGTTTCATTTCGTCACAATCTTGAGAAGTAAACATATCGGAGAAAAGGAGTGTTTGTGGGCTGTTGAGCGCAGTCTCAGAAATCGTGTTGACCACGGAACTTGATAAATTCGTTATTCTTCCATAATTGTCCATCCATTGTAGAGTTAAAATGACTAAGATTGAGACGCTCTCTCAGTACGGATAGCAGACCAATCTTCAAAATGTGATGTGACACTACAAGCTTTACAAAATCCGTTTATAACGCTTTAAACGCGAAATCGCTTGGTCACCTTAAAAGCTTTTTAACCGGGTTTATAACGGAAGGATAAGAAGGCCGTCAAATTTCGACTAAGAAAAGAAAGTGTGACGTCCTTTTGTTGAGGTGCATTGAAGAGTAGACGAAGAAAGACAGCCGCTTTCAACGAAAAGGAAGGGTCGTAATGGAAATTTCATCATCTCATGCTTATGCATTGGGTGCATGGATTAGAGATGCCCAGAATGGACCGATAATTAGTTTCTCCCATAATTGTGGTAAATCGATGAATAAATCTCAATTAATTACGTTATTCTTTGAAGATGCATCATCATGTAAGAACAAAATGGTGCCCATCGATGTACAGCGAAACTACGATTAGTCAATTATAACTACGTTCCGATAGATCATTTAATTTTGACAATAAACGATATTTTCTTATGTCGGCAGCCACTTCACCATTCCTACATTTTGTTTGCGATTTCTACAAGGAAACTTTTAAGGAAGGAAACCTTCAAAGAGAAAGAAGCATATTTTCACCTTTGAAACGAAGATGAAATTTCGTCAAATGTGACGAATCCTGGGGAAATTTTTTAATCTTTTTACAATAAATGAGCATATAAATGTCATTTGGAGAGATGATGCGGTAAATTAATTTTGACTAAGCTCTACTGCATTTCCTGGTTATCGAATCGAAAAATATCATGGAGCAGAATTCTTTTTTTTTACTTAAATTATTGCTGTGCTTACAATGTATCACTTAGTAATTTTCTTTCACAAAAAAAAATATGGTAAAAGAATTAATTTCATTCAGTAGAGACTTTTAAGGTAGTAAAAGGACTAGCTGAAACTCTATTCTCCAGGCGCTCTATTGTAAAAATAAACACTCACCATAAATACGACATTTGGTGAATGAATTCTGAAGAAGCTCATTTCATTGAGTTTGCATCGACGATGTGGAATTTATGATTTGAATGAGAAAGAAGGAAATGCATTCCCAAATGGAAATCCAAAGGCTCTTTCCTTCCTCATCACAAGGAAATTGAGAGTTAAAAAGAAACTTAAAAAGAAAGTTGATAACACATCATAAGTCATGACACTATCTCGCTTAAGACAGGGTTTTCCTTTGGTCCCTGAAAAGCGTTTTAACTGGGTTTTACTTCAACCGAGATACATGCGCATTTATCACAGTATACCCGGTTAAAATATACTATGTATTTAATGAAAAATGTAAAGTAAAACCCCATCACTGCTTGGCGCCAGTGAATCCAGACTAGTCACCTTTCGATATAAATGCGGTGACGATACAGCGTGTAACTCGGTCATTTGCTTGGATTGGTGATAAAACTCCACTAGGTTCCATAGAGGAGGAGGAGTTTTTTTATTTATGAAGACCCAGATAACGCAATCAATTTATTCATATCCTTCATTTACGCATCGTCGGTTCAATTAATAAAAGGACGGAGGTGCAATTTCCCGCTTAAAAGGACGTGGATTGATGGGCAACAAAAGACGGTCGGGATGCGAACATGGCAGGAAACAAGCTGAGGGGGGAAGTAAGAAATACGGAACTTAAATCAGAGGTTGGCGAAGAAGTGAAAATCATAGACTAGGAAACTAGTTTGAGGAAGGAAATTATTGAATGTATGTTTAGCATCAAACGAATGAAACAGGAAGAAATATCTATTCGAAGATTAAACAAAATGAAAAATGTGGTCACTCTGTCTATGCATTTCTTTCCAGTTTTTTAAAGTGGTTGTGATAATTACGGACAGCAGTTAGAGGAAAATCAAGAAGTTGTAAAAAAAAGTTGTAAAAGTTTTCAGTTTGATACAACTCGTCCCATTGACGACCCTTGCGATTGTTGAGATTATGCATTTTCCCTTAGGAATCCTTATTTATTATTTCTGAACATCCGTTTTCGCCAACCAGTGCTTTTCTCCCTTCACACTCCATCGAAAGATGTGAGATTTTAAAAAGAGAGTTTCCCGCTTCCTGCTTAAAATAGTCCGACATATGAAAAAATATACCATTTTGTCAAAAAATCGAGTTAAATTTTGAGTTTTCGTTACTGGATGTGTAGATATTGATATCTAACGATGAAAACTAGGAATATCGAAACGGACACTAATACAGAATATGAAGATGTGTATTTAGACATGTTTTAGTGTTTTTGTATTCGTTTTTCAGGGGTTGGAGTGTTCGTTGAAATTTATTTGGGATGGGAATATATCACTGTAATAAATTATCAGGGTCCGTCTGCTAAATATTTTCTTGGGCCAACTAGTAGATCATTATTAAGTTTCATTGCATACGATTGCAAAGAAGGCAAATTTGCTGATTTAATGATAATATATTTTGGAAAACAGACTAAGATGGAAGAAATAAATCAAGCACTTAGTTCGTAAATATTGATACGCACTGGCTTACTCTTAAATTTGTTTCCACGATAAAAATCTGAGCAAGGAATGCATTAAATATTCAAAACAGATTTTCAAAGGCATCTAAAGCTTTAGAATTACTCGCTGGAATAAAATATTTCTGAGCAATGAATTATCAATTTTAAATGTGAATCAACTATAAGACATCCAAGAATCCATTCAAGGGCTTCGATGGAATTGAAATAATTGGCTCAAAGACACAATCTACGCAACATTTGTTTGCCAATCTCAATAACCTCGACGTAGGAATCAAATCTACAAGACATATCTATTAATTCTTTTTTACAAGGCCATGCTTTATCTTTGTATTTTATCAGGATGAGTCTACTTTAGCCTTAATTCTTCACAATGGGAATATTCAACCCCTTATCAATTCCAATGATTTCAAAACTAACACTTGACCGTCTGAAAAATTCTTTCCTTCAAATAAAACAATACCGATTAAAAATATTTGGTAGAACTCTATAATATACGATGATTTTTTGACAAAACACATTAAAATTATAAAACTTGTACAATTCCAAATATCTTACCAACGAGCACCTTCAACATTTAACCTGTAAAATATGAGAATCTAAGACTCGCTAACGACCTATAAAGCGTTTAAGTATCGTTACATATAAGAGTCCTTGTACATGAGAAAATGTGTATATAAAAATAAGCGTCGATTGATAAAACGTTGAGAACAATAAGAGCTGTGAGAGATGAATGCAGTAAACACAGATGTGGTGCAGGTGGCTGAAAGAGAGAGAGCTAACAGGTGGGTGCGTGGGCGAATATAACTTCGACAGTGACGATAAAGAAAAAACGAACGTCATTGAGGCTGGAATGGAGAAGAAAGATCCAAGAAAAGTAAAGGAAAGGGGAAAATAAACACTCAATTGAAGATTACGTGACAAAAATTTTCTTCGCACTTTCATTCTATTATCGTACTTATTGATCATAATTACCGCAACATATTTTACGTGTGAAAACTTAAACTTTGTTCTTTAAAAGAATACCGCAATGTAATTAGTGACATATATAATCTTCTAAACATCTAAGGCTTGTTTGAATAGTTATCACCAATGACAAACTTCTTTACATTATTAACTACTTCCTAATTTTACTAATTCGCTTCTTACCTGTCCTCCTTTGATATTCTAAAATTCCTTCCACGCATTTCAAGTAAAGCGTATAAGTAGAGTCTTTGAATAAGCTCAGGCAGTTCACTTGTTCGAAAGAAGATTATGAATTCCGCCTTCTCTGCAGGAATCCGAAATGGAGAATTCTTTTGTCAGCACGATGCAACAATTAAGTCACGTGACGGTTAACTTATGACGCAAATCTTTCTCTTCAAGTTTTCACAAGTCGGAAGTGTTCTGCTTTTTAAAATGGTTGAAAATTGAGTAAGAAAATACCTATTTAATCTGACATATATTCAATATTCCTTGGTAATAATATATTTTTCAGGAATATCATGAATCTCCCCTATATTCTTATGCCTTTAAAGTCTTACTATTATCAATTATTTTTCTTTATTTTTAAGATATTTATAGTTGCTGTAACACTATCTTTATTGATAATAATGATTTTCGATTACATAATTCTTGTTTTAAGTGCAACTCGAGTCTATTAATTTCTTCACAAAATTCTGGTTTTAATGTTGTACATATAAGTTATCAATCCTCAATTTTTTGAGCAGAACATTAAATAGGCCTGGAATTGACATCATTAAATGATTAAATTGAAACGCAATTATTCACTTTAACTAAAAGTACTTGCTTTATCGAACCTCAAAAATAACTTGTTATTCCTGGAAAGACTGGAGAAGGACTTGCTTAAAAGCTCTTTGTGAGTCCAACCACTAAGCATGCTTGCAAAATTGCAAGAGACGAAGTTCCAGCTCGCATGCGACAAGTGAGATATCTCATTTCAAAGAGGAGCACTTAACCATCACTCGACCTCTCAAAGATCCTCTAGTATAAACAGAGCCTCTGGATCAGATGCCGAAGAACGCATATAAATTGTTAAGATGTTTTGTGGGAAGACCTAATTTTTTCGATACATATTTTAAAGGGAATTCCTTTAAATCCGTAAAAAAGGCAGAGTTATAGTTGTCAATTAGATGTACAAAGTTCGAGATTAGACGAGAGATATTTTATTACGATCTTCTGTTCCAATATAAGGCGCGAAACAAATCAGAGGGAAGTTTCTTAGCATCGGAATCGAATAACCTCAGTGCATTTCTTAACAATCAATTTCAGATGCCGAAATCAACAAATTGATTATCTCAAAAAAGAGAGACATTAATACGAATAATTTCTTTACCGCGGGATTCTAATGGTTGATGAAAGATATTCGATTCCAGGAGGGGACTCATATTTGCCAAATGAACTCAGCTGAACTTTTAAGAAACTATGAATAGAGAGAAATCCGCTATTCAGGGGAAAGCGACTTAAGCGAGATAACCGGATTGTATAATGTTGGTTTTCTTACTTCATATTTTTAAAGAATGGTCTCTTCTCGCACAGAATGTATAGTAGACGTTATTTACAAAATTAAATAATCGTTCCTATTATAGAATTTTACGAGAAAGAATTATGAAACCATAATTTATCGTGCGCGAAAACCTTAAACATTCCCAGGACTCCCACATAGCCATGGTGGGCAGTGAATGCGGTCCCGGAATCGATTCCCGGTGGGAACTCATGTGTGTGAAATTACCTCAGCTGTCGAAGCTCTTTTAATAGTATTATAACAGCGTAAGCATAATTTTCATTGCAAAAATAATATGTTGTGAAAAAATACTTTCCGCTAAAAATGATAAACTCACCCTAGCAGATATCAAACCTTGTCTTTGGTTTACCAAACACAACAAAGTTACGTAATTCTGATGCAAAACAAAAGTGGTGACTGTAATTCCATAAGAAGACCTTCCCAGGATAGCGTCATCGACCTACAAATGTTGTACCCCGGATAAAGAGAAGCACGGCCTCCGTCCGTCTCCCACGCCAATAGCGAATGCCTTCAACTCAGATGACTAACCGTCTCATTATGAATTTCAAATGAATCGAGTTGAACAAGTGAAGGGTGGTCACCAAAGGGAACGGCAAAAGGAAAATCAAGACGCGTTATCTTAAATTATATGACTTTGCGATCGTTTTCGCGCACAAATAGCAAATGTGGCCACGTCATTTGGAAAATACAAAGTGCTTTCGATACATCCGTTTTTTATGCATAGGAATTAGATAGAACTAGATAATAGGTAAAACTATATAAAGGTTCATTGAGTTAGAACGAGCCAGATTCTGTTATTTCTTTAAGGAGATTGAACATATTGATTCATACGAGTATCCATATTTCGCTAAAAATCTCTCATGAAGAACCTACTTTCAAAGATCGGATTAATCTGCGATTGGATGATAAAGGAATTCTAAATGGCTGATCTAGAGAAACCAATCTGAGATATTATTCTCATTCACATTTCTGCTTCAAAAAGAGATTCATTATCTCGGAAGAGTGTCGTTAAAATTCAATCAGATATTCGCCAGAAGAAACGAAAGTGACACCGAAAATATTTTTGCCTCTCCACCGCCATGAGAATTGACAGATGAAATTTAAGCCTCATCGGTCCTTTCAACTATGAAAGCTTAGGTGAGGAATGTCTCTGGACTGGAAGTCTCAGATTATTAGGACACTGAAAAGAACAGAACATTGTGCTATTTCACGGAAATTAATAGCAAAAATTAGATGGCTGAATGACCAAATCATTTGAACTCGATTCCCAACTTATGTTATAACTGAAGCTGATAAATTGTAAACTTTGTTTACAGTCGAAGTTGCTTCCTGATGTTGTAATCCAATCATATTGACGAAAGAGATAGGCAAAACTCTGCAATCAGAATTCCACGATTACAACATACATATTCTTGTGTTAATTAGCGGTTCTTGCTAAAGCAGTATGGATAGAAGAATACCGACGAAAGAGAAGAATAAAAGGAAAAACTAATTAAATTAATGATGCATATTCAACAATAAAAGACGCTCTTTATTTCTTTCAGTGCAGAAAGTCGCTCGTGGAACCATACGTATATACATGTTTATCGGTTCAAAAGAAAATGCGAGAGGAAATAATAAGTAGGAAAAGGACGCCGACCCATAGTTTTGTACTCATAGATCCGGAAATACAAAATATGACACAATAGTCGAAATGTTTTCTAAAACATCGATTTCAATGTCATTAACACGTTTTCTATCTCGTGTTTCAGAGAATTTATTATATACACATTCATTAATTTGTGCTCATTAACAAGTTCAAAGCATATGTTTCGCTTCAGACTCGTTTACGCCTCTTTCTGACTCATAAACGTAATTTGAACGAAAGTGAGTGATTTTACAGTTTCTTATTCAACGATACTCATCTTGATGATCGGCCAATTGGATATGCATATACATTCCCAGATGTGCGCTGCCAAACACCACAAGAAGCATACTAATCAAGGCCAACATCTAAGGTATCTATCATTTGAATAGACACCAAATATAGTGAAGCCCGGTTAAGACGCGTTTCGGAGGACCAAACGAAAACTGCGTCTTAAGCGGGAATAGCGTTTTAGCGATTTTTGTTGTATTACATAAAATTTTGTAAGAATGTTGTATTCCGCTCAATCTCAATTTAAAGCTCAGTCAATCAAAAGAAGAGAGGATAGACATATGATATATGGATATTTAATAATGACTTTTCTCCAAAATTCACAAGAATAATTAACGCAACATTTTTCTTCTGGATTTGTACAATTGATGCAATTAAAGATTATTTTCTTAGGTGAAAACACACTATATTTATATTACTAAAAATAGTCTGACGTCAATCCTACGGAGGAATTAATCGCTGGCGTTCAATGATTCACTCGTGATGATCTAATTATACCATCGAAAATTGTTAATCATATCCCCTGATGAATTAAAAGCAGAAGATTTAATCTTGTGAAATGATATTGGAGGAAAACAGTGAGAAAATATTTTCGTACTCGTAGTTAAAAACTTCGGTGGACTATGAGAAAGTACCAATCCTCACTTTAGAGCTTAGATTGTGTTATCTTTCGTTAATTTTAATTAAGCTATTAATCTATCGTTCCACATGTAACAACCACATTTAAGTAAATTTCGATTTAGGGTTAGATGTAAGAAGGGACCAATAAGTCTCAATCTCACTCAGAAATGAAGATAATTATCGACTTTGAAGCGATCAACGACTTCTTCATATTTTAGAAATCTTCGCTGTAAATAAAGACGTATGGATCAATTTCATTGGCAGCATTAAACACGTATTTTGAACACATCGGCACGGAATCCCTGGCATTTCATCTCGTGTGGAATGACCGCATGAGGACGTCGACCTCACGGCCTTCGCCAAATTCCCGTTTTCGCCCGCCTCCTTAAAGGAAAGGAAACAACTCGCTGGAGGCACCTTTGAGTTATGCAACCCTTTGGATTGGAGGTGCAAAAACGTCACTGAGGGAGACTCTTCGTTAATTGCCACAGCATTTCAGTGATGTCGTTTCGTAATCCGAGAGTCAGTGGCCTTTGGGAAGTCTTCATCCTTTGGCTAAGATGATTAAAATTGCCATTTCTTGGACACGAATGACATTTCTCAGATGAAAAGAGGAGTAACAAATAATCCAGGCATAATTCAACCTGTCCATTTGAGTACGAAATAAGCAGATTATTACAAAAGATATTATCATTGATTAGGGAATTTTTGTTACTCTGCCGGATGTCATAAGCCTAAAACCGTTTCTTTATTTTTGATTCCGTATTATGTGCTAAGAAGCTGTACAAGAATTTGATATTTCATCAAATAAGCTATAAAACCAACAGTCATTAAGGTAACTGTGTTGAAATTACCTTTATATTCGATAAATTTCAAATATTCCCAGATTAGAAGCAGTAAGAGAACAAGATAAATTTCTAGCCGTAGTTATCCCATAAAACTAAAGGAAAGCATACATTTCGACGAAATCTTAAAATTTTACATCCTTTCAATGACATTCTTAGAACATAAAACGACGGTAAAACCCCAAAATATCCCCAACAATTGTATAATGGCGATAGAAAAAGTTTATAGTTGTGATTCGATACGAAAAGTTACGAAATAAACAACTGCGACTAAAGAATTCGACTTAAAAAGTCGATATGTGATAATTGAAATCACACGCCTTCGAATATTGGCCTTCGAGAAAAATTGCGTTTTCGTCTCACGTTTTGGAACGAATAATAGGCTAAATAAGGAAGGGAAGAGAAGAAGCCGTCATTAATTTCCGGTCTAACGATTCCTTCCGTCTTGGCAAACGAACCTGTCGCAAACACAAAGATATACTTGTCTTACTCCGCGCAAAGTATCGCTAAGCGTTCATTTCGATGACAGCCACTGTGAGCACTCATTTACGGAAGAGACGGGTTTAAAATATAAGAGAAGTAAATGAAAACGAGGGTTTATGGATCACTCAGGATCCTGCGTTACAGATAAGATGAACTATTTTTGAATGAAAAAGGTCTACTGTGACTAGGAAGATATTTTTGGTTTTAGTGAATATCACCAAATATGCTGATATTAGCATTTTAACGCACTATGAAGTCTCTTCCTCAAAACTACACTGCCAATGTTCATTTTCCATATAATTTAAACGATAATTGACGATTTGCTTTCAACAGAGAGCTTGTGTTAAGAAAGCCATAAACTATACCTCTGAAATCCTCTCCTGGAAATAGTTTGTATTTTTCCCTAATTCGTCCTCTCCTAAATCCTCAAGAGGTAGGATTCCGATCTAGACAATGGGCAGTTTGTTAAAGGAGAATTCGAAATCAGTGCTTCGGATATAAAAAAGTGCATTCACTGACGGACAGAAGACTCGATTATCGACTGAAGATATTCGAAAAAGTGTTACCAAGAAATAATCGCAAGAACAGATAATTACTTCTAGTCGTTTTTGCCGTGGGGCATAAAGAATACAGTAGCAGCCAGGATTAGATAGGGATATCTGTGGTTTTGCACCTCCTGCCTTTGGTGGCTTACAGGGTTAGTACGTAAATGTTTGTAGATACAAGAGTTATTGTCAGAGCAGATTGAAAATAAAAAGGCGAATTGCGTTTTTAATGAGCACCTACGGACAAAATCATGAGCATGGTTTCATGGTCCAGTTTATAGTAACCTGTAAATAGAACTTGGACTGACTTACGGTTTCCACTTTCAGCAGGTGAAGTGCTAAATGTTCATTCAGAAATTAGAGAAGCAGGGAAGGTACGTCTTCAGCAAGTAATGAATTCCTTAACACCTTGATGCACATGGAATGGTTACAGGATGTAACGTGAAATGTAAATCTAACAATCGTCCATGGATACGAATGAAGTCATGTAGTTAGATTAGCGGTTCAGCCGTTAGACATCCGTGTGATACGAAAGTTAAAAATAAGTGTGGGAATGAGGAAGCCATTGGTGTTTGACTGCAAATACAATCATTCAAATTCGTGCAATTTATGTAAATTTAATTTTTAGGCGTCATAATTGAAACGGTCTTTTTTAATCATAGTGTATTTTAGTGTTAGAAAGAGCGCCGAAATATTATACCCTCTCTTCTCGAATAATGTGCAACATTTCCTAAAAATTGAATATTTCCGGAAGCACAAGCGTGCAAATATGTGGGTTAGAAAACGCAAAGGTTGAGACTCATTCATGAGAAAGGAAAGGCGGCGGCACGTGTGGGCGTCGGTCTGTCCGGACGTCTGGACGGTGGCGACCGCTCAGATAGACTCCGTCGATAAGTCACGAATGCGCCGAATTATGGCTTTGGGAGTAAGTCAGGGATGACTGCCGTATTTCACTCATTCCTAACCGACTCTCGGACATATCTGTCACTTCCTGTTGTCCTTCCAAGAAGGAATGGGTGTGCACTACCGCTCAATTTGGTGTTTTCAGACGTCTTTCGGTTCGTGGGAACGGAATCCATGTATGTGATAGCGAACAGTAATTCGTTCGTTCACATTTCAAATAAACAAGCCTACAAGTCGATATGTACATGATCTTACGGTTAGACTGTCAATCATATTTCAATGTTCGGCTACTCTTCTGCGCTATAAACGAATTTGACGAACATTTCCGTTCGAAAATATATTATTCAGAGACAATAATCTTTATCATAATAATTTTCAATACATGAATAAAGTAATAGAAGCACCTTTGCATCACGATCACAAAATCTCAGACTAATTACAACACTGCTGATAATCACAAGAACTATATTCTGAATCTGCGTGTAGAATTTTAAATGATATTAGAGGAAAATTAGTATCTTGGCCAAATAACTTCACTGTAGCGAGAGGTGAATACACCTACGTTTTAGGTATGACATATTTCAATGTTGAGTCCAAATCAGCCCTCACGTTTCCGGTAGCTATTATCAGTATCAACGGCACCGGTAATAAGAGTAAGAAACATGTTTCTGGTGCGGAATTATAGATTATTTCTGAAAAATTAGCCTCTCTACTTTGAGGATTGCTGTGACCATACTTGAGTTAACCTCCGATCGGAACTAGCCATAAAGCAGTATGGAAAAATACGCTAGATTGAATGGAATGAATACTTTTTCGAATAACTGCGAGCATCAATTCCAAATGAAGAGAGATAGTTCATAGACAGTTCATAGAGATAGTAAATCCTCTATCTCTCAATTTTTCTCAAATGAAGCTCATTCATTTTATCCTCTAAAGGAGATAACGCGACAATCTATTTCATACGTTTGTTTAACCGATACATCCTCTTCAATCTCTCAATATACTTAGGATCGCCCTTCTTCTTTTATCTCCAAAGAGTCCATTAACAGCACAACTCCTTATTTTCTCCGCACGTCTTCGTCACGCCATCTGAACTCCGGAAGCTCTTCGGACGTCGTCTAACGGACGCGCTCTCGGAATTCATTGATCTGAAGGAAGAAATGCCTTTCCAATGGATTTGCTCTCAGATTGAGGAATTCATTGATCTGCAGGCCTTTTGAACAAACCGTTCGGATGGATTTGCAAATTGATTCGCTCGGTCGATAGTCCGAAATCAATCACAAAAACACTTTCGAGAGTTGATAAATCAGGCAGAGCGGTGAAGCATGCTCTACGAGGAAAATTTACTTGAATACTGCAAGCTAAAAGGTGATACACAATTATCACCACGAAAACTATTAAATTATCGACACCATCGAAACGATGAAAATATTCTCAAGTTCACTTTTGTGTATTTCCGAGGGAAAATTTAACCACACTGGTACCGAGCCCAGAGCCATAAGGGGGATGCCATTGCATTTTATCTTACGCAGGCGAAGAGTGTAAATATATCTAGAATTTTAAATCGAATTAACTACGGGAAGGTCCTCAATTAAATTTCCGTTTTCTCCATACAAATCAAAGGGACATCGAGCCAAGGGTCTTCAGGGAATGTGAGTTATAAAATATATTAATGACTTCTGTTTGCAGAGCGATGGGTCTCTTCTCCAGAAGATTAAATAAATATTAAAATTCTCCCATATATTTCTTATGGAGGAGTTGCACGGGCGTCGAACTCAGGCTCCTAATATGAGATGCCTTCGCCGTTTACACTAGAATACAAATTCCATTGGCAATTGTCAATTTTCCATTATCCTGAGAAGTACCTCAAATAAATGAATTGCCTCAAAATACATTTCTTATAGGAGTGAGAAAAAAGTGCGGGTAGAGGAAGGCGTGAGAATGGTGAAGCGGATGTGAAAGACGAGGAAAAGAAAGGGTATTGAGAAGAATAGGGTATTCAGAAGGAAAGGGACCCCTGAGGATGTGACCGCAATCGCCGAGCCATTTTCCCTGATGGCCGTAGAAGAAGGCAAAGCAAAGAGATACCGAATACGGAAATTATATTTGTATCGAAGAGAAATCCACTTACTGAAAGAAATCACAGCTTGACACTTTGAAGTGCGGTGAAAAGAAAGTGAAATTAAAGGGAAAAGGTATTGATCGCTCAACACTTTATACTGAGGAATTGGGAGACAGGATTATAAAATAAGAATTTATCAAAAGTTTTTGAAGAATGGAAAAAGTTATCATTGAAAAACAGAAATATTCGTAATGTAAAATAAAAATGAGAATAAAGAGATGTCAAGGAATGAGGAAAAGATTTCAGCGAATGTATGAATCGGATATAACTGAATCAAAATACAAGGAATCATAAAGAGTTTAATTTAAAATTCAATCATGGACCAGTCGGAATACCGCTAAAAGATATTTTACACTCAGAATTAAGATGTTATTTGACTGTGTATATTGTCACAGCCGGGGATTTAAGATTTTTATTTAAAAATGCCATAACACTTCAATTTCTTCTTTCTCCATGGATTATTAATGCGTCCTCATCAAAATGCCCAACGTTCAATCATGAAATAAGTATATTCAATACAAACATTGATTCCGCTTAACAAAGATTTTGAATGTCATAGCTCGTGATGGATGAATTATCATTTCTGTGCGATGAATTTTGAGATGAGGTTCCTACTTTCTCTTTCAGCCGTTCAAATTTCAATCATTGAATTCGCGCATCATTGAATTCCATCGATTTTCTTCTTCGATTCACCCGTAATATACGTTAAATATTTCGCTATATCAGAATGGTGTAAAGACTGGTAGTTTGACTTAAATATAAATTAATGCGCTGCTATGAGTTCCACAAACGTTATTCCCCCGAAGTACCAAATTACAGGAAATTTCTTAGAGTTCGTGCGTCACAATAATTACCTATTACGTTTAGCAGTAGTTAATCTTTTAAGGAAGATATTCGAGATATAGTAGGGAAGCCGAATAAAATGCAAACACTAACAGGTAGAACGCTGAAGGGATGCTTATCAAGAGCTAAAGAAATATCTTATTTTTCTCTTTTCTCTCAGAACTTTTAGAGTAACTGAGTAATATTCTAGTTCCAGTCAAGAACAAAGGCGAGAAGGGAAAACTTTACAAGGAAGAAGTCGCAAGGATGGCTATTTATTTTTGCTCGTTCTTTCTCCTGTATGTAAAAGAAGCTAATAGAGTAGATTAAGTATCGATGATGGTATCACTACACCCCCTGCCATACCGCTCGCTGGGTGAGAATCTAAATCTATACAGGGTTATGTTTGGAAATGAAGTTTACAAAATAATTGAAATGCATTTTTATGAACTTGTCCTCAGGAAAGACTAATCATTTACAGAAATAACATTTTCTGACGATTCAAGGAACTAAGTTTTGCCCAACTTTTGGATAGAAATGCAAAGTTTGTTAATCGATATAGCTCTTAAATAGGAAAAAATAGCGCCGCTTATGACAAGTCTAATTTTAGTCTCTCATTTAATTTATCGGTCTCAAAAAAAGCGCTCACTCTGATAACGCCGATGTTAATAACTGCAGATTCTGAGCAACGAAGGATACATTCTGCGTCGAACTTGTAGCAATTATTTTCAGTTTATCTCTCCTAAAATTCTGAAACATTATTCAATTGACGATACTCCATTGGCACTCAACATGAGCTCTTCTTGTCGGAAAAACGAAAGTTCAACGCCCTTAATAATACAACTCAATGTCTTCTCATAATCAACCGATACCAATTCCGAGTTTTTAAACAGACGAAAGAAGTATAACCTGTTTCCAAGAAGTACTCCGATTACGAGAGCAAATATCTAGCGGGCTTTTCTTTCCCAGAGACCGAAAATATGACCAAAGCAACCTACAGTAAAACCCGGCGCTTTTCAAAGTATTAAGAGAAAACCGTTTTCTAAGCGATGAAGTATTACAGCCGGGTTGTGTAATGCCAGTTGCCTTAAATGATATTTTTGGAGAATGGTCTGGTTTTCGCACAGAGATAACGTCTTGGTTACTTAATTTTGATAATTTTTCACCTTACAATGAAACAATCATTTAAGGAAGAATTATGAACTTTAAAAAGCAGTGGTGAGAGGGCATCACTGATCTCTCCAATACCAAATTCACAAAACACTGCACTTCCTTTCTACTTTATTTGATATCTTTACGAAGTGAGATTACGACAAAAGGAAAGACCGAAAAGCTACTTTTTAATCTATTTTCTACCCTAAGGAAAATGCGATATAGAAGATACCACTCTATCTTAGAGTTCGTTTTAGTCCCGACAGGAAGATAAAATAATCCTGCTTCGCAATATCTTTATTTTTTTCAAAAAAAATTAGTCGATACACAGAAGAAATTCATTAGGAAATACTCTACAGTTGAAATGAAGAGTGAGAACGACACTGATTATATTAAAATAGTCTCTCCAATGAGTTAAACGTTTGGCTAAAGCGAGTTGCAGTGCATCTTGGGAAGAATCAGCGTCTTATACGATATTTTTACCATGTGTTTCGCGTAAAGGGACAGAGAGAAAACTGGAATTCAAGCGGGACAGAGTCTCAAGAGAGAGCTTCTTACACGGGTTTTACTGCATTTCTTTCCTGTCTTAGTAAACTCGAACCATTGTATGTACGAGTGCCGAAGCCAATCGATGGCAGCGCCAAAAATGTATGTATGTACGTTATCCATTTAGAGTTTCCGGAAGTAACTAAAGGGCATTACTAGAACTTATACAGCCGAGATATGATATTCAAGCTCACTTCGTATTAACATTGGCCAAAGTGGTTTAAAATGTTCGCTATCAGTTGTGTTGTAGAGATATGAAAGGAAAGAAAACGGCGGAAAAGACCACTCAACTGGTTTGGAACTACTATCTTGCTTCGTTAACAGTAAGTAAAGTGACATGTAAGAAAAACGTGAGAAAATAGTGTATTCTACTAAGTTGTTTAAGCAGGGCTTTGGTGCTTTATTTTAACGAACTAAACTGTAAACACCAAACGTCAATAATGATAAATTAAGTTAAAGCCTTACAAACATTTTTAGCATAATAACTCTTGCAAAGCTCTCTGAGGACATTTCTTTCAGAAATGATTGAAAACTACACGCAAAACAATGCTTAAACTAATATATTTCATATATATCGAAACAAATCTCCCAGAATTTTAAAGTAAACGAAAGTTTCCTCAAACTTACATATAAATTGTGTTAGTGCAGGTGCAAACATCTCAACTAGGACTATATTAAATCGTCAATTCTAGACAAGCTCGAAATATTAACATCGCCAACTACTCTGAGGTAGACTCGAATGAAGAGATCCAAATAACCTCACAAATTACATCTCAAGCACGTTGTTTACGTTTAAAAGAATTTCTCCGGAGACACTTATTCCCTGTTATTAAAAGTGAAGATTGACCAAAAGATTACTTCGGAATGGAGTCTCAGGTGTCGCTTTCCCATCTGGGGCTGCTCAATCTCAATCTTGGGATGCAATTCTCGACTTGAGAAAATGCATCTCTAGAATTTCTTTGAGATTGGCTACTGCGTCCGGATTTAGTCGTACATAATGGTATAGGATGCACTGATTTTATATTAGCATAGTTTTCAAAGGAGAAAAAGTTTCATTTAAGCTACTAGTACTGAAAGTAAGGGCATACACCAGAAGATGCTACTCCGAGTAGCGAAACCGGTCGACAGCAATAAACAGTGTGGAAAAATACCATATCTTTCTTCTTTACCATTATGATGACGTATTCTGCTTATAGGATGAATAAAGCACAACTCTACTTCCCTAATTGGCTAATATGGAATATCATAATAGCATTTTGAATAAAAAATAACGTAATTCAGCGCCTCATTTTTGCACAGGCCACATATTTTCTTTTCATGAGAATCGAGAATGTTTAATATTGTTAAACTGTTACTGCCTAATTCTATTTTCCCCGTTGACAATCAACGTGTACTTCAGCTGAACAATAAAAAACCATACTATACTATGGATCCGGGAACAGTGGCTCCAGACGCACGCGGTGTTTGCTTCCGAAGTCAACTTACCTGTAAAGAGAGGAAAAATAAATGAGATTGGATTAAACTACGAGAGTGTTATCAAAAGTCATATCGCGTTGGGCAAACAGACGCTTGGCGCGTGACAGAGCACTCGCCGTGCCATGATTGGAAGCGAAAATAAAAAAACCTTCGATAGCGTACTTCATCTCGATTGGATTGTGACGTCATCATGCGATAAATAAAGGATATTTCCTCTTCAGCAAAAGGAAAATGCCAAAAGTTGGTCAACCGACAAAGTAGCTTTGATTAATCATGAAAAATGCAAAACTAGTTCAAACTCAACTCAAATTATGAAAGCTTTATATCCACAACCGAATTGATTTTTTTGCATTTTATAAGGTAGATTTAATGTCAAATCACATTGATCCATACCGAATAAAACAGAATTATGGTTAAAAATGAAAGATATCTACTAGAAAAATCCGAGAAATAAACTGATTGTTTGGATTTTTCTTGCGTCTGTTTAATCTTAGCAATCTTCAGTATAATAATGCTGATCATCACTGTAGTTGGATACTTTTTAAAGATTCTGCAGACCGCAGGTATTCCAGACAATCAATAATTTTCTACTAACCAGCCTCAAGTAATCTCTAGTTTCATTGTGTTATGGGAAAAAACATTAAGAACGAAAGATAGCACAATTTGTAACTTTCATTTGAAAATCCTCCTCAAAGGAAAATAAGTAAATAGAGAATAAGACACTTGATAAATCTTCACGCAGAATACTACCGAGTGCCTCTTTCTGTAATCGCCTTCCACGAAGTCACGCTCGCCAATATTGATTTATAAGTAAGTACAGGTCCCAAATCAACACTACACAAAATAACCTCAAAAACTCACAGTAAAATTACGCTTCGTTTCTTAAAATATCCATCAGGGAAGTGAGATAAAAACGCTTGAAATCGAGTTCGGATTTCGACTACTTTGAGAAAATCACTTGGGATCTCGTAAAATCGGAGGACCTATCGGTGGGAATAATCTTCCAAATCAAGGATGGAATACGAGACGCTGTGGAAAGAAGAGGCAAAGGAGCCGACAGAAGGGTTCCTCTTTCACCACATTCTCTCTCTCTCTCTCTCGAGGTATTCCTGCATTTTTATAAATAGCTCCGACCATTACGGTAAAATCAGAAATACCCAAACAAACCACTGCGGTCAGTATCCCCAAAAAGTATGGAGAAATAGTAATTGAGATTGAGACGAAAGGAAATATCACCAAGCGAATTTTAATCTCTGAGAAAAAACTGATAGAGAAGATCTCATTCTATCTCAGAGTTGGTATCAGCTCCGATAAATGGTTGGAGACTGTTCTGATTAGCGATATGCTAAATTTATTCTAAAACAATTAGTCATTCCAAAGAAGAAATTCACAAGGCGCCATTGTAGAGATAAAGGAAGCGTGAGAGGACGACACTGATGATGCAAAAGAGTTTCGGTCCATCGAATGAGACAAACGATTGGCTAAAGTGGGTTCCAGCGCATTTGGGGAATAATCCGCGTCTTAAGGGGATGCTGGGCGTCTTAAATACCATGTGTTTCGTATGAAATGGACCGGGGGAAACCCTCTTAAGCGAGATAGAGTATTAAGCGTGCGCATCTTAAACGGGTTTCACTGCATAAAGGAAACGAGTCATCAAATTACGAGCACGAGGGCATAGCATAATAAATGTATGAATATCAAATTGGCAAATTAGATGGAAATGGAAGATTCGTCAGACTTATAGCAGAAGCTGCCATTTATCGTTTCAAAACAGGATTGGAGACGGCAATTGATTTCCGAGAGGTACTATTAAAGAAAGCAATGATCTTCTCAATCAATCATGCCTGGAGCACGGGATGGATTTCACTTTAAAAACAGGTTCCTTGGAATTATTTATTTCTATTTCCAGTAGTTGACAGCTGATCTAAATATGGATTCAACCGGTCCTTTTCGAGAAGAGTCGCGGAAACCCTGAGTTTCTTCCTTCAAATTGCCATCCGAACAATGAAAATATATATCGTGCGATTGAATTCTAAATTTCAGGCTTCTGTTATTCAGAACACGAGATACTGGGCGCGTGGAAAAAATTATTCTTCTTCAAACAAGTAAAACTGAAGCTCTTGAGATTAAATCAAAGAAACATTCACCTAAAACATTAATAGATGATCAAAAATCTCACAGCCTCTTAGTAGAATACAAAAAAATACACTAAGCAAAGAACTGAAGAGACTAATCACCATAAATCATGAATGATATCTAAGATAATTCAGTGAGCAAATATTAGCGATCCAAAGTGTGGAAAAGGTAGCTCTATAATTCAGCACCAAAAAAGGAAATAAACGGGTAAATAGAGAGAAAACAAGTTTTAGGAGGAAGAGCAAACATAGAAGGAAAATAATGCTCACAACGAGGAAAGAAAGACTTAGTCCTCCAAATTTTCCAAGCATCCCAATCTAGAAATGATCTTTTGATTTTCTGTAACCTTTCAGCAACTGAAACCCTTCGGAGGTTTTTCCAGGAGGAAATCATGCGAAACAGTTTTCCTCGTTTTTGACCGGTTCGAATGCGTCTTCTGATTGGACGATTTCAGGGTTGACTCGAACGTCGTTGGCACAGCAAATACGCAGTCCCTGATACAATAGGACTTTTATTCGACGTCAGTTAACTGTTCAAGTGTAGATCACAAAAATAACGAGTCTTTTCTCACTTCCCAAATGCACATATTTCGCTGCACATCCATTAAAAATTAACTTTTCCTTTTATAATCTAAGGAAGTAAACATATCTAAAAAAAAAAGAGACAGGGAGTGTTTTGTGGGCAGTTGAGCGTAGTCTGGAAGAGATTGAGATGCTCTCTTTCCACTGCTGTTGATGAATTTGTGTTTCTTCCTTTCTTGTTCAACTAGTAAAAATGAATTCATTTTAAAGTGAAAAAGGACCGAAATCGAGTAAAAATTAAGCTCTTTGTTGTTTAATTAAATGAGCAATGAGTACTATAACCATCTGATTATATGTGTAAGTGTAAAAGTATATGCAGTACTATAACCAGGTGGTTATAGATGTGCACATATAATTTGCAGGAATTTTTGCCTTGAATTGCTTAAAAAAGGATCAGAATATAAGCCAATTAAGGCAGGGGATCTGTGATTCATGAAATGCAAAGGAAAGGTATACTACAGTGCAGATATGTGCATCTTGTAAATTGTGCTCTTGAGTTGCTTAACATTTGGTAAATTTACGGATCACAATGAGCATACTCATAGTATTAACATGTGAGTATGGAATTTCTTCCCAAATAGAATTAACAGTGAAAATTATACGAATGTGAATGTGAACTACTCTAAGATCTTCCTCTAGATAAACGATTTATGCGTAACCGAAATGAGCACGAACGAATAAGCATGGTTAGACTTTCACAGAAATATTACGAATTGAGCTCCATGAAATATAGCAGCGATTCTCTCTAAATATTCTTGTTTATCTGAATTCCATTATCAATCATTGATTTATGATAAAAAGCTGCTTCAAAGCATACCACACACAGCACGTGTTCATACATTTTTATAATAAATCACATTTATGATCGAAAGAGTTAATTAAAACAAGATGATTTAAACTCCGCGAGGGAGACCGAAGTTCGAGTCCCGGCCACGTCAGTAATTCTATTTCGGTTCTATCGTAGCATTAAACATGTTTTTTATACGTTAATTAACATTTATATTACTAAACACCGTCTAAAAGCAATAAAATTTATCGTCTGAAACGAATTAAGGGAATCGAAAAAAATTTACGACCGAAATCAAACTGAAATTATAATTGGCGTTCAATTGATAACTACACAAGAAGAATGACGTCTGCATAATCTTGTGATGGATTGGAAGCATTCGGATGAGGAATCGAATTTCTCGCGACAGAATGCTTCCGAAAAATTAACTGCACATGTAAAGTATGCATATGGACTCACGCAGTAGACTCGAGACAAAAAAAGAACCTTGTAACGCATACCTTTGTCGATTCGCTCCAAAAAATTCGAGAAACTTATCTCGTTTCCGTAATGGACGGAAGATGGAGTGGAGGTCGAACGTCACGCTTCTCGGTCAAGGTCGCCAAGCAAATGATTGCAATTCTGCCAAATTCGGCCGCTTTGTTTCTTCTGCGGGTCGATGAACTCCAGCCAAATCATAATTCATAATTGTCTAACCGCCCTTCCCTTCTTTCGCACGGTATTGGAATAGTTCCTTCGCTATGAGAACGAAAAAGACATTTATTTACGAGCAAGTTTTGTTGAACGTGAAGATTTTTCGGATGAGGAAAAGAAACAGCTCACTAATATGTTATAATGGTGTGTGGCGCATAAAGAATAAAAGATGGAATAATTGACTTATGGACCATCAAAATTTGCCCAATATTTTCATAAGAATATATCTTAGAATTTTACAGATAATCTTGCGTTTGTTCTTCGTAAAGTCGCTGCTGAAAGTAACATTTCAAATATGTGAATATTCCGTGATTTTTTTCTGGAAATTGCAGGCAACATAAATAGAATTGCAATCATAAAGATGATTCCTAGAGAGTAAACCGAAGCAAATGACTATCGGCATTCCTTATTCATCCAAAATATTTCATACCGTTTGAAGACGTAACTTTTACTTAAAGAAACAGATATTACGCGAAGAAAATTAATTTTACGTAGAATTTGAAGCGGAGTGATAGATTGAACGAAAGAAGCGTCGGGAAGGAGATAAAAGTATCAAAAGAAGAAGGAAGTATTGCCAAGAATTATGTCTGCTTCACTGACACTATCATCCTTGTTTATTTCATCTTTTAACGGATTCCAGGATTTCTTCTGATCTTAGCCAATCATTCTTAGAAAGGCTAATCAGTGCTCTGGCTGAAATGAGGAAAAGCGCTACGCTTAAATGCTCGGCTATCAATTCGTTGATGCAAACGATAGTTAGAATTCAAACATGAGATAATATATACTGAGAATAAATGAGCGTTTTAATTTATTATCAACAGTAGGCGTAGTGTGAATGTAATTACGGCAGAAACGCCATTCTTGTGTCCAATCCTCATAGGGGAAAAGGGCCCCCCAAAAATCATGGACTAACTGGAAAAATCCAATTTGCTGATTAATAAAACCGAGCAGAAAGGCATCGATGTTCGGTTAGTAAGAGAGAAGTGGATTCGGAAGAAGAGAAATTCCCTTAAAAAGTAATAAAAGTTTGAAAGTGAGGAAGGTCCTAAAAGTGGACGTGAAATATCACAAGAGGCGCTATCTGTGGCAGTCTTCATAAAATGCCGATTTTACTGCTGCGGACCTTAAAATCCTGAGTAATATCCGGAATATCGCTGTTATAAATGTTAGAAAACGGAGAAGGCTTCGAAAAAAAGGTTACCGTTTCATATTTATTTTGAAATCCGGTATGAGGGTTTGTAGTAAATGCGATTTACATGTATTTTCAGGTTTTTCTCTTCCTCTGTCGGCATTTGAATATAAAAAATAACTTAGTGGAATTGTTGAAGTGAATTGGTGTGGATCATAGAGAACTAGTGTCTGATCAAGTTCCTCGAGAAGAAATGTAGATAAATATGTGACCTGATTTGTTTACATGTATATATTTTTCACATAAAATGTGAAATCAATGATTAATGAAAGGGAATTCTCATCGAGAACGGTTCAATCTTTAGGCTTCTCGTACTTTTCACCCCACATGAAACTCACCTCAACTTACCCTTCCAAAAAATGTAAAGTCTAATAATGAAAAATAAATTTTCCCTCAGCTATTTCAGTGGTATTCAGTCCTTCGTTAATAAATACGAGTGAAGATTTTAGGACCAAGAAAGCAGTAAATATTTCCTTTCCAGGAGGCGTATAGAGTGCAGCGTAAGAGGACAGTCGTCATATTTTATGCAAGAGAAAAAGCCACCTGAAAACATTTTCCCATCGAAGCAATTCTCTCGATCGAAACTATCGATCAGAGGACGAACATTTGCTTTGTTTTCCGAAGAATATAAACATATAATGTGTATCTTCTGTTACGACAACACGCGAAGTGTATTTTTCTATTCATGAGAGAGTAACACGTGGGGGAAAAGTCTCCGGCGGTGACGTTGCGTGATCCAGTTGTGTGATTGCGGTGAAAAAGGAAAAAATGGTTTTAGGAGAATGAACCCGGGAATGCCGCAAAACCAGTGGGAATTCCAGTATTAATCGATTGGCGGTTTAACCGAACAAGGCTATTGCCGTAAAAATAGAATTTCATTTTGGTATAAATATTTGCTTCTGTTTCATCGGGAATAAATTTAAATAGTCACCTTCCGTATATCATTAAAGATACTCTATTATGAATTAATGATTAAAGAATACGAATTACTACATCCACGAATATATTACATGCACGTTGGGTTGCGTAGGAGTGCCCAACATATGTTTCCCATTATATGAGCGAGCATAAAAAATAAATAGCTATAAATCATATTATATACGTGCATCTTTCGTCATAAACGCGACGGATATTCTTTTCCACATTAAATTATGAGTCGATGAGAATACATAATGCTTATGTGCCAGTTGGGTGTTCAGGAGTGGTGACCGTTTTGCTCGAATTTGAAATAAAAATTGAGATAGTAAATAGTGAGAAAAGGAGGTCTGCAATACTGGAAATAAAAAATGAGGCAAGAAGTTATCCGTATTATGTAATTTATATTTCCACATGCAAAATATATAAATCAAGGCCTTCGCCAGTTGCTCCGATACCTAGAAGACACCGATCAATTCAACCTTTGATTCAACAACAGAATTCTTCCTATCTAACGATTATAAAAATATGAAAATCCATTTTCTAGAATATTCGGCTCATAATGGCCTAATTTAAGAATCGGAATGAAGAGGACCTCTCCATCGAGGCAATTGGATGACCGAATGAATAGCGGCCGAAAAAGGGACATTTTTTCATGCGGAAGAGGATTTTGGCGAAAGTGTGTTAAATACAGCGAATATCGCTCGTCTGGCGGTGGGTGGATGAATGACGTCAGACGATTTCTCAGAGACGATCTGCGTGGGCTCCAGACGATCCTTGATTATGAAAGCAGTCGCTCGTTTGAATTGAAGGAAGTATCACATCCATTTAAGCTCCTTTCCACAAAGTCTGTACGAGTTTTTTCTCTCGAAAATTAATTACACATAATTCGGCAAGAATGGAAAATTAAGTGTATTCGGTGAAGTGTAAAATAACTCATATCTTTTTAAAATAAAATTATTAACTTTGGATAAAAATAAGGCAGTATTGGAAGATGTATTCATTTCCAACGGTTCAATTTTTCCGTAAGGCCTAGATCGAGTCTTCATATTAAGAAAAATATATATATTTACTTTATTTATATTATTTATGGGAACGCTCCGAATCCTGATTTCCACTTATGCGCGCAAAGAGTTAAAAATAATATTAAAGAAATTTAGATTTAATTTTCGAAGTCATGATTTTTAAGTGTTGTTAAAAGTACCTCCACAGCCGAGGTCATATCACATGGACGCGAATAATTTAAGATTTTCTCGTCAATAAAATGGGATTATGCAGCAAATATACATTCAGATACATTCCGAATAAGTTTAAAAGAAGGAGAGCTTCATCGCATAAGAAATGACATATGAATTGTGGCGGTTCCAGGCCACTTTAACAGTTCAAGAGAAAACATCCTTCTTTCAGTTAAATAAGCAGAATCGATAAAAGAAAAGGTGCATTCGACTCACAGAGTGATAACCTAATTAAGACAAAATGGCGGATGCCCGCATGGAAAGGAAAAATATTGCAGTCGAAAATGAATCGCTCTCGAGAATAAAGTGGAAGTGAGAGATTTCTGGAAAGACGGCAAAACCCGTTTAAGAGGCTTCTTCTTCAAAGAGAAAACTACTCATCATGCACTTTCTCTTTGGAATACTCTTGTTTTCTTTTTTATAAAAAAATCCTCTTAATTTCTTAAGGCTTTGCATTCTTTAACTCTCCTAATATTAGATCTAACTAAATGAAAACCGGTGTTTTACATTACTGAAGCCATTGTTCCTGTACTCAGTTCTGTACTGTACTCGAATTCTCACAGCAAGAATACTTTATAATCGGTAGGCACTGCCAAGAGAATTATTTTAAATTAGAAAAGAAAACACATACCTTGCGGTTTAATATTCTTTTTTCAATTGGGTAAAATATTCAACTTTCTAAGGATGAAATAAAGTAACGGTATTTACAAGAAGTTCCAACAACACCGACAACTATAAATTACCGTTACATTGCGCTTTAATTTTATCTTCGACGTAATTCTGAATATTCTGAGATGGTGTTAAACACCAAATCTTGTGGTACACTTCTAAAATCGGTCGCATTAATCCGTGCGTAAGCTTGATATCGCGAATGGGATGAATAAACAATGAAGTATCGGATGGAAAGAAATGCAAAGAAGCGTAGATTATCTCGTTGACCTGCTTCGTCAAATCCACAGCAGCCGCCTGTTAATTCGCAAGCGATACCGAGTGAGAAAATTAGTGTCACGGCCCTTATAGATCACTTCTCTTGGATGTCATTAAACGGCCAGAGTCTAGACGCCGACTATTTGGTGAATTCAGGACGAACCTGCTTTGTTATTGGAAGTTCTGCCTATTGTCCGCACCAAAGACCTATTCAGGAACGAAGTTTGAAACATAGCAAAGAAGAGATTTTTAACTTGATGTGCAATTCTACAGGATAAAAGGCAGAGTAAAGTTGATAACTAAATTCATTCGAATAATAAAAATTCTTTCTAGAAAAGTTCAGTTCTCGATGGTATTCCTTACAGCAAAGGCCGACAAATTCGGAACGCATAATTCATCTTCTATTGCTACTCAATTTTCAATTTCCAATTGAAAATGCGATTACGTATTATACTAACATTATCTTACGTAATACGTAGCTGATCCTAATTAAAAACTCGATTTAGTCAAATTGTATTTTCTTTTTAGTTAAGTCAATAACAAAGCCGATATTAGTACAAACTGGGAAAGAAACATAGAAAAGAATACAAGTACGGATTGTTTTCCTCAGCGCAATGCAAGGACGTGGAATTTCATTAGCGAAAAATGCAACTGAAGCTCCACTGAGACAGCTTCCGTTTCCCTGAATTGCAAACTACTCAGTGACCATCGCAGAAGCCTCAGATTTAATTAAATCGATTCTAATTACCCTGCGAATGTGCAGAATATTGATGTGATATTAAGAAGCCTTAGTCAAGTATCAGCATATCCCAATGTGGAGATTCCAAGTGCATTCCTACGAACATATAAAATTTAATTCATGAGGAAAATTTAGATTCTACGAGAACGAAAATCATTACTCGATTCGTTTTCTGAGAAAATCAGCTGAGGGTTATACTTTCAGAGCCTCCAAGGGGTAGATCTGATTGAGTAGACTATTAAAAAGCTTATGAGTCGTTAAACAACTTCAATCATATGCCTATGAGCCACCTAAGAGCTAAAATTATGCAAAATTTTCAGGCATGATTTCATCTTTCCTGATATAGTAAACTTGAGAAACGTGAGGCTATCCTGAGATTTAGCGTATGATCTACTATTTTTCCACTTGTTATTATTATTATTTTGCATGTTATTTAAACTTCTATAAATACATTTCAATGGAAGGTACAAAATTTATGTAAAGTAACATTTAAAAAATCGCATGAGAGCCAAACTTCTTGTATAATCTTTCCCGACTATCTAAAATTTAAATATATTTAAAATTTAAAGATAATGAGAGACATAACATGAATTATTGCGTAAGTTTTTAGAATTGTCAGATAAATACGTAAAAAATATTGCTTTTGAAGAAAAATAAAATACAAAAGAGCATTAATAAAAAGGTAGAGCATCGATTCCAAAACAAGTTCTTCATATTTTAAAAGAAATTTTCTTTTACCCCACTTTCAATTCTCCATTTTACTTCTTTCTTCCAGTCACAGTCACTTACTTCGCTTGAGCGTAGATTATATACTTTATTTTCTTCATAATAAAGCTGCATCTGATTTCTTTTTTCCAGTACAGTATTTTCGGATTTTTACAGGACACTCCTCTTATTTCACAATGTACAGTTTTCAATAAATATTCTTTTTCCCCCAGAACTTAAGGATACGAGATTGAGAATATGTAAAGGATAATAGTAAAATGGTAGCTCATATCTTTGTCTCGTATTGTGATGGAGAAAGGTTCGGTGGGATAACCCCTTACTCTCATTAAAATCGACTGCGATCGTAAAAGACTCGTATTAAAATCGTCATGACCTCGACCCGTGTTTTCTTTTCCTCACTGTCTGCCATCGTCAAGGTCGAAAAGAATAACCGTTCTTCTAGTGGCGACACAATTAAAGCTTCTTTTATTACGAGTTCGTTGTATAATTATCTTATCTATAAAAGAAAAAATATTTGAAGAAAATTATGAGTAGTATGCCATGGAATACTTGTATGGTATTTATAATCGGGAAATTCGATTATTAATGGTATTGTATCAGATGAAACAAAAGTTATCACTTATTTATGTGTAATGTACGGTTTTTCGGAAAGGATTAATTCAAAAGATGTAAAACTAAATGTACAACAGAAAATATTCTGGAAAATAGGGTATACTGTACTTATCATTATATTACAGGTTATTTATCTATCATTTATTTATTATTATTAAACTCCCTAAACGGGAGGCAAGCCCCTACAAAAATCTCTTGAGAGAAGAACCTCGTCATGTAATGATTATCAAAAATTAAAAGACTATTTTTTAATACAAGCAAATTTACCGATAAAATTAGAATATTTTTCCGTTAACAAAATTTCTTAATCCTAATGATGAAAACATTGCAGGAGGGGGGATAGGTTGGAAAAATTCTGGGGGTAAATTGTTCCATTCAGTTTATTTGAGAAAGGAATCTTTTCAAATTTCAATCTTTTGAGTTTGAAAACTCTGAATTTGAGATCTTTTATCCCGAGATAATTTAATTCTTTAATTCTTTTCAATCCTTAGAGGTTTTCTGTCCAGTACACTGAACATCGTCATTACATAAAAAAGTTATACTTCAAAGAGATATTGAAATAAATGTAGCGGCAGAATTAAAAATAAATGTCCTGGCCCACGAGTGAAAAAGATAAGTGTTCTCCTTCAATAAGAAAAGGTCGAACGACGATAGCAAAATGACCATGAAATAGGGCTCTTATCGTAAGTGGAGTTGAGATGAAGGCCTTCCCAAATCGGACATCGATTGCCGAAGAGCCATTCGTTGACGATAAAGGGAATGTCATTTTGATAAATATTAACTTTGTACGGTAAAGATGTTAATGTAAATGTAAAATGTAACTCCGAACCTACTTCTGATGGTAAAGGTAACATTCAGTTAAAAATTACCTTAAAAAGCATAAAAAAGCCTTTTATAAAAGATATTTTAGTTTAGTAATATCCGATAAAGACATTTTTCAGGGAACCAAAAGAAGCGCGTCTAAAGCGGGATAGCGTGACAACTGGGTTGGGTAACGCTGGTTGCCTTACATCATTTCCTTAGAGAACGTCTTATTTACTTACTTTTGTTTTTTCCTCACTCTCTGTGAATTAACTTTTACCAGATAGGCAATTAAGGGAAAATAACGAATTTTTAAACAGCAGTGATGGATGGTTCCCTTATTATTCTTATTATATTTCGGTATTCGGTACGTTCAACAACTTGTTAATGTGACGAAAAGAAACACCGCAAATAGAGTTTTTAATCTAACGTCCTCCTTTGATTGTGATACAAAAGTGACAAAGAAGATATCTTCGAATCAGGTCCGTCAGTGGGATGAAGATTGTTCTGCTTTATCTCAATTTTATGCTCACAAAATTAGTCATTTCAAAGAAGAAGTTTTCAAGAAACCGTTCTCGAGATAAGGCGAAGCGTGAGAGGAACGATGTAAAACAATTTTGGTCCATCGAATGAGGCAAACGATTGGCTGTGGCGGGAAAAGCAGTGGTAATTGTATTGGAAATCGTTCGAATCCATCATATATTCATTAAATTAGTAATTCAAGAAAAGGAATATTTATAACGCTTGAAGTGATGCAGTATTATAAAGCAGGGTCAGCTAAATAATTGAAAACAGATAGAAACAACGGGCAAATATTTTCATTGTGCATTGAAATAAGGTCATAGTGAAGTAAAATGTTAAGAAGCAAAGCAGTCTTAAAAAATCAGAGTAGAAAATTGAGCTCATTACCAACCTGGGAAATGATCACCTCTTTACGCTCAAAACTGGACTTAATGTTTTTATTTGGGGCGGAAGAACTTGCTCTTGTATAGAATGGTACTTCACATAGAATTAAATAAGTTATAAGAAAGAAGAGTTCAAAGACGAGCATTGATTAGACGCAAATACGACTAAGGAACTTTCGTTCTGATGCAATGGCATTATTCATTGAAGAGATCGTTGAAAAGCAGTATTGGGTTGGCTGAAGGGTAATCAATCTTACTTGAATTACCAAGCAATTATGCACGTCGCACAATGGATGAGGATGCTCAATCAAGAGGAATCAGCGGTAACATTTTTAGATCACCTTTTGAGGAGAAAAACTCACATTGGAATTTATTTTATAGTTGAAATTGTACGGTCACCTATATTTTTACCTCAATGTAAAGGTACTTAGTCTAAGGTACTTATGAACTTACTCTTATAGCGACATCTGTGTGAGCGTATTTTCGAATGTTTTCGACGGCGAATATTGAAAGCGTTGCAATCGATCACCTCTTTAAGAGTTCATTGATGAATGGGCTCGTTTTCCTTTTCATGTCAGAAAAAATGTCTTTTACGAGGAGCCTTTCAATCATGTTATGAATGCTCGATAGAATTTAGGAATTCTTAAAGGGAATATAGAAATATACTGGTGGAAAAATACATGGCAGGGAATCTAGAGATAATATTATTAAACGGGCATAAATACACAAAAAGAATATAAAAGGTATATAAATGGGGAGAATGAAACCCGCCGAGGAAGAATGGATGAAAATGATATGAATGAAATGATAAGAGGGGATGGTTCGAAATAATTAGTAATCTACTATTTACTTAAATTATGGCATTTCGAAATTTTGGTACAGAAGCACAGTCATAACGTTACAAAGAGCATAAAATAAGAGAAATACTCTCTTTCCGCGAACGATACGCTATTCTAACGAACTAAAGAAGTAGCTCAAACGTTCGGCCTTTACATCCCCTGCCACACACCGAAATGCGGCTTGCAGATGTAGTTTATGTTGATGTTAAGATTAACCGCTGCATAAGCAAACTGCAAGATAGTGGCTTTCGTTGATATTTTCTGAATAATTAGAAAATTAATGTGTGTCGTGAAAACGAATATGCCTAATGAAAGAGCATCATCATTGATATAATCTCAGTTTGATTTACGCATCGAAAACTTAAAACGATATATATCTTAGCGAATTCCAGGAAGAGGATTTCGCATTGTCTTGGGGAAGGCGCAGAAACATTTTCAAGGACGCTTAAAAGGATTCTGAGATCCCGATAAAGCTGTTTTCCGCGAGTTCTAAACCCACACTAGTTGAACTTCCCCGAAGACGTCATTCTACGTAAGCCAAGGCTATTTTAAGGGTTACTTGGGTAGAAAGGGACTCTGTTAAGGGTTAGGTTGAAACATCAGCGGATATTGTGTGATGTGATAGAAATACCATAAGAGGAAACTGAAACGCAATAAATTGATGTAACTAAGAAAAGAACACCTAATGCTACGTCGACTTGTAAGATTTTCATTTCTGAAAACTAAAATGGAATTTTTCATGAACTGAAATCGATAAGCTATTGATTTTAGTCCTTTAAAGAGCAACATTGATACTCTTTTGGGGAGGAGAGATTGTGGAGGATTTTATATTTATTATACATGTTTATATTCTTTGGTATGTTGGAGTTAGTTTTTCATAGTAAAGTTAACGAATAGAAAAATAGAATAAAGCAATTCTGAATTACGAGAATGAAAACCAATAAGAGACAGTTTTTTTTAAATACCCAATTACGGAGATTCGTCTTTAAAATTTTAGTTAAACTAATTTGAAATAAGATTAGTTTATCCTAATTAAGTCGTATAACTAATCCCTCCGAAAGATTAAATTTTGATGAGCGAATCTCACAAGGCCCATCTCATCGAAATAAAATACACAAATAGAATAGATTAACTGAAGAGGGTCAAATAAAGGCACACAATTTGGATCGCAATAAATGTTGTTTTGCGAATCATATTATATAAACAGTTGTTTTTCTGAAAGGGTTCCCACCCCTTGTAACTCCATTCCAGAGTTCATGGTTCATTGTCAACCTTTTTGGTGTTTTATAATCCTATCCCCTTCACAATTGCCCCGGAGAGTTTTTTTTTATTTCAATTACATAAAATTGGTCATTACATTCAGGTTGCTTATCATATTCAATAGAGAAAGGTACTACATAATAGTCTTCGCCCAAAATAACACACGTCTTTATCTTAATCTTTATATTTGTGATCTCGAGAGAATAAGTTTCTCATATTTTCCTAGAGAAAACCTGCTCTTCTCTAATCTGTCCTTTGTAATCCGGAAAGGACCAACAAAACAATTCTCTGTTAAGATACCTCTTTCATAATCGATTCCAATCATGAACATTATAATTCTTGACAGAATGATTGGACGGCGTATAAATATCGAGAAAGAGAGAGAACATTCCCTTAGAAAATTAACTCATCTGCGTGTTTTTCCTTCTTCGAGCCATTCCTCGTTTGGCGCATAGCAACCGACACTTTCCCATATTTTTTATGCTCACTCTGCTCTGCTTTCATCGCTCAGGAAGTGCTTCTCCATCACTCCAGAGTAAATCTACTTTGCCTGATGCTTGTAGGAATTTAACTTTACCACCTCAACCTAAAGTACGAATTTTAATCACGGAGTAAATTATTGTGGAGTTCCTGTAGTCTTTGTAAATATAGGAAATATACCACGGATAATAAGTAAGGAAAATCTTAGTCGGATTTAAATTGATTATATTATAGTCGATAAGATTTATACTTTCGAGAGAAAATTCAAAAAGTTAAGTAATCTTACGGTGTAACAAGTAATCCGTCAAATTGTTTTAAAAGTTTCCTTATATAGTAAAATCAAAAAAAATAGCTTCTAAAACGATAAAAATGCGAGAACACAAATAAAAGTGCGTGGCATACTTAATTGCTAAGATTTGTTTAATAATGACAAAATTTGGATGAAATTATTATCATAATTATTACATTAAATTATTATATTAAATATTATTATCACAAAAAATTAGGATTGAATTAATAATTCTATTTCGTAGTGAAAGGGATACAAGTCTTCTCGATATAGTAAAGAATAACTTTTTCGTGTCTTTTCTACTGCATCATTAACGAAAATACAACTTCCCAACTTATCTGAATATTAATTCCAAAAGGTTGAGAAAAGCGCTCATCAGGAAACAGAAATAGCTGAAGTGAGCTCATGCACTAACGCACGTACGCACTCAAAGGAGAGCAAACAAAAAATAGACTCGGAATGAGAACGCAAGTAGGTAACCTTTTGAGGATCGCTCCGAAAAAAATCGCCGTCCTTCGTGACTATTTGGAGAGGAGGAAGTAAATAGAAGACAAGAACTGCTTTTTTGCACTTGAAAAACACAAGAAACTAGTTGTTGAATATTATTTGCGAACGGAAAACGCAAAATTCGTCAAAGTTATGATAATTTGTTCAACAACCGGCTATAATGTCTACAAGATCAAGCGAAATTGACCCAATCAATATCAAATAATCAATTATACGATAATTAGCTATGTATATATAACTAATTGCCCCGTGCGAAAATTTCATGATACATTTTCATATGTCTGACTATTTTAGCAGGAACCTGAAAACTTTTCCTTTGAAATGGTCTTTAATTCATATGTATTGGTGGAGTAAGAAGGGAGAGAAGCTGCGGTCACCAAAAATGTATGTTTTAAAATAACATATAGAGGATTAGCGATAAATTTCCAAATCCCCCTTTTTCCAAATGAATCAGGTTTTTAGAGAACTCATTATAAAACCAACAAGTCTTCAACTGTCAATCTATTTACAAAGGTAGCAAGGTAATTATTAAACCTTCTGACAAAGTACGAAATATTCTTAGCTTCTAATACTTGAAATAAAGTGAAAAGATATTAATGTGATAAATAAATAATAGCCATTTTCTGGATCAATAGGGGGATTCTTTATATAATAGTATATGGATTATATTATAGTCTTCTAGTTTATCCGGAAGAAACTTGACAACAACTCCCTAAACTTCGACTATAGATAAAAATGACATCTATAATTGCAGGAAATTGATACTTACATCTTTTGCAGTAAGATGCATTTCCGTGCACATCTGAGATAAAATACCACGATCAATCAATAGTGCATCCTGAATGAACAATTAACAGACTACATAAAAAAATCCTTCGTGAACTAGAGACTGTTTATAAATAGCATAAGAAAGCAATCATTCGACCACACCCACTTTAGTAATATATATATTTTCATTGGATACACCTCGGAATACTTTTGTACAAACTGATTTGAAATATCCAAAAATATCACCGTTACTTTTTAAAATGTTTCTTTATCACTATTATCTCTTAATTTTATCTTTAGCTAATTTTAGGTAAAATAAATAAATCGAGCGAACTAATGAACACGACTGCAAATTTAAGAATAAGATTCTCTCCAATAGGGGCCACCTAAATATTAGAGATCATGCAATCCACCAAAGTACTTTCGAAGTATAATTTGATGGACTGAATAAACCTGAATTTACACTCGAAATTAAATCAAAGAGAACGAAACTTTAAAAGTTGCATTGTGAGCTTATGATAAGTAATATCGTTGGAACTTAACGAGGAATCCAATTTGGAAAGTAATGTCTGACTTTTCCATGCACCGACCTCAATAAAGCAGCCATGAAATTTTTACAATTTCTCTCGAGGACATTTTTTTTCGAGCGATGTGAAAGGCACGAAAACGATCGGAGAAAGGCACGGAGAGGGATTCGAACCCAGTCCTCCTTAAAAGAAGAAAGGGTACCTTTCTCCAAACGACGTTGATTTCACCTCGTCAGCCTCTCAAAGTGCAATAATCCGTGTATCGTCGTGACGAGAAAAAGCGGCAAATTTAAGTGGACAAGAAAAATGAAGTCCCGTAGAAATCATCGTCTTCATCATTTTTTCTTTAGGTAACCATGACTTCGTTTTATTAGCCGCAGTTTTCCAGAAGAAAGTCAAATTGTATTTATTTATTTACGCTGCAATTCGGCAACTTTCGATAAAAGAATTCATAATTTTGGACCCAAGATGGGAGAGAAACTCCACCGAAAATATTAAATGACGTGAAGTCATTAAGAAGAACTTCTCTCAACTTGATATTTATAGCATTGGAATGAGAAGATTCTCTAAGTTCCATTCCCTAATTTGCATCGAAGAGGGCAATCACATTTTTAAGAACAATATAATATCAAAAAACATACGTCGAATGAATAAATAGAGTAAATCTAAACTAAAATTATTTTCAATCGAGAAAAGCATTAAATTTAATAATTCCAGTGACATACTGATTATAATAATTGATGTTCAAGAGGACATCCCGTTTAAAATGCGGTTATTTCGCTGTCCATTGCACACATCTACAACTACATATGGCAAAGATATCGCTTTAGTCGCCGAAATGCGCATCGGATGACTCTTATGTCGACGACTCTTTATTGACGCAGTCGACAATTAAGTAATTAGTTCTTCAAAGTCGCGAAGAATTTCGTCTCAGACTAATGTCACTGACAAATCGAAAAAAAGATTCGAAGTGGTACGTTTTAAAACCAATAGCCAACAGGAGATACAAACCAACGCAGGCATTTATTGAAAAAGTGGGATCGAATCCAACTTGATAGCACTTCCAATGATTCTATTGGAAGCGGTGATTTTTCTTCGACTCTAAACTAGACGGACTGAAAAGAAAGTTATTGGAGACGAACACGGCTTGCCTCAATCCTAAGTACGTTTTATTCAGTGAGAAATTCCTTATGCTTGAGCCAATGGAGCATCGCCAGCTTTCTCTGTAGACTACAGAGCGAAAATGCCGCGCTAATTGATTAAAAATTGTCAATGATTAAAGTTGAATCGTGGGAAATCACGCGTAGAAGGGCCTCCTAGGAAATTCACACGCCCTTGTCTAGTAATTGCAACTTATTCACCATACAAAACAGCCCCAAGAATGAATGTAATCGAGAGACTTACAATGTATCATTATTACTATGTCCCACATTGGATCACGAATTTTCAATGAATAACAAACGATTTGAATGCAAGGAATTCAAGAGAGAAATGCGTGAGGTCATCGTATTTCCTTCCGTCGAAATCTCCAATGCGTCAACACATGCGTGCGTTGGCCGTAATGCGTCTCTTCGCCTTAATTCATTCAAAGCAAATGAAAAACAGAACGAAATTGGAGAGACAAAGGAAGAGGAGGGGAAGTACCAAAAATCTTCCACAATCAGGTCTTTCACTTCACTTTTCACTCTCTATTCGATGTACCGGCGAATCTTCGTGTTTCATACAATGGGAAAAAAGGATTTGCACACCGTTTTTCCACAATGACATAAGATACGGGGATACTGCAGCAACAAAAATCACGTCATTGCATATTATATTATTGCACCGTCTAATTTTCCATAATTTAATGTTTATTTGCACGAGAATAAATATAACACAAATGAGCTGCTGTCCACATACTTTTTGGAACGTGAAAATCCATATTCCTTACCTCAGAGTTAATAATTCATAATAATAATCTTAGCTAATTTAGTTTCCGTTTTGAGTTTTCTATGCAATAAAAGTGATATTCGTCATTAAAGTATTCCCGTCTCTAATGTTAAAGTGGAGGTGTACAAATAATATTTAGCCCTTTGTAAATTATTAAATTCAAAACAGAGAATCAAATCTTAGTGCTCAGACCAGCTTCAATTCACTCTTCAGAATTCGCCTATTAACTGAACTACATGTTTAGACTACATCTATGAAAACGAATCTTAAGAATTCTTGCTCTTCACTTAAATGTATAGGGTACATCTATGAAGAGGAATCACCTTCAATTTGCTCAACCAAAGACGCCGTTCAAAAGCGAGCTCCATCGCATGATTTCCGTCTATTTCATTGGATATTCCTCGAATGAGAAGAAAGAGAGGGATTCCAGAGGAGAATTCGGGCAGGAAATGGAGGGCAATCGAATGCAATATCGCTCACGACTTTGATATATGGAGCAAAAAAAGCGCGGAAAGATCAATAAGCGTTTAAGTAGGTAAGGATGTTTTGACGCCGGGAGACGCTCGCCGTGAAGTAAGTGGACTACTTCGGTATCAACTTTTATTAAACGTTCCTTCTGAAGAAGCCGAATAATCAAACTCATATTTACGACCTTTTCTGTGCTATTGGAGGGGATTTTCTATGAGAGCTATTCCATTGGCGTCTCTATTTATCTGTGAAAGTTATAAATAAAGTTACTTAAGACAGATGACACGTTCAATTTAGGGATTTGCATTTGAAACGGCTGCTAATTTGTGGGAGTGATCTCGATGAGAAGAAAAAACCCGCTTAAGACGTTTTTCCATACGAAAACCGCGTCTTAAACCGGATAACCGACCGAGTTGTAATTTCTTGCATCATATTTTAAGTACGATTTGCTTTTCGCTCAGACAGTGTTAGTTACTTAATTTGGTCATTTCTCTCTCTATAATGAAGCAAATTTTACTAGATACACAATAAATTAATAATAACGATTTTTTGAATAGTAGTGGTGAGACGACATCATAGATCTTTCCGAGACTACGCTCAATGGACAACGGAAAACTATTCGTTTGCTTACTTCTTAAGATTGTGACGAAAGGAAGCAGCGAAGAGTGACTGTTTGATTTACGCTCTAACCTGGGATAAAGTGATAGACAAGATATCACTCAAAGTCGGCTCCTACGGTAGGATATAGATAGCACTCCGCGTTTTATTCTTTCAAAACTAGTCATTCAAAAGAAGATACTTAAACGGGGCGTCTTAAATGGGTTTTACGGTAATTTCATTCTTCAGCGTGATGTAATGCCTTTTACATTTTAGTGAATGAGAAAATTTGGGAATTTTTCGAATTATTGATGAATGAAGCAACTATTCCTACATTATTCCATTTTCCTCCCATTAATAATTTTATTGTGGAAAGCTGGATTGCTATGATTCTCAGTATGAGGCAGAGTTTGGCACCAGAATATCCTTCACCCAGCCATTAATGTCGATTTGAAAACTTTGGGAACGTGCCAAACCAATATACAATCCTTCTCGATGGAATCTATTGATTAATTGCCAACGATAGTAAACATAACTGTAAAGTAACATATAATGTAATTTAATATTAGATAAACAGAAAGGGCTATAAGTATAAAATCATCGACTCGATTGGTGAAAATAATCACGAGAATTGACAAAATATGTTTTTATTTAATTATTAAGAAGGAATAGATGATGGACGAAATTGTTTTCATGATATGCAAAACATCATCCTAGACACAATGTAAATAACATCTTCTTCCATAGATAAAATACAGAAAAATTGATAGAATACAATAAATAATCAGATTCCAAATAAAATACTATTTGGATTCTAATGCAACGATTTCTTAAAAAAACACGAAGATGCCCTTGAATTTGAATGCGAATCAGAGATAATAGTAGTTAATTTCCAATTTACTTTCATGAGGTTAGAAGTCGAACCAAAGAAATGTCACAAAAATAGTTGATGCGAAATCAAAAGTAATGCAAAGGAAGTGAATTTTTAGAGCAATGAAATCGTTAGCAGTAATCTGAATAAGCGAAGGAACGGTGAAAATCGAATATTTTATTTTGCGGAAGTAAAGTTTCAGTGGAACGAGAAAATGACTTTTCACTTAAAGGGAAAGTGAACGTAATTACCGACAAGAATTAAGTTATTCTGTCCTTCATATTCCCTTTCTCTGAAAAGAAAATACAAAACGAATCCTGAACCATGGTCCATCAGCGCTTTGCAGCAACTGGAATTCTGTGAGATATTCACTATTTAGCCATCTGAAAATCTGACTACCTGAGGATTAATTCACTTTCCATTACAACGAAAGGAGTAATGCGAACATACCTTCAAAAGTCGAAGACATTTGTAATTGCGTCCCTATGAGATATTAATTAATTAATGAGTAATTGAACTTGATATTTACATTAAGAAAGTGGAAGTGATCAGCTAATGACACGATCTACGAGTCAAATAATACGAGGCAAAAAAGGTTTAAATTTCGAGAAAATCTGATTTTAAAAAAAGATACCTGGGTCGCTCTTTAAGCCCTTCCCTGAAAATCCAAAATCATTTAAGAAGAAATGTGCTGTGTGTGTCTAGTGTGAAGATGTATAAGTTCAGAAAATTGTGGAATTAATATATGACTTAGCGGACTAAATAAGGGGCTGGCACCATACCTTTGTCTCACTGCGGCGGAATTTTGTAAATAAATACCCCTTTATGGTATTTTATTATTCAGTAAGAAATTCCTTCCTTTAGATAATAAGAATAACCTTCCCAATGTTAGTAGACTTGCACATGTTCTAAAATCTTTTTGTTATCATTAGAAATTATGGATGCAAATGCTCCACTTTTAAAATGAATCTCAAAAGAATGAAGAAGAAATTGCTAGTTAATAAAAATCGTTTGAGAAATAGTCCACGCATCACATTTGCGAATGGTAGGATGTGCCATAATTTGTTACAAGGTAATAGGAGAGTGTTCCGTCTGCAATATGGTCCTCGGTTTTAAATTTAAAAGGATTTTATTTAATACGGCGAAACCTTAAAAAAATATAGAAGCTTCACAATTAGTCATCTTCGATAGCTGTTCACTTGAGCTACACTACGTGATGGTACCAGAGGATACAGACGGTAATTAGAAATCTTCTTACTAATTTGTCAGAGATAGCCCGCATACTAGCTTAAGAATGCACAGGAATATGTCAATAGTAAAACGTCGCCATCCTTAGAGTCGTGACACAAATCTGCCGACCGATGCCACTCCGAGGGATTACCACTTTTTTCGAATCGGCAATCTGCGAAGTGTCAGCCAAATTAAGTACCGATTCGCTAATTACCCTTTTAACGGAATTGGCCCTAATTAGACGCCCTAATTAAATAACTCTCGGCGACCGCCGTCTGACCTCGATCACTCGCAATATTTATAAAAAATCGCGGCGGCGCGCCAACCCCACAAAGCCGGGTTCGATTCTCAGTGTCGGCTGCCATTATTCCATTAAGGTGATTTCGCCAAGACTTTTTGTGAAAATGTAGATTAGGGTTCATCAGGCGGCGTACATAAATAGGACACGGAGGAAACTGCGCCTTTGATTTTCCATGCGCACGCATATTACACATCGAAATAAGCTTCCAAAATGAAATCTAGCATTTAGGCGATAAATAATTCCAATTCACTCATTCCATAATTGCAATAAAACACGAATAAGAAGCTTTCGAAGGATGATCTTCGCACAGAAAAGAGCGTCTTAGTTACTTTATTTTATTCATTTATCACTCTATAATGAAGTAGCTTTTACCAGATATATAGGAGAAGAATAACCAATTCTTTGACAGCAGCGGTGAGAGGGTATCTATATTTGATTGTCCTTTTCCCATATGTTTACTTCTTAAGATTTTGATGAAAAGAAACACCGAAAAGTGACTATTTAATTTACGCTCTACGCTAAGATAAATAGACAGAGAAGATATCGCTCTGAGTTCGTGTCGCCTCCGACGATGGGATAGCTTTCCTTCGCGATACGTTTTATTCTTTCAAAACTAGTCATTTAAAAGAAGAGACTCTCAAGGAACCCTTTCAGAGAGCACGGCGACACAAATAATGAAAACAATTTTTGGTCCATAGAGTGAGGTAAGCGATAGCGGGTTGCAGTGCATCTGGGGAAATATCCTCGTCTTGTACGTTATCTGTATTATTTGTTTCGTATTTAAGGGATGGTAGAAAACAGTGGATGAAGCAGGAGCGTCTTAAACGGGTTTTACTGTATTTAGACATCGCCGTTCGAGAGCGATAAGCTTGCCTCATCTAACGCCACGGCCCTGGGCATACATACGGAGCAAATATTGACAATCACTTAAAGACGATGATTATAAGATAGGTAATCTCATAATGGGGAAATGAGAGATAATGCCAACCACTTCCTATGCATCAATTGCATTTATACAAGCTATGCTTTCGTTTGATTTCTCCCAATTCTCGTTATTTAGAATCCTAAACTATATTACACGATCAAAATACGAATCTTTTGCTAATGTCTCGTCTTTTGGTTCTCGTCTCGATTCCGTAGGGACTTTATTCTAATTTAATTCTGCAAATGAGATAAAGTCTTCAAACGATGAAAACTAATTTTACGTGCATTTCTTACGGAGAATATTTACCCCGAACCAGCTTCAAACCAAGGATAAAATTTTGAAATAACTTCCTATGTTTTTTTAGAGACGTACAATGTCTAGCGATCTCTGAAGTTTTAACAGGAATCTCTAATATAATTCTCAGAAATCCAGGCAATGTATTCTTATGGGAAAATCGAGATTTTGGGGCCTCCAGGGATCGAACCCATGACCCCTATCTGCTGGGGCTTCCTCGTTAATATTCTCCCACACCCAGTGACAGTGTTGCACTCAACATGTCTACACAAGACTGGCCTCCGCTACTGTGTCTATTTCCCCACAATTTCACTGTCCCCGTGTGCTTATGTTGAAGGTTTAAATGAAACATTTCCTGTATTTCGCTCCCTCTGAATCCTCCTTATCATAGCTTCTGTTTCATTTCTTTTCATAGCTTTTGTAATCCGTAAAGCTTAATAGAGGGAAGATCGTTTCTCATTGTAAGTTACATTCGATGTAGCAATGGGGATGCAATAACTATCACTTAAGCGTACGGAAAAATTAGCAATCTTACCCCTGAAGTACAGACAATGGAGTAGCGAAATGGATCTTTCATTCGAAGTAAGTGATTATAAGCGTCGCTTACAGTGTGTCAATGTAAATGTAAAATGTATCGCATAATTTCGTTTGTCTCTTCTTAATTAGGCAAAAGAGAAGGAGGAAGAAGAGGTGATGAAGATAGAGGCGTTTGACCTAGTCCAAGGTCGGTCATTACCTCTTCAATAGCTTCCGTCATTCCACTTAATCCTTCCACTGACCATCTTCCCCTTTCGAATTGGCAAAGGACTTCCGCCACCGTTCGCTTTTCTATTCTTTCTCAATTTCTCCGATTAATAGGAATGCTATCGAGAAGAATAATATGCTCGACTAGCATTCGATCCGCTAGAAAAGGAACCATAGACTATTCGGCATTTCTCAGTCACTGCTTCTATGAAATGCTCAAGTTAATCTGCGAACGGTTTTCATGTTAAGAATTGCGTTTACCGTTTCGATGTGAGCGTCCGTTAGAAAAGATATAAATAAATCATTTTCGCAGAACTAATAAGGTTTATGAAAGGGGATACAACAATTAAGTTTAAAATCAATAATGAAAACCTTTCACTTTTTGCTAAAATTAAAATAAAATAATCACATGATGTAAATGTTCACTAGTAGTAAGAAGCTCTTGCGAGCTTACGATTCTCAATCGACTTCTTATATGATTCTTTATTTGATTTAAAATTGATTGAAATGTTAATTTGGAAGGCGTAAATTGAACGCGGAAGAGGTGAAAAAGTGGGATTGGAACCCTTAAAATAAATTTGATCCGAACGAACGAGGGAAAAAAAGAAAATATCTTCCAGGAAATACATTCTGTGAGTTGCGTAGCTGTATTTATAAAATCTCTGATAGTAATTAAAAGAAGCGACAGGATACTTTAACGAAAGTCAATTCAAAACAAACTACTAGATGAGTTTTCAACAAGAGTTTAAGTGAATTTTTATCACGCGTGAATCGCCGTAAGGGTTCGTCTTGCTTTTACGGAATCCGAGACTCTCCAAGAAAAATTACATTTGCAATAAACGACTCAAATACAGCGACGATTTCTCAACGTCAAACTATAAAGATGCCCATTGAAGTAATAGCTCCCAAACCAAATGTGAAATAGAAAAATAAGAATGAAAAAAGGTGTGAAAAAGTTAAGAAGACGGATATAGCTATGCATATGAATCAAATAGAATGAAATTGGAACTAAATAAGCTTAAATACTTCCTTTAGAAATGCACGTTATTGTGTGATGCTTAAGTATTCCATTAATTCAGAGGTCTTTGATAATCCATAATTATCATCTATTCGCTACGTGGAAAGAGTTCTTTGTGTAAACGTTCCTAAAGTTAGTTAAACATATGCAACTAAACACAACCACAAGCAATAAACGTATGGTGGAATTATCTAAAAAAAACACGTCCGGTTTCCGGATATACAGCTGTATATTTGGTTGTCACGTCATTATTTTCGCCATGATTCGTTTCTGAGACTTAATACAAAATGTGAGTGAATTCACATAAAATATAAACCATTACCATCAAAAAGTAAAAAGTACTCAATGTTGTACAGAATACCTTTTTTAATTGAATTCAAATAATGTATTAATTTATCATTCAATCCAATCTCATTACATACAGAGAATGGTATATTTTTGCTGCTACAATTTGACTACGTATTCCATCACGATTAATAAACACAATTTCCTATCAATGAGAAAAAGAACGTTTCCTCTACCACATCTGACCACGTGTCTGATAATTGGGGATAAGAACACACTGACCTCTAAAAATCTTTGCTAACCGTTACAACTCCCCCGCAGCACATTTTTCCGCTGAGAAATATGCTAAGGATTCCTCCTCTGATTTGCACTCGGAGATATGTTCATTTTACGTCTTTCGACTTATCGAAATTTTTGAGTAAAATCAATATTCGAAATCCATGGTATCAAACAAGTGGCTTAGTAATTTTCCAGAATGTTTCTTTTAACGCCACTATTCCTAACCTAACCCCATTCACCTACATATACGTATATAAATATATATTTCACATTTAAACCTATTTCAGCGGAGTTACATCATCGTATCTATTTCATATTTGCTTGAATAACGTTAGACGATTGAGATGAGGTAAAGAAATGCGGCATTTTATACTACGTGCACTTGAGTTAAGGAAAATAGATATAACCCACAAAAATGTGTCTATATCTTGAAAATAGGGGAACTTTTTGGATACGAGATGGAAAAGATGGAAAGTTGATCGAATGTCGGAATAATAACAAATAAACATCCGTAACAAACATCAAACAATATCTTCAATTGTTTAGCAATGATCCCTCATCGATAACAACATAAATCGTAGCTAGGAATAATAATTAATTTATCAATTACGTTAGTCCGTAGTTCATTTTGAAACCAGGAACCAATCAATCAATTATTGATCTGTTACTTTTCTTTCAGGGAATCGACTTTTGTCGGAGAAGTCACTCATTTTTAACAAAGGAACGAAGTCACTATATCTCCACAACGAAGAATAAATTATTTCCACTGATGATTGATAAATCCTCAAAAGTCTAAACATGAGTGAAAAGAATCTACCGAATAAGAATATAATAGTAAAACTGTATGGATTTTTACGAGGTATAGATTTCTATACATTCTCACGCAACTTCAATCCATGTTGCTGTTTTTCTTAATTATTGTTCATCTTTGTTTAAACGCAGTTGTTTCACTTCTGTCATTCCTCCTTCCTTTCATTCACATTGTAGCAGATGAATTTTGAAAGTAAAACATTTAAGGAAAACGATGTGAATGCAACTCACTGTAAAAGTCTCGAATGATTGGTGTGACAACAGACCGAAAAGAAATAAAAGAATGCCGACACTAATGCCTCTTTTTCAGCCGACTCAGATAACGAAAGCGGGATGACGTGGAGAGAAAATTGAAGATGCTGAGATTGAGTGCGGACCACAACTGAGAATGATGCTCTATAGATCTGCCGCCGTTTTCTCGATTACGACGCCGGAGAAAGTTTGTCTGCTACATATTCTACCAAAACTTTATGACGAAATTATTTAAATAAAAGCTACTCTGCATCATCGGTGAAGAGAAAGTGCTCCATATACTGCCGCGGAATTCCCGACGATGTTTCCTGTGGATCGAGTTACTTTTTGCAGAGTAATTCTCAAATATACGAAGAGCTTTCGCTGAATTTTTTTATGTATTTTATCGGATAGACTTTGGATAAACGTAACCCTAAGACAGGTAATACTACAACCGACTAAAAACTATAGTATTCTATTAAAAAGAATACTATTTAGGTAAACTTTGCAAACATTCAAATTATAATTTTAATTCGCTATTTTTCACTCAATTTCTCTCACTGAACATGGAAATTCAAAGATTCATTTTCATGACTTATCGTCAGCTAGGATTGTAAGTATTATTCTCAAAGAACCTCATTTCTTTTCATTCCACGATCAGGATCTATTTTTGATATCCAGAGACGAAGAATTCCGTTGAAACAAATAAGAACACGATAAAAATATAAATACTAGAATCCAGTAAATTTGGTACGAAGTCTGTTTTTTTACTTCAAATGGAACTACAATCTAGTATCACATAATTTTCGAAATAATTTTATATTTGATTAAAAATTAATTCTATTCCACTCATCTTAATAAGAGGTCGAAAAACTCTTCCTGAGACGACTACGTCAATGAAGCATCGAATAAAGAAAGAACCGGCGGAATACTGACCTAAGAAAAGATTTTCTAAATGCCACCGAAATGTGCATTCTTAGAAGGTCAGTAATTCTTTCTCTTCGATGAAGAGGACCAATGCTAGTCGGCTTACGGACCTCTTATTCATTAATAGTCGAGTTCCTTCATCTTTTCTTTCCATTCATCTTAATAATACATTTTAAAAAATGGCTCAGATTCATGAGACATACTTATGCATCATAAATGAACTGAATATTATACACTAATCAACCCTAATTTATATTTTTACAAAGAGAGGAGGCCTGAGAAAGAGGTAATTTGAAATCGCATCATCGGCAACTTGTGGATGAAAGCTCCGAAAGTTTTCTCCTCTTTCGCAAACGAGGGGCCGTCGAATTTCCTCCGGCGAATGAGACGGATGAGTGTCAGTTCATTTCTCGAAACCGGTACTGCGTCATTATCCGCCCACGCTTTAACCCAGATAAATATCGAAGCCTATGAATTTGAGAAATGCCACCGCGGGCCGCACGAACTGGGACGTCGCTGGATTCCTTCGCTTCAAATAACACGATCCGGTCTCTTTTAAATATGCCCGGTCCCTTTCAAACGAAACACGTGGTAAAAAGACCGCTTAAGATGATCTGCTTCCCGCTTAAGACGCGGATCCCCAGATCATCCCGCTAAAGCCAATCAATTGTCAGTATATAGAACATTTATATTACACTTGTCATCGTCATCTCTCCTCTACTGGTCTGTAAAACGATTACTAGCGAATCACTGATTACAAATGACTAATTCTGTGAGCATAAAATCAATATATTCCGAAGCAGAATAATTAATATCTTACCGCCGATATGAACTCCGAGATTGAGTAGAATCTTCTCTATCTTTTTTCTCGAGAAAAAAGTTAGGTTGAAAATCCATTCGGATATTTCATAGCAATCTCAAGTTGTGAGCATATCGAATTAACCCCATCGATGGACTTGATGATTGAAAAAAGTTAAAGGAAGGGCAATTATGAAGACATAATTAACATAAAGCAAAATACAACTCCTTCAGATATCTACTAGAATAAAATTCGTCTCTTTCTCTTGAAGATCCTTGGAAAATACTAGCACAAATGATTAATAATGATTTTGACACTATTAAAATTAAATTAATTATAAAAGAAATAATTCAGTGATGACTATTGCAGAATTTCAGCGTAAGCAATACGGAGGAAATATCACCATCAGTCAGTCAAAGTTTGGGAATAGAATTTAATATTGGTACAAATTATATAACGAGGTATTTACTCCACACAAAACTGGTGATGGCTCGAATTGAATTTTGATAGAATGAGGGCGGTTTTCCGTTATTTTCTTCCTCGAGTTAGAATTCCGCTCAAAACGGAATTCGAAGAGAACTTCCGAGTCGATATTCAAGAAATAGAAACAATGAAGCAGATATAATGAGTCCGAAAAGTGCTGCCCTATCTATCCAAAGTTATGGAAACACTTTGGGATTTTATGAAAATAATTTAAGATTGGAATTCTATCGAGATAGCTGAGTTAGAACGAAATTCTGAGAAGTTATCGACTTTAATTGATTATAGTGGTTTTTCGAGAATCGTCACATTTCAAGAAGCAAAAACCGGGTTTTTTTAATACATGAAATTCACCACCAATTCCTTTTTTTCATATAAATCTCACTTCTTTCATGGGTACTAACATTGGAAACCCTTGAAATGTCATTATGTATCCAAATTCATTCCATTCGACCGTTCAGAGGAGGTTAATCTTCCTGAAAGATAAACATAAAGACATTGTGAATATCACAGGTACACATGAAAAATTAATGTTGGAAATCATTCCTTTAATCAGGTGAAACTGCTCAACCGATCGTGAGTAGACTAATCTCTAAAATTAATGCCAGTTCTGGGAATGATATATAAGCATCGATAATTAGATTAAAATTACTAATTATCTGCGTAAGTCGATTAAAATACACCTCTAATGGAGGATATACAATAGAAAACGCAATATCGGTCCGCGTGACTCGGATTGTCCAAAATATCTAGCTTTGATTCAAATGATTCCGATATGTGGGGCTTGAAATGTAGGGAGAGCACGAATGAGGAAGTGAAACCCCTTTTACGCAACAGCTAAAGAAGCCCCACCGAATCCCTAAAAGACCTTCCCTTCTTTCCCTTTTTCCAACGTTCTCACACTCGGGAAAATGTCTTTTTTGGGTCACCAAAGCATCGGCATGAACTGCACCTTATTAATCGAACTTCGATATTGAGAATCATTACATGAACGAGTGCAAATATTACCGACGGATTAATTCTTCCCCACGATGAGTTCGGGAAGACAAATTTCTTTATGGCTCGCGAGATAGAGTGAGTCATAACTGATACATTGTATTAGTTTTGATTATTGATATTCTATGAATAATGTTATTGAATGTGATATAGTAAAATGTGATATTGTTTGATGACGATATAGTCATAATTCTATAGTTGGGTTTAATTGTAACTTACGTTTTTGTTGCGTACATTTTATTGTATAACTGTTGTATGTGTTGTTATGTAAAGTATTTGAAATTGTAAGGTGAGTTGAAGAATTGTTGATATTGTTGTAATAGTATAGTGATATTCGTTAAATAAATTTGCATGAGGAGCTGCCTTCGGGAGGATTTTGGAGGGCTTTTCCTCCTGATTGGGCCAGTCAGGGATTTGCCCCTCCAATGACCACCACAAGGCTATTTTTAGTCATAGAATATAAATAAAATAAAAATTAGCAAAACTAGAAAGAATAATCGCTATTTGTGCTACCAAAACCATACAAATTACTAGATAAATTACGCCAAGACCTATTGGGGTTAAACTATAAATTAGAGTACTTTATAGTATTTCACAAATCAAGACTACGAAAACGATAAAGATGGTGCTCGTAGTTCTTATGAGAGCAAAGATGCTTAAATCAGTAAATTGGAAATTCCATTTCAAGCCAGAAAGCTATCATATACAGCACGGTATCAAAACAATTAACAGATATAATAAAGCAGCATAAAAAATAACAAGATTAAAATTTTTATCAAACTTGAAAAAAAATATTAATATAGAATTCTAATATAAGAAGAAGTAAGAGAGATAAAAGAATAGTGACCGAATACAGGTATAGGTGATAGATGAATTATCAATTTAAGAAATCAGCAATCGTTCTTAAATGATGACGGAGAGAAACTCTTCTCACCCAAATGAAGAATGAATGCTGCGGATATATGGTATGGGATAACCCAATTTTAGAACTCTAAGAAAATGCAAATCATCCATAAACGATAGAAATAAAGATGAGAATCGGAGTAAGAGAGAAAGGCTAAAAAGGAATATCGGAAGTGTGCGTTGTAAAAGCGATTTATCAAAGGTCAAGATGAGAAAGTTGGTCGAAAAAAAGAACCCTAAATGACGGAAAGATGAATAGCGAATGGATTCGGTATAAAAACTCCTATTTTATTGAGATGATAAAGGTATGGCCCAAGAACATACTTTCTGCGACCTGTCGTCACTCTAACAACATAAAATGGATCAAAAATATCCGCAATCAAACGTCCAACAAAATTAAAACTATTTAAAAATTTACAACAAAAATTCATTACAGATAATGACAAAATTGTTCGGAAGGGTTTATTACTTCTAAAGTCAACACTTACTCTCTAATAAGTAACATTATCTCTGGTTATTTAAATTCAACATCAACTTCTTGTATGCATTTTACTTGCTACTGTCAGCACCCCTTCCTGTAGGTGTTTTTATACAGAGCTTTAGTGTTTCCTGGGAAATTACCTAGGTTTTTTGTACACCCAAAATATATTCTCAATTTTTATGCTTTATTTTCTAAAAAACTTTCTATCTAATCGATAAAGACATCGGGTTAGACGTAAGAAGAGACTGATAAGTCTCAATCTCGCCCGGAAATAAAGACTATTTCTAATTATATTATCAATATTTAAATCATGCACCACCTTTTTATATTAATGAAAAGGCAGAGTATGACTTAAAATATGAGCATACGAATTATAATAGTATAAAATCCAAAGGCGATAACGTCGAATGTAAACTGCTAGAATTCTCGATTGACATGAATTCGTTTAAGAAAACGTTTCTGTTCCTAACAAAACATGTCCTTATCAATTCCAAAGAGGCAGCACTTACGTAAAAAGAAACTTACGTAAAATCTTGGGTGGTTTTAATGCTATTCCAATAAACAAACCAATCTATCTTCGAAGATAAACCTCGATTTCCTTTATCCTAAACAGTTCGGGTGAAGGAGAGGTTACTAATCTACGTCCAACCACAATCTTCCTTTGTTCTACTATATGCTACGGAAATATTTGGGCCGAAAATCATTCTCAGATAACCTTTAACATTGTTCTTACCATTTTCTGCGATACCCGCTTGTATAATCTCTCTATAGAATTCTATAGGCTGAGATAGAGATTGAAGTCTTCCATATTCAATAGTAAAAAAATCGCATATCTTCTTCAGAAGAATTATGCTTCTCCGATTCATTTCCAAATCGGAAGTTTTCAAACGAACCGTTAACTTCCGAGCTAGTTAGATAAATTATAAACGTAAAAATGAAGACAATATATGTAAATAACTTATTTCCGAATTATTCCTAAGATAATGTTGAGCTTTTTCTCATAGAATCTTTCTACAAAAGTAATAAAGATAATTCGATAGCTAGAAAAAAAATGTTTAAGCATCGACCGAGATCGAGAGATCTGAGATTTTGTTTATCAAAGAAATCAGCCAAAAATTCTTCGGCAAATAGTTTCAAAAGCTTCTCATTAACTCATTACATACACTTTGAGTACCTTTAGGCATATGGCAGAGGGTGCATACACGATGACTTTACTTTCCTAATCATTTACTTTAGCGTAACATTCTCGGGATAAAAGGAATTATTGAATGGACTGGCTACTATTTCTTCTCGCCTTATCAGAGAGGCCTGCGTTACAAGGAGGACGCATAACATTGGCTACATCTTCTACGAACGTACTCTCTCTGAATTTATTAAGTAAATCTAGTCTTTGATTGGTCCTTATTCTAAAGATTCCCATCCTGCTTCCTAAAGTATCCGAGTAACGTAACTGATGTTTTGGAGGAACTCATCACAAAATGTATTGCCTTTCGTAGTACTTTTCTGATTCGCAAATAATGCACATTTCGGTTCCATACACTGCATGCACACCCGAGGTGAGGCCTAACTAACGTAAAGTAACGTTGCTCGCGGACTTTTTCTTCCCTTCTACCTAATATTCTCTTGACGAGTTTCTTAAGGTTTCTCCGCATACATTATGGATGTTGGTACTCCAAGTTATTCGTGAGTGTTTGTACGAGATATTTCACCGAATCGACTGTTGATGTTATTATCATTAAAAATGCGGGGGAGGATGTTTACCAACCATATGGAAAAATTTAATTTTATAAAATCAAAGGTAAATGTAGTTAAGGTGCGTTTTGGCGAAATTAGCATATCTTTACACCGGAATGCAGGAATTGGAAATGGGTGATGATTTTAGAGACTCAGAAAATGATGAGATCAGGAAGTGAGTGAACAAGATTTCTATTTATTTTGACGGGCAAATGAAAAAAGAAAGTGGCCGAAATCTTTTGAAAATCTTTGGATCAAATCATTAATATTACTTATCTAGTACATGTTAATTTTCCTTTTCCGATTTTTTAGCGCGAACATCGATGTCGTTTGGAAAAGTAATCAATCAAAGTCAAACTAGAAAGGATCGCACCCACGTCTTATTAATTCCGCATCCTCAAATTATGCACACTCATCATTTGCATTTGTGCACCACGAGAAAGTGCATCATGCAGAATATTATGCAACGACCTTAAAGATAATTATGGGGCATTCGCAATCGATGCTGACTCCAAATGCATTTTCTATGAATATCCTAAACTTGTATGAGCACTTAACAGAAAATATTCTACTAAGTCGATCGAAATGGTACACTACCGTGAAATACAATTCAAGACAAACAACTGAAAAATAAGCAATGATGATATCGGAAACCTATTATTTCAAATTGTTCTTGACATACATTAAATGACGAAAACTAATGCAATACTCATCCTACCTCAACATTAACTATCGCTCTTAGTAAAATTAATATCCATAAATAGAACTTTAAAACTATTTCGAAAAAGAATAAGATAGCATCAGTCTCCGGTTGATCTTCCTCAATTGGAAAAATGGTTACAGAATGTATAGCAAGGATTGTTAGTATAGATTTACCTTAAAATCTGTCCAAAATAGACGCGTAGCAACGAAAGGAAAGAGTTAGAATAGGTCTTTGAAGTGGGCCAGACATATTCACTCTCTTCCTCACAATGAATAAAAGGAGTTCGGCCTTGGACTACGCATTCTTACTCCACCAGACACGAAGATAAAGCTGGTTAATGGAAGAGATATCGGACGACGATTTTCCAAAGCTTATCAAAAACGTAAAAGGAGTGGTAGAGCATTCACTTAAGGATGCCGCCGTACCCACGCCATACTAACAAAAGTGACATAAAATCTAACCACTCACACCGATGCTCAATCAGTTTATGTAAAAGTTTCTTATAAACAAATTTTATAGGGAAAATGTATTGCCATCATCCCTATTTTCCTTAGAACCAGCGAATAACGTAATTTTTGTTATTTTTTTATAGCGTAGGCTCGATGATATTAAACCAAGAAACAATTAATGTATACGCTAAATTATCATTATCTCCGGAAATTTTTCATTTCTTTCTTTATCTGGATCATTAAAATTACCGAAAAATTGCTTGAGTAGATGTATTTAAACGTTTGCACGATACGCCAATTCTTCATTTCAAAGGAATCTATCTCTTGTGTTCACATCAGAATCAGTGGAAACTATCATAATTTATGATTATGTTATTTATTTTTCCGCCACCAAAATATCTCCAATCTCAGGATACTGAATATCTCTCAGAACACTTCAACAAAAATAAACAAAATTTCAAAGTCTACGTTTTCAAACCAGCAACACCTGAATGTTTGTAATTTATATAGCTAGAAAAAAGGTGAAATGAAAAATCGCTATTGTGTTGGGAAAATACGAAAGAAAACTATTTGGTCAGCCGTAAAGATTTCTTCTCAGTTGCATTTATGCATATTGTGCCTGAGAAGCGCATTTCATCTCGAAAAATCAAAACAAAGAAATTGCGATGAAAAGGAATGTGGAGAAAGCCATTTGGGTTAAAAAAGCCTCCGAAATGCAACGCTTTGCGGAATGGCTGTCACTTGGACTTTATACCAATTGCGCTTTGCTTTTTACAATGTCGCATTCTCCTTGAAGAGTCAGTGTGCAAAATCACCGAAAAAAATCACAACTTACACAGCAATTAAATTCAGAAAATGCATTACCTTGATACCTTAACTTCGTCGTTATTACAAAAGAATACAAATATCGTACTGAATGGGAATTCACTGCGTAAACTCAGATGTTTTTAAAATGCCTGATAAAGTATTGAATAATATTATAATTAATATAACATAAGCGATGAGAATTCAATAAATAATTTTGTTCTTGAGAGAAGCTAGTGATGAAATATACTTCAGTTTGTAATTAAATTATCTTTTGTAAATCATCTTAAAAATTCATAAAAACTTCAATTTAAAATCAGACCCTTCACATGGTACAGAATCGCATTCATTTACATATGCAAACACAAACATATGCATTCATATATTTTTCAAAAATAGATTAATTCAAATACTATAAGAATCAAAGTTAGTTGTAGGATGTGGAAATCAAGTCACTGAAAACTGATAAACTAAATTCATTGCAAGGAAAAACTAACTTGAAAAAAGTTTAACGTAACAGGGAATCGAACCAGGGATCTTTCTCTAAGCGGGAGGTTTCTCTACTTCTTTTCCAAAGCAATCTCCTGAATAGAGGAAGGCACTGGGTTCGATTCCCGGTCTCGCCAAAATTTTTTCAAGTCTGTTTTTCCTTGGGATTTTTCCTGGCACTTATGTAACAATAACCCTCTTCAAAACTAAATTCGTTTCGTGCATTTCAATTTAAAAATGAGATACAATTAGAAGACCGCATCGTCATGAAATTGGCGAATAAAATTAAAACCAGTTCTAAAATATTCCGTCTCAACCATAACCTTCGTTCTTCGAAGAGTCTGCATTTTCTTCAAGGTATATTTGAAATTAAATTGGGATGATACGAACAATCAATGCTTTGTGAAAATATACAACCTCAAAGAACGAATTTTTCAGAATCGTACAACTCAAATAAAAGAATCTTCTTCGTGTGTGATCGCGTACTCAATCCGTCGCATAAATATAAAATCAGACGATCGGAAAAAATCGTCGCATTAACGACCGCTAATCTCACGCAATTGAACTTGGTGGAGACCTTGACAGAGAAAATATATGCACTCTGGAAATTTTAATTAGCTTTTAAAAATAGCGTCACCTTTGCTCTACCAAAAGAGAGGAAAGTTTCGTAAAATTCTTCTCCGGTTGGATTAGGATGTCGGGAGAGATAATTCACTCCGAGAATATGCAGAATGGAAAAGAAAGAATAGAATGATTGCGTCACGTGACCTTTAACAACAGAACCCGAGTATGCGTCCGGGAATTCATATCGTTACATTCGAAAAGGAGCTTCTTTTTCCTGCATACTAATCCGCTATTAGTTTCCTCTGCCAATCGGTAGATCAAACAACTGCTTCTCAATTTGCCAAAGCGAGTTCTTTCTGATATATTAATGTACATCCAATCCTTGTGGAAATCCATTTCAATTAACTTAAGTGTGATTGACGTAATGTGCGAGTTAGGCCTCACCTGGAATGTGCATGAAGTGTTTAGAACCGAAATGTATTGTATTCGCGAATTAGAAAAGGTACTACGAAATGCGTTTTGTAATGTGTTCCTCCGAGAAATCCGTAGGCGTTACTCGGATGCTTCGGAAAGCAGGATGGGAATCTTTAGAATAAAGAAGACTTAATTTTCTTGATAAATTCAGAGAAAATACGTTCGTAGAAGATGTAAACGATATTATGCACCATCCTTGTTACGCAGTCCATTGTGAGGAAGATCACGGATTCCATTCATATTTCTGAGAACAATAAGCAAAAGTGATCGATTAGGGAGGTCACGCCTTTAACACCTTTCTCTGGACTGGACCAGGAGAAACGCAGACGGCCGATTGACCTTTGAGGATGACCTTGAGCTCTTTCGAGAAAATGATAAACGTGTGGCGCCACTCCCTTCTTAAGGTGAGTCGCAGATAACAGATGCACTTCCTGCACCGCTGCTGCGTCAGGCACGCATTTTTCCGTTATAAGAGAGAAAACTCAGGCGCTCATATTTGCTGTTTCGGAACAATGCCTAAACGATTAGCAAATTGTAAAGCTTCGTTAAATCACTCGAGTCTTTACGGACTGAACTGTATTTTTCGGTATAGAAGAAAAATAAGTGACGGAACAAATATGATTCTTATGATTTGGAGTAAAAAAAACTCGACAGGGGTTAAAAAGAGGATAATGCTGGAAGATAAGACTGTCTAGTCCCAATTTCGCACAATAATATAGATGTTTGCATAAACCATGGTGTACCTAACAGTCAAATGACATGGACAGTATACTTAAGTTCCATTCAAATTATACGATTCTCCAGTAATCTAATTTATTTAATCCCTATAACGCATCTAATTACATATACTGGAAATGAATTTTCATGAATCCCTTTTTCATAAAGTTTAAAATATATTTCAAAGCAGATCTTTTCTAAAATTGCATTTTTCATACCAATCATTTGATATACATGGACTCGACTAGAAAATATGAGAAATACTAGCACTACTAATGCAGCAGTATATTTAAGAATTAAATACTTAATTTCTTTCACAAGAAAAATATCTCTTGCGCTTAATGTTAAATGTATCTGTCTTTTTCATAGGTGTGACGAAATAAAGCTACAGAGGTATTTCTCAGATGACAGCATTGAGGTAAGATTCATTTAGGTAAGTACTTTTCATTGAATGCAATGAAGTATGCTGCACTAACGTAGAATATTACAATTCATAGCCTTCAATCTGAGGAATCAAAGGCAAACTACTTCACTCCTCATCAGATCTTGTTTCAGAGCTTATGAGGGCTAATAGTTTGAGATCGAGACCGGTCTCCGGGCTGAAATATTTACTAAACCAGCACTATTAGTTATAAAACTACCAAAGTAATTGCATTTTAAACCTAACTGATAAGAGCGATAATTTTATTATACAATACTACCACATTTAGTCATTATGGCGACGTCAATTTACAGTAGAAAACACGAACAATATTACAAATTTCTAATAATAAAATTACAGAACGTTACTATGACCATTGTTACTAAAACTCCTGTCCAGTAAAGGTATTATTTCACAAGCTACACTATTCACAACTTGCACAGATGTAATATAAAAGAATAATTCGGTAGCAATAAATAAACCTACAATAAACAAATACACTATTTGAATTAAACAATTAACTAGAACGATTTCCCAGAAAAAATGTACAGAATATGAGTATATACATTACATTAACTTAATAAGAGCGAGTTAAATCATAACTTATGTATAACATTAAAAATTACTTGAACTACTAGACACTTAAACAATGTTATCACTAAATAAACTACTTCATTTTAAATGATTTTAATTTTGCTCTGAGAAGCGTTGTAAGACGTTGTAGACGTCCCACCTCTTTCTTCGGCTTTCGTCCACTTATTTTCGAGGGCTATGGAGTGCATATCCGACGATAAAAGAGATAAAAACGGACAATATTCAGTGAAGTGCTAAAAATAGCGCTGGAATATGACGGCGGGCTTTTTTATCATCTCGAATAAACCTGCTCTCTCCGCGTGAGAATCTCGGAGACACTGTCCTTCATTTTGACTTAGAGGAGAACAATTTGCCCCAGACGCATACAGTTACAAAGGAATTTAAACATTTTTTCTTCACCGACCTTAAATGCTACGACATAAAGAATGTTAAGTTATTTAATTCGGAATTTAACCTTTCAAAGTGCGGAATTCTCCGCTTGAGAAAAGCTTTCTGATGTTAAAACTTGTTTTTGCAATTGAACCTGTTTGTTTACTCATTAAAATGAACTACTTATTTATATATTACTTATTGTAGTTTTGCTTTTGTAATTTCCATGTTATCCACAGTTTTCCATGATACCTTTCATCTTGTAATATTAGTAGGATTACGTAGGTTTTACATATTCCAATTAATGGGGTGGGAATTAAATTTTCGAAATATTTGCTATTTCAATAAGAAAAAAATATATTTAGAATCCAAGCTAAGCTCTAAAGAAATTCGTTCATGAATACAATTCACTCTCTTAGCTAACGTTTGCTGTATCTTGAACAATGCATATTCCCAGATAGAAATTACCATCAAAATATAAATTCAAATAAATCTTAAGTTTCGACTTCTGGGAAACGATAAATATAGGTTCCTTTAAAACCACTTTTCCAATTGATGGACACGATGAACTTCTAAATTGAATCCCATGATTAGTCGGTCGTAATCAGGCAGAGGTAACTTCTCAATGCATCCGACGTACAAATTATTCCACACCCCTTCAGAATATTAAACTATCTCTTGCAAGACCAATGTCTACTTACACGCAGTGTGAATCGCTTTTTCCAAGAACCAGTTACTCACCTGTAAAATAAAAGAAAATTTCGTAAGTTAAAAGCGAAGAATAATGTACTTATCTTCATTAAAATTATAGAAAAATCGTCGAAAAACAAATGTTCAGAAGTAAGAGTTGAAAAACTTCCATTACTGAATTATGATTACAGAAACTGGAGACAATACCTCTCAATTTAATCTAACTTTTAAAAGTATCCCTGCAAATAATTTGCAAGGGATATTTAAGATACAAAAAAGGTTATACAACAGATCAGAAATATTCTCATTTTAAGGAAAAAGGATAACCCATTTCCAGTACTAATGATGAATACCGTATTCTCTTTTGAGACGTTTAACCATCACATTCTGAATACCATCTCCATTTTATAAAACCATTATCGATCAATTACTTAGAATCGTGGACAAATAATTAGAAAATTCTTATTAGATAGGCACAACGAAAGGAGATCTGTCAGACAGTACTTCCCGTCATTCAAACAAAAACCTTCATATTGATATTCAAGATAAAAGAAAGTATGTTGAGAAAAGATGCCAGAAAATTCAGCGAGTTTAATTTATTTTCAGATTCTTCGAATAATATTTAAACAAATTGTTTTTGAAATCGAAAGAACGAGATATTTTTGCAAGGATCCGACGAATAGCAAAAAAGGTTTTGCTGTAAATAAGTTTTATTGCTATATTCCATTATCTCCGAACACATATAGCTCTGGAAACGGAATTTCGATTCCGAAAAAACCCCAGAGGAGGAACAAGGGCAGCGGAATCAAATAAGACTTCTATAATAATAGCTTCAATAAAAGGTCGATGTCCCTCGGAGCAGAAAACACGATTCCACCCTAAAGAAGCACTCACGCCTAAACATACCCTCCCTCCACAGGTGGTATACGATCTCAAGTGAGTCTTTTATTCTCCCTACTGGGTCTATGCATTATAATACAAGATTCGTAAAAATATACTCAAAACCATGATAAAAATAACTCAACTCGATAAGCAAAGCATGAAGTACCAAATAAGTAAAAAAATAAAGTACATTTAACGATGAAATGCATTCGATTCGGCACCAATGCGGTTGTAAGAACACTTTCCCACGGTACGAAATCTTTCATTCGCTCCCACAAAATGGAAAACGACATCTCTGCTGACATTTAAGCACGAACGAGTTTCAATATTGCAAAACCCTAAGAGCACCACAAATCAGCAAGAAAATAGCACTCTACTGGTGTAAAGCCATCTCGTTGATTCCCTATTGGGCGAAAACAGTAAATGTCCACTCCATATATTATTTATGGACCCTGATTCACAATGCATTTACTGTATATAGTCAGTTTAAGCATTATTATTATTATAGTTGTTTCTTATTATTATTTTTTATTATTGTTTATTATTATTTAGTATTAAACATCGTATTAATGATTGTATCAATTATTGTAATAATTATTGTATTGGATTTTGGAGATAATGTAATTCATAGAAATAAAATACGGGATCAATGGTAAAATATGAAGAGATAAAAATGGAGAACTTGCAATGCGGAAAGTACTTGAAAAAAGAAGATAGGAATCCGAAAACAGTATAGATTAGATAACTTCCAAACGAGCCAAATCGTTCAAAGTAATCCACATGTAAACTTATCTCTTAACTTTGTGTGATATTCGCGTATTATGGCCATTGAAGTTCATTTAAATTAGGGGTTTTACTCAGAAAAACAAGATAATTGAAGAAGTTGAAATAAAGGCAACCCAAAGTGATTAAATTCTATAAACTGAAAATACTTTGTTCAAAGTGGAGTGAAATCGACCTAAACGGATGTCTTAATGATGAAAAACATTGAGTTACTTATTTCCAAGACATCCGTTTGTATCCATGTTGGAACATTAGCAATTGAAAACAATTCTTTTATAACTGGTAAATTAAATTTTGAGAAGTTATGAAAAATGATAATTCTTACATGTTTGATAAATTTAATAAAATTTCTGTCACAGCATGGAATGAAGTAATGCTTGCTTGAAAGGAGCTCACTTTGTTCTGTACGCGTTGCAATAAGACAATACACTTCTTTTCGACAGCTAGCAATTCCCTTCTTCTCGCCAAGGCTGGCAGTTTCTGTGTGCTGACAGGAAATGACAGGAGCGATAAAAAAACATAATGAGTGGGGGAGCGCACTTCTACGATAGAACTAGACAGAGAATGGGAAGTCACAAAAAGAAAGAGAGAATCTCACGAGAGCTAATTACAGAGTTATTAATTGATGCTCACTGAGAATGAGTCCATCCGTTAGGCAATTGCACCAACTGTTAATTGCCTCATCAAGCGTTCTTTTATTTAAAATATAACTTACAAATTGACAAGAATAATCCTCAATTCAGTGTTGTTATTCATTCTTTGTTAAGCATAATGCATGCGGAACGCCTTATGACTTGGAGGAATGAACGCTACGTAAGTGCAACTAATTTCACTTGGTTTCGACATAAGAAGATGCAACAATTTGGATTGAATCCAGAGATATTCCTGAATAACAGCAATTCTAAGAACGACGTAGAGACGTCATAAGATACCTTTCACACCTGACCACGCACGAGGAAAACCCCGCGCGCGATAAAATGTCTCCTATCACAGCCATTACTAAACTCTTCCTCCTCAACTTCAAGAACTCAGCTTGGGCAATAATTTACTGTCTTAATTTGTTAGATAAGATTTTCGAGAGATGTTACTGGGTACATCCGCTACATCCGATATTCACCTATGCGATATTCGCGCTTCAATTACCATCTGTATGTAACTTCGAAACGTTCAACATAATGTCATGCAATAAGTTACAAATATAGTAAGACGTGAGATGTTAATGTTAGTATATCTAGGGACTGTTTTAAGGTATATAGGGAATAATAAGATCCTTGTAAAGATATGCTGTGCCGGGGAATGAAGGTTAGGTCAATATGAGAGATCGGGAAGATGTTCCAAAGTATTGAATTGGAAACATTCGTTTTTCGACTCAAAACATTTTTGTTTTTCAGTAGTAAGTACGTTCTCCCACTCAATTATGTTTATTTTTTAATCATATGATGATTATTCTTATCTTACCCTAGTTAACATGCGTGCCAACAAATAATTGAAATAGTCTAGATTACATTTATAATTCTATTTATAGTTGTATCTGATATTTTGTAGGTTAGTTCGGTCGTGCATATTATTCTGTGTAATCTGTATTTGTACAATGCTTTCCTCGTTTTCACACTATGGTAAGGAGGGTTTGATACATTTAAGTTAACCCTCTCAGTATGTTTGTGTATGTTTTTCTCATCTCCATTCTTTGCCTTTTTCCTGCTTTAGATTATTTTTCCTAAGCTTCACTTACGGTTTTTTATATGCATTTCTGTAAACTGAGGAGAACTATCATTACTTCAGAAGGAATTAGCTGAGCATCCCACGAGTGCATTCAATGAATCCAATTCGGATTCGCCGTCAGAGAACCTTTACTTCCGTCGGACATAAAAAACACTCTCGTTAAATAAAAAGCGGAAAATGTAAATCGAGCCAATTATGATTGAAGAGAATTCTGCATTGGGGCATTAGTGATATATTTGAGAAAAGGAATCGCAGTTACCGGAAGGAGCCACTTCCTTGTCTCTCCCATCCCTGCAGACTCCCAAAGATGAGTAGGTTGTCGTTGTATCGAATAATTCATCTAAATCTACATGTGTACCCTTTGAGCCACCTTTGGGCGTGTGGCAAAGGATGTATGTGCCATCACTCTACTTTCCTAATCGTTTACTTTGGCGTAACGCTCACGGGAAAAAATGAATTCTTGAATAGACTAGCATCTATTTCTCTGATCTTCCTCGCAGTATCAGAAGGGACTACGTAACAAGGACGCCTTATCATAAGTAACAAGTAAAGTTATTTGAAAGAAATATTGTGTTTTACCAGTACTGACGAAAGATTAAACATTTTAGTCAGCACAAATATTCTGTATTTTTCTCACAGAATGCTGCATAAGGAAGGACCCGAAGTCAAGAATTACTATTAATTTATATGAAACGCTACAATGAGCAATACCGTCTTCTCATATGACTTTCGAATCTATCTTCCAATCTCCCCTTAAAAGATATTGATGACTAGTTATCAGGGCAAAACTAACGACAGCATCATCCTCACGAGAAAATTATGAAAAGTATTTGCTTGTCAGAGAAAGTTTCTCAGCAAGTATAAGCTTCGCATACAGTTACGCGAAAATTATCAGAAAATTCATTTGTCGAAATGAAGTCGCCATGATTCACGTATTTTCAGTCATTTGATACATTAGATAAAACAAATTCACCTGGTAAATCAAGTTCTAACCGCATCGAACAAACGATAAGCTCGTATGACACCCATCATAAGCCCACCTCGATTACTGCACTTTGAGATGGAAAATATTTTCTGTTTTTCATCCGAAGTAAGAGCCACGGAGAGCAGAGGAGAGCTTATCGAAACGAGTTTCTCAGCGAGCGAACCGAAAACACTTGATCGGCGAAGCATTCTGATTAGGCTTTTCCTTTCTACCGTTCTTTTCAGAGTTCATATTTTCCGCGCCGTTTAGCGGCTCTCGTTCGCTGAATATCATCCATTAAAAGACACGTTCTTGAAACGCTTTCTCAAGTGCACGCGGTATTTCACCTTCGCTAACACCGATTTTGGAGCCTCTAAACGCAAGACTTTCTTAGGGCTCATCAGCCTTCTATACTTCATGTTATAATCACGTTTATTTATGAATGCACCATATGTGAACCATAGTAATGCAGCATAAAGTAAAATGATGGGGAACTTAGGAAATAATTGGTATGTTACACCTGTACGTTATGCGTGTATTTATACACATGAATTATAAATTCATTTTTTTCCTGAGGTGAATACACCGCTTATGAACATGTAGAGGATTCCTACGTTCATTAATGGTTAAGGTAAGCGTAATCATACTCTATATGTACGACTTTAAATTATTCCCATTAAAAAAGACATTACATTACGTTTAGTATTATTATTATTAGTTGCGGATGGACTAACCGTCCGATGTCATCGTTGTTACGATACCTCACATAACTGAATAGATTATAGATAATTTTAACAGACATATTAAACAAACTATGACAATAAAGTTTTGCGATACATGTATGGTCCACTCACAATGGTATGCTATTACATTAAGAATACTGATATCTCCCTTATAAACAATAAATATCCGCATAAGCTATAGTAGCGTATATAACCTGCACTTCGTCAGTGGCAATTATAAACATATTTTCATGCATGGACAATTGAATTGAATACAATTGAAAGGACAATTGAATACAATTGAAAGGACAAATATAATATTAAATTAATATTTACACAAATTTTTCTATTATTTAGTAAACGGTAGAAAGGATAAATTAAATATCTATTTCTAAATTCTTTTTTCGATTTATGTAAGGGTTCTTAAGGAAATATAATTCATTTCTTTATTCCCCGATTGATCAAAGAATATCATGTGCTTTCTTAATATCAGATTTTGTTCATGATTTCGCTTTATAATTTTGTTCTTCGATTCTTCCTCTCAAGCACTCTGAAATATGCCTCCCAATCTATCCTCCTCTTTTCTAATGATTCCGAGCCTAATAATTTCATAGACCATATCGAACAATTAAACGGATCTCTCATACGAATAATTAAAACGAGTAATAAAGTGTAATTACCGACTTAAAGAACTTAAGAAGGTGAGCATAGCATTTCATATCCAATTCGCCTTTCGCTATGAATATAAGTACACTGCAAAAAAATTACACGAGAGAAAATTAAAGAGGTAAATCAAAATGGATCAATTATAATCTGTTCGATATATTCATTATCAGTCCCTAATGAGCTTTGGGCGTGAAGATTTTGTCATGAAGAGATGAAATATTGTGAATAGATAAGCCAGTTGAATGATGATGAGCTCAAATTAAAGGACTTCATTGAATACGCCGCCAATCTTTCCAAACCAAACCAAGAGTTTCATTGTAAATGAGAGCAACTCAATCTTAAGTATCGCACGTACTCCTATTGTTTTCCTTTTTCCACTGCTGAGAATGCTGTTTATCTTGATGTTTCCTTTTTACCCTTCATGTACTAACGTATTTCAAATTGTATTTGCACTGTTAAGTGTACTTGTATTGCTTTTTACTTCCCGTCTTACGGGTATTTCCCCGCTGTGCCATGTTGAAATTGAAAAATGCGGATATTATGATGAGCATCTCGAATGTGAGATTTAGCAAAATGTATAAAGCAAATGAAATGCTGTAATACAACATAGACATCGTAGCATTTCATAGGAAATGAAATAGACAAGAAATAGTACATAAAGTAAATTATAAAGAAATATAGAGTGTACTATAAACACGAATGGGGCAGCAAAGAACAAGGCTTTGAATGGATAGAAAGAAAGAGAGTTTCATGGAAATAGAAACAGTTAATGATAGTTGGTTAGTGGTTGGTCTGTGGAATTAAGTGTCGTAGTAGCTTAATTGGGTAAAGCAGCTGCCCTGAACGTGAGAGATCCGAGTTCGAGTCCCAGCTACGGTGAAAATCGATACTAATATTTCGAATTCATACCAAAAATGCAATTTTCCCCCTTCAGAGGACTTCATTGGAATGAATGATATCAGTAGATTACACACGCTGTACCTGCATATTCTATATTAAAGAGATTCCAACGATCAGTTCAGACTTTGGAAAAACTTTGATAAATCATTGTCAATCGTATTTAATACTCACTCTTATCTAATTCCGCCGGTTAAATTGCCTTGAATATTCTTCGGAAGACATTGCATCGATAAGTAGAGCCCAACCGAGTCACTTCAAAGGAGATTCAATTCCAACACAAGGACCACTCTTGTGTCTGAAAGAGGAGTGTTAAACGAAGGAGAGTTGGCGTGACCTGGTTTAGAAGCCGGGTCCCAGGTGTAAAAGGAAGCGCGGGTTTAATGGAAACAGATCGTTCTCGTGGCTTGACGTAGATTCGGGAACGATAAAAGCGGTTCTTTTTTAAAGGACGATACGATGTTAAAGCGAATTGGAGAGGATATAAAGAGGATCTTTCGAAAGATGGTGAAAAGGTAGAGTTATGTGAAAATCTTCGTCAGCTGAGTTCATTTCGCTCCCACCGAGAATCGCACTCTGGACCGCTTACACCAAAACCGAACGCGTTGCCCATTTGGCTATCAGGAGGTCCTCGAAGGATATGCAGACAGTGAATTTGACATTTTTTAACAGTTAATTAAAATTAATCTTAAATTTCAAAAATTTTTCAATGATCATTCAATCATTTAGCCATTATCTTTCAAATTTCGTCCCACAAATATGTTCGTTTTATGAAAAGCTTAATTCTTCCCACATTCTTCTCTATTTGAGCTCGAAGATTCTAAGAATAATTTCCAACTTCAATTACTCACAGTTATATGGGACATAATTGAAATATTATACAAAACTGTCAAATTATGAGGATGATTTAGATCTTTTGAAAAATTACAAAAGTTATGGTGATGAGTCAAGGAATGAGCAACTGTTTTTGAAATTAGACCGAAGGAATAATTTATTAAGAATTAATAAATTTGTGTATTGGAATGTGAATGCATTGGAATAAACCAAATAAGACATTAATAGTATTATGATTAAGTAGTTACCCTATTATGAGATCCTATTTATATGAAGATGTATGTAAAAATCAAATAAATACAAAACTGAGTACCATTTTTCCAGGAGATCCTATAGAGAGGTTATCCTCAACTTCTTTCTTTTCGAGAGCTAGAGAAATGTATATATTCCATAAAAACTGCTTAAAGTTAATCGCTAATTTTAACTTGCATTTGGTACAATCGAACGGACACATTCGATAAATCGCGTAAGAATCGATCCGAAGCTTGGAAAGCGACTTTCTATGCATAAATACGAGTAAAAAACGGAAACGTCCTTTCTCAATCGAGAGATGACCTAAAGCGAGATGCGCTTTCAATTTTTTGAGGTCACGAGTTCTGCAACAGGTTCTGGTAATGAAATCTGCCATTGCCTTGAGATGACATGTCGAGGAGAAAGGATACTCCCGATTAAATGGACATCGCGATTTTTCCTCCTTTGCCACAAAAAATGCTGAAAATTAGAGCGTGGTTCCGACATATTGGAATTTCGGATTCTAGAGTTTAAAAAATGGAAAGGGCGAAATCCAGAATTGATACCAAGGAAAGATAATTATAATGAATATAAAATGGGGGATTCTCTCCCGTGCAACCAACGAGTTAAATTCTTCTACTTTAATATTATCTTAAAATTGAGTTGAAAAGAAATGTGTTGGACAACTGCTTTGCCAATAGAAAATTACCTCGAAATGTGACAATCTTTGAAATTAAGCTTATCGATCACTGAAAACTGACTGTAATAATACGCACACTCGATTTCCAAGGGATGGTAATGAATTAATACTTATAACTACTTATTTAATTATGAAAAATGAAGTAAAATAAGGCAAGGGATATTTATAGAATCTCGTGGTTTAGGCAGGGTGAGAAACTTGGAAAATAAAATCACTGGTATGAAAGTAATCGCGACTATCTCACAATGCTAAAAGATAGGGAGTGCGAAAAATCTATTCCTCCAAAAACTAACACATACAAAAATACTGAATTTCAAATGTCCGTATAATAATATGAATGAAATTTACTAATTCCCTTAATCATGATAGACAAGCTGGAAAAAGATAAATCGGAATGTCAGCGTTCACTTAAATTTTACTAAGATTGACGGATAAAAGCAAAATAATTGCAATCGATTAGAATTCGTACAATAAATTCCCGAAATTTAAATACTGGAAGTAATGATTTTATTTGGAAAAAGCAAAGGACAGGGATGAAAAATAATCATCACCCTTTTAACATTTGTAATGGTTAATTTATCTTCTTCCCGTTAATGGACGTGATTTTTCAACATGATCCATATGAAATACCGTTTGTTTAAATGGCAAATTTTTCAAGGTCTACCACTGGGAGCGGAGAATTCCATTCCACCGGCAGTTAATATCGTAAAGTAAATCGAAATCATAAAAGTGAACGGGTGGAAAAAACAATGAAAGGTTTTGCAGATCCCAAATCAGTATCCGATCACATCGAAAGGAGGCGATAAATCCTAAAGTACATCCGAATATTTTCCGACAACCTTGATGTGTATCATATTGGTATGAACTTAAACAAGGTCAACAGCCGTCCTCAATAAACATCTGCCCTGGAAAAGTCGATCCTTTCTAAAGAGAACCGAAAATGCGAGGGAACATTCTCTAAACGCTAAAGGTCAAAGAGTGATTCGTCTGCATTCACATGGACCGTTATTTCCTCTTCGCTTTCTTTTATCTTACTTCATTTATTTTTAACCGAATTCGGGAAATTATTATCCGACGCCCAACACCTCTAAGTTCGCTACTCTATCGCAAAAATGGAGATAAAAAATGTTGGAATATGAAATTTTAAACGTAATATTTTGAAAGAAAATCTAGCGAATTTTAAGAAAAAGTCTTTCGTGTGTTTGCACAGAAATCCAAGAAAAAATTCTAAGGGATTATTTTTATTTTTGATTATTCAGAAGGGCTAGATAGGGTGTCCTTTTTATTCATCAAATTATGTTCCGTCTTTTTCATGAAAATTAATACACTAAAAGCCGCTCTCTCTCATTCAATATTCTTGCTTATGCAGAAACCATAATTCTTATCCTAATTCAAATATCTCCATAAGAAATATTAACGAATGAAACATTGTCTTTCGCCCTTCATTTAAGACTTTAATTTTCAAGTTGTCACTTTATAGCGGCAGACGAATTTGCTCAAATCATTTTTGATGCAGAATCAAAGCCGAACGCAGTCACGTACACCTCCGATTCCCTCTCAAACTTATTCCTCATCAGCCTTTTTGATAAATATTATCAAAATCTTCTTGAGCATCAATTATATACAGACGTTTCTTGGATCAAAGTATATACAGAGGATAGGAATGTACAGCCTAAACAACTGGCGCCATTCGCATGATACTTTTGTACTTGAGAGTCTTGACTGTATCATCCAATAAATATTACGAAATCGATCCTGGATATCATGGGCTCTATATCAGAAAGCTCCCAAAATCCTAATTTTCTCACAAGAATACATTGCGCGGATATTAGAAATTTTTTTGAGGAACTTCCCGGGAACATAAAATTTGAAAATCGGTCATAGAATCATTCGGCACTTCTCTGATTGAATCTCGGATACATCAACGCTCAGATGAGTATCATCTCCCTCTTCAGTTTCCAACGAAGAAAAAACTTATTTCTACTCACGTTTTCATTAATCTAAGATTGAAGAGTTTTAAATGCTGTTATCAATTAATTGACAGTAAGCTATCAAAGTCATCTTTCCATTACTCTAAACCTGCAGTGCATCACATCGTGGTTTTGCTATCTTCGAACTGACCTAATTACTTCAGATCGCTTCAAATTCACTCGGAAGACAGCATCGCATCTCGTGAACGGACCATATTGTGAAGCGGACCAAATGAAGAATATTGGGAATATGAAATATGTCGCAGATTACAGAGAAAATATATATAAATCGTATAAAGAATCAATTGATGTTCTCAGTAACAAGTTGTTCGTAAATGGAATTAAGTGAGAGACCATGCCTTCTTAATCCTACATCAATGTCTACATTCCCAATTTTTAAGAAAGTACATTTTTTTGAATAATTGCCCAATGCCCAATTGCGGGCCGCAGGATTAAACCCGGTGGGCCGCACATGGCTCGTAGACCGTATTTTGCGCAGTCCTGACGAAATAAGTAAAATAGATAGATAAGTAGATAATTTATAATATAAATAATAAGTATAAAGTATAATATACAATAAATAAAGTATAATATGTATAATACGTGTATATAATAACGTATATACGTATGTATAATAATATATAAGCAGATAGTTTATATGGGAATATAACTTGATTTAAGTAAGTAGTAAGTAGTTCAATAAGAATTGTCGCGAAAACTGGATTTTCGACGTTGGAATCCCCTTTCTTTTCTTGCACTCCCCTGGATTCGAATGGGGGTCATCTCCGTTGAGAGAAATCCACGGAATGCGGTCATCGCCAAATTGCCCCAACGGGACTTTTAATCCGAGATTATCAAAATCCCGGCAAAGTGAATTGCACGAACGCCAAGTGAAGGGATTCCGCGTCGCCCAATCTGAATTAGAGACTGTATTAAAGCGCGTGTTCATCTATTTACTAGTTAACAACTTCATGACTCGCAGAATCAATTATAGGTGCTGAGACTCGACGAAATGAATTTGGCTTTAGAAGTGGTTATCGAAAAGAGTTACTATGCCAAGGTTATCTTTCATAACTGTAGCTTAATAGCTTAGTTGAGTCAATAAAGTTAACTAAAATGGTTCTTTCCTTGGCCATAGATTTCTTTCCGTTTAATTAGTTGAACTCCGCGAGCAGTTTCTTCTTTCAACAGCATTTCTAAGCCATTCCCAGAGGCCAATATTTCGCATCTTATAAGGTTATAATAATTAGAGGTGTTTTATACTGCGGAAATAACAAATATATCTAATATATTTGAATCATAGAACTCTATTCTCGAAGATTTTCTCAGTTACATATGGAATAAAGTTTTAAGTTAAGAAAAGAATTAAATTCAGCCTTGAGGCCTTGATGATGCACCGATATTCTTATTAATTGGTTGTTAAAAAAAGAATTTGTAAAAAGATATCAGCGATGAGTTAATTACTGAACTAGATCTTTTAGAAGATAACTCTCTCCTGACGAACAAGAAGTAATATACTAATAATACTCTGAAACACTGAATAATGTAATCAAGAGTGAAATGCAGCAGAACTAAAGAGACAAAAAGAGAGTGCTAATTTTCACTTCTTTCACTTTAAGGAAAAACGAGCTTGAAAACGATCATGAAGAAGATCCCGGGTTCGATTCCCGGTCACGCCGGACTGTTATCAAGTCCGTGTTTCCTTGGGATATTTCCTGGGTGCACCTAAATAACGTCAGAGGAGAAAAATAAATTCGTTGCTATCTTAGAGTTAGTATGGAAATTCAGAGATATTTTGGACGGCAGACAAATGAGGTTACGCATGATATACCATTCCAAGCAGCTTTTTTCGAATTACACTACGGCATGAGCATAAAATTAAATTTCACTCTTTTTAAGAAAAGAATTCGAGAAATGTTCAAGATGACTGAGGAAAGTTTTGAGAACGTAAACAAACATACTAATATCAGGCAATTTGCGATAAACTCCGTCACTGCTAATTAGCAAGTAAAAAGATGCCTTGAGCAGTTTAAAAAGTATATAAAGAAACACCGCCATTATATTCAAATGGAAGAAAGATATATGAAATAATAACGTCACTTACAGAGGACATAATCGGTCACGTAGTTAAGGGCGTTTGTTTACTTCTGAGTCCGGTCTCGGAGAGTTAAGAAATACAGATATTGTGAATATTCCGACTTGTTTACTTCCATACGCGATGCTGCGATACGCATTCTGCGAAGAACATTTCCATGAAAACATACGAAAGAATTTGAATCCATTCAGCTGAATAAGCCAAGGGAAAGATACGCTATTAAAAAAGATTCGAATTTCTTCACACCTTAGGTCGTTGACATTCCGCGTTAATCCGAACGAAACATTTTCTTGGCAAGCAAATGTTATTCCGAAGAAAAATGAAATTTCTACGATTCATTCAAAGGAATACTTTTTAAAGAGTCCGAATCCATAGCGTGTAGCGAGATTGTCAAACTATTCACGGATAATTTTTAGCAGTATTTCATTAATATGCACCGGTTAGGACATTCAAAATGAAAAAATAAAGGATTTAAGAATAAAATTAACTTTGTCTAAAACGCTACAAAAAATCAATTATAAAATAAAAATCGCCACAAAAAGAAAAAAATGTCGATAGAAGACATATAAGTCATCAGCGGATTGACATGTTGAGGAAGATGCTGTTCAATTTAAAAGTTTCTTCCTTTCCTAGCTGTGAAATTCTAAGAGGTGATCACATTTATTGTCTGACAAACTAACGCCTCAAAATAATTAACTCCACGTAATTCATCGAATGGAAGTCCCCTTTCTCATCGCTCGATAACGGATTCCTAATCAATTGAGTGCCTTTTTCGAGATGCCGGAAGATGGCACTGGTGGCACTCGAGATAGGTCACTAATCGCATTCAGCGCTCTTATCCGGAGAAAAAGTTTGGTTCCGGCGTTTCAACTTCGGGTTAAAAAGAGTGGATTTCCAAATTAAAGACGTGACTATTCTTTAATATCACATTAGTTTAGTATTCTACATACATATAGTGGTAGTAAAGGTGTCAGAAATTATTTTAATTATACCTTTCTCTTTGGCGATAGAGAGTGTTTGATATTTTGAAAGAGGCAAACGGAAACGTGGGAATCATACAGAAAAATAAGGTGAAACAGTAAATAATAACGGAATACGCTAATCTTTTAAAAATAAGTTGGCATGCTATGTATTTAAAATAAAACAATTTTTGTTTCATTGATTCATAATATATTTTATTCCGAACCACTTCCGCATGAGAAATGTCCATCAAATATCTGACAGAAGTGTGCGTATCAAATGTCAATGGATCTCCATTCCATCACAGAATCTTATACAATATTCCGCTCTCAATGGATTCAGTTGAGTTTCGCTGTATTTGAAAACATTTGTTTCTGTCGAAGATTGTAGTACGTAATTATTCGGGAATAAGTGTAAAATTTTTACAATATAAAACTTAATTTAATAAATTTTCAGTTCTATTCACCCCACCCATCTTGTAATGAGAACAATAAATAATTTCCAAATTAAATTTTTAATGCGAAGAATTTCGACGTCTGAAGATGTCAACCCGTTGACGAAATTTATCGCATTAAAAAAATTCTACTCTGAAAATTACTAAAGTGTTTTAATTTAAAGATGGGTGCTGCTCAATTGCAATAATTAAGAATACTGAACACATTAATTTTATCCAAAGTGTGTGGAAATGAAGTAAAAGTTGATGTGAGTGATCTCTTAGAATCAATTTTGACGATTAAAATTCGAGATTAAAAACCGCAATGAAAGAATACGTGATGTGAAGTGAGCTGTCATTGGACAAATATCGCGGTTTGTGACGAATCAGACGCACGCTGTTGCGGTTTTACATTGACTAAGGTAAGAATTTTCTCACGCGGATAGCGCGTGCGATCGGCATTAATAATATCGTCTTGTGGGTGATTATGACACTTAAGTGAGAGGCGATAAAAACACTCTCTCGACTGTTACATCTCGAAGGAAATATACACCCAACTGCTCTCTATCTATTCCTGAGCAAACGGGAAAACCAAACGCCGTTTGAAACCTTAGATAACATCTTACGGATTGAACATCAGTTAGCTTAGAACACAAAAATCCATTCATATTAATTTATTTATTTCAAAAATATGTCACGAGTGTGGTAACGTTACATAGGTAAATAAAATCATTCGTATAAACCCATACAATAATAAAAATCCACAACTCCCATTAAGTTTAACGAAACCACTCATGCCTCATTTTTCGTGCGAATTTCGAATCAATTTTAATGTTAATAATTAATCCTTCGGATAAATCAAATTAGAAGGATTTCGAGATGTCAAAAAAGTCACCACAAAATTATGTTGGTGAAATGCATCATCAATATTTCCAATGGGATTCAGTAGTTTCGCACCTCTCCAGAAAAAGACGCTTCTTGGAATATATAAACAGTTGCATTTTCCTGTAATGCCTCACTTCCTTATGGAATGGCGTCCCGATGATCTGTTAGCACAAGTGAACACATATGCGATTGTGCGATACACCTTCAACGAAATACGACGACACGCAGAGGTCTCCTTGAATTGGGAGTCTGTTTGAGGCAGATTATTGTTCAATTCAAAATTATTTATGCCGATAAGATTATGGAGTGCTGTTTAAACATAACGGGATAATCAAGAACGTGGCTCTCCTTCTTTCAATAAAACAATAATGTCTCTATATCGTATAAAATGAAAGCTACTATAGATGCTGCTTGCAAAATGGCATAAGCCACGCGATTTTGATACCTCGTGAAACATTATCAACTATTTCTTTTATAATTAACAAACCTCTCTAAAACGAGTCTTCAATTTCATTTTGAAAATGGTCTGTTTCCGTGTCCCTCCTTATATCCCAAACCTTATCATAATTCCCGATCCACTTCTCATACTCCCTTCGACATTTTTTCCTATACAATATTATGAATACAATTTCCCCATTCCTTCTTTCTCTTTCCTTCAAAAACAACTCGCCTTTCTCTGTGGACACTCCACTCTATCAGCAATAAAACTTTTTCAGAATACCTTCAATTTTCAACTCTTCCGATTACACCTTTTCAACTTCCTCTGTAATCAATCCTGAGTATGGCTGCAAGAGATTACCTGCTTAAACCCATTGAACTCATACGGTAATATCCGCTTGTTTAGTTTTTTTCTTTTTTGTACTTCTTATAATTTTTTCATTGCTAATTTCACTTTTGTTTATCGTCAGCTGTAGTATTCCCCGTGCTGTAATTTGACGCTTGCTTAATATATAAATAATTTAAATGTAAATTAGATTTATACTATGCTGAACTTGAATATGAGGATATTTAACACGATATATATGAAGGTATATTCTGCAATAGAAATAGTATAGACGTTGGCCTCTTTTTAAGCAATTAGTTCAATCTTCTCGATTGAATCTATTCTTACAGTCGAAATCGATCAATCGAATTCAATATCACCATTATTTGATCTTTCCACAATTATTTATCTTTTAGTATATCATACATAAATGGTAGTATTTAATTAGAGAAAAGGGCACTGACATAATTATGCATATGATCCGCGGCGATTATGATAAAATCTTCAGACAGAATCAGAGAATTTCTAAAATATTTCACAAGAGTCACAAATAACTTTAGACGCTTTTCCACCTTTTTTATCAATCGTTGGAGAAAAAGCGAACTTATATTTGGAAGAAATGAGAGAGCATACAACACAAGATAAGCGCATAATTAGCGGAGATAAAATCCTGCGATAATACAACGGTTATTAATATTCATCGTATATCTTATCATGAAAATAATGTTCTGAGGAGCTAACGAACTCTGTCTTCCAAATTATTCTTATCGGCGGTTTAATACGAATGACCTTTTCCCATCGGTGACCGGTTTTCAAGTTCCGAATATCATCGATTTTACGACCGAAAAAACAGCGATAATGACCCATTGTTGAGGAAAACAGGAAACTTAAATGTTCCCAGTCTTGGAAATAGTACAGGTTTCTCGCATTTTCACGGACATCCACGTTTCGATAACTCGCGACTCGAAAGAATAATCGCAAAGAAACTCATAAATATTACAATGAAGCGGAAGCTATCCGTCAAAAATGTACTGCTATTTCTTATCGGCAGGATAACACGAACACTACGTCTCCAAGTGAAAAATTATATTTTCTCCACTCCGAGCGTATGCTTACCGATCCCTTATAGTTTCCGTAGTAAATATGAACTATTGATTCATTCTGATATCAATTATCTTATATATCTATATGGAAAATACGGAGAAGTCAATACACTATAGATGATATACATATACTATTATATAAAAACATTAAGCGGCGCTGATTAAAGTGCGAATCCATCACCCACATTTCTAGAATTTATTTAATAGCAAATGAATTCGAAAAACAACGACAATCACCTTTTTAATTCACGGAGAGACAGAAATATTCGATAATATAATATGTAAGAGGCAAATTTATGTTTAAGCAGATGTCAAAATGTTAAAAAGTTGCATGGATGAGATGGTTTACAGTTTCAGTCGTCGAATGAATTGAATGGGATGGAAATCCGCTGATATTTTCGTATTTTAAAGAATGAAGGAATAAAATTGCGCATTCTGGAAGTGCATCATCGCTTCTATTCTTTCGGAAGCGTTTTATTGGCTCCTGGGTTTGAACCCGAACCTCCTAAGTGATGAGAATAGTTTTTCTAGTACTTTCTACCTTTTAGGAACATAATGCAGTTTGTCTCATATCACTATATAAAACCGTGTCTAAAATAGAGAAGGACACTCCACAAATAATATACATATAAGGAATTATCGAAACATTTCTTATAACCCTTCGCTTAGTAACTCAATTTACAAACGCAGTCGCATCTACCAAAGACATTTCGACCCCGAATCTCATACCTTCGACAAAATATGATTTCAAAGAAGGTCTTCAATCAAATAGTCTTCAATTTGTATAAGAGAAGGGATAGCAGGTCGTGGTTACGGTTTGGCTACTTCTTCACCCTCGTACACGAAAGCCGAGTTCGAAATCTCTGAAAATACCTTAAATAGAACTCGTGAACTATGATTTACTCCCGTGATGAAATCAAGGAAAAGGATAATCCAGAAGTGTTATCCTCCCAATGATAACATCTCCGATTCGAATTGCATATTCTTGAGGATAAAAGGTGCGGCTGCTTTGTTCGGTGATAAGGAAGCAAAGAAACAGCAGGAAAAATGGTTGATTATACAATACTAAATGGACATTGAAGGGTATAACTGGTCAAAATGATGTAAAGGAACCAATTGATGATGAGAAAAATATGGGTCATAAAAGAATTGAAATTGTCCATAAAGTAGTTGGTGAAATATTCTAATATTTCTGGAAGAGTGAATATATATTAAAGAGCAAAAGAAATATCCTCAGATTCATGAGGAGATGACCAGTTCTTGGACTTCTACAATACCGGCATCGGTATAATACAAGAAGTAAGCGTAAGATACGTTCGGGAATGGACGGTATTCTGTGTTATTGTATTCCGTCCTATAGACGCAAGAATCGGAGAAATTCTTTGCAACAGAAAATGTGATTAATAATGGTGCAAAGGAGAAAAAGCAGGGGCTGAGCAGGGAGTCAGGAGAAAAAGCAGGGAGTGGTATAAAGAAAAGAGAGGTAGCTAAATAGAACGGGAAGAGAAGAATGGAAGGAAGTGTTCCCCTCCAATATGAAACCCGTATTGCCTATCGCTTCCGATTGTCGGTTAGTGGCCCCGACAGGAAGTGGGGGAATAGGGGTAAGGATGCGGGTGTGAGGCTTTTCTACTCATGCTGCCCTATTTGCAACGGATCAGACCTTATTTATCTCTCGGACGAAGTTAATTAATTCCGTGGACTGTCAGAAGATCCATCAGTAATCCATTTTGACGAAAAATTGAATAGAAAGCACTCAGAGAACTGATACTGACCCTTTAGGTCAGAATAGCTCCATAAAATACTGGTGGTAAATGACTTGATAGTCATTATGATAGAGACCTATGACAAATTCGAGGCCGAATTAATAGATTCTATGTAAGAAATTATTCATAAATGGATAATTACTGCCACTTCATATTAGGGAAACATAGCGTCAGCTACTGATTGAAGAAATTTACACCAGAGTAAAATGAGAATTTACTAGTTAGGGTGACAAACCCAGAAAATCTCCAGAAAATTATTTATATTTAGAAGATAAAATTTGTAGAATTAATCTCGACCAGTTTTTGAGGCATAAAAATAATGGGCTTTGCTTTAGAATAATTGGAACGATTACATTGCCAATAATGAAGTTTTCAAAGCTTCTGTGAATAGAAAGGAAGGGTGAGACTAATTGTATGGAGAAATATAAGAATTAAAGCTAGTTTTTGAAATCAGGATTCAATTTTACCATTTTAAACTTTCTTGCATAATTACCTTGAACTAACACTGAGTTGGCATGGTTTCATATAGGAAGCGTAAGATTTAGTAAAGCCTCGAATTCGGTTCCATGACATAATCGCTCATGAAAAAATGGACAGAAATACCCACTGCACAGTGATAATAGCCCACGTTCTAAGATAAAAAGACAACGTTTTCTTATAATATATAGTAGGAGTTCCTCAACCGACTACTCAATCCAATCCAACCCAACTCAAAGCAGCTAATTACGACCTGGTAAAAAGAGCCGAGTAACGATATTTGCTGCATTCTATTCAAAAATAAAATTGTGAAAAATCTTAATTTTTTATCGTAGAACGTCATTCAAAAGAGGCTGAACGAACATTTCAAGAACAAAAATTATACAATAAAAATAAGGATATACGATAATACTGCGGTATTTACCGTATCACAGAATAAAGTATACGATTACGATACTTATAAACAATATTTACGCGAAAACAATAGAAAAAATAGTTTAGGAACAATAACAATTTACTCCATTCTCAAAATTGGCCATTTTTCCTGCGTGGGCTTTTGTCAATGTGAGTCCGGCTTTGGGATGGTCCTCATGAAAAGAAGAATCCATAGCAAAGAGAAACGGAATTGAGAGAAAAAATGTTGTCTCGTTAAAGGACCGCTATAAAAGCCGCTTTGAAGAGGGATTCGCCGAATAAAGGCACGAGCGGAAGAAGGAACACGGTGCAAGGCGTGGGAAAGGGGGCCGATTCGAGGGGGGGGGGCAGAGGGGCAGGGGGGAAGGGGGAAGAGGGGGAGGGGAGAAGAGGGGGAAGACTATTGGGGAGGTCGGTGAACGCGGCAATGAGTCACATGAGGCAGACAATTCAGACTGAAAGGAGCTAAATTGGGAAAAGAAGTACACCGGAATTCGGAGATGATACAATTATTTTGACGGCAAATGTTACGATGAACTGCTCGAAAAATCTCTTTATGGTGAAAATGAAAAGTATTTGGTGAAAAAGCACAAAAATTATTTATGAGATGAATATTTTTCAACAAATCAATCATTAGGTTAAACTTATGGCTCCACACGAAGGAAACAACGCTACACTACGTAAGATATCCGTATTTTTAAAACTGAAATATTTCAACAAACTTCTCTTCCGCAGATTATGATACAATCCTAAATGGTTTGTTAACGTAGCACCGAAATCTATACTTTTTAAAAAATAGCTAAAACTAAAAGCTAAGAACTTAATCTTTTGTCATGACGAGTTAATTAAAAGAAGTCTTTATGTCAATCATATCTTCGGACTTGTTCAAACTATCCCCCATTTTTACTTCTTTATTACAGTTTTACTACTGTAACATCCTTAAATAAAATAATTCAACTTAATAACTCGAAGAGACCAAAAAGTGTATACCTCCGAAATTAACTTTCAGGTATGAAGATATAGTAAGGATGTCAAAAATGCATTCCTAAAAAGCAAGTTTGGGCTTTCTTTGACGGCAGGAAATGATCCCAAAAGAACGGAACTGTCTTTTGATAGCTTTATGTTTCCAAAACAACTCCGTTTTTCCCTTTTTTAACTTTCAGCTGTAATACGGTGAAGTTGTAACAATAATTTGAGAGAGGGAAAGATCTTAAGAATATTAGATACCGACATAAATCCGTAAATGATTCTTTAAATTTGCTTATTTTCAGAAAAGAATTAGATTTAATAGAAATTGGAATGTAATATCTTATTTTATTTCTAAAAAGTGACAGAGATAATTAATTTATTAATAATTATATATATATATATATATATATATATATATATATATATATATATATATATATATATATATATATATTGTATTATAGCAATATTTACTAAAAGAAAAATTCAAAATTAAATTAATTCACATAGCGACAGCAATTACATCGAAATCGGAAATAAAGACTGAAAGATACCAAAATGGAAAACGAATGAAAAGGGAAATAGAAAGAAATAACGTTCAGAGAAGATATTACGACGGAAGATTAATCTAAAATAAATTTGCATTGACAGGAGATGCGTAGCCATGAAGATGTAATGATGAGAAGCTATTCATCTTGCATTGGTGGGTGTAATAGGCGCAAATACTCAACTATAGAAGGTGACTACTTTTCTATAGAATGAACGGCTTATGCCAAATTTCCTCTGGAGACCTGAACTTCGGAGAGCCATAAAATGTTTTGGCCTTAAGTAAAAAAAAGTCGATGGAAGGACAAATAATCATAATTCGTTACTGATTTTGTGAGTATAAAATAAAGCAGAATTGAGGAACGAAGCTATATTAAACCTCGAAATTTTACTACGTTAATTTTTTTCCTTTTTAAGAAATAAAACTGTCAGAAGTGTGAATCCTGCTGAATCCTCAAATGAAGCCTCTTGGGTCATTTCTGAAACAAATTCCTATTATCAAATGGTTTTCCACTGACAATGTAACAAAATATCATAGTATAAATCAAAATTATTTTGCAATATTCCCGTAATTTCAAAATTTTTTCAGACAATTTTACTAACGCAAATTGGATCTAAGCATATGAAGTTGTGTTGAAAGAAAAAATCTGATAAAAATGTAATTTTCCTGAATGAAAATAACGTAAACACACGAAGCAAAAACAATTTAACACCGAAAATAAATTCAAAGTACGCAAAATCAATTCTCTGATTTCGGCAAGAAATCGACGGAAATGTCTCCAAAGCAGTCTTTTCACATTATGTTTGGAAGGAAATCCACTTTGTGCCGTCCTCCTTGGCTTTATGAAATCTTACCGAAATGTCATATTCGTCTGACCACTTTCGTTCCTCTCCTACGGCGAATATGAAGAGAAAACATCGTCAGTGGCGGGATTATGCGGAGAAAGGGGAATGAACCCCACTCAATTTCCGTCGTTGATCGCTCTTAACTCTCAGAATATTTTTCAACTCATGCGTTTGTGATTTATGTATTTATTACAACGCTCCAGCTTTTCTCTACTAGATCTTCCAAAAAATAAAATCATTCCATACGCCATTAATTTAGGATATTTTTCACTCCTTATGAAGCAAATGGAGGGGAATAAAAACCACTTTTTAAAAGCAATGGTGAGAGCGTATTACGATCTCTCTGAGATTACGCTCAAAAGCAAACGAAACACTCCTTTTTTTCGATGTTATTTTTCATAAGATCGCGACGAAAAGAAATATCAATTTTTAATCTGCTCTGAGAAAAAAGCGATAGAGAAGAATTCGTCCGAGGGTGTGATATGAATCGATTGTAAAGCGAGAGATGATTGGCGCAGAATCGATTAGAAGAGAAGGAAGGACGCCAAAAAACGAAGCAGTGTCGATGAACTCTGGTTGGCGACGCTGAACAGGTGCTGAAGCAGTCGATGACCACTGTCTTCTGATTGGCCGACACGGCATTCCTCTCCGAATCACGCTTTTCAAACAAGCTCCTCTCATGGATCATTCCAAATTCTATTTATAATCAACTAGCCGTTGCTATCCTACTAACACCAAGACCTGGGTTCGAGTCCCTCAATGGCGTTGTGTTTTATGGAGTTTCTTACAAGTGTGTGTGTGTGCGCGCGTATGTACATGTATGTATATATCCGGTTTCAGTAACTTCCGTAAGACATACATGGAATAAACTTTTGAATATCAATTTCACGCTTTTCCTTACGAGATGAAAATACGACATTTGGGACTTTTAGATGACCAATGAGTGAATGACCAAAGACCAATGACCTACGCTAAGGAATACTTTATGGAAGATATAGTACTGACTATACGCTAAGGTATACTCTATAGAGGATGGATCAGATAATATGAGCGGGAACTTCTTTTCTGAAATTACGATCCTCGGCACTACAAAAAACTGCTTCCCAAGGTATACACCACAGCGCGAATTCCGTTCGCTTGGTTTTCAATCGAAGGAATATCATTTACTTATCGCACACACGAGTATACATAGCAAAATAACCCATAAACAATCTATTATTGTAATCAGTCTATTATAAATGCCTTTTCATGATGGAAATCCTCCAAGTATATTTTGAGAAGTTAAATTTAAAATAAGTCATGATTTAATTGAATCTATCTTCGATTCCTGGTTCAAAATACTATCGTGTCGAGAAAAAGAGAAGAGAAGCATGACGTTATTGAATGAAGAAAGAAAGATATTCTATCTTTTAAATGACATAATCCGAGCACTCTGATAGAGGAATTTGCTGCCTAAATTAGCCGTGACCTCCACCTTCATCAACTGTCCTTCATTTCATCAATGGAACACACGCGCACTCATTTCGGCTAATAATGAGGATTCTCAGAATCGTTCGCTCTGATACGGTACTTGATTCCCACTCTTTCAAATGCAAACACTCCTTCGAGATGACATTCGCACGTGTTTCGATCGAGAAAAAATTCCATCCTTCCCCTTACCGGTGATATAAAGTAACGGATTCCTCCGAGTGACTAATGGAAAAAAATTAACTACGAAACGTCGCGAAAAATTGTTTATAGCCCGCGTGGTATTACTGTTTTCTTGATTCGCACTCGGGTGATTTTTAGGAATAAACTACGAAATACTTTTCAATTCCGAATTCGGAAGCTTGAAAGTTACAAAGGCAGGAAACAATTTTCGAGACACAAAATACGCAACAATGGGATTGAGAGCTTAAACTACTTTTCAACAAGGTTTGTCGGGTGGAAAGAAATGCTCTCGTTATTTCCTTAATTTGATAGAGCGCATTCTGTTTGAAAATGCGTCTCTGGAAAACTACATTGATAGGTAAAATTGATGACAAACTACCGAACTACTACTGAATGAATTATCCATAATACATTAAATTTCTTGATAAATGATTCGTTTTACAAAAACAATGTGTGAACTATCGCTCTATTCTCTGATGCGTATATTCAGTGTTAAGAATGTATTTTTTACCTAAACCAACATTCATCATAGAACAATGGAGTCTCAATCAAAAATAAAGTTGCTTTTCAATGTGTCAGCTATGATTCCTTTCGTTATATCACATGAATTGTGGAGTTAAGGGCGCAGTTTCGAACTTTTATATCGAGAGACAAAAAAGGAACCGATAAAGAGTGAAAAACAAAAACCGGACGCATATCGCAGGAAATGGAATTAATTTTTGCATAAGATAGCTCTCCTCTATCGGATAATAGATGTGAACAACAAGTTCCTATTTGCGTAATAGAGAAACTATTCTAGTTATCCTCAGTAATTATTCCGTGAGACGATGGAATTATTCGCCATTTCAACAAATATGCGTAGAGAAAACGAGTCCCGATAAAGCAGAACCTAAATATAGCTTTACGTTCATCGGGAAAACAATTTTTTGCTTCGAAACCCGTATAATGATTGAAATACTACAAACGGGACCGTAAAATACGCAAGCACTTCCTTTTGGCTATCTGAAAGACAATAGTGGCATAAATTCCATCAATCATTGCTTTTTTACTACGGCATCTCATCTGTTGAGGGCACCCGCACGGAGTTAATGACGAAACAATAGGCTGAATGACATCTACGAGTTGGAAATTCGCGTCAAACCACAGGAACAATCCCCGCATCGTTATTCGGTGGGTTTCTCTCGAAAAAGGAAAGTCATCCGTAGATATCCACAACACAAAGGGATTCCAAGATTTTCTGCTCGAACTTCTGAAGACACGCGAAAAGTTTGCGACGAGGAATAAACATCAAGGTTCAATCTTAGTGAGAACTTCACAAAATATAAAAAGATATTCTACATGGACAACCATGGGTTCACAAAAGATTTATAAAAATTAAAATTCGATTCTCTAAAATCTAAGAAGATGGATAATCGAAACTTAAATGAGGGTTTTCAGCAAATTTGAAATAACAGAAATAAGCTACTTATTTTCCGTATGGTATTGTATGGAATTATGAATCATAATTCGGTAATATATTCAGATTTTTCGCGAGAGATTACATGCTGAGAAATGAAATAAATGATTATATATTTATAAGAGTACTTTTTCAGGAGATAGAGATGATATTTTTAAGACAATATTCGCTAAGATAGATTCCATTTTGAAATAGAAGTCCATGATCCACCAACGACTTTTTGCCATTCAAACTGAACTTGAATTAATATAATAAATATTAATTTAAATCTGATATAATCCTCTATTCTTGTCTTTGAATCGTCCATCGATTCTTGCAATGCAAACAAAGTTTGAGATTAAAATTCAGACTTCTTTTGCCCATCATCGAATAGACGACACAGAGTAACTAACGAACAGATACTAGATCATAGAGACGTATCTGCAGCACATCTTCAATCCTAGATAATAGATTCTTAAAAGACAGCATGAGATGTCACGTAGTAATTGAGTGAGCCTTCTTCTAATTTAGCACATCAATCTTCATTTTTCAATTCTTTTCATTCCAATGCCAACCTCTCCAAATCCCACTCTTCGTCTACTAATTTGCTCATAAATTCAACCGCTTAAGACGTGCTTTTTATACGGTCCCTATCGCACGAAATACATGGAATATATACCTCTTAAGACGCTCTGCCTCCTGCTTAAGAGGCGGACTTTGCCTCATTCCAATTTTTACATTGCCGTCCTGTCATTGTCTCTTAAATATTTCTTGAGAGAGTCTCTCTTTTTCAGTGACTAATTTTGTGAGACTAAAATGAATATATCGCGAAGCAGAGCAATCTCTATCGATACCGCGATACAGTACGATCTTCTCTATCACTTTTTCTCAGGACAGTGAGTAGAGATAGTAAATCGTTTTTCGATGTTTCCTTTCGTCACGATCTTAAGAAGTAAACATATCGAAAAAACATAAAAGGAGTTGGCTGCTGCTGAGCATAGTCTCGGATAGATCATAATAACACTGCTCTTAAAAGAATCATTTTTCTTCCCTAGTTTTCTATCTAATAGAAACTGCTTTTTCGAAGAGTTAAAATGACCATAAATGGGTTTCTAAGATTCTCTCTTTGTTCGATAAGTAGACTATTCATCAATAATAAGATGTAATGCACTAAGCCTGGTTATAACAACATCCAGTTAAAGACGTGGAATTCGCCCTGAAAAGCGAGTGTACTTTGCTCACAAATCGATACAATTTGTTTGCATAAATCTGTAAGAGGAGAAATGAGAAAGAGAGATGCTGTAAACGCAATGGCGGGTGGGATTAATTTGCGAAAAGACCGTTAAAGAGAATGGGAATTAAGTCCGAGACGATTGCATGGCGCCACTGGTCATTAGGCCATCCCTGTGTTGCTAAGCGACCGCACTGTCATCAGGAAATAAGTCTCCCTCTATCCCAGGGATAAAGGTGACATCGAAAAATCATTCTTTAATACTCACTTTAATGAAGGAAAGAAGGACTCAATGATGAATTAGCATTTTATTCCGGACTTAGAAGAAAGCATCTTAAAATGAAACACTACGTAATTTCCAAGGAAGAGATTTTTAATGCGACAAGTTTCGTTTAGGCGTTGGCACTTCATGGTGATTAGTGTTAAATTAGTTTTCGTTTAAAGATGGGAACTGCAGAAGTGAAGATTGAGCATTTGACATGGGAGACTGGATGATACTTTTCCCCATTGCGGTTAAAGAAAGAGAGAAAGTTTGCAGATAAAGAATGTCGTATTGAGAGACGTATAAGAAAAAAATCGGGAAACTTAAACGGATTAATAACTTCCTATTATTTTAAGAAGAATGAAGATTCGCGGCGAAGGATCAGTTGGTTGAAAGAATGAAAGTTAAACCTGTATTCTGTAAAAAATACTCGGGGAACAAAAGTACACAATTTAGTCTTATTAGCACCTTCTTATATTTCAAAGAAAGTGAAATGATAAAAGTAACATTCAGACCGTTAACAGCTTCTTTAGAGATGATACTTATAAGTCATTCATCAAAGAAAGAACGGGTGTTGGCCAAAGACAATGAAACTGAAAATTTTAAATGGAGAAATATATTAAGACTTTCTTCTTAAACATCACATGGAGGAGATAGTGGAGTAGAGTTGAAAAGGAGATGAAGGGAAGATCCACGAATGGTGGAAAGAAAAAACGACACAACTAATTTATCTGCTGCTTGATTCGTTCAACGTTTTGCAGGAGAATTTACGTTAATTACTTAATGAGATTCAGCCAGAGAGAGTTGACATTATAAGTGTTCTTGGCGTGATAGTCAATTCAACGTTAAATTTTAATGTACGCCAGAGAGAAGTATGCTCTCGGACGTATAAAATCCTTACTTTATTAGGCACAATTCTCTCCTTACTTTCTCTAGTAAACTAGTTATATATTATTATTCTTCCTTGGTTCTGGGATATGCTTCTATAATATACAACTCTCCTGAGTATACGACAGATGCTTGACAGCAGATTCCCAATTAATAATAATAAAAGTTTCTTGTCATTAGTTCGGGTGTACAATCAGATAAGAGAATCGAATGAAGGAGAATTTATCAGACGGTTAATGAGGCTGATAAGTGATTATCTAAAATAATTAAGCAGTGATAGGCGATCAATCTCGGATCACGAAACCATCACGCGAAGTAAATAAGATTTGGAATCACGAAGATATATTGAAACTTCCGATGATACGGTTCAGTGATTTCCTTTCTCACAGTAGCCGTGAATTATGATGCTTTCATCACGATTTGAGACGATCTAAACTGAAAATGTTCATCATTAATCAGAATTGAAAGAAAAGATACTGGAATTAAACTGCTTTCTTGAAAATGAGCTTTAAAACTGCCTTTCCAATGTCTCGAACTTGAAATCTGAAAGTTACAGTAAATAGAGCATAACACAACGAGTATAAATTACTCCAAATGATGAACTATTTTTGAAAATTAAGGTTCTTCGGCCGACTGTGTTAGAGAATAATTTAAAAACAAACATTCATTCTTAAGGCGGTATTGCAGTCATTTTGTTTGTGAACCCACGCGGAGAATTGAACCCGGAACTGCTTTCACCGAAGTCAAATACGTTGCCCACTTGGCGGAGGCTCTTCGGATCACCAAAAATAACCTAAAGAACAGACACACCGATGCAACGACAGAAAGAAATGTCATACGAATCAATTTTCTCACTTAAATATAACCAAATGATAAGAAACTTTCTCTGCCATTCAAATTAATAATTTGAAGAAAAAAAATAGATAAATGCGAGACAGAGAAAATGCGATTCTTTCGAAAATATGAGAAAATAATAACATTCATCGCATAAATTTCTATTCGTTAGACCATTAACCTATAAACTTAGGCATAATCGTGAAAAGCGATTAAAAATTTTGTTTGGAGGAAATTTCCATAGCAACGTGAGTGGCGTTTGAATAAGTGATCGTAATGCGATGCGTAACATGTAGGTCGAAGCAACTGCGATAAAAGACGTTTTATTTATTCATCGGAGTCACACAATGCACCGCACGGAAAAAGAAGATCGGGAAAAGCGGGGCAGACGAACGATTCGTGTAAAAAAAGTAAAAATCGATAATCGACAGTCAGGAGTGGGCGGAAGACGATTTGTTTCCATTGTTACGGAAAAAGAAGTGCTGCTGAAGTAGCTTTCTAAAAGAAGGAAATTAATGGAAAATATCTAAGGGAATACATAGCGTAAAGACATCGATGTAAGTGGGTAATCCTAATGTTATATATATAAAAAAAGATTAGTTACACAAAATGAAAGAAACACAGGAAAGGTTTCTTTAATTTAAAGACGAATAGTTTAAATAATTAATTAATTATTCTTCCTGTTCTTGTTTCTTGACCTGATGATAGCGATGTTTCGTTAGAACTAGTCGTGTTTAAATTTAAAAGTGCATTCCTGTATTTCTTTCATTTAACTATGATGGAGTTCCACAAAAGTCGTGGAATCTATGGCTGAGTTAAATATATAAGCAATTGAGATATAGATTGACGTTAATCATTCGCTTAGAGAGTAAACCCATAAGGCGGAGCATTACAAAGATAAACGTATTTGAAATTAATTTAGGAAACACGAGCTAACAAATACGACGTTTTTCATTCGATTACAACAAAATAGCGCATTGATTTCCGGAATATAGTTCTTAGAGTGCAACCGAAAGCCTAAATGACGTCCCTCAATTTCTCTTAATCAATGTATACAGTGAAAATTTAAATCAGAGAATACGTCGTCTTTCACAACTTTCTACAAATATCGGCTGAATGCATACTCGCCAAAACTGATTGCACTCGTATTTATTTAACATCAAAATCATGTAAAGAGCTGTTACCAACTGTAGAGATATTAACGATACAAGTAGGCAAATGATGTCTCCATATCCATAAAGAGATTTCATTCTTTGAAACAAAAAGCGATTACTCACACTGCTGGATCATTTATCTCCTTCAGTTTCAATATTCCACATTCGAGTTTTACTCACCTGCAAAAAGAGAAAAAATTCTGTTAATTTGTGAATGAATACATCAATTTTACGTTAATTTTCCTTGAATTGGTAAATTAATTTCGCGTAAGTAATTGCAGACTATCGACATAGAAAATAAAGACAGGAAGTCTCTAAAGAAGACCATAGGATCCAAAAAAGTCTGAGCAAACGAGTTTACATTCCACTTGAGATCAAAGAGTCGTATGGAAAGTTTGAGAAAATCTTGAAAACCATTAAGAAAAGTGGAATGGCTTTTTATTGACACCTTAGAATAATGGAACCAGAGTGAATAGTAAATATGATAGTCAACTTCCAGGAGAATAGGAAATCCTAGGGGTGGAGGAAGTTCATGAAGATTTACGAAAATGTAGGATGATGGAAGAAAACAAAGTAAGCAGAGGAATATTCATAAGGAAATATTGCAGATCTACCCGAAGAGAACGTAAGAATGCGAGTATTCTCAGAAAAAGAAGCAGCAAAAGTGAAAATGAAAAAATAATGGCGAAAGAGAATGGAAAAATAATTAATCAACTGAATAAAGTAGTGTAATCGCAGCCCATAGTTAGCTGTGAAGAAAATAATGGCAAACATATAGCTACTTCGCAGAAGTACACGTTAAAATGAGTTATCATTATTCTTTGATTACTGAGCTGAGCAAAAAGAAATTGGCTTCTTTAAGGAGACCGAGAAGGATTAAAAAGTAAAATACATTTTTCATGTCTGTCTGACATACAGCAATATAGTATTTAAATTACGAACTTAAATTCTATCTGCCGAAAAAATTCTCTGAAGGCATGACGTTTAGCAATGTTCATGGAAATGAGAGGCATAAATAAATCTCATTTCTCAAATAAAAAACCCAAGAATTCAACAAGCAGACGAAATACGCCACCCAGTCAAGTCTCGTAAAATATTACGGAAAAAATAGAAAAAGCGATAAATGATCGCTATGCATTTTGTTTTTCAAGCAAGTATGTAAAAAGTGATAAAATTTGAGTAGAAAAAAGGCATTTAGTCCGAGTGACATTTTCACAAGAGGGAATGAGGAAAAAGGAGTGGAGCTTGACTTGTGGGAGAAGCGACCTTGGGAAAGAAGTGGTCAAGCAGACCGTTTGGCAGGACGTGAGGAGAAAGATAGAAGTACATAGGCGAAAAAAATATTCGACGTCAGGAAAAGTTTAGAATTCAAAATTTGGCATTTTTCACAAGATACTCTATGTTAATTGTAGTTTTGGTATTGTATGATAGTTGAAGGCATGACGGGATAGATACAGAATAAACTCGTCTGAGGTTTAATTTACGAATTAAAATTAAGAAAATACTTTAAACTTTTAAAACTTTAATTATTCACAGAATAAGCTCTTGCACGATCCATTAGGCATACGTATGTACGTTGAATGGAATAATATACACAGCAATAACTTAGAAATCCATTGATGAGTCGAATCATATACAAGTCACCGAAGGAGCAGTTAGAAGCAAAAAAAGCGAAGCAATTTCGTTCGAAGAGATTTCATTGAAAATACGCACAAAGAAGCGGGAATATGTTTTCTTCGGAAGCATCGCAGAGAAAAAGTATGGATGAGGTGGAAGAGTTCAATATCCTCGCCGCGACGCACCCATCGCCATAGCACACTCCCTTCAAACAAAATAAACAAATTCCTAAGCGGTCTTCTATGTCCATCTTCCTATCTTTTCTTCGGCATTCAATCGATTTTCCTTAGTCAGTGTAATTACAGTTTCGAGAAACTGCGAAATCACCATCGATATATCGATACCAGAAAAACGATTAATTTTACATTATGAAATATCCTGTTTTTAATTCCCGGAAAAATACGGTTGAGGCGGAGAAGGGAGATCACGAGATAAAAGTATAAAAAACAACAAAGAAAAACAAAACATTTATATCAGAGAATGTTTTTTTTAATTATAAAAAAACGGTTATTGTCGTGGAATCAAGGTTATTACAAATGAGAAAAAATCAAATAGATATCGTTGAAAATAATTAAATCTTTCGAAATTACTCTTAGTTCTTAAAATTAAATAATTATAAAGACCCAAACTTGGAAAAGTACAGAGTAAAGCGATAATTTTTGTTAAAAATGCTGTGAGAAAAAGATGTGCCAAAAAATACTCTTAGACAGGCTGGGAATCTTTGGAAGAAAAGAGATAAGGTCGGGATTGCTCGATGAATTTAGAGAAACCACGTTTGCAGAGGACGTAATGCGACCCCCTGCTATGACAGTGAGAGTATAATAAGAGAAATAGATGCTAAAACAAGTCGTTTTGAGGAGTCATTCTTTCAAACGATGCGTGATAATAACAAACTAAAGAAGAAGCTCAAACGATCGTCATTTACACCCCGTGCCACACGCCGAAAGGCGGCTTGCAAGGTATTTATGTACATGTAGATGTTAAAATAACGGAAATAATCTTGGAATAGAAAACTTCGAAATCAACGCGATAAACTTCCTGTAAACACGGATCGGATTTCTAAAATGATATCAGTGTTGACATTAGTAACGCTGACCTCACTACAACCGTGTAGAAAATGGCTAATTTTCCATCGCTTGCGTCATTTACACCATCTTCTATTAGAAGACACACAAAGCAAACGTGTCAATATTGGTTCTAATCTCCATTTGCTGATTCTTTTTCACTCCATAAGTCTCTTTTAATTTGGAGACTTTTTTAATCCGTCTTAGAGTACGTCCACCTCCAAACTCTTCCCCCCTTTCTCCTGGACCATGATTTGTCGGGGGGGGGGTGTGAAGCTATCTTCTCCCTCCCCTTTTCTCTTGGCAAGTGTGCGTAAGAACTCGCCATTCCAGTCTCGTGGAATGACTTTCGGAAATAAAAAACAAGCCAAACGAGAGGCTTAGAAGAAGTGCAGTTTCGATTCCTTTTTGGCAACCGAGGGAATGTCAAAATTCGCCATCGCATAATCTTATATAGAAATCTATTTGTCGATTTTTATCTATTTATCTATCCGATATCAGTAAATCCCGTAAGAAATACAGGTGAGAAATCATTTAGCGTTGATTTCTTGGATAAGGAGAAGGTACACGAGGAAGCGTGAGTCTTAAAGCAGTAGTATCTGTTAAAACTCTTAATCTTGTAGATATATTAAAAAGTATCTAGATAAATACGGAATACACCTATTTTCATTATAAGTCAATATAAAAAAACTTTTCCAGCTAAAGAATCACCGGCATTGATTTGAAGGATTTGTCGTTGTAGATTGAAAAGAAAGTAAAAGAATGAAATGACAGAAATGTTCTACGGGAAAATCTCATGAGAAGAGGAAAAGATGTTATCGACTGTTTCTTGGACTAAAAAACATCAAGAGTAATCATTCGAATCGGTTAAATTTATCTCTTGAATGATCGCTCTCTTCTTTCATTGATAACAGAAATATTTGCGTCAAGAAAATCCTTCGGGAATTCCTCGGACCGCCATCGGCTTTCTATTCTTCAGCGTATTTTCTCTCCAACATTTTCTTTAGGAGCTGCATCCATTATTCCCGCAAAATAATATAGTTAATCCTATTTAATAAATTAAAGAAAAGAATTGTCCTTGAGTTAGGATGAAGATTATCAGTATTTTTGCAGTAGAGCTCTTAGTAACACACCTTTCTGAATGATGGAAGACAACATTATACAACCGCTGAAGACGCGGTTTTCGCTTGGTCTCCTGAAAATCGTCTAAACCGGTTTTGCTGTATAATTATGTGTATTATCTGAAGGCGATATATCTGACGGCAGTTCACCATCAGTGAGTGGGATCATCAGCACGTAACCATTAAAGCATTTCATGCAAAGTCGAGGCAATGTTTAGTTTTATATATCGCTATGGTTTTCTAACACTTCCATTCTAGAAAACATTAACACACTAGCGGAAACGACTCCAACGAATTCAAGTTCACAAGATCCTAAAATTTAAATGAAAGAGCTGATAAAACATCTCTTCCCTTACCTCGACAGAGTGTTCGTCAATTTCCTAGCGAAAGGCCGACTTAAACACGAAGAATTCCTTACGAAGCTAATAATGCGATTGTCCAAAAAGGAAAGTCGAAAACACATTGCATTTGGAAAAAGGAAAGAAGTGAGCAGAATGAGGAGGGAGAGCAGCGGAACCTTTTAAGAGCAATCGTCAGCAGGAAAGAAAAAACAGTGCCCTCAAATCTTCAACAACTCCGTCCGGAGGATAAAAAATGACTATCTGAGCGCGCACGAGCCGGGCAACTGAGGCGTGGAATAGTTGAAAAAGCCCTTCTTAATTGATGCGTAGAAGGGGGAAGACGAACCAAGTGGAGAGAGATAAATTATAGAGGGAGCCTTTGTAGCGGTACTGCTCATTGTGGATGAAATACACTCCACTACAACATAACGAAACTACAACGATAGAGCGAAAATCGCATCTTAAGAGGGATTGTTTTATAACCAGGTTGTATAATGCTGGTTGCATTACATCATATTTTCGAAGAATGGCCTGCTTCTCGCACAGAAATAGCGTCTTATTTAATTAAATTTGGAAATTTTTTATTTCATAATGAAGCACATTTTAACAGACAGAAAATTAGGGAAAAGTAACGAATTTTTAAGAGGAATGGCATCACGATATCTGGCGATTGTTGAGCATCAGAGGCTGTGAGCGCAAAGATCAGATCGGCAGTAAGAATAATTGGAGTAAAATTTCAAATTTTCCATAAAATATACCACATAAAAAACCTAGGCGCTTCTCTACGACAAGATATTATGGAATTAAATATAGTAAGTTCGTAAATTACTGTGAATGATGGATAGACTTGACATTATACAGTGGCATTAATTATGTAGTATATTTTTTAAAATGTTATCTTAACTTCCACTATACAAAATCGTAAGTGGCATTTTCATAAATAACAATGACTGATGGATGGAATTCAATTAATAAAATGACAAAAATTATGTAATATTTAATGAAAACAGTGTGCAGGCTTACTCATCATGTATAATATACTCAACTGAAAGGAAATTGAAGAACCCACGAGCGTGTAATACCTCAGAACAATTTCAAACAATTTGTATTTTACTGTGGAGAATCCCCAAATGGATGCGATATAGCGATAAAAACATCCCTTCGGCGAATTAAACAATTGAAAGAGAAAAATTGTCTCATCGGCGTGTGCATCACAAAATGCAGAGGCCTGAATGTTCGTTGACCGTGAAGAGTCGGAAACTCCTTGATTTCCGCCTTTCTCGCGCCGCCCGCATACGCACTATGCCTTTCTTTTTTGGCGGTATAGAATGGGGTTAGTTCGAAGGGATAATTTCTACTCAAATGAATGTCTTTCAGAAGTAAATAAGTGGTTCTTCAATTGGTCGAGACGTGACCTACCGGTATGTTAGGGTCCGCTGCCGACGACGACTCTTCATTTATGAGAAGTTATGCGTCCAAATTATGTAATCCGAGTCACTCGGAAAGATTATGTGAATGGAGTTTCTTTCTATCTGAGCTCTGATGATGGAAAGGAGGATTCCGAGATTTAAATTTTGCATTTAAGGAGGTGTAATGAGAACAGTGAAGCAGTGCGTGATCTTAAATTATAGAGAAAATGCGGTGATTTGCCTGTTGATCTAACACAGCTCTTCTGGCCGTTTTTGTATTAATCGTTTTGAAATCGATACATATTCGGAGCAGAAGTTGACAGAATTTGTTAATTATGATTCAACTCCTTACTAGATGTACATAAAAAATTGTAACGATCTTATTTAACAGTTAACTACCGATAAAGAAAATATGATAAATATATATTAGCTGACAGTAAAATAATCATAGGTAATTGAATTCAACGATAAATTTATGATACTAATTTTTCTAATTTAGATCCATAAAAGGGAAGAGTTCCCTTAATTTCAATTTGGTTGGCATAACTCCAAATACTTCATCGCGATTGATTTATCGCTTATTATTGATGAGCAACTCTTTAATGCTTCTATCTTTCCAATCGTTTCTCCCAGATTTAATCGAGGAAGCGCTTCTATCGACCATCTTCGACATTCCAGAAAAAGCGATTTCCAAGTCATTCTCTTCTTCATGCCTCCATGGACATATAGCGCCATTTTGCAGCTGCGACGGATGGGGGAAACTTCTGATTCGGTGGATGGATTTTACTCGAGTAAATTGCCGTATTAGATTGCTTTTAACCACGCGATCGTGCTCTTGCCGGATGTTCACTATCATTCAACACTTTTTCACCGTCATACTTTCGTTATCGAGGCTATTTTTCCGATAGTAATGGGGGATTTTCCAAAACTCATCTGTCAGCATCGGATGGTCTTCTGGAAGAATATATATATATGTGAACTCCTCATTGTGTCCCTTAGAGCCATCCCAAGAAATTAACCATGTGGCAGCTGTAACTGGTTCGATTTAACTTAAATTTGATATTATCGGTCTTATACGAAGGGAACATACATACCCGACAAGTGAATGAACCTAAAAACAGTCGTTTATTCATCAGCGATTTCACTTTTCCAATTCATCATTATTTATCCCTTACAGAAATGATACGTAGATTAATATTTCCTCGGTTCAGAACTTTAAATGTATTTTCAAATACACCAGAAAGAATTGAAAGTATCTTAGTAATTTCCACAGTAAATTGTCCTTCAGATTCAGAATTATAAGACAAACAACATTACTAGTTATCCCGCTTAAGCCGCGGTCTTCGCCCCTCTGAAAAGCGTCTCAACCGGCGTTTAATCTATTTAAAAGCGCTGTTCCGAATGACCCGGCAATTGACCGTCCAAACTCCAAGGTCTCCATCAGAAGAGTCATTACGAAGTGACACGATCGGTTCGACTAGATAAAGAAACCTTTTCGATGAAGAGGATGTAAAAAAAAGCACCCTTCCATGGACCACTTTGACGCCTTCGGAATCAATTAAGGCTTCATAAACATTCCGATCGAAGAGCTTACTTCTTTATGAATATATTATTCTTCAGACGTTTCCTCGGGGACCCTTTCTCCTTCAGAACAAAACTTCCTCTCATAAAATTCTTCCTAGAAGAGGAACAATCTTTTACGGTGAAATAAAACGCTGTTTAATAGCATGGATTTTTGCGAGTAACTTGTGAAATAAATTAAGATCCTTTGGCCGGAGAGCCATGTTGCTGAAAGAAAACGATCTTGATAGCCTTAGTTACATAAATTATTGTAACGCAGGTTAAAAATATAATTTCCAATACCTGAATAAATATTCACTAGTTATCAACATTTTAAATTACATTTTTCATTGAAAAAACTGTAGAACCTTCCGAATGATCCAATGATTCGATTAAACCACCACTGAAGAAACAACTTTTCTTTCCCTGTTCGTGGAAGCCTTTACATTTCCATGTAATGTGACGAATCGAATCCCTCTCACCGAAAAAGTATCTCACTTGAGCAGCAGAAATCCCAACTTTCCGATCCGAAAAAGAAGACACGATTTCGTCACGAGCAGAAGAGTGCAGCCAAATACGATTTCGAAAGTCAGAGAGTGACGAAAACAATCCAGGACACAATACTGTGCAAAAAGTGGACTTTTGGCTTGAGAAACGAGCCAAAGAAGATTCAGGTCCCGCAAAAAGGGTGTGGACGCGCCTTATTTCCGAGAATGTTACGGAAGATGGAGCATTTCTGAATGCTTTCTCAAAAGTCTTCCTGAAGATCCGTCAAACGCTAAGGAAGAGACGAGTCATCTAAAGAACACCCATATTGAGGTAAATTTGCTTCGAATCTTATAGACACCTTCACCGCATAAGATATTCCTTAAATGTTCATTCATTTTTTTCTGTTTATTTCCACAAAAATATGAATTGAGGCTTTAGATAGTTTTACAATCTCTTTAAATATTTAAAATACAGGAAATAAATCGGATGAAAAAGGACGAGATAAAGATTATTTTATGAACTGAGAAGACGTGATAAGTGTAAACTGTAGGTATATTAATACTTGTACAGAAGGGTTTTCTCTGCCATCAGCTCTCAGGAATGTTGTAATGAAGCCGCCCAATCCATCAAACTTGATTTTATGTAAAAAGGGTATATTTCTTGAGTGTTTAATTGTCTAACTAAGCTATTCAACATTTCCACAAACTGTTTAAGGAACATTGTAGACAAGGGCAAGTGATTCCTTTTGAGATTTTGATTCTCTATTCTATTTTCGGCCAATCAAACTGTTAAGAGAATGGAAGATGTGATGCGATAGATTTGAAATGGGATGAGAGTTATTCGATGGGATAATTTCGCAAGAGAGAGCGGAGAAATCGGCCAAACGAAATTAGAAGGTGCGCGGCATCGTCTTCACTTTTTTCGCTCGAAATGCACTTCTACGGAGATATCGAGCGATAGTTTTTGGAACGAAGGTTAGGGGTTAAGTTTGTGCTGTTTAAACATCGCATTCCTCCATAACAACGTGCTGACGCGATGATTAACTCGTTTGCCTTCCAAGTCGAATTTCCGTTTCTACATTATGAAAACTGAAGTGATTAAGTTCCAGAAACTTAGGGATGAGGGAGAAAGTCGACTGAGCGATGATGAACTAATGGATCAACGGAATTCTAAAATAATCTCTGTCTTATGACTCACCGGCGGTAATGCAATAGCTTACACTTCATAAACAGAATTTTCGAAATACTGAGGAGAAATTAAAGCGGTCATTATGAGGGTTGTTCAACTAATAGAAAGCCGAAGATTCTAATTAAATACCTCGCAGTTTTAAAAAAATAAATTTCGACCTTAGAAACCTTCCACTAATGAAATTGGTTATAAAATACAATCTCATTTCTTTTATCGATTATAATTGTAATGTTCTTTCGAAATGTTTACCTCGCTAATGTGTTTGTATCGCATCGCAATAAAATATAAAAAGGCAATGCAAATGTGATCCAGCGCAGATATTCGAAACATGCGGATGATTCGATATCGGAGTAGAAACAGGTTTCAACGACATTCCATCAGCTAGAACATACTCTGAGACGTGATCAGCGGGACGAGATACTCATTGTCTTAAATCAGGACGCAGATAACATTATTACGAAATGTCGTTCTAATAGATGCTGTGTTGCGAAAAAATAATTAAATTTTCGGCGATGTAATATATTTATAATAAAAGAATAAAGCATTAAAGAGAAGGAACCATACTGCTGAAATTTGAGATATGACTCCTTCAAGGACAAATAAAATTTCGAGTATTAATTTGGTTTTCGCCATTCGCCTTCTTTAGAGTAATTATTTTATAACTAATTTAAATTTCATTTACCAATATACGCGGAGAAAGAAAATAAATATCTGAAGTGATTAGCATTATTAAAAGTAGGATATTACGACGAAGGTTAGGATAAAATGGATTCCAAAATCAAAGCGCGGAATATCTTTCTCTAGATTTACAATTCGAAAGAGGCTTCTGGAGATAATCTAAAGCATTCAAAACTTGGCATATGTGTAAAGTTTGTGAGACAACACATGAAATTTTGTTTACGGGCTCTCGAATAGGCAATTTAATCGTGATTGATCAGGGAATATTACCTGATTGCAAAACTAATCAATTTATTACTATGCTTAAAGCTGGAAATATTTTATTTGAACTTTCCTCATCCCTCAAAACAGAACATGATACCAGAATTGATTAAAAACCCTTCTTATGAACTATGTCTACTTCATAAATAATACACTTCCATTTTTATCAGATAAAACTTCAAGAGTACGTTCGTAGAAAATGTTATGTGCCCTCTTAGACCTTCTGATGCTAGATTGGCAATTTTTCCGATACGTAAGGGATTTGGAAAGTAGAGTGACCCCCTGCCACACACCGAAAGGGTAACACGAAGTCCTAATGCGATGACGACAAAACCTCTTTCCCTAGCAAATCGATGAAAAGGCAATTCCGAAAGCCGTAATAGAATAAAATGGCGAATTGAAGGCCGCCTACGAACGCACTTAAATGCGTGGGATTGCCCTCTCTTCATTTGCCACTCTCTTCTCCTAAATTCCAAGACTATAGGCTTAACAATCGATGGAGAAGTTACGAGGCAGCAAAATAAAAATAATTTCGATAAAAAGACGATCTTATCGGCATACGATTAACAAATCATTAATCATAGGTAAAGTAAAATCAATGAATTATTCTCAAGAGCACATAGCTATATCACTTTGAAACTCACCTCTGAAATACTTGGACAAAGGATCTATTTTAGATGTTAAGAAATGAAATTGGAAACATGATGCGGTGAAAAGATCATTAAAAATTATATTAAGGACAATTCGCTCAGCTAAGAACTGAAGACATACGGAACATTTGCGACAGAAATTTAATTACCAAATATTCATTAATTAACATCAATTAGGAACAACACCGATCTAACATTTCTGAGGAAATTCTCCACCACCAACTTTTAATAGAGGATCCAAATTTCTTAAGCTACAAAGGCACCATTCGAATAGGAATTCCAATATCTCGCAGTCAACAAATACGAAAGTTAAGAGATTACAAGAAAATTATCTTTAATGGAAGTTAACAGCATGAAACGGAAGCACCATAAACTCCACGATGTTCAATCACAGCTAAGATATTCGCGAGAGAAAACGGAGAAGAGAAAAGCAGAGGAAGAGCGATGGAAGGTAACGAAATAATCGGAAGTTATCTCGGGGAATTGCAGACTTTCAATAGAATGGACGTAATACTCTCCGGGATTAGCTTTCATACGAGAATAAACAAAAGCTGAGTGTGACGTAGAATGGACGCCACCCACGCTGAGACAGACGGCGCCGCAGCTGAGGCGACGCTAGTCTCATCTCCGTCGTCATGGCAACCACATCCACGCAACAGGGTGTGGGCGTGCAAATGTGAATGAAGAGGAATATTCCAAATTGATGCGGAAGGATGACGTAAACAAGGAAGATAATTATAACGCTAAGAAAGCGATTGATTATGGAGAAAGAAGCCGTGAAAAGAAAATTTAACTCACTTAACTTGGAGTTGGTTAGAAAAAGAGTGAACGAGGGAAAAAGGGAAACGAAGTACAAAGTGGAAAGGAGTTAAAGTAAAACTGATGAACGATGAGCGAAATGTGAAGGATTCGAATTCAATCGAAAGAGAAAAACTATCAGAAAATGAATGAAAAAAGTGGAAAATACGAAATGCTAAACTTATCTAAAAAATGATTAATCAAAAAGTGAAGAATTAGAAAGTTAATGAATGATACATAAAGATATGGGTGTAAAATTGGATAGGGGGAATAGATAAAGCATTGGAAAGAGTGAAAAAGAATAGAATAATGTGAAATGAAAGGTCATCCGGAGAGTGGGATAGTAAAAAATAAAATGCGTGCACACCCACACACTTGACAATATCCTCGCTTCGGTTCCACCCTCAAAGTATATGCAAACTCATTTTGAGAATTTCTTTTCATCGCTACTCAAACTTCTCTCTCCAGCGAAGTAATTACACGCCAGCGAAATGTAAAATCCGAGCAGAATGAATGTAAAACTTTTCCAGAGATGAGTTTGAAAGAAAAAAAAACGATGTAATCCGCTTGCTTCGAAAATCTTTTTGTTTGAGTGAAATTTACCCAGTCGTGATTATGGACATTAATGGGATTGAAAAGTGATCAAGAGAGTGGTTAAATTAAAACAGTTTCGGACGTATAAACGTTTATTTAATACGAAGTCGCTAATCCGATGCACTGAATTTGATCGCTTTTGCAACATTTATACAAGGGATGACTGACTGATAAAAACCATGTTAATGTTTGAGCGTAAAGTTTATTACGTAGTTGAATGCATCAAATTATGATTTATAGAATCAGTTGTGGTAGTAATGGTTATAGTTTATTTATGGTGATGGTAATGGAAAAGGTGGTCAGCAATTAAATATAAAAAAAAGAAAATATTGAAAATTGCTGTGACCACATCTAATTGGACAGGAGTTATTGTGAAGAAGATACTTTACGTAATTCTTCATTACTTTCTAAGTTCAGACCTTGACTCGAAATCGGATTCTCTTATATCAAAAGTAGATATTTCTAATTAAAATTTCCTGATAATGGCTTATCTTCCGGAGTTTAATAGATAAAAAAAGCTCAATTTCAACCGCGGAAATTTATTTCGTACTTTTATTTCAAGAGCTCTTACTAAACCATATCATGCCCTTTTTTTGAGTGTAAAATAAGGATGCTCCCAACCAAAAATATTCTCTTACATCTACGATGTAAGTGGATAAAAACTTTTAGTAGTACAAATCTGAACATACTTGTTATATTCATAACTATTATTTAAGGTACTGTAATAAAATTTCGTTTCAAAATGTAATTTTGGAAATTAAAGTAAATAGAGAAAAAAATAAAATTAACTATGAAAAATGCAAGAGAAAAATTAAAGAAATTATCATAATAATTATTAATTCGGAGTTATTATTCGAACGCCAATAAGTAAAGTAAAGAGCAGTAGCATAAAAGATTTTTTATAGAAATTAAAAGAGAAAATCGGACGCATTTTGGAAAATAGTATTCTTTCCATATGTTTTGCATCATAAATAAGCTAAAAAACCTTCTGTTTACCCAATAAAAATCGTTCACACGAAATAAATCTTATTTTGTTGCCAATAAAAGAGGCATACGAAGGAAAAAAATCATAGTTGTTTACCATCCAGAAAATAAAATTAAAAACTGAATGGAAAATCCCAATAATTTGAAAAAATGAGTTTCGAAAAGTTTATTCCACCATTTGCGTTGATAAAAGAGATTCATAGAGGATAATTCAGTGCTTTGGGATGGATCAATTGGCGCTAAAAATAAACCCGTGGTTATCGAGAGACGAATTCAAGTGCGGGAGGAGAAGATAATAAACGGCGGCAAATGAGGCGAAGGAGAAAATTGAATGGAAAAGCAAAACGGTGAGAAGATCCGCCCACTATCGGTGGAAAAAAAGCTGTGCTTAATCCCTCTGACGTCACAAGCGGTGTATGGCGTCACGACGACGCCTCCATCTATCTTCACTGGACTGTGCACGAATGCGTGGCGAAATTAAACGACAAAGCCATAAATAAGGAAAATACTCCCTTGCATTACATTTACCTCGATTGTTTCAGACAGGATTTCTAAGAGTTCGCATCATAAGACCTAATTTTCCATTGTGGCGTATGGAATCGACTAATGCGTTGTCTCGGAAATTTAGTGTACAATAATAAGATTATTTTTATTTATTAGATTTCTAGCTTTACACGGCTTGAATCTATCCAATTTTCCGCACATAATCGGTTTGAAATTGTGTATAAAATGAACACGAAATAATTCGAGTAGCAAGTTTCTTTCTCTCCGTAGCTTGTTCATCATTATCAAAGAAAATCTCGTTAGCATCCTCTTATTTTAGTTTTATACAAAAGAAAGATCTTAAAAAATGCTGGTAAATTTTGTAAAATTGTGTAAATTGTAGTCAATTTTGTGAGGCAAAAAATAGATCAGGTCAATGCGTGGTCATAGAGATACGCTAGAATACTCGGAATTATAAAAGCACCACGGTAAGCGGTAAAACTGCTAAGCATGGAGAAAATTTGAGACATTTAATAAGGGAAACTTAATAAGAATCGCGCGAATATGAGCAAAGAAAAATAAATCGAAAAGAAAAACACTTGGGATGACTTCCTCGAGTTTGGAGCACCCTTTCTTCGTGGGATTGAGCAACTTTTCAAACACTATTGCGTAATTTATTCAAGAACATTTCTTTCTCTCCTATAATAATCAATAATGAATTTTCCCACATGACGTAAAGAAGATTAAGTTGAAAAGTGTGTATACATTTGATCCTTCTGAATAATTAACAATAAGAATAATCTCTCTCCAAGAACAGTGCGCCTTAAATAATCAATAAATCGTTTCACAAAACAGCCAAAACTTATCAAATGAGGGACGGAATTATATTTGTATTTAAAGTGATTACGTAAATAGAATAAGAATCTGATAAAATTGAAAGATAGAATCGAAATGCGCTGATGGAAAACTAGGAAAAGACTTTATCTTTGTTTACAAGTGGCACTCAAGATGTATGCTTTCAAGAAAAGCATTTACCCACTCAAAGATACCTTCTAAATTTATCTCACTTTATCATTTAATTGTTGTTTTATTTTACCATTTTACCACAGAATCGTGTAAGATGCTGAAATCCTAAATTAAATGGTCTTGTACGATGAGTTGAGCGTAAATAATATCTTCCTTTTCATTCATATCCAATAAGCTGATGTACAAGATAAGATAAATAGCAAAATCTATCAGCCTTCTATGGCTATGTTGTCATTTTAACAAAATAAGAGACTGATAAGGTATCGTGTTTTCTCTACCCGAGCACAATTTCACAATGAAAGAAATATACATTTATTTTTGCATCAAAGCATTTGATGATTAAGATGATTAAAAAGCAATAATAAAAACTCCTATATTTCCACAAATGAGCCGACGCTGTTCTTCCTCTAAATTAAGAAAAGTATATTCAATAAAATAAAAACACCGCACAGAAAGGCAAGTTTCACCGCATTTTGATGTTTTCCAGAAAATGAAAGTTAAACAAGTACGAAATACACCTCATCGATTAAGTAAAATGCCTTCTAAATTATCGTTATAGGCAATGCCATCGCAGTTAGTTACTAGGAAAGGTGGCGACGTCAATTCATACCACTAAAATACAAACGACATTATAAATTTCTTAATTATCAAATTGCAGAACATTACTATTTAAAACTCCCATCTAATATTATTATATTATCCCTACAATATTTCACCTGCTACATTAATTTACAATTTAAACTGCTATAATGTACAAAAATAAGAATAAAACACACGTATAAACCCAAAGACTATGTGGCAGTTAACTAAAACAATTTCCCAGAACCTTACATGTATGTACAAACCCAGAATATATAAATTACATTAAAAAGAGCGTGTTAATTAATTATAAATTATAAATACACTTAAAATTTACTTGATTTAGTAATAACAACACTTATCGGTATAACAATTTGTATTTCGCAGGGTTCCAGATAGGCCTTCCATAGCCGTACAATCACTAGAGGGGAAGAAAAGAGCGTCAATGGACGATGCTTATTCCGTGATCTTTGACCAATTATCAATTAAGCCAAAAGGAATGAATATGAAGATCGAATAAGACGAGCATATTGAGAGGCATCTCCGCGCTCAAACTCAGCCTCAATTTGGGCACCGCAAAAAGGTAGAGGCGTCCAGGAAACGAGATTGTGTCTTCGAAATAGATACCTTTATCACGTTCACTCTCTTGCGTCATCCAATTGCGTTGTGCGATTTCCAAAACTACGTTATTCCCTCACATTTTACTCCTTTTCTATACATATCAAAGCGAATTATATTTCTAAAAGTAACTCTTCCTTAATTTGACAATCACAACGGCAAGTTTTGATTATTTTTGTAGCAACTTTATATATAGTTACACAGGCGCGAAGAATATTTGGAAGATTCTGATTATCCACGGAGATACTTTTTATACCGAATTATTAAAATCAATTCGAGAATTTAAGTGAAAGATAACTGATTTGCTTACGTATGATATGATAGATAAAAGAGCTCGAGAAGAAAAACGCAGTATTTAAATAATTAATCATTACGCCTCAATAAATATGATATGTAATTTATCATATATATTTCATTATAATAAGGACATACCACTAAGTGGAAGCCAAATAAATAGATTCTATTAGCTTGTGAATAATTCGACGGAGTTGTAAAATTTCCTGGTAAAAGACGACTTTCATCGTCTGAACCTGAGGATGAGGTTTCAAAAATATTAGTACACTCTTCTCTATGACGAAAATGTCGTATTGAAATATTAATAACTTGAAATATCCGAGCATTTTTGCTGCGAAATTTTTCGGACGCACAAAATGTTATTTCGGTCTGGATGCAATAAGCACAATTTTTGCGTCAAATTGCTCGAAGACAACCGATAATTAAACAATCTTTGGCACATTTCCTGCGCTAATATATCACTTGCAATTTTCTTCTCATCTTCAAGTTAAAGTTACGAATACGTTATTGTTTCTAATCGTCCTTCACGTGCGACATATAAAATGGAAGACTTGCGGAAGATGTGCATATTCATTCTCATTGGAGGAGAAATAAAACAAGCATATTTAGGACACGTAGATCCATGGGATATTTCTCAACGGGAGTGCAAAAACAAAACTCGACTCATGACAAGCCGTTCGACGCCATTCTCACGGATCGAGAAAAATCGATGCACGATTCCCACCATTTCCAAGTTATGTTCACCTTTTTACCGATCACGCTGTCCCTCTGATGCAACATTTTTGCGCTGCGAAAGTCGCTGAGGCCAGGACAAGGGTAAAATAGAACGGAAAAGAAAGATGAGTAAAAAGATCACATCTAGATTTTAGTCAATGTTGCAAAAACAGAGGACGAAAAACTCATACAAATGTAGAAGTGAATAAGTAAAATCGCATTCAAACAAGTGTACCAAACTGAAATGCAACTTCGACAAACTGCCACCGAATGATGAATGTGATCCCTACAGAGTGCATAATATGGACGTCGAAATGTACCTGGACCAGTAGTACCGTAGTTCCAGCACTACCAATGTAATTGGTTCGTTCTACTTTGTTCACTACTTCGTTCAAAGCTATTACAAAGTTTTAAATCAATATTCACTCTAATTTTTAGATTTTATAATTTTATCTGAAAATGGCAAATCTATAGGATCACCACTAGGTGGTCAAATAGCAATGTGAAGTTTCGATAGAAGTTTGTTAAGCAAGCAACGATTAAGACTCTACTAGAGAGGTGCTAAAGTAAACTAATTCTTTGCGAATAAATATTACAACATTTCAAACAGTTTTCCATGCAATGGCTATAGAATTATGGTAACGAATAAACATTAAACAAGTATTATGCGCAGAAAAAAATAAATTGCAATTTTTATGCCAAATGAATACCATTATAAAAAGTAATGTGATTCGGGAGACATGTATTTATTGACGGATAAAAATAAAAGGAAAATGTGAGAGAAGAAGATGCGAGAATGAGAATGTTGTAACGCTCTACCCTCACGACAAGTGGAAGTAATCGCATAGTTTCGAACCAGGACCCATAAAATGGAACGACGGAAATCAACGTTCTTTGGCGGGTTATATCCTTATTTATTGCTTCGGAGTGAAGCACGATCGTGAAAAGAAAGTCACCACCGAACTGATAATCACGATTGCCTTGCGAAACCAAGCGTTGCTTCAATTTAAAAACGAATCAAAGCTTATCTTAAAAATTATAAATCGAGTGAGTTAAAAAAAAAACGGTTTATACTTCCACAAAGATGATAAATGAGAAATTAAATGAAAACCAAGTTTATCTCCTTAATCGCTTGTATTTTAATCTCGTCCAGGACGTACTAGAGGACTAACATAAAGATCCATAGTGTTTTTATATAAATATAAACGAATAAATTGTGTATCGGTTGTTTTGAATAAAACATACCTATTGTAGTAAAACATACTTACTGTATTCATTGTTGAGCTATCAGAACACGGTTACATTCTCGGGAAAACGTTTTTTAGAATCATAATTCCCATCTTAAAAAGAAATCTGCTTCCTAGATTTTTCCTTGTAATAATTAACATTGATTTATGTTCGGAAATAATGAGTACTAATAAATTTCTCAATAATTCTACGGATTTACGTATGCTCGTACATAGTCATATTCATTCGCCACCACTTTTGGTAATAGGTGCTCTCTCACTCAAGAGTACTTCTTGAAAAATGGAAATGATTTGAGATATTTGCAGTCGAACGAATGGTTCTCACAATTCCTATTCGACATTCCGATTTTTATTCAAAATCGTCTGGCGCCCATCGCAACTTATTTTCCTTCAAGTTGCATAAATTTCGCTCTATTTTCCCTTGAACATCCATCTCCTGTGCTCCAGTTACACTTCCTGGATGCAACTCCGTGAGACGCCCTACCGATAGATATATGTACTTTCCCTTCAAATATCCTAGATAAACGAGACTCTCGAAGAAAAGGCGAAAATCGATTCGGAATTGCATTGGAATCGGGAAGGCAATCTTCTTGCAATCTTTGTCACGCAACATGCATCGATGATTTTCAGACGCTCGTATTTTACTACTTCCTATTCACAGTTATCTATCGATTTTTCAATGTTTCCTTCCTCAAACGATGAACGATAAAAGACTAGAGAAATAATAATTCATGCTTTGAAACCAAAATAACGATCCAAAAGAGTATTTAAGTTGGAATTATTTTCTCAGTAAAATTATAAGTAAAAAGTTTAATTCATTACGATACAGAAAATGCACTTAATGGACAACAACGTAAACAATATAAGGCAAAGTAAATTTATACCTCGATGTTCGTCATATTCAGCATAATAATAGAGAGGAAACAAACGTAGGCGTGAAATGTAGTAATTCGGCCTCGATTATGTGGAAGTTCTCCATTATAAAGACGACTTATACCACTCCTTTATTGGTGGTCTAAGGGTTTTTCAGTCATTTTTTCTTTAAACATATGCATTCAAGAAATAAGTTCGTGCCTGACGGTGGCATACAGATTGCTCTTAATCGCGATATCTTCATTTTATTCTCACAGAATTAGTCATTCAAAAGAAGAGACTCACAAAAACTCTTTTATAGACAAAGAGAAGAGAGACAACAAAGACAATAAAAATGTTATGACTACGAGTGAGAGGATGAATTGGCTATTCACCGGTTTTACTGTAATTAGCATAACAGGATATAATCCTAAAATTGAGAAGTTACATTAAAGTAAACGGTATTTTTGGTATATACATAGAGAGTGGAACAGAAAGTGAAAAGTAATGAAATAATCCACGTGAGAATGAGTTGAGAATGGAAGGAGGAAATGCTATCCCGTCGACCCACTCTTCAAGTGCATGCGTGTGTGCGGTTTCAGAGGTCGCATTACTAACTTTCCTCGCCGAGATCATTTCTGTTTGCTCCAGTTCGACATCCTTCAACGGGACGATAGAAAGATTTAATTGTCCAAATCCTCGATTGGGTTAGATGAAACACGATCTAGCCCGAATAAAAATTATACTAATGAATACACCCGTCAAAATGTGGCGGAACTAAACTCATAAAAACTGTACATTAGATATGGAAAGATAGAAACAAACGCCCCTATCTTTACTCTATATTCTTATAAAAGTCGAATTCTGTAATCGTTTCAGTGGTCAAGAGAACTGCTTGTTTACAACGACAAAACTGCGCAAATTTTTCGTCTTTTTTCATGTTCACTCTCGTAATTTCGGATTCAAAACGATATTAAACGCTCAAAACTTACATTTAATCTTCATGCAATTTATTTTCTAGAGTTCGTCTCGATATCGTTGGACCATTATTTCTAATTTAATTCTGCAATCGATCAAAATGAACTTTAGGCGCTATTCTTATGAGAGCATTTTCGAGTCATCCAGTGTCGAGCTCATGATATCTTTGGTAAAATAAGGTCGAAATGTAACAGTTTATTGGCCCTCTAAAGAATCTCTATGATATAAAACTCTTTCTCGTCGGGATGTGCGGCAAATTAATCTTTAGAAACCTCTTCCGTTTATTTCCAAAGGGGGTTACTGACAACGGATGGATAAATATCTAAAGATATAAATATATTGAATAACGATGAATATTATTTAAGAGAAGCTTTGCATTTTGAAATGGCTTTCTTGGTAAACTAGTTTTTATTAAGAATTTTCACGTGAATTCGAGTATTTTTGCCAATTCCACCTTTCAACTTTGCAATGTTGTCGCCAACAATAGCATTAACATTTTCACAAGTTTCCTTTATTAAGTGACCCCAACGGGAACCGAACCACTGTTGCCGATGGAGAACGCGCTACCCACTTTGCTATCCGGGAGCCCGCGATCAACTCATTTGATGAACTAATTCACTTAATCCCTTTTTCAATTATAATTTTTTTAAAATTAATGTAAAATAACACGAGAATAAACTCGTAGGAACTTGTTAATTTAGATCTAAGATAGCCTTCACGACCTCGTTTCACGTTTAATGTTCCATCAAAGTGGAGTGTTTTATGTTTTTCATTAATTTTCCTAACTATTCAATAATGTAATCACCCGAGTTCGTTCGTTCATTTCACGATACGATACATTAATGTAATTACGCACGTACATGTGAAACGTATTAGAGTCTAATTCTTCAGTATTTTCTTTGCTTTTACTACAAGTTTTGTTTTAACTGCTTGCAAGACATATATACTGTATTGCATAATTTTTATCAGTTAGATATTTATTAATTTTTCTTTATGCAGTAAAATTGCATTCCTGTTAATGATTGATACAATGACTGTTGTTTTCCTCGTGAAATCTAAAGGGTCTGACTTCTAATAGAATATTTAAATTGATAAGTACACTCCAAAGCCTGTTAGCTATGTATCGTTAGGCTTTTTTCTCTGTCATGACTCTCGAGGATAAGGAAATAATAGGAAAATAGATCGAATGATAGCTGAATTGGCCTGTTCTATTTACAGCAGACTCGCTATTATACAGCCATTCACCGGTGTAATAATAAAATCTTATACCTTTCCGATGCATAAAAAGATACCGGCATTTTTCGATATAAAACGAGAAAGGGCACGCTTGACCCAAGCCGGCGAATCCACTCTGAAAAAACTAGGTCACTTCCCTCCTCTTATTAACTCCAAAATGACTGACTTAATTTTTCTCTCCGCAAAGCGATGGACTTACACCAGAGATCCCAAAATGTTGATGACAACGGTAAACATAGCGCCTTGACGACGCTTTCGTCGTTATATAAAAGATCGGACCAGGAAGGGTTAATGAGAGAAACTTGACCGGGGATTGAAGCGTGATCTTCCGGTATCCGTGCGGCTTCCTTCATCGCAGGATCATCTTTCAATGGCGATGCGAAAGCTACGGAGCCACAAGAGAACGGATCAATTCTTCTTTGCTTCATAGTCTTAGACCCAATTATCGGGGAATTCAGGCGACATATATTAAAAATACAAGAATCTCTTGTAGGAAAAAAGGCTTAATGAGTGGGGTTAGACAGTTATTAAATAAAGATCCCAACCGTGCGATGGAGAAATGATTGAATAAAACCACAGGCATTTCATTCAGCTGCTGTAGCGAGTTCTGAATTCCAAAGTTAACAACTCAATTATAAACCTACAAATTCTCGTGCACTGCCTGACCTTTAAATTCACAGATTAAAAGGGTTTAATGATTAAGGGAACTTCTGGTAAAAGTACGCAAACCAATCCGATGCGACTGACCTCAGAGCGACTTAGTTTGAAATTGGAAGTCCCCTCTTCGAGCACTCTTTCTGAATTTCAATGAGTGCGCTCACACTCATGAATTATTTACCACATATTCGTGTAACGTCTCCCACTTTAGTTGTAGGTGTTATTCGAGACTTGAGAAAAGAAAACTTTTGAAAATATATTCCACTAGAGATGGGAAAATAAATATCTTCTTCACTTCAGAAAAATAACAATTTGCGGAACGTTATTCCTAGTGATAGCAGCTGATATACAGATGGCTAAGATTAGAGTAAGCTATGAAGTAGATTGCTATTCAATGACTTAAATGATTAATTCATAGGTCCGTACTTTCGTTAGGAGTATCTGAACTTAGAAGTAGCACATACGTACAATCTGTTATCTGTTTTTTCTTTCTTCCTTTCAATGAACGTTGATGGATGTGTGTATTAAGAGTTACATATCTTTGGTATTAATTTTCAATTTTAAACTCAATCATCCGCTACGAAGAAACTTCTAAACTTACGATAAAGCTTAAGTATCGTCTTCTCTGATTGGAGCAAATAAGTTTATTATTATCATAAAAAAGTTCTACAAGTAGGTGCAGGACCGGGTGGCAGTGGCAGCAAAAATTTTTACATTAAGCACACTGTCAAAATTACGTACAATCTCGACAAAGTTAACGAAGGTTTGAATTCGTTTAGTTTTGCTACAAATTTTAACACTGCATAATCTCCGGATAAAATTAAAAGGTACAATTTACCCGGATTAAGAGTCTCCGATTCGTGCTTAACTGCACTTTACGCCATTTATCAAAGCAACGTGAGTCGGCCTAAACTTAAAGCAAATTACAGAAAATTGTGAAGCACAGGAAGGCTATAAAACGGAAGAAACGTTACGTGATCCATAAGTATCGAGTTGAGCACGTGCCTTGCGTTAAAAGTATATTTATGCTGAAAAGCCATCTTCCTGCAATATTGACGAAAAATTGACAATATTCTCCCTTCCGCCTCCTTCGGCGACACTTCCTCAAGGAAGAGGAATATAATAACTTCCGGCTCTACACAGAATACTAAGTGATGACGAGAGGAAAAGATGAGAGACGAAAATGGTCAGAGTTGAAATAGGAAAAAGATAAGAGGAATGTGGAAAAAACAGGTATTTAAAGGAAGAAAATGAATTGGGAGTGTTACTTTACAGGTGAAGGTATGCAAAAAGTTGTTTCCTTGTTAGATTTATTTCTGTCCACTATTCCAGTTATCCTGACAACAAAATCAAATCAAAAGTGTCCTCGCAAGCTACCGTCTAAGTATAGAGCTACTGGAAAATATCGCAACACTTCTTAGAGCACAGGAACGAAAGATATATCTCAAGTTCGAAAACTATTCTTAAAGATTAAATTTTGCAAATTTCTTGCATATGGTATATAATGACGCATGAAGCTGTACTTGAGAGATCCGTAGAATATTTTTCAAAAATCGACCACAGTAAAAATCTAAAAATCTTGTGGGAATCGCATATATTTAGAATTGGCGCTCTTGATCAAATGATAACCTAATTGAATCTCGCGTACACAGTTTAAAAATACATAATTATTTGAATTTCAAGAGTTAGAATAAAAAGACATAAAACCCATAAAAGAAGGAATTCCAAGAACGAAACAGGAAAGAAGATAAAAAATGGAAAAAAGAGGATACGAAATAGGGGGAGCACGTGACTGGAATGACATTAAAGATTCCAATTTGCTTTCACAGAATCTGCTAATTTTCATTTCGGCACGTTCCGAAACAGTAACACTTTGTTTTGTGAATTACAGGTGCGAAAAGTTTTCTTTGATTGAATAACATTCGCTTCAACATTAAGCCTCAAAGAGATATATTTGATCAATATTATGCATCTTGGCTCATTAGATGTCATTCTATTCTTTGATCATCGAACCCTTAGGATTATCAATTGTGAATCATCTACTGCACGATGTCACATGAATTACTTCTTGTTTGGGAGTAAATAAGTTCAATGTTTCGCTCAAATCAGTTTCACACCGACCTGCAAATGTAAATAATGAAAATGTATTGAAGAAGGGCTTTGACTTGGGTATTTTCATAACAAATCATAACTCGAAAGAGATCTTATTTCGGACATGTTCACCATTCATTCCCACGCCAGCCGAAGGCGACATTTCAGAGCCAGAAAAAAGTCCATTATGAGAAGATTTATTACTCTTCTAAAAACCACACACGACGTCCGCAAAAAAATAATTAGCGAGACGAGTAGGTTGATGACCCTCCGTCAAAATGGAAATTATCGACGTGATTCGAACACCTTGTACAAACGACGCGAATCACAGCTGGAGAAGGGATTGAGAGCACCGCTAATGTTTACGCGATATTGAGAATATCAGATCACGTAAACCTCTAATCTTAAGCGTTTTTATTGGTGGCTCAAAGTGAAAGTTTGGAGTTTCTTTTATATCAAGAAAGTTAGTCGACCACTACCAATACTTTGGTCTTTTCTGAAACATCTACAATGTATCCAATATGAACTCTTCATCTGCTTTGTAAGCAACATCATCGAAGGTTATACTTAGCTATAAACAGTAATATCCCAAAACCGGATCATTGCCTTATTTACGGACTATTATTTTATTTTTATAAACACTGAGGATACTATTTTTAAATCGAATGCATATTTGCTTGCGATAGTTAATTTGATTCATTTCTCAAGTTTAAATATTTTTCTTTCAATCTAATTGTTTCAGATTGGAATATCTTTCATGAAAAAAATTACTGACTCAATTAGACAACAGAATCCAAACAGAATAAATTTACTAAGGAGTAGGGTTACGAAATAAACATAGAAGATCTCGATGATATTTCATTTGATACATCCTCAATTACTCTATCACGATAAAAATGCCATCCTCATTGCAGTACTTTCTTAGAGGATTTATATTTACACAAAAGAGTCGATTCGATCGACTCGCAAAATTCCATAAAAGGCATCATATAAGAAAGAGGCAGAAGTAATTCGGCTGCTTACAAAGGAATACAAACTCGAAGATGAATATGCACGTAGATCAAAAGATCAAAACTAAACTTAAAATGGAAAAACGGGCGAAAAATGAGCTCTGCCATGTCAGAAAAGCGATAAAACTTTAGTGCGTACTTTAGCGAAATTCGCAAACGCAACAGGAAATCACGAAAATGAACGAATCACGAGAATTGAAAGGAAGTGAAGCTCAAAATGCCCATCACTCGCCGTGATTCATCAACCAAAACCAAGGGAAACACTTTATTCAAATTCTCTCCAAAAAGAATCATCTGTATAGCGATCAAAGGTACGTAAACTGGTCCAGGTTCGATTCCCGGTGACCCCTAAATACTAAGGCAATGGTATATTAGGCTTTCCTTGAAAAATCTTCCGTTGATTCCAAAATCTAGGTGAACTATATAATGGGGGATGCGGCACAAAACGATGTAAAAATACTCGTTTTCTGGTTTTCTATTTTTAAGTCAATAAGATGAGAATTACTTCGCAATAAATTACCACACTTCGTAAAAGTGCAACATAGCTTCTCGCAAGGAGGAGTACTTGAAAGCGCTATTCAGAATCGATTCGATGATTTGAATAACTCTTTCGCTCCGATTTATAGGTAAGTTAAATAATTGTAGGAAGTATCTATAAAAGTGAGCCATAAAACCTCAGCTAGTTGTCGCGAAGTAAAGGCTATCCGAAGCTGGTTTTGCGGAGCTTTTAAAGATCAAAGGAAAACCAGTGTTACCGAATCCAGTTTCACAAATCTCATTCTTTGTGAATGCTAGACGAAGAGTTTCATTTAACTTTTCTCACGGAAGCCCAAGTCTACAAATATTAAGGAATAACGTTTTTGCCTCGCTCTAAGAAATATTTACAGAATTCTTGATGGGCATAAATGAAAGCTGATTACAGCAGTCTCGCGCCGTAATTTGTTGTCAATTGTCAACGTATATGGACAGCAATTAATTATTTTTAATGGGTCTTCCCAATGGACGTTTGTCGGTCAGTAATAGAACCGCAAGAAAACCCACAGAAAAGCATTTTCCGAGAGTTCTTTATCGAGAAGATCAAGAATGAATTTTGGCAGAGCTTCACTTTTAGCGGGGGTGAAATATCTTTGAATTATCTTTATTTCACATGTGTATTCCCTTCCTTCCTTCAGCAAAAACTATATACATTGGGAACAGAAGTTTTTTAATGGATTGAAATAGTCACTAAAGATGACAAAGATTGGCATCGAAATTTAAAAATTCACTTTTTCGTACCAGGAAAAAATTAATTCTGAAGCTAAATATTTTACGCAAATTAGAACCATCAATAATATATTAAATATCCACAGAATCAGGAACTTTAATGCGACGATTAAAAGCAATAATGAAATGTTTCATGTACACTTATCGATTCATTGTTAACTAAACTAACATAACAAATAAAGGGATCAGCGAAGTTAAGTAGCTTTGCTTCGGAAAAGAAAGATGGAGAATCTGTGTGTCTAGCTAATTAAGTGAGAGAGGACTATCACATTCTTTATCCACCGTCCTTTCACGCATCAAAACACTTACTAAATGCGTAAGAAATCGACCTACATGCAAATCTCCAATCAACGCAAACTTCTCCTAGAGAATTCAGCAAGAGACGGCGCAACCGCCGAGACTACTTGCAGACGACTATTTTTGGAGAGTGATGACAAGCAATCATTTTTTAAAGACTTTCGCCACCGCCGTTGCGAAAATCATCCCTTCCCTTCATCCCCAAACAAATAAACTTCGTACACATGATCTCAGCAACCGAAATACTTCGTACTGTACTCATGATAAAAGGACCCCATCATCCATCTTCGTGTACGTACATGCTACGCTTATATGCTCCATTGATATATCTCATACCAAATGACGTTAGAAAATACATTAAAATTGGCCTACGGATAGCCAAGTGGATAAATTCGACTTTCACGTGCGAAATGACCTCAGTTGTCGAAATACTTTATAATTAATATCGTAGTATCATATATAAGTTTTTAGTGTTATTTAAAGAGGTTAAGCAACGTTCATTGACGCAATATGATTAAGAGGAAGAAAGAAGTTATGTAGTTAAGAGTTGAAAATTGAATAGGATTCTCAGAAGAAAAGCATTCAAAGAGATTGTGAATGGTGTAATACTTGTTTATTATCTGGAATATCCAACTTGTGTGCTTTTGAAGAGGAAATTAGCATTAAGGATGAAGTTGTTGCTTTTATCAAACAAATGATCAGCAAAGTTCGATCTTTGAGGGCCTTAATTATGAATTCATTATGAAATATACGAATAGTCAAAATTGAAATTGAGGTAAAACCTCGGAACTGAAACATTACGTATTTGTTTGAAATGTAAAGTCAAAATTCTTGACACCCGTTTAAAATTTCCATCTGAATTCTCTTCGAAATCACCAATTGTAAAAATCAATTATAAGAACGTATCCACAAATACGTACTTGGCTAAATATTACATCTTTCTTCGAGACTTGTGTGATTATCATCCTTATTTTCAAGCAAAATTCCTTAAAGTTAATTTTCGCTTAAATAGAATCCTTCCGTTCCAAATCCAACCCATAAGTTTCTTAGATATCCAATGATAATTCATTTCAACTTGAGTGTTTTTATTTATAATTAGTTTTTTACCACAGGAACCAGTACTATTGCACAGTGCTGAATTCTTTGGTCTTTTTCTCAAGTTTGGAAATAAATTACGATTAGAGAACAATTTCGGTTTCACATATCAGTACAAATCATATTTCGGAAGAGATGTGAAAGGGAATTTGGATGAGAATAATTAATAACGGCTCTCGAATGACGTCTATTTTATTCCTCAACATTCTCGTATTGAGAATCGACTGACGGCAAATATTTAAATAAAGGAATCAGATGGTTGGAATGGAGTAAGTCTAGAACGCGAACGAACTCGATGCAGGCCAATTCCAAATGATTTCTGCAAATATATAGCACTCGCTGAAATTTATTCAAAAATCGAGAGGTGAAAACGCACTTAGGGAGAGAAAGTCGGCGATGACGTCGAAAATGCACTCGAAGAGGAAATGAGAAAAATGGCGAAAAAGCGAAATTGATTTGGTCGGACGATAAAAGAGATCATCTTTTTGTCTCAAAGAGCTGCAGATTTTGTTTATGGACGAAAAGAATCGGAAAATGAAGAGGCATCAATCGTTTGCAGGAATTCGCTGCATTTAAGGAAGAGCCGAAGCTAATTTCGAAATACCTTCATAAAAACTATGAGAAATGTATTTAATTGAAATTATCATAAAATGAGTTGTGGTGTAGCATATTTTGCCATGGTTAAATAATCAATAATGGTAGCAAAATAAAAATGCTGTTAATGTTATGCATGATTAGTAATGTATTTAGAGATTATTTTTTATATATTAGTGTTGAATGATTGCAATGCAATCAAAGACAATGATTTGTCCTATACATGTGCTTTTGTTTGTTGTAAGACTTATAAGTTTATTATTAGTATTATTTATTTATTTTTGTGTTATGAAAACATACAGTTAATAGGTCAGGTAGTAGTTATTAATTTTAATTTTCAAAATTAAATAGTCCTCAGCGAGAATGAGTGATGACGAACTGAAACCGCAACTCATTCTTCTACATTTTGGCAAATTAACGATCGACACGAGGCATTATCGTTAAACTGCGCTTCACTGCGGGATTTATTAATCTTCCTGTTGGAGAATGAATCGAACTTTCCTAATTGAGTAATGGTAAACTCAGGTTCGTTCGCCATTAATCGATGTCCCTTTTTTACGCCGGAAAATGAGGGAAAGAAAAATTCCTCTCCAGCAATTTGGCGATTGGTCACGCCGCATGAGGTCGTCAATTGTTTATTGAGCTCTCGATCCAAGGAGGACAGCTCTGCTGCAACCGAAATTTTCCCTTCGATGCGGGTTAAACACACACGAGTACGTAATGTATGCATTTGTCTATCGCGGGGAGAAAAAGTGGGGCGAAAACAAAGGATTTTTGAGAGGAAAATGCGATGAGGAAAGTAATTCCAAAACTTCCGTTCCCACGACATAGATCCGCGATATTTCGACTAATGTTACGCGGATTCGAGAGAAAAAATCAAAAGTAAAAACACGAGTGTCCGGGATGCTGTAAATTATCCGGGAGAACATTTTCCGCCAGTTTCTCTAATTTCCGTCCCAAGACTATCCGATGGAACAGAAAAAAAAGAATCGTCTCTAGGATAAAGTAATATTCTGTATTTTGATTTGAGTTAAATACAATCTGCGTTAGAAAAAGGACGACTGTTCGACATTTAAATCCATGAATACGATTCGATCTTATATTCTGTTTCATATGGAAATTTTCTTTGATTCTTGTAGAATATCTAGCACAGAACTCCAGTTTCTTTTTGACAATCAAGTCGTACAATTAATTACACCATAAAATAATGAGGCATAAAATAACAATCCTAGTCTATGACCTTCTAATCTAATGTATCTCCTACAATCACGTCATAACAGTTATTTTTAACGAATACATTTAAGACACAAAGGAACCAAACTTATGAATGCAGGTAAAGTGACAGTAACAATTATCTTTTACAATGACCAGCATGGTGTATGTATTTATTCATCTGATGCCTGTTACTCCCATGAGAAATACATAGAAAAGATTTTTGAAAGTTTATTTCACCCACTTTCGACGGATTAGAATCATGAAATTTGGAAATTCGTTAGAGGTCCAATGAATTGTTACATATTGATATAATTTTGACCAATCTACTCTGGGTTCGACTCTCGGAAATCATAAGAAATGCACTTAAAAATCATTCTGATCGATTGTGGACTTTTTGCTTTTGCAGAATTAAATTAGAAATAATGGCCCTACGAAACCGGTACGTATACCAAGAGAGACGAAATTAAACACAAATTCTAATCTTGGTCGTAGAACTACGTTTTTGATTCTAAAGTGCGAGAATTTTGACAAAAATGAAGAACGATCTGTAAGATTTTTATTTGTCGTAAGGTAATATTTTTAATGATCACTAGTACTTAATATTACCTCTTTTAGGTTAATACTGTAATAATTACTCTAATTTAATATTACTTAGGTTGATATTTAGGATAAATAACCGAAGGATGAATGTCGAACAAAAGAGAAGGAAGATTGATCTCAGAATTTTCGAGGAAATTTTCCGAAGAACTTTCTAAATTTGCAACGAGGCTGTGTTCCAATTTCCATGATCTCAACTTCCCAACCACCCTCACTTTCTCCCCTTCTCTATCTGCTTTCTCTCTTTTCCATCCTTATTTACTCCTTTTCTTATTCGCTCATCTTATATTTGTTGGCATCTAAACATTTTTAGATAACTCTTTACTGAGGAATAACTCGGATGCTTGACTTTTAGAATATCTCCGCAGCTTTATAAAGACTCAAGATTGAAACAATCAAAGTAATCGAGTTCTGGACAAATTTCCAGTTGGAAAAGGTCACGTGAGAAATAAATATAAAATAAGGAAAAAGGGAAATAAATATCCAACACCCTATCAGGAAAATTTGAGCATAAATTAAAATATGGTATTGAGGACAGCATTTTTGTATTTTCTCGAAATTACGTGCTATCAATTCCCAAACGCTAAATCGTGAATACGAAGATTTCACCAAAAATATTAAAAATGAAAAACAGCTGCTCCAATTCGCAGCTTTAAGATTTCTCATTTAAGAATTTAGATTGTTAATAACTAATAGTCAAGTTTCCGTTATTCTCTTAGTAAACGAGAGGATAAAATAGCCAAATCCTTGTATTGAACCTTTGACTAGATAAGTTCCTTGCCTGATAGATGACCTTTGATCGAGCACAAAAACTGTATTGCATTATTTTCCTAACCTAATTAATTCCTAAGCATATCCTTCTATCTCATAGCTTCTTCCAAACTCGACAAAAACCGAAATTCCGGAAAACTCTCTTTCCGTTCTCAATACTGCCCTTAAATCTATTCCGGCATTTATGATCGAAATCTCTTATGGAAAGGAAAAATACTTGCGTGTTGGTTTCTGAAACTTGGTCCGTTCTGAGAGAGGAATCATGAGAAAAGACAATCAAATACACAGCGGGAATGCGACCCCGTTCACAGGAAGAGAAGAAAATGCAAGGTTTTATAGTCATGTGAGGACCTATATTCCGATGCCTTCGTGATGCAGCTGAGAATTTCCATTTTATGATCCATATAGCTCAATATGACATATATGCAATGTTAACAAAATAGCTCTCTATTACAGCAGTGGATTGAAATAAATTTCTCTATTACAAAGAAATTAAGAAATTACTTGAATAAACGTTTTTCAATTCGACAGAATTATAAAAATATTGATGTCGTAGCATATGGAATTATACCACACTAATATAAAAATTTAAATTCATAAAGATATATTGATAAAATACGGGGATTTCACCTCCATCATTTCTTCATCAAAATTCAAGTATTTACGCTTTAGTAAAGTAAACATCAATAAGAACTTCAACAGGAAAATTAAAGCAAACGGAGCAAAAACATGCATAAAAATAACGTAACAACTACCTTTACATTGAGGAAAAAATTCCTGCCAAATATTTTTAGCTATCAGAAGCACCTCTCAAATGAAAGAAAGCCGATCGAAAGTCATTATTCAACCCCGACAAAAGGTATTCTTAGAAGTAAATGGGGAAGATAGAAATAATGAGATCCATTACGAAGATTGGCAAGAAAAAGGAAGTGAGCGTTGGAACGAGAAATGTGAAAAAGAAAAGGCAATGTGGTTAAAAAAACATTTCTCATATGTAAACATCTTATTCGATGATTTATCTCTAAGCATAAAATTCCCGTCGACCGAAATGGTCTGAGAGACAGATTTCGTTCCTTTTTCCCAAAGAACTGCCTCTTTTCTCAGAAATAAGCCGAAAGCTCCCTCTGTAAGAAAAAAGCGAATTCCTTACTTGAGAAAAAACTGAAACGGCACATTTGAACAGAGTTTATTCGTCTTCGAGAGAGCTTAATTACCGCGTAGAGGTGGACAAATAATCGAAGCGTCTCCTTCATTATTCACACACACTTTTTGTGAAAATGATTATTAACTTAATACTCTAATACGCGAAAAGATTACATAATTAACGCCGATGGATATGAAACATCGCAAAACTCTATTCTAACGTTTATGATAAACTATTTGCTCACAAAAGCGATCAGAAAATCCTTCTGATGAAAACTAAATGAGCCATTTTGATACGCTTTAGCAATTACTCGACCATAGACTCAGAGAACTAATTTTATAAACACGTAAAAGTTATTTCACAGTACAGCGGTGGTCTACGTTAAGTATGGATTGATTGAGCACTTCTACAACTTAACTACGGAGTAAAACTATCGGCAAGAATGTGCAATATGTACATTCAATATGTAAGTTACTCAATTTCAACACTAATCGTATTTATAAGATAGATCTACTGTGAATTCTCGACGACACAATCTACGCATCAGATTCCAACGAATTACCCTTTAGTTAAACATTTAACTGCATGAATCAGAAGGCAAAACATTGCTTCCCACAATTTTTTTCCTAATAATTTCTTGATCGAAATTCCATCTTTAAAACTACTTCAGTATGTATAAATTTGTAAGAGATATAATTCCATAAAAAGAAAAAATTGTTACATCATAATAATTCGATTTGTATAAGAAATTATAATAATCACTTATGCTAGAGATACTCGTTAACACCATTCCAAAAGCTTTGCTACACTTCTTGCCTATATGATCGCTGTGGAATAATATTATATTCGTCATTTTAAATGTAATTGTAATAAAACAAATAGATATAATCATTGTCAGTATCACTGCGACGAAAGAATCAACTAAAGGTAATTTAAAATATTGTAATAGATTTGCGAATGGCGCGGTATTTGTGTTGGACGTGTAAAATGAATGGAGAGATGCCGATGAAGGACATCCGGGTACAGAGTATGAGTCACACCCACAATGCAACTCGCTGCAGACCCTGGTGATGCAGACCTTGGGAATTCCCCTCCTCCGCCCTCATTGGCTTTTAATAGATTCCTCGAGGACTCCATTTGCATGCATTTGTCCGAAAACATGCACCTCCGGGACCACCTCTAAAATGGCAGCCCAAATATTAGAAACTGCGTCGGAATTATTCAGCGACAGCGTTAATTTCCGTTTAGAATGACGAATCGAGTGGAGTCGAGGCAAAATAAGTGAATTTCCTCTATCAAAATCTATCTCGACTATGTTTCGACAGAGAATATTTAATTAATGAATTCGAATCTGCTAACGGCGTAAGCGATCCTCATTTATCTATTGATTGGAATCTCTTAGTGAGGCAGGTATTTGTGATTGGACGTAGAGGATGAAGAAGAAAGTTTAAACAGCTTTAATGGATCATTTGAATCTAGAAAAATAATTTAAAATGGAAAATGTAAGACTTTGAACGGTATTCAATTGATAGTTTTATTATTTTATATTTTATCAACAATATACAAGGAGATGATTGGAATTTAAAATATCGAAAGTAATTCATTCATTTAAGCTAAAATGATTTCTGTTGTTCATTTTCATCATCATCTTGAAATTTTGAAATTTTCCTCGAACAGTTCTTTGGTCTCTTATAAATTTAGTCCTTTATGCATTTTGATAACATATACTTCGGAACTAACGAAAAACCGTTCGATTAAAGCGATGATCAACGTACATTTCCTTTACTTCTCAGACAATCCATTCTACTCCATCCCGAACTTCATTTCTGCCGAGATTTCGCTCCAACCGCAGGAGAATCCATCTGAGAAATAACGGTGAGTTTGGTTGAGAGAAAAAGCGTTCCACAAACGTGAATCCCGCGCACTACCAAGTTTCAGGACATTCCTCAGAGTTCGTACGTCACAATAAATACCTAGGAGTCAAGTTTATTAGTTATTTTTATAAAGAACATATTCGAGATGCAATAGGATGGAATGGATGATGGAAGGAATGCAAAGATTAACTGGTAGAACGCTGAAAGAATGCTCATCGAGAGTCAAAGAAATTTTTCTCTTATTCGACCTAGTCTCGAATACTGCTGCCCGATTTGGGATCTTTATGAAGTAGATTCAGTCTCAGATTGAGAGATGGTCCAACGTAGAGCAGGTTGTTTCATTACAGGAATTTCAGGTTATGGCTATGCTAGAATCCTTCGGTTGGAATTCACTTCAGATAAGAAGAAAACTTAGACGAAGGTTCAGTTTCAGTGAAGAAGAAACGCGATCTCCGAGAAGCAGCGGCCAAACGTTAAAAGTTAGAAATCGCAAGGACGTATAGTTACTTTTACTATACTATAATACTTTCCTCAGACAACTAGAGAAGCTAATAGGGTAGGTAATGTGTATTGATGATGGTGTCACTACACCCCCTGCCATATGCAGCTCATTTATCGGGATTTAAATCTTAATAGGGGAACAGTGAGAAGGCGGTTTAGGAGAAGGTTATGAGATAAATACGGTCGGAATAATAGAGAGAAGATACGAACCAAGGATCTCTTGAAAGAGCACTGTATGGTAATCGATTCACTATGGATCGAAATAGATAATTATGAGCCGATCGCAAGGATAGATTCTTTCCTTCGTGACTATTATCTTTTTTCCAACATCGAAGGTTGTTTCAGCGATTACAAAACGATAATAAAATTTGATAAACAAGGAAGTCTCAGAGTCACAACCTTCATACGTTAAAGAAGAAGATCATAAGAGATAACTGAGTATAGTAAGAAATATGCCGATGCATACATGAAATATATAAAACTTCTATAAACAATTAAATTTTGGACAACACTCCCTTAATTGAAATCAGGCATCTTCCCTTATTTTTAAATGGTCTTTACTAAGAAAAGATTAAGTCATATCAAATAGGAATCCTCGCTTATTACAAATACGTAAGCCATTCGCGAAGAAAAGTCAGATTATTTTTAAACAATACACACGTTATTCATTACCTTATTTTGAGATGATTTTAAGAAAGAAGAATTTATAAATTTAGAATATAAGAAACGAAAATAAATAATAGAATACCAATTTAAACGACGATTACAAAAATCTACCTTAGCTATGATTTTATGAATAATAAAAGTAAATGCATTAAAATAGGATAAAATATAATAATTGGTTAAATATAAACATAAAATTAAAAGGAAACTGAATTACAGAATTCTAAATCAAAATTAACTCACGTCTGAACATTGCACGCAACTTTTTTTCCACATTTCCTTGTATGAAATGTTTAAATTTAGTTTCCGAATGAAAAGAGTAACCTTTAGAAGAGATTCTGACATTCAAAACAAGGCTGTGGAGATTGGGATCGTAAATGTACTCGATCTTCCTATCGATATATCGATATATTCTTATCGATAGATTCTTCAATCTCAACAGGCAAAATTCTTTTCAAAGTGATCAGCCAACTCAAATATAACGCCATTAACCTCCCTTAAATGTATCCGAAGGGGAGTGTGGGTGGCGAATAGGTCGTGTGGGTGCCGCTTATCGCCGCTGCACCAGACGTGTCTTGAGAAGAAGAATGAAGCGGAAGAGTTGCGCTCTAAGAAACTGCGATACGTTTCTCAACATATTCTCCGAATTACGCTCCATTTACGTCGTTGACAGGTTCTAATGAAAAATTATGCTCTTTTGGTTCGTTCTTCCGAAAAACGAGGGAAATGGGGGATGCGAGAAAATGTTCCCGGTAACAGTAACCCACTACATCCCTGGTTATTAATAAACCTTGGATTATGTTCATTTCTAGGGTGCAATAATCTGGAATAGAAAGCGTTGTAAACGCGAAACTCACTTTTCTGACGCAATTTACGGGAAGAAAACCAGTCGGTAAACCAAGTTTCCGAACGGACGAAATAGGAAAAATTAGAAACAGTCGCTTACAAGCATTATTTTTAAAATTAAATTCTATTTTTTAACGATCGACTGAAATCCTGCTTAAATAACTTGAACGAAAATACAATTCATTTGGAGAGAATCGTCACGAGAGCAAGACAATAATACATATAACACATATAGCAAATCATTTTAACGCTCGCTATTCTTAGAATCGGCTTAGAACAGCCTGAATGGATGGAAAGTGAAGAACTCTTGTGTTGGCGTAAGAAATTGACGACGCCAGCGGTGGAGAGTGTCCGAGTGGAGATAGGAAAGAAGAAAGGAAAGGAATTGAAAGGAAGGATAGATCATTGGTATACTGAAAGTGGTCGTGGAGCAGAAAAGTGAAAATGGACAAAAGGTGCGAAGAAGATGAAAAAGAGTTGGGAAGAGCCCAAAATGAAACGTATTGTTATTCAAGCAATAGCACGTGCCTGCCAAGTATTCATTATGTTCCACTGCTCATTTCTTATTCAATCCATTTCATTTAGAAAGAATTACGTCAATGTGTTGACTCAGAAACAGTTTTTCAAATATAATTATGCAACATGATTATATAATGATACACTCCGAAAGAAACTTGGCCAGGATCTGTGAAAGTCAGTAGATGATGATCAAACGCAGGTTGAAAATTAACTCATGAGTCGAAAATGATTTGAAACCCGAACTTTTATCCTTTCCTTATTCATCACATAGAATGGTAATAAGTTGAAGATGATAATCTACGAGTATTTCTTCTTATATCAATATCAAACGACAAACAGATATGTTTATTTTAAGCCATATCTCCTCAGGGACTTTCAATGGAGACAACCTCCCGCCAGCCTCCTATCATTGAATATAATGAAAGGACTCAAAGCAATTATCCCATAATTGCTGAGATAAGAGTGACCATTTAACAACGGATTTTGGATTTAGGTATCCTATAACTCCAAAACAAAGGATGGAGAAGAAAATACACATCTCGTAATAACTGCTAACAAAGCTGTAATCAACGAAAATGAGCCAACGTCGGCAAGGAGATGAATCAACAAGTTTGTTCAATTTTATGTCTGAAAAACAACGCACATTTAAGAAGATAATGACAATTTTCTCCTGATAACTTATAGCATTTGGGCGGATGCATAAATTCCTTGCTATATGCAAGCAATTGATTCTGTCTCTGGGAGTAAATAAATATATCGTTTTCCTGTTTATTTCAGACGACAATTAGAAAGATTAACAACGCAACGAAATTTACAGGCAAAGACATGTTTCAACGTCACAGGAAAACAGGAGGGCCTCCGGATAGTCATGTGGACAATGCAATCGACCTCGGTGAAAGAAGTACCGGGTTCGATTCCCAGTAGGGACCTTTATGTGCGAGATGACCTCAGCTGTACAAGAACCTAAAAATAATACTATATAAAGAAAACAGGACGGATTTTCCGTTTCCTCAAACGTATTCAATACTTATGCGTTTATACTAATGAGTCAGTTCTTAGGCATTCCGCATATATTCTATAATACGTACTCAAAGAAAACTCCTCACCTCCAGAAAATTCACCTGAAAAAGGTCCACGAAAAATCTGTACACCTACAGGAGATCATTCTTAGAAAAATTCTCACCACAGTAATTACATACAAATTTCCTCTCTAGAATACAAATCTTCAAAAACGAGAAATAAAGCTTGGTCACGATCTGACACTAAAACATCAAAACCTAAAAATGCGAAAGAACGTCTTAATCATTAATCAAGAGTCGGAAGTATTAGATTAAAAAAGCTAAAAAACATTAAATAAAAAATAATGAGTTAAAAAGATCATCAGATGATTGATCAGGGGGCAGAAATCCATCAAAATTATTTCCCCTAAACGAACTGCAGAAAAAGAACAAGGAATAAATGCCGGAGTTGAATTATAAGAAAAATGTTGGAAAACTTCGCCAGAAAAGTGGAAAAGTGAAACAATCACATAACTCTTCAGTTTATGATCGCTGAATATTTATCTTAGAATCACGCATCCTCAGACACTATAGGGGAGAGACAATTTAAGGTTAGAGTACAGCGTGTGAGAGTGAGGACGTGAGATCGAATAAAAAAATAAATAATGTTCGTGTGTGAGAAAGAGCCAAGGGCATAACAGATTCATAATGATGGTGTTCCCGCAGATTTAAACGGGCGTGAAAATCGTCAGCGCCCAAAAGACTGAATTCTAACGTAGCGTACAGTTAAAAATATTTAACGGGTATAATATTAGTCGTTCGACCGTAAAAGGCTTATCGATATCTCAGAATAACATTAAATTACCTTGATTTGACATGCTTTTACTTATATATGTATCTCCAGGACAAAATGAGTGGATCTCTAGAAATATTAAAGATAGAAGATAAAACGAATGATACCTATATATTGTACTCGTAATATTTCTGTTCAGAAAATTTGAAAAGCTTAAGAAACGCGTTTATTTATCGAATTATATTATTTAGACGAGAGTCTTCTTACTCTACAGTTTGTATGTTCATTCCTTCTCAGCCTACTTCTTTCCACTCTACAAATCCCTTACTCTATTCCCACAGCACACTGTGCGCTCAATTACAGGAGAGTACCAACTCTAATTAAATAATGCACTTCTAGAAAGAGCATCTCGCTCGAGATAGTCAGACAGTTTTGCAACTTTTAAAGCAAACTCATCGTGTTTAATGCATTTCCCAAGTTTGTATTTTTCTGAGGTTATGATACTGAAAAACGTTATACAAATAAAACAAATCACCAAAATGATTTTATTCTTTATATTATTTAATATTAAATTTAATTAACGCATTCGATCTAAAATGGAATGTTTTGAATCTTTGGCAGTAAATGTCGATACAACTCTCTCATTACTTTTCTCATTATCCATGAAATGCAATTTATTAGAAGTAAAAGAACGTTGTGAAAACCAATCTGAAACCAATGAACAAGAATAGAAAATTCTGTAAAGAGTTTATGCTATTGCTTCAAGTTACAAAGAGAAGTAAATGTTAAAGGTTATTTAAATATACCCTTAATATTCAATTTACCATCGCTTTTTTTTTAGAAACTCAAATATATTCATTGTGAATTAGCTAAGGGTAAAAATCATCAACATATAGAGTTTTCAAACAGTAAAGGTCAGATAATGCATTTCACCGATATCGAGATTCGTCTAATATTTTCCTGGTTTAACTTTGATATCTGAAACGAGAAATGCTGTTTGTTTTCCGCGTACACTACATTGATTACTTATTTCGGAAGAGAATTATTTAAGTCAGTGAAGAGTTGATTATCAGCATACTTCTTTTTAAGAAAACGTTTTTAGCAAATACTGCACTTAAAGCGTGTTCTTCGTAAAGCAGAAATTTTCCATCAATTGGTGTTTCATTCGTTCCCTAAATTTGAAAGCCGTGAATTGCGGTGAATTCCTGCTCTTGGAGACTCACGATGGAGGTGAGCGTGTGTGGTCCAAGTTGATGAATTAGTTAAGGGGCCAACAAACGGAAACCTGTTCACCAGAAGATTCGCCGGAAATTTTGGTCCCGAAGAAGCGAATGACCATGACCGTTGATTTTGGAAAGATTTCGCGACCCCAGTGTGCTTTCTCTAGGATATATACAGGTGGGAATGAACATAAAATATGGACTTTTATGAAAACACTCTTCGGCACCTTTCATTGGACAAGATTGAGGAAGAACCTCATACGGAGAGGTGTGAACGAATTCCACTTGATCTAACTGCTGCAACCCGGGTTCGAGTTCTGTTCATGCTCATTTTTATTGCAGTACATGGAATATTTAGTAAACGAACAATAATATTAAATTTTTTAGGTAAACTTATCGTACAATATCGAGTGTTGAGTGCAAATAATGCGTATGATACAAAACTTATATTAATCTTCATAGCATACGAATCATTATTATTATAGGAAAGAGCAGATGATTTTCAGATACTAAAAATTCGGGAAGCTTATCAAGTGCGATACTCTATATGTTGAGGACACGAAGAACTTAAGGAAATCAAGGAATCATATTTATATAAATCTCTCATCCTGAACCAATTTGCGTCAGAATGGCTGAATTCTGATTGCATCATCAAGTCCTAAAATGTGAACAGAGAGAAAGACGTCTGCATCATGAGAACCAAATAATCAAAACACAAGTGTATAAAGAAAATTCCAATAATTTTGGCGCTGAAAATAAATTCGAAGCCAAATTCTGTACTCACGTATATGTAATCAGATTCAGTGCGAATAGGGAATAACTTCCAATGGTGGAACACTTACCTGAAAAGAAAAGATAAAACTAATTAGATAAAGTGCAAAATATATCGTAAAGTAATTTTAAAAGGTTGTGAAATTTATAAAATTAAACAAGAAGTCAACGATCACTATCCCAAAAAATCACCGTCCCACTATAATGAAATGAATCATAGAAAACATCCGAAGATTGATGAGACAATTGACAAATGACGCGAATGAAGTAAAAGAATGTTAAGAAGAGAATAGAAAAGCGAGACGAGGTAAAAGTAGAGGATAAATATAGAAGGGAAGAGGAGGTCATCGGTTGGTCGAGAAGAGATGTCAAAGGTGAGCCGGGAAAGAAAACAAAACACAATCGATGGGGAGAATAGGAATGCTGTCTGACTTTAGAAGGAATAGCGCCTTTAATTTAAGTGTCTTTCTGGAAATATGATAAATTAGTGAGCCGTCATCTGGACATGAAGTAATTCGTATATACATTCCTGATAAACACATAAACTTCGTCGATCAGAAATTTTGATTATAAACATAGTTGATACCCATTATGCATTATTAGCAATTGTATGCAATTATCAGCGTACCATATAAAATAGCATTACAGCAGGATAAAGCCATTTGGTAACATTAATTTTCGAACATTAATTGCATGCACTTCCCGACGAAATAGAATTATAAAAGTTAGAAATTCGTCAGAGTTCCTATCGATATATTTCTGCCCAAAGTATCATTGGTTCGAATCTGGATGACTCGAAAATATTCTCATAAAAGTTGCACACTAAGTCATTTTGATCGATTGCAGACTTTCTTTCTTTTGCGGGAGTGAATTGAAAACAATTGTCGTACGTAATCGAGACAAGTATCATAAGTTAGAAAATTGAATATTAATTCTTATTTTGGTCGTATAATATTGTTTTAGATTCGGAATTGAGAGCAGAAGTACAAAAATGATGAAAAATTTGTAGTCTTCCTGTCAATTAAGCGATTGTTAAATTCGAGTCTATGAAATATAAGGAGAAGGAGAGCCGGCATTTCGCAGTCAAGAAAGGATTAGTTAACTTTGGAAATCCAAATTCAGCGATATATTTTAACAAATAATATCTTTTATAACGTAGATGGTTTAAAACTAGACTTTGCGAATAAAATTTGAATAAAGAATGTTTTCGATATCATAAACATGGGAAATAGTGCCGTTTAAATTATCTCTAAGGTAACAATGTAAAAACGCGATATTGTTTTAGCAACCAAACAGACAAATAATATCTACATTAATATTTTGTGTGGAAACTATGTATCAACATTACAAGAGATATAGCGGTAGTAAATTTTGATAAGAAAACAATGCGTCTTAAATGCGTCATTAAAAACATTGGAGAGCGATTATTTTTATTGTCGATTACCCAGATGTTTACAATAATAGCAGTAGAAATTTAGTTAGTTAGTTGGGGGAATTCACGTGCATGCTTGAATAAACATCGACTGAGATTTAAAGGCCAAACGGGCAGAGAGAAAGGAATCTCCGCATTCCTCCGCCAGGTGTCTCCTTCGCCCCTCTAACGGTGGCTTCTCTATCCATGTGACGTCACTACGGCGTTCCTTTGTGATGCTGCGTTCGTCATGTGCTGACGTAATTATTAATTTCTCTCCAAGGCCTCTCTTACAAGGATGCTAAGTGAAGCGTGATTTCGGATTAGTCAGAGATTACGGAACGAATGACAAATTAAATTCCCTTCGATTCAAAAAGAAGGATGATTTCCGCAAAAGTTTCCGAATTTCCTTAACAGAAATTTACTTTCCCATACAAAGAAGACTTCCGATACTGGATTCCGGGACGACATTGATACGTAATGAAATGTGTCCATTAATTTCTGTTAAGTTGAATTACGGGGGGCATCACAATCACTCTAAGATCCAACAAAACACTCCTTTTTTCGTTAGGATTTTTATCTTAAAATTATGAGGGAAAAAAGTACCGAAAAGCGAATTTTCAATCAGCTTTCAGCTGTGAGAAAAGCTGATTGAGGATGTCATAATTCGTATCGGACGGTGGAATATAAACTCACGATATCTTCATTTTACTCTCATAAAATTTTTGATTCAAACGAAAATACTCAAAAGAAACAGACAATGTAAACATTTTTTAGGCAATCGAATGAGGCGAATCGCTGCATAACTGAATAAATCCGAGGTTTCGGCGGATTCCAGAGCGTCTTAACCGGTATCACTACATTTATACCATTGATAACGTGATTTTCGCCGCCTATCATGAAAAGTAATCAATAAATTATTCCGAGTTAACTCTTATTAAGTCCATCCAGACTCTCAAAGAAGGCTTTCGAATTTCATGGCGAGATTATGTTCATCACAGCCTAATAGTGCGCTGCAATCCCGTAAAAATCATCATTAAAACAGTGAAGCGATGATGTTTGGACCAATCCGATTAGATTTGTCCAGTTAACCTCAATTAGTATCGCCGGCAAACAGACATGAATGGGCGAGATCAATGAATGAAATTCGTGACTCATTACGACTCATTTTTCAACCGAAAGATGGCGTTAATGGAATCGAGAGGAGAAGATCGCTTCGAAACTTAGGCGATTAATAAAGAATCGAAATTTCGGAATGACACGGATGATTGGAGTGAAGCGATAATTCGATTGGCGAAGCAGCGGGAGAACGTAACGGTTTCTCGAGAAAGGTCTGGACTGGAATGCATTCCTCTCACCCAACTTACTTCAAACGAACACAACTTTTAACAGCAAAATCATATTATTGTCGTAAATAGAAAATCTCAAAAGCACGAATAAAAGCAGCTGCTGACCACTTCTCCCAAATAAAGAACTCAACAGTCACGTCTCGGCATGTTTAATTCTTCATATTATATTCATTTCTTTATATTTGTGCGGTTAACGGCATTGGCACGGAAAGAAGCAAGAAAATGAGAAATCCTCCAAGAATACTTCAGAAATATGTTATAACCTGATTTTCTGAAGATATTGTTCTTCGTAAAGCACTCTTTAATGAAAACTTGGGTAAAAACAGCCGAAAGACCGAAAAAAGGACCCGTAAGATATTCGGGAAATCTTTGATGTTGCATTTTAGATATGAATGTTTCATTTTCAAAGCATAATGATAAAGGCATTCATGGGAGAATTAAAGATGTATCATTTTTATTATTTAATTTGCATCAACTGAATTTCAGGGTTTAATGCCTGAACTGAGTGATTGGCATACTTTCATCCCGTAATACGCTAAAATTTTTATGCTTTACTATGGTGAGATAAGGTTTCTACAACCCATTATTTAAGTGTTTTCTCGCAGTCGATAGTTTCCATCTTACATCATCTATATTATAATAAAGTTAAACTCGATACACGGGTTCGCTTAACAGTTCCTTTCATTTCTTAACAGATTCTATTCGTTGTACACAAAAATCGGAAAATGAAAAGATGAAGACGTAAGAGAAGATTTTCGATCCCTCCGAAATCAAGATATTTTCTAATCCACATTAATCTCCATCTTATCCCATGGATCGATGGCACAATCTATGTTAAGGAAAACGACTAAATGAATATTTCAAAGCGTCAATATTTTTACAGCGGTCTCATCCACGTTGTTGCCGGATGTTCAAAATGCATTCACTTTTCCTCGTTTTGCACACGTGATTTTTCTTTCGAAGCCTTGAAAGAAGCCATTTCGTGCTGCATAAAATGTCCGCCTAATTCCAAGTTTGAGAAGCGATCTTCGTAACCTTGCGATTTCCGCCGTGTCTATTATAACCTCATCAGAAGGGAGATTCTCACACATTAAATGAATATGTGAAATGATTAAAGCATGGCGTGCTCACAATCTATCCCATTTTACATATGTGATGATCACTTGAAATGCAGAGGACATGTGCTCCTGCAAAGTAGGCCACCGAATTAGCATAAAAACTAATTCGATCAGATATTCATTGCGTAATTATGATGAGATAGGGCTCGAGTTAAATATCTTTCAGGAAGAATTGAAATATTTTTCAGTACTTTCCAAGGTATTTCCAGCATCGTATGAATACAGGAGACTCAATTAGGAGATAAACTAAACAATTATCATAACCATTAGTATTATTTTATCGTGTTAATATACGATACTAATTAAGTAATAAACTTATACTACTTTAACAGATATGTTATCTCTTGACTTAGTCATCGAAGAACCATTTTGACAAGTAATAATTGATACCAATACTGTGATGATCTAATTTACAAATTCACCGCTAAACGATTTAAAAATCTTCTTTCGAGGAACTAGTAATTAGTTTATTCTGAAATCTTAGTTCTTTGTGATGACGAGAAAGTGATATCTGCTCGGAAAATTTTCGTATAATTTCATTTGAAAGCCAAGAATTAAAGTAAAAATAAGATTTTAACGTTTTCTCTCTTCACGAAACTAATCTTTCTTTCTATTTTTCGATATTTATATATTACTGTAAGATATAAATCTATTTCATACATATCAGACAATTTGACAAAGGTTAAATGAAAATTGGGATGAGAATGTGAAACAAAAATTAAAGGGAAACATTTTGCTCAATAATATCCGTTTTTAAGATTGGTAGCAATACAAACATAAATGACGAACTCAAAAATGCAAGGAAAACCCGTTATAGACGGTATTCGAACCCAGGATCTTGGTGGTGGAAGACTAACCGCAACAGGGGTCGGCTAAGATAAGAAGTCTTAAAGACTTGAAGCGTGTGTAATTCTTTTAAATCCGTCGCGAAAAAGCAGCGAAAATTAGCCATGAGTCACATTGACGAAGGAAAAAACATAGAATGCAGACGGATTAGCGCCGCAACCTTGGCTCGAATAGGATTTTTCTCAGTGCATTCCGTTACTTCCGGTACGGAAAGAGGGCACTACTCGGCAATAATGCTTCCATTCCAAGTGTGACCGATCAACTTGCTACTGACCTCTACTTATTTTCAAATTTAATTCATTATTGTATACATCTGATCCTCTTAATCTAGAATGCATGAACTGTGAGAAGTTCTCTTATTTGAAATTATACAAGATATTATTCACCAGAATTTTACGGGAACTTGTTAAATTGTTAAAAATGGAATCGCAAAAAGTGGTGAGCCTTTCAGAGGATATTATTTTCTTTCAGAGATATTATTTTCTTAAATTATTTATTTTCTTAATTTATAGTTAAAATAATTCAGTAGAACTTTACAAAGTGATTGTATTTTTTCCTGTAATGGAGTTCTACAAAGTTACGGCAAACTCAATTGGTCATATTTTCTTAACATTCATTTTCAATGAGCTAAAATTACCCATATTTCTTACGAGAAAATGCATAAGATGAAATGCAACGATTGCCCGATGGGTTGTTTATACCCCTAAATCTTACAAATCTTCCTTCGTTTTAGTTAGAACTTAGATTTTTTCATAAATATTTATAAGGAAACCGGCGCAAATAAGAGAGTGCAGATGTACCGTCCATATTTTACTGAATCCTGAGAACGATTTCTTTTCCTATCGACGTTTTGGTGAGGAAATGACCGCTTAATCGAGTTATTCCGCAGAGAATCCCGGCTGACTTCCGGCAGAAATATCGAAAACCTCACTTCCTCCCCAAACCTCCTTCAGATGTTACATAAAATATTTAAAAATAGATGAAAATCTATCTTCTTCTTATTCATCCATGGATTTATCTTCGTCGTTCAGCTGAGACATTTCGCACAAATGTTCCCCACCGGAAATCGAACCCGGGACCACTTTCAGCGAACCCATTTGGGAGTTCAAGGAATTCATATTTTTCTGTTCCGCCTTCAAAATTCTAAACAATCTTTCTCATTTCGCTGACATCTTATTTTTGGATAATCCTATATGATTTGTTTGTGCGATCGAGAACAGTGCACGATGAATAAAAATTAAGAATCAGAGAATAGTAAAAAGGGGTACATAAGACAGGTGAATCACGATTCTTGATGAAGACAAAGCGGAAGAATATAAGTACAAGAAAACCCGGTTAAGACGCTTTCCAGGGGACCAAACGAAAGCTGCGCCTTAGTCAACTAAAGGAGCTTCCCTCACATGTTTTTCCTTCAAATGCGAAAAGCCTTTAAAAATAAAAGAAAACAGCGAAATGCAAGCGAAAGGACAATAATTAACGCATGCGGCAGCACGTCTTAAAGATGTTAGAGAGAATGGAAAAAGTCTCTTACAGATCTTGAATTAAGAATTCCATCCTCACTTAAGTTGTTTGTGTTCCTTGGAGGCAACGGCCCGAGTCAATAGAATCTGTCTACAAAGTGATGAAGAAGTGTAAACATCCTTATTATGTAAGGTAGCTAAAGACCGCGTCGCGTAAAAATATACCTCAATAAATCTTCAAGGAATCAGCATTTAAAGAAAAAGGTCTTTACTTCTTCCATGTATTGTGATAGAAGTTAATACTATTAAATATCTGAACGATTCAAAAGTGATAAATATCGAGCTGATTCACAATTTAGAGTTCTGAAATAGATACATTGCAGTCAGCTGTTCCTAAACTTCAAAATGCATGAACAGAACTTGATATGATAATATTGAGGTACTTATTTAGCTTTACATCACCGTCTGCATCAAAATGACCACCACAAGGCTAGATGCCTATTTGCAGTCATAGAGTATAATAAACAAATAGAATGTCAAGATTCTGGATTTAGAAGAGTTTTGCCAAATAGTCTAAAGGGTAGCAAACGAAGACGATTCCGGTATAAGGAATTTGGGAAAACTATAATTTGTGATATATATATTTAAACATTGTAGTTTGATTACTGTCAGGTGGCAGATACGACTAACTAAATTTATTAATAACATTTACAACACAAATACCCTCCAAAGCCTCTTACGCTACGAAACCTCTCACTGATTAACTATTCGGAATTATATTACTGTATTGTCAGGCAATACTTGTACACTTACAACTACTAAATCAGGCCTTAAATTATACAGCATCCTCCTAACATCCACTCTAATATTCACACACCCCTAATATTTCACAAATAAGTTACATTTACATAGTTATCGTCGTTTCTTTGCTAAAGCGCATGTCATTTTGTCATATCGTTCATTAAAATAATTATAATTCACAAAATAATTTCAAAGCTTCCCATATTACTCCTTCACAAAACAATAACAAACATCTACATATATAACTCCTTCAATTCAATTTCGTCAATTGCTGAAGGTCTCATAACATGCACTCCATTGAGGCGTTTGTTATTTTTAGGGTAAAGGAGATTCGAAGACCAAATCATCTCCACTCCCAAATTCCTTGACTTTCCTTCCATTACGTGACGTCACTCCCCTCGTCATTCTTCGCGGCTCTTTTTCTCTTCAATATAAACTTTCCAAATTTCAGTGTCCATTTTGCGAATTAAATCGCATTTCGTCATTGTCGAATAATACGATGACAGGCATCTAACGAATCGAGGGATCGAAATGGATATATATTCACATTTGTTAGCCTTTAAAGTCTCTTCATTAGTATATTTCACCCAAGGGCGAAAAGAGAAGATAAAGTATTCATACAATTGGTAAACACACCGAAAATGTACCACTAAATATGACATGATTGGAAGAGGTGTTTTGATTCGCTACCTGTTTACTTACATCTTCAGGCGGAGAGAAAACATTAGTCTCAGTCTCTGAAGATGTAAGTACGCTTACGAAACCTGTATCGAAGTAAAGCCCCTATGGAAAAGTTCGAAGATTTTTATTTCTGTGTTTCTATCCCTTTTCCATTGCTTTCAGTGCTAAATTACGAGCATCGTCCATAAAATTATATAAGTATCTATATTATTCTCGTCATGCTATTATCATTTGTAAACTTCTGTTTTCTAACTGATGTTTTTCATAAATTTTTCTGTTTTATGATTATATTATCTGATTTACTAATTTTTTGTATGTTAATATACATACAGTATTCATATTATTGTACTGCAAAGTATTTATATATTTGAATCAATTGATTCTTTTATCTAAGGCTTTTTATAAAAATGTTTGATTATTTGTAAACTGTAAATGGAGAAAAGTCGTAATAAACATTATAATAATTCATTTTCAAACCTGATAGAAATTAAGAAGAATTTCGCGCCGATCAGAACGTATTCATTCTTCCCTTCGTTTCCTCTTCCGTCTTTTATCCTCTTCCGCTTTATCTTATTCGCCTCTTCTCAAAGTGAAAACACTAAAGATAAGTCATAAGATATATGCTGAGGATCAAATTTATATTTCCGTTTCCTCGAATAATATGAGAAACATACACAAGAGGTAAACATTTTTCTGCCGATGTTTCTTTAAGTTTCTGACAAGGTTTACCAAAACGTCGGTGATATAAACATGAAGAAAATGATAATTAAAAGTGATAAAAGATTTCACATTCTGATAGCTTAGAAATAGAATGGAAACAGAAAATAAGTATCGTAAATACTGCTACGTATTTATGGGTTGAATAAAATTATTTTATCCGTTAAGAAAACGGGAAGAGATGAGTACTTCTTTGAATTTTAAAGTTTTACTGATTTATATATATAGCCTGATCAGTAACTTTTTTATAGGCGAGTGAAAAAGTGGAATCCCTTATTTTTTAAGTTTTCATCGACAAATTATAAAGGAAATGGCCACGCAAGAGAAATATCGCTTACTTAGTTAAGCTTCGATTAAATTTAGATTGATTTTAAACACTCCGGAATACTTAACTAAGAATGTAAGGAAGAGCAACCGGAGGCTGAACAAGAACTTAAAGTAAAACCAATATTGTAATCGAAGGGAGAGGCCTAAAGATCTGAGGAGAAAGCACAAATAAAGTAGGCGTTGCTTTGTGATAATTATCCAAAAGTCCAGCTTCGGAAGGGGCTTCTTCTAAGGGAACTTAATGGATTCCGTAAAATGATGCGTCGGATTCCACCTGTTCCCACCACTCCTTCATACTTGTGAAGGTCATTGGCACCGCCGTTGGTGGGGGGGGGGGGGGAGGGGCTCTAAGGGATCTGTGCCCGTGACGGAATGCTTGAATCTAAACGGGAGAGAATATTCACTTAACGACGCTTACCATCGAAACGGTTGAGTCACAAGTGAGTTCCATCTTAAGAAGGGCCCGACGACAAGGTATGTCCTCTTTGCGCTTATCTCAATTACATATCATCCTTTCGAAGGATTTTACGTGAGCCTATAATTGGTTTTAATAATGCAAGTTTACCACTTTCAAACTCAAGTACTTCACTCAACTGAAGACAATAATTTTGCTCCGATATCCTAGTGATTGACTTTGCTACGAACTTCTAGCGACCAATCTACAGCTTAAAAGTGCATTAACTGGTCGTAATCAGTCTTCTTCAGAACACGTACAATCCCATCAATCGAAAAATCACTCCATCGATACACATGAAAATAAAACTAACTCTCAGAATTCACCTCAATAGAATCGCTATACCTTTATTCATAGTTGAACATCGTCAACATCCGATTTATAACCTCGTTCTTCGGTAATATTTGAGCTGCTATTTTCATCGCTTACAATATTCCAAAACATCGACTCAAAATGAAATCATGTAAACGAATTAAATGCCCTGATATTCAACCGATACCCAACTTGTAATATGTTTATCACTAGACACTCAATTTCGAAAAGTTATTTTGACACAAGAAAATTCCACGCCGTAGTTCATGAATCATAATAAATTGCCACTCGTATGAAATATGCCTATCAATTGATTCAATCTTGTAATCCTCGAAGCACCAGTCTGGCAAGTCTGTGAGCAATATGATAACGCATAACAACAAAGGTAGAGTAATTACCCAGTAATCTAATTGTGAGGCAAATGTAACATCAACGAATGATAATCTGAAGCAATCATGAGGCAAAATATAACACAATTTCACGGTTGTTATCTGAATCCATTAGGATATTCATATATTTTGAAACAGCAGCACCGACTTATTGAAACTTAAACGTAAAATTATTAGTATTTTTTTTTTCAAAAATTATCTATATATACATATTACTATAATTCTGATCAGGTACTTCTTATGAGAGTATGCGGAAAATATCGGCTATTTTAAATTACTGCGATGCAAAAACTCTTAACTCTATCACATCCAATATTCGTCAATAGGTCATATTATAACTAGGCTGGAAGCGTCAAGGAATGATATTCATACGGAGAGAAATGCGAGTGAATGAGATGCTTCCCCACGCACTTATGAATGAATCCGCTCTCAATTGTCCTTTTTTGCGCCTGGGAAAAGCGTGGATTTTTAAGAATGAGTGTGCGACTTATTCTGAGATGCGATGGGAGCAAATGAACGGCCTTTTGTCCTCAAATTGCCTTTCAACTCACTTAGTATCGCCTCTGCCGTACATCCAAATGATCATTCTAACAATTCTAACGAGAAGATGCGATCGTTTCGCTGAATCCTCCATTTGCACGAATCGAATAAAGGGCATTTACTCGTTCAGATATCGTTAAACTTTCTTTAATGTACCGACTTTTCCTCGATACGTGGAAATACGATTATAATGAAATTATCCGCTTCCTCACGCTTTTTTATTAGATCACATTTATATTTTGACCAATATTCACTCACATTTTATGTCATAAAAGCTTTCTTCGACGAATTCTGAACACTACTCTTATTCGCGACACAACTTCCACGAATTTTGAATCGCATAAAAATTCGTCAACTCGCGAGAATATCAAATCATCATTTAAATTAAGAAATGAATGTCATCACCAAGTACATCTTACGTTGTTTTCTATTCACATAAATATAATGCCATGGCAAAGCGATTGAAACAGGAATTAATTCGAAAATCTAAAGAAGACTAATGATTCTCATGTGTTCAAAGATTTAACCTACATAAATTGCAGTTTTTCCACAATGTGTGCCAAAGAATGCGGTGTAAAAAGCGGAAGTATCCGTTTGGAAAATGGTTTTCCGTGAGAAAGAGCGCCCGTGACGAAAAACACGCATAATTATATTGTATAAGCACGTGATGGAATTTAGCCAAGATAACTCGTAAAGATTTTATTAAGGAAGGATATAGAAGTTTTTTAGTCGATGGCCTTGAACTTGGTCTAAAATGCTGTTTTTATAGACAAATGGCGCTCTTCTAAAAGATCGTAAACATTTAAAGTCCTATTCAAGATTGTCTATTTAATTTGAGGTTGCGGATTCTGCGTTACATGTTTCCCACAAAATAACTCAAACGTCTTCACAAAAGTTTAGAAGCGATATGAGAGAGATTCGGAAGGACTCTAAATGGTAAGGATTTCCTAATTCGATACATAAGAAGTGATATTGAGGATTACTTTTTTAATACTTGGAAAAGCCATAAACTCAAACTCGAAAAACTGGGGAAAATTCATCCTTAAAATCTACAATCACGAACGCTCAGAACATAAACCTTTGATACTTCTTCTGCTATTATTTTTAGTGATAAAATTTTGAGGTATATTTGTAAAACTATTTAATTGTTAAAAAGCAATTCAAGTTGGTATATTTTAGTGAGATAAAAAATAGTTAAAATTATTTCCCTCTATATCCTGCCTGCGGTATTTTTATATATTTTGTGGTATTATTGTAATAGGTCATTTGACTGCTTTTGAATCGTGAAACAAATAAATAAATATGGGCAGCCAATTTCGCTCCAATTCTTTTGAATACAGTCCAAATTGAAATTCCTGTTAGAGCAGCTAAATTGAAAACCTTTGGCATTTTCCCTCCATTAAGTGGAAAGAATTGCTTTTTAGAATTATAATTACGTGATAAATGAGCACGTTCCAAACACCGTAATCAGAATCCAAAATCCTATCTGTTATACAAATCTGATATTGTTAGCATCATATTGGGTGACATTTTTTTTTACGAGCGGTGGGCTGTTTCCTCGAGCCAAGAGTCACATTTCTTTAGGGCGGCTATAAAATACATATAAAACAAGAAAAAAAAATAGAAGACCAATCCTAAGCTCACATTTCATAATACGTAAATTCCAAAATAAAAAGCCGAGAATTTAAATGGCGCGGTTTAAAAATTCCAATTTTACATTCAGGACAGAATAACGTCTTAATTAAAGTTTAGGAAGAAATATTCTCATATTATAGAAAAAACCACTGAGAAATTCGGCGATTTCAGAGATTAAATATAACTATGAGCGCTATCTCGAAAATTTGGAAAGAATTGATGGTAAAAAAAATAGGAGAATAAAAAACAACTGTGATAAAATTCGATAGAATCTCCGCATAAGAAACAAGTTACAGCAAGTAGTTTGTCGTAGACTGAAGACTCGTCCAAAAATCCAAACTGTTCATCCTATGAATTTAAAATTCGAATCAAAACCTGTTTGCTGATTTGCGATACAGCCACAGAAGTGATATCTCGTCGAACACGATAAACAAAGCAGTAAAACCACACCTTAAAAAGGGGAAATATCGCTCGAGGAAATATGTCCCTAATAATCGGGGAGATAACGCGAAATTTGAATTATGGCGATAGTCATTCGTTATTGATTCCCAGAGGCGAATCGAGAGGTGCAGTTTTGACAAGAGAGATGAAGGAACGAATCCGCTTAAAAAAATGAAACGTCTTTTTTCGTGCGCTGAGAGTACAGAGACTGAAAGGAGAAATAATGTATTTCAATAAATACTTGCGAAAGATTCTGAGGCTCAGCATCTCCGATATCTAATCGATAAAACTTTCCTCCGAGATTACATTATTTGATTAAATTGTAAATGCACATCTGATTTCGAAAATTTCTGGTAGAAGTTGATAATAGATAGTTGGAGAATAACTATTCCAATGAGCCATATGTAAACTTAATTATGTGACGAATAATTTCATGCGTCGGATAATATTTGCAATGCGATGAATGTGCTATAATGAGCGAAAGAGTTCAATACTTAATGAACAAATCTCAACGACTATAGCGAATAAACTTCGTTTTTCTTTATGATTGATTCCTTAAGACTTAAACCGGCAATAGAATGACTTAATTAGCTTGGAGGTTTTATCTGAATCTACAGTAAGGATCAAAATATTAAGATACACTTCCCTCAGATTATTATCGGCATTTTAAAGCAAAAGAAGATTTTAATCATGTAAATCCAAACGTATGAGCGTATCTAAAATAATCTACCGAACATTGTGCTGTATAATCATGCTAAATACGCTACCTCACAAAGAATTAAATTATGAATCGAGGACGAGAAAATATCCCTACCGAAACTACAGAGAAAATAATTCGAACAGATTTAAAAATAGTTTTTTCAATTACTGTGGCGATAAATAGTCCTATCTCTGACTTCCGCTTGCACCAGTGTTAGAGGAAAAAAACGTTTCCTCGTAGAAGGTAATTTATCTTAAAAGCACGGAAAAATAATGCAGCGGTTGTAAATCTCAACGTTTCCACTGAATTTAGGAGAAGTGAAATAATATTAGGAATTTAGAAAAATGTAAAAAAACTCGAGAAAAGCTTTTAGAGAGGGTATGTTTTATAGGAGAGGGAATATTTTAATTTAGGATGTCCGAGCATTAATGGGACTCGTGGGAAAGCACTTGAAGCTTATAAAATGATACTTTTGGCCAATAAAGAGATTCTTATTTCTCCTTGAAGAACCTTGCGAATCTCAAAACGCACTAAGAAAAAAACATCAATGGCTTTATTACCCGTTTTGGCTGAAATCTTGGATTAGAATGAAATGGGACTAGTAAATAGTGGAAAGATGCAGGAAGACAACTATTCAAATATACTTCAGACAAACAATATTCTGAAACTATGAAAAGATGAATAAAGCTGATGATAAAAACATTTTATCCCATTGATATGAATTATTGCGACGATAGTCTACGTTTCTGTAACAGCGACGGAATCGACATGACTCGTATACATGCATTTTTACTTCAGCAAGAACAGTTTAAAAGCGAAAAAATCATTAACATTACATTCTGCATTTCTTCTACACCAACACTCCTTGAACAAAGTTAACTCTTCTATTGTGTTTTTATTGAAAAGACAAAAATTGTATGTCCTCGAATTTACAGCATCGGTCAACAAAAAATGAAATCCATGAGAAAATGTTTGGAAGAGAATGAAAGAGGAATTCCAGGATGCAGACAGGTTGGGATAGACATGAGATGCGGTCGATGATCTTCATCCCTAAAAGTTGTACATCCTCTCTGGGACGTGTTTTCATTCTGACCAAATCATTGGTATTTGAAAGAAGGACTTTGAGGTCAGCGTACCTTGAAAACGATCCCCTACTGCCCATGATGCTATTACATTAGCAATAAAGAAATAATAAAATAACTATAAATATACACATGAACAATATTAGAACAAAAAATATTATAATAATATTTGTGAGACAATTTAAATTAGTTTTTCTCAAACTCAAAGACAAGCTGCATTCCTCAATTCACTTGCAACAAAAACTGCTAAAACTGAATATTTTTCCATTCCGAACGCAATGCCTTTTGGAATCTCAACATGCATAGTAAAGAAAGCTCCATTTTTCTAAGTATTTCCGCAAGTTATGATCGTGGATTAGCTCCCTAACTATTCTCCACCTATATAAAACTATCTCTATAGAATATTTAAGCTTCGAATTTTTCTTTTATAACATACTTAACAACGGAATTTTTGCCACATACCATCACGAAATTGTAGTGAGAGACCTTTACAATCTAAAGTAGTCTTGATGTAATATAGTCTTTCCAGCGGCTAAAAATTCCTTAGCGTACAAAGACTGGGATTATAGTGGAAAAAGAATTCCTCAAACAAGATTTAAATGTCGGAAAGGTTGCAGAGAGAGCGGTCACAAAAGCAGCTATCAGTCCAACTCGGACCATTTTTATCTTTTAAACCCTCCGAACCTTCTATATCACGGATTTGTGTCATCTTTTGGACCCACCTTCATAGCCTCGGAGTCAACTTTCATACCTCTACTTCCACAACGCATTTTCTGGCTTTTGGAAAATACACTGAAACCTGTTTAAAGCGCCCCTGCTTCAGAGGCTATCACGATGTCCTGGTCCCTTTTATACAAATCAAATTGTATATAACCCGCCTAAGACGCCTTGCTACCCGCTTAAGACGCGGATTTTCCCGTCCGCAGGTGCACTGCAACCTGATTTAGCCAATCTTCCATACGAAAAACCAATGAATTTTCACATCATCTGTGTCGCCATCATCTATCCTCTCCTTTTCATAACAAAGGTTCCTTGTGATCTTTGAAATGACTGCTTTTGTGAGAATAAAATGAAGAGATGGGGAAGCAGAGCAATTATATGAAGATATGCAATTGTCGGAGACCATACGAAATCACAGAGAGAGTGGGACAAGTTTATTTACTATTATTTGAGTATTCATGGCCAAAAAACAGCACAAACGACCACTCGCAGCAACAAAAGATTATAAACAGTGTCACCAATATTAAAATAAGTAACTAAATAGCACGGTTGATAATTTAACGACGCATTTTATGATTGTAAACACTGTTGTGTCGTAAAGCAGCAGATTCGGATTTACCTGTCATTTAAATGACAGTGGCATAGAACTTGTGATTGCACAGAATTGGTGAGCGACTTGGACATTGTAGTAAGCCATCGCTTCACGTAATGCATAACACGCTATGCTTCAAAAGGACTCAAAGGATGCTCAATTTTCGAGCCGCCTCTGAGAAAATACTTTCTGGGGTCCCTTCCCTCTAATACACGCCCTCAGCCAACCAAAACCTCATTCCACACACACCGCAAGAAAAAACAGGTCTCTTATGTCCATCCCAACGGCCAACTAACCAAACCCCTTTTCGAAGCATTCTCACGGAGCGACACTGTTTCTCGTTTAGTGGAATGGATATCAGGTGTTAGACGAATTAAGAAGGGATTAATATACTGAGGAACAGGTTGAGGGCCTCCGTAATGGAAAGAAATAAGCTAAAATAGACTCAAAGAGAGAGCTAAGAAACATATTACATTGTTCAGATACAAGTTGCCTTTCGATCTCTTCAATTTTTTAAGCCATGATATTAATTTTAAAATTTAAAATCCCATGCTTCTCGGTGAACTTACAACTATTTATATGGAAATTCCATCTACCAAATAATCACTTTAAAGGCTGAATATTCATTTGCTCTAAACAATTTCGTCAACATCGTTGTCTCTTGATAATATGAAAGGAATGACGATATCCGTCATTTAGGCAGTGGATTTAAATCCTTCTTCCAATTAAGATGAAAATGGATAAGAAAAAGAGAGATTTACTCCAGAAAGACAAAATATGTCGAACATTACTCATTTTTCTTGCTCCCTGAGCTATCATTAGTTTTCTATCCGAAATTAATCATTTGCGATCCCATCTACATATGACATATAATAAAATATTGTTAAAATGATTATATTTCAAATAGTCATCAAAACTTAAATGTGCACTCACTCAATCAATATTCTAAAACTGAGAAAATGAAGAGAATAAGATGTCGGGGTTACTCAGCATCGATCATTTCAAACGATTACGCAAATGAAATCCGCATCAAACCCTAAAATAATGGTTTCCAAATTAATTGAAATGGATCTTGACCAAAATTCACTTTTCTGGGTTGAACGAATATCTTACTTTCCTAAATATAAAAGCAGGGCATGAAGAAATCAATCATAACACGTAATAGACAAATATTTTGAATGTAAGATCCTTTATAACGCAAAATGAACCTTTAGTGATGGACAGAGAATTTATTTATTAGTTTGTACGCTGCAATTTGGCCTTCTAGAAGAGGAACTGGGAATAGAAAATAGAAGAGGAATAGGAGAGAAAGTAGTAGTGATAATTGAAGATGGGAAGAGAAAAAAAGAGGAGAGGAATTTAGAAGAGGAGACCTTCCGTCTGTAGGACTGCCACACGTCCGGATTTCAAACTGAACTTAAGGTAGCCGAAAATTTCCCTACGAATCAACACTACATAACACTTTTCATTCGGCAAAGAGGACGTATTCTAAATTATATAAATAACCAAGGAGCTATTTATAAAACATTAATTCCTCCAAGTGAAGATTTAGAATTGTAAATCTCGTGCTCCGCGTACCATATTAATTTAACTTTATTTATCTCAATATAGGAAACAAAAAGGAGCCAAGTACAACTGAATCAAGGATGCAAGAGTAACATAGAATGTTGAGAGAAAGGACACAAGCAGAAATGTAAACCCCACTATGATGACAAACTATATACGTATGTTTTTATGTAAACGTACTTCTTCGTGTATTAGCAATTTAAAGTGTACATACACTGTTTCTCACTTTCAGATTCTTACTTTTGTCGTAAAATATAAGTCTTTTTTCTATCGATATATTTCGCATGTTTTTCTCACCTTCATGCGGGTATATTTTCCTGAGCACTAACTTAGTTTTTAAACCCACAGATGAATTTTCTTCTGTGCACTTTCTCATGGTATCTCTTTCTTGATGAAGGGTTTGAAGTTATGCCCGAATAAAGACATATTATTATCAATATTTATAAGATGCAAAACATTTTAATAGAGATCTTGTCCATTAGTTGGCGTCCAGAAAGGCATACGCATCCTTGAGAAGTAAAGGTGAAGGACGAGATGTTGCAAGTACAAATTATGGAACAGTTCCTCTATGCGTCTCACACAGAGAACGCATTAAGGTTTTTTTCCAGAAGATTAAGTGACGGCGCGTTTGAACCCTACAAAATCTCTTTTCTCTGAATCATCTTAATTCATTATCCGCATTTACGGCCATTATTAACGCACATAAAGGTTCGCATTAATAAAACATTATCATAGGATATTGAAAGGTAAAAATTACGCTATTTTCCAATGGTAACCTCACATTCTTGATCTCGTGTGATATGTTCTGAATGTAGAAAATATTATGTCATCGCTACTATTTTGAGGCCTGCATACGCTGAGAACCATTAAAATGCTTCCTAGGACCACATTAACTCACGATTCATACCATCATCTAATAGTAATAATAATAATATCACAAGTTAAAATTTTTCATTGCAAGTGCAATACAATTATAAAAATAAACATCAAACAATAAACTCAATAATAATAATTAGGTGATGGTCTATCTAGAGGTGTCTTACTTACGTATGTATCGTAATTGTGATCCAATTTATCAACCCGATTAATGAAAGACTTCATTTACCCGATCCAACCTGTTCTCGACATTTCAAATCATTTACTCGAAATCCAATTTCTCGATCCACGTATTTATTATATGTTTAAATCTTCAGCAGCAGTTTGTTGCAGCGCTGTACCCATAGCAGAGAAAGAAGACGATTTGATAGGAAGGGAACGTAGCGTAAAAATGATAATGGAGGAGAGTCGAAGGCGGTCATTCCAGCGTGGAGGACTCACTTTCACAAGTGAGTATTAAACTATGCAAAATGGTGGATTCCATTAAAAAGAGGATGCATGCAGCCAAAGGCGGAAGTACGATTATGATGAAAACTATCCGCTTCCTCACGCCATGTATCTCTTATATTACGACTGATGTTCGGTCACAATTTACGTCATAAACCAGTTATCTATGACGAATTCTGAATGAGAATATGACTGAATTCTTTTTATTCGCGACATAACTTCTACAAATTTTTGAATCTCTTAAAAATTTCTTTCAAAATCTAAAACTATATCTTTCGTTATTGCACATAAAAATATTTCCTTTGCCAAAGCGAAGCGTTTCAACAGGAACTCATTTGAGATTCCAATGAAAAATAATAAATCACATACGGTCAAAAATTTAATCTCTATGAATCTTACTTAGAAAAACTGAAAGTGTATTAAAATTATTCCAACGGAAGCTTTATTAAGCATTTATATTTCGCTGATATTAATATTATAGTAATTCAGAATCTATAAATAGGGCCATATTTATTTTCTTTTTCTTTTGAATTACTTCCGCATAACTAGGAAAGCATGTCAAAATAAAGTCATTCGCAAATGCTAAACAGTGATGGAATAGTATCAACTAGAATGGTATATAAATACTATTTCTCGTAATTTTGAAAGAGAAAGATGAACATAGATAAAATAAACATGAGTGAGTGGAATTTTGGTATTTAATTTAAAAGATAATACGTTTTTTAATGATAAATCTGAAATTCACGAAAAAGGAAACGAGAGAAGGCCGTAGAAAAATCGTCCTTCCAAAGAAGAGGACGCTATCGATCGCGTTCAGTTGAACGAGATTCAGCGGATTTGAGTGAAATAAAGTCATTTGTATTTTTCATGTGTGTACCGGATGAAAAAAAGAAAAAAGCATCGGCGAAAACGGCGGCCAACATAATTCCGGGAACAGGGTGTCGAATCGCGAGAGGAATAAAACATTTGTAGGACGACTCGTGAAAACAGCTCAACGGATAGATTATCTCCCGAAAACAAAAGAATTCGGTCGGCCGTATTGAGGACACCCACGAGTGTGTGTGTGTGCACTACACTTGGGGAACAACATTCATAGAATATAGCAAATAAATGCAGAACGTATGTGATCGAACAGAATGACCGCCAACAATAGACATAACTGCTTCGGTAAACAACAGAATGTAATAGTAGTGTAATAACTATAACATTTTAAAAAATCTCTAAATTTCACCAAAATTTCCATTTGAACAACAATGTAACATCGTTCATACACATTAATGCGTAATATATAATATATTTCGATGGCTAACATCCAAAACATAGGGAAATATGTACGTGGACTCACCAATGGAATAAAGAGGCTATCACATCAAATGTTTCCCACCGCTAAATATGGCACACAACTCTAAATGAAGGCAATTCGATAAAGAGATCTAACCAAATCGATCTCATCCCCTTTAATTTTGGATACCCCAATACTGAGGATATTTTCATACGCCCTGCGAAAATCATGAAAGAGGTAAATGTAAGCAATCAGAGGCCCTCGCTATCAATATGAAATTCGATTTTGTAAATGAAATACGGGATAAAGAAAATTCAGTTGATTAACTACGGTAAGAATAAACAAAACACTGAATTATTAGTAGTATTTCCATAAATTGTTATGAACGATAGCTAGTCATTACATTATACAGTAACATTAATTATGCAGCGTATTCTACGAACATATTATGTAGACTTACTCAATGTAAAATTCTTTCAGGAAGTGAAAAAACAAGTACCCGTGAAGAAGTCGAACCTCTAAAGATTCGAATAAAAACAGTTCTCAAAAGTAACAGTTGTATATAAGAGTAGGAGAGAGAGTGTTATAGAGGCCCCCAAATAGCATAAATCCGCCGCTGGACACGCAGTCTTGGACTTATCAATCAATATTCGCATACTGTGGAAGTGTGTCGCCCCCAAGAAAAGGAATTCCAGAGCAGTGGGGTCTTCAAAAATCTATCCAACATTGCTATCCTCTCACATTATGCAAGGGAAGCCCTTCAGTTGGCCTTCCGAAAGAGAAAAAACAGAAACACTCTTATTCTCTTTCATCCAAATTGCCTGCTTAAGAGTGAACGTATCTGCTCTGCAAATATATCGACATCCAAGTGCTGAATCAATCTGAATCTTTTCTCGGCATTTCACACTCATCCTACTTATTAACACATCGCAATTAAGCTATAATTCTGAACAATCCTTCCTATTTCTAGAAAGATTTAACATTAAATGAATTAAGGCTCAATGATTTCCTAAAATCCGTAATAATCAGTATTCCGAATTTTGAAAGAGAAAAATTAAATATTTCAGTATTAGATTTGATAAATTTAAAAATTTTAAACCCGAAATCAACGTATCACATTTCGATTCCATCTAAATATTGTGGTTAAGTGAGATAATCATCTTATTCTTCCCCGAAAATACGTTAAGAGAATATTCGACCGAATACATAAGGATGGAGAAAAGATCGAAGAATTTTTAGCATTCAATCAATTAATTTAGAACGTAATTAAGAAGATTAATCCGTGGCTACATTTATCACGGTAAAAATAACGACTTAAAACAATTGACGTAATGAATCCAATTTCTTGTCCGCCATAACTGTCACTCGCAAGTAAATGCGATCGATAAGATATTCCATGTCGATGTCCACTGAGTGAGCCTCCTTCGCCACGTGCACTTGGCTGTAAACACCAAATCGCCTCATCCAATCATAGACTCTTAGGTAATGACGAATGTTCTACAACAGCGAAAGTGAGGTCACGAAGAATGACGATGTCATTAACACTTTCCGATAGAAAAATACGCGATCAACAACATCAGAGAGAGGATCGGAGATTTCCTTTTCGTTCTTTTCATAATAGTAAAATGATCGCGTGACCTATATTTTATGAATATAGGAGGTTTCCTTTTAAAGAAGTATCTCAAATGTTCTCTGTTTTCACCCCCTGCCACACGCCGAAAGGCGGCTTGAAAGATATTAAAGAAGGATGCATGACGAGGAAGCAAATCTTATTAACCAGAGTAAAATGATAGCTCCACAGAAGAAAATCTTCGAATAGAGCAGAGCAAATATACAAATCGTCCTTTTATATGTTCGATAAATACCTGCACAACCAATTAATTTCCTTAGAAATGTTAAAAAATTCATTCGTATGATCCTTTTTAACATTTCATCTCGATCTTTTTGTTCTCGCTCTCGAATTTACTTTTTTTTGTATTATGATTCTTATTTGAAAAATACCAATTGAATTTTTTAATGCCCTTACGTCACAGTGGATCACATTTGCAGACATCAGACGTTTTTTCATTAAAATATATTGAAGCTGTAGTAAGATTAACCGACGTTAATTCAGAATATTTTAAGGACGTGTCAACTTTTTCGTTTAGGAAGTATCTAGTGGAACAGTCTGTATGAAAAATCTAATTATCTCTTCCTTCTAAGCGCAATCTCCGTGAACTGAGGATACAATTACGAATGTGTCCCGAATCAATACCTCATACAACCATCAACCTCATAGTCAATCAAAACTTTAAGATCTCTCGATAGGTTTAGCAAAAGATGCATGCAAAAAAGCAAAACTTTCTCAAGTGTGAATATGAATGAGCATGAATTAAGGGAAGAGAAGATGACGAACGTCAATTTTAACGAAGGAATGAAACTCCTAAATACTTCGGACAAAAAACTGGATTGCGATTGGGTCAATTATCCCCTTTTCATATCGGAATGAAGTGCTCTTTATATTCGAATCTGTTCGGCCAAAACTGAAAGTGACCAAATCAAATGAAAAACTAACGCTCGAGTACCTGCAGAGACAAAACAAATGAATCAATTATGTTGGCAATAACTTGATGGTCCATAACCAAAATAGATGGATGAATAAGAAGAGATATTTAATATATAAAATATACGGAATCCGGAGCATCTTTTCATAAATATTTATTCTGTAACTCAACGGAAATCCGGTATTAAGTCATCGTTACGCAATGCATCTTTCTGGAATATATGGAAACTGAATGATAAACAAGTAAGATATCCTGGCTTAACCTATCTTGATTTATAAGTCCAAAGAATCCGCCAATTTCATGTACAAGGCCCTCTTGACTTTTCCACTTAACATTACTGACGCAATAAAACCGAAAGGATTCCGTTGCGGAGATTAAAACTTTCCACATTTACATATGTACAACTTTGACTTTAAACATCAATAATAACATTCTGGGTCTGCAATACACATCACATTTATTTGTTGTGAAGAATCGTTTGTCAAGTTCGGTGTTAATATCCGATTTTAGAAAGGAATTTTCCCCTCTCTGATTTTAAATATTTATTTATTGCTATTTTATACTCAAATAACGGCAACCCACGATTATAACCAGAATGAAATTAACATCAAAATAACAAAAAATATCATTTAAAAATCTTTAAACCCCTACATATTGAGTAGCGCGACATATGCAAACCTCAACTTGGGCACAGTAAGGACAAATCTGTGATTTATTGTAAGAAATTATCAACCGAGGGAAACGATTGTTTGAATAACAGAAATGAATGAAAGACATGAATGCTAAATGAGGGAAATTCAGTAGTTGGTTCGGTTGGAATCCTCGGTGTTGATACACCTGTCATTGAATCCTTACAAATTGAGAGAAGGAATTAATCGAAGTACAAAAGCTGCACAAATGCGGGAAGCGTAACTTATTAAGATAAGAATCTCAGTGGGACATGCATCGCGTCTCTACCTTGAAATTCATTCACGGATCACCTCAAAGACTTCCGGTATCAAATCAGCGCCTCTTTGCCCTTCAAACCAAAATCTCGTATGTATATTTATTCAGAATCATCATTAATAATCATGATTATACCCAAGCATTAACGAGGGATATTCGAGATAGCAACTTATCTCGATAATATATGGGGTAAATGCATCTGAAGCTATGAAGCTTCGTACATTCTTACTCAGACTAAAAGTAACACAAACATCGTATGCAATGAAGGCGGTTTCTTGCCATATTCCAAGTATTTAAGCACCGTATGAGAAAGGTCAGATGGTTAAGAATAATTTTCCAATTCAATCGCCAAGCATAACAAATCGGTGTGGAATAAATCCCTCAAAGGGAACGATCTCAGTCCAAGTAGACTCGATTTGATCAATATTACTTTCTCTTTTCTTCGATCGACCTGAAATTAACCGAGGATAAAATTAAATCATCCGCTGGGAAATCATGAAACTCCGCCGGATTCAATCTTTTCATCTCCAACTAAAATTAATGCGGAGAATTTCAATAAATCGATTTCCTATCGGAGAAACGAGTCCAAGTTCTTTCAAAATCGAGAATAGTGAGAAAGAAGAAAAGTGAATCTTGTGCTCGTTTGTGTCAATAGAGGGCTCATTAGTAAGATTAATAAGAGGGAAAGTGAGTTCGTCCCGACAAAGAGCATTTTCCGGCCCTAAATCGACTTCCTTGTCAACGCATGGCTTTTGGATTCACTACTCAAAGCTTTGATTTGAAGATTCGCCGAATTGCGATCGTTATAGTTTCAGCTTGAAAAGAGAAGGTTGAACATAGAAATAAGGATTTCATTCTAATTTTTACATCCAGTGATCTTGAATAGAGCCAACAAAACCAATTTTCGTTATTTAAGGAATGAGAAGAATGGCAGATCGGTTTCTTTTTAAGAACGGCCGCCCATAAATCCGTTGTGATCGACTCAATGGATTTCTCATTTCAATATTTAGCTTCCTAATCCAAATTTAAGAATTGCTTCTTAATTTCTGAAGTTAAATATATAATGGCAACGTTACGCTTACGTTTCAAGGTAACATTTAGAAGAGAAATAGTTGAAAATGGTTTTAAAAAGCGTTTCGGAAGCACAATGAAGAAGTGAGGCAGACGAAAAGGCCGATGAATGAACTGCATCAAAGGAAGCGAAGGGTTCGTTCGCCGCGCACGTGCTTTCTTAATTAGTTGTGTTTTACGGAGTGCGACTCGGCTAACGAGGTCGTTCGACGGAAAAATGAAGGCCAATATGGCGAATGGAAAAGAAGGGGAAATGATAAAATGCTGCTGCTTGCGGATGAATCCGGATAACTCTTCATCAAAGTCCGTTTTTAAGAAATACGAATGACCACTGACTGAGATTCCCTTGGAATATATATGAATACCATTTTACGAAATTTAAACTGTATCGGTTGATGGTACAACTCACCGAAATTCGCTTATTTCTCTATCATTCTTACGACTATTTAATGGTGTAAATGGTTAAATTTTTTGAAGAAGGGTAACATCTGCTTACGATCTTATTATATTTACGCTTCTTGTTTAATAGAAAGAAGAATACCACGACTTGAGATTTGAATTTTCCTGGGTATTCAGCTCACATTGAAAAAGATCCGTTATTCATTCCATTATAAAAGCAACAACTCTAAATATCTAAGTAAAAAACCGGTAAAATTTTAAGTAGAAAATGTCTGGGTCTAATGAAAAATATCACCTACTTATGATGCTTAATACCTAAAAATTACAACGTTCTTTTTTTCATCTGTCGTAAATATTGAATATGATATAAATAATTATGATCATAACCGAAGCTATTATTTATTATGTCAAAATTATAGATAGCGTTACTAAGAAGAAACTAAGTCGAGAAGAACAAGCTAGAATTCCAAGAATTCCTCTGTTAAATTGTTTTACAGCATAAAATGAAAATACATCGTTGTTTCTATCAGCAGTATTTGCAGTGACTCGATACAGTTGAAACCGGTCTAAGTAAAAACTATTTGCGGAAAGTACGAAGTATATTCATTTACTTCTCTTCGGTGTTACTCCAAGTCGATTATAATCCACAGTATCGCAAAATTTCAAACGAATTTCGATAAAGAAGTAAATGAAACATATTTAATTCGGGTTTTTAATCTTTTGGAAACGACAAGAGAGCCGCCTCAGAGAGATTAAAAAAAAGGAGGGGTTCGATGACGGATAGAAACAGGATTATGTACCCAAAATCGATTAAAAATTTTATTGCTTCGGCCTTATCCTGAGCACAATTATCTTCAACGAAATGAATATTAATCTATTTCAGTTCATTCCGAAGAATAAATTAGAAGTATCTAATAGCAATAAACCTGCGAAAATCCTGCATCAAAGAACTCCAAAGATGTCAGAGCTGAATGGATAGGAAGTAGCGTTTCTGAAGAAGAGACATGCTGTTGATTTGTTTACAGAAACTGATAAAGTGAGGCAAGCCAACTAATTGCTATCTTATCTTAAGGTAAATACGGACGATTGTGATAGCGACAAAGCATTTTCATAGCAACGATTAAATGAGTGACCTAGATTCATGATTGGATACTGGGATGTTGTAAAATTATATAGGTGATCGCAAACAAGAAATCTATCGCACTATATTCATACGATAATATTTGTACGATTCTTGAATTCGGATTAAAAGCGCGAAACACATTCCGATTCTTCGTCGTTTTACCGGCGCAAATAAACTTAAACAGTGCCGATATCAACATGAGTCTATAATTATCATTAATTTTAGAACTCGATTACATAAGCTTTACTTAACCAACTTAAAGCATGAAAATGAGAGATAACGAGGGGCTGGTGAATCATCGTGAGTTTTGAATAAAGAAATTGGAAATTAAAAGCGAGACGACCGCCGCTTTTATTCGCACAGTATTGCTAAAATAAAAAAAATAACTGAAATCTAAAGAGATACTTAAATCGGGCGAAATATTTTTGGTCTCATCGAAATAGATTACGGTTTGCGGTATAGAAACGTAAATTAACCAGTTATTCATAATAAGTTGGAATTAAATCATAATGTGCTGAACTTAATATTTGTGAAAATATTCGAATTCCCTTTTTATACCTAAGTAGCAAATAGCCTCGATATCTTAGAAACGGTGACTTAATCAACATATATGAAGAAATGGACGTCAGTCGCTGTGGAAAGAAATACATAATAAAATTATGTAAAATTTTGGTATTTAAACATGTATCAGAAATTCCAAAAGAGTAATAGAAGCTGTCACTATGTCCAAAATAAAGAAAAAATCGATTTTTCAAATGCCATAAAAATTCCAGCTACTATTTTTATCTATCGACTACCTCATTTGAAAAGACAATAGAATAAATGAATGAGCTGAACAATGGTCTGAAATATAAGCCGGTAGCCTAATTTATTTCCCTTTGATGTTAATGAGGCTCTTTCACATTTTTATCAGACTAAACTTGGCAAACTACGATTTTCTATAGATCGTTAATAACGTTTTCAGCGCGCAGCGAATCGTTGCTGCGTTTGTCAATTGTCTCTAGGTATTACTAGAATAAACGCTCCATCTATTGTTCAAAAACACGCTGAAGCATTTTCCTAAGAATAACTTAATTTATTGCAATTACGCAGAAGTTGATTCTACGAATGCACCCGGAACAGAGCTTCGTACTGACAATGAGTCAGAAATGAGTAAACTACTAGGGTTTTAGTACAGACGAGTTCTGGAATAGATTTTCCCTGTCGTGAACTGACATCAATTGATAATGAGGGCTTAGATACACGGTTTTAAGGTTTTGTATGAACTGAGGGAATCAGTAGGTGAAAATTGTAGTATTTAATAGAGATTTATGAGTTTAATGAATGGATTTAAAAAGAGGTAGGAATTTCATTACTCCCAACTGCATGGCCTTTTCGAAAATTAAACAAAATGCAGAAAGAGAAGTAGCTTAGCTAATCTCATAATCCCACTGATTCCGTCTTTCAAACGATCTTTCATTGGCACAGATTGGCATATCGTACAGTGCTATAACAGAGTAACTTCGTACCACATGGCATTGATGTATTTTTAAAGCCAAGCCATCATATTTGTACCATACTACGCAATTAAAGAAATAATAATACGAAAAACCTTATTTCGGACGTGTTTCATTCATGGATTAGCAACATTTAAAAAAGCGCAGAATATGAAAGTTCTTGAATGAACTGCATGAAAATTTTACATAAAATGTGCATTTTAGGCTTATCATTCAATAAATCGTAGAGAGAATATGATCCTGCTTCGACATTAGGTTGAATGGAATATATTCCTTTCATCCTTAGGTAAAGCTTTCTATCTCAGTGCAGTTCATAGGTCAGTGGAATGAGGCGCGAATGAGGCTGCGAGAAGGGTAGTCATTGTGCTTCATTCATAACTGTTTTAGTATCATGCATATTACTATTTTTGTTTTAATTAGTATTTTCCCTCTATTTTTGTTTGCGAGTTCTTTGTATTTTGTATTTACTACCATGCTACATGAGAGTTTTCAGGACAAATAAAATTACTATTGAATGCATTTGCTTCGCTGATACAATTCTAGCTCGGTGGAGAAAGCTAGAGCAAGCTACCTCACTCCTCATCTTTCTTCATAAGCCTCATTCCCCAAGATCTTGGTACCTTAAAGTTGAAGGAATGAGCATCCAACCTACATTGAGACATACGTGTGAATCACGCCGATGTGTTTATGGAGTTCAACTCAAGTTAAGAAAAACGCCTTCAATTAGGAAGACTCGAAATCGAATCTTCCGAAATTCAACCACCGCTTTCTGCGCACACATAACGGATTCCCCACATCTTTTGAAAAGAATCCAAATAAAGCCGAAGCAACGCCCGTCGATTCTCCACACCAACTCTCTTATTCCACATATGATTGACTCACTTTATCGAATCCCACAACCACAAAGAGAGCTTGTCAAAGTAAAATAGGTATTTTGGACAAAATATTCCAGCCTTTCCTGGATTTGAACCTCTCCAGAACTCTGGATTGAGAGGCCGTTTTCTTAATCCAAAACGGCTTCTTGGCCCAGCGGTATGAGTCTCTCGAACACAGACCCCAATGCATACGAAACTGAGGTCTTACAGCGAAAAATAAATAATAGCGCCATATTTCCAATTACAAAACTTCAATGGTTCCGCTCATTAAGTGGTTTTGACTCAATCTCAAGAAAGTGTCTTAACCGGGTTATGAAGTATGATGGTTTGTCTAGTATATAGCTCTTTGGCATTTAGCCAATAACCCCATCAACAAATACCATAAAACCTATTTAAGACGCTTAATAAGCGGTTCCTTTCAAAGTAATCACAGATGCATTGTAACCAGTCTTCGCATCTCTATTTGAGAAACCGTGAACAAAACTACTGTTAAAGATGTCATTTTCCTTCCCTGGTTGTCTATCTGATGAAAACTGCTTCATTTTAGAGTGAAAAACGACCAAAATTAAGTAACTAAGAGGCTCCCTTTGGGCGCAAATAAGACCATTCTTCAATAATAAAGTGTAAGGCAACCAGAACTTCACAATGCGGTCATACCGCTATTCCTCTTAAGACGCGAATTCCGCTTGGATAAGCGTCTCAATCGGGTCTGTATAAAGTTTGAAATGGTTGAATGAACGCTGTTCGGTGGTCAGAGAATGGCTTTGAGGAAAGGAGATTAGGATTTGGGAATTGGATTAGAAAGGTGGATCGATGGAAGAAGTGTGGATGTGGGAGATACTGAATTGTATTGTGAATGTGATTTGGTCGTAGAATAACCATTCAGAAAGGCCATCAGTACTATTCACGCAGTTCATGCGTGAAACGACCTGCGTGCTACCAAATAGCAGCTATTTTCCAGTTAATACTTGGGATATCAAAGAAGGCTGACGGGGTATAAATAAGTCGCTGATATAAGAAAAGCCATTTTGGGGAATTATACATAAATAGAGGGATTTGGAAGGACTTTCATTGGTGAGAAGAGAATACGGGAGCGGAAGGACAGAATCACGTAAAAAGTTACTAAAAAAATAAATTCTCAACTATGCACAAATTGTTTCGAAAATTTTAGATATACAAGACGTCAGCGGGTTCTTGTTTTTCGCTTGCAGAATGGTTTTTATAAATGTTGGGTCTAAATTACACGAAGGCAGAGTAAAGGAGATGGAAGAAAAGGAAGTGATTATCTCGTTGATTGTAAATTCAGACGCATGCGAGAAGAGGATACCTTTGAAAGAAACAAGAATAACTCATAGAAAGCTTCGAAGAAAAAAAGGTGTTCGAGGATAGCAGATAGAGGCACGGTCCGAGTGCGGTTGGAAAAAGAACTTATAATTAGATGTTGATAGAGGTGGACGCAGGAAACCCAAATTGCGCCGAAACCAACACATTTATAAACACATCCTTTGGTTCCAAAAGACGTTCTCGGTTCTGTTTTCTTTTCTGATTATACCTTGCAGTTCACTCTCTCCATTTCAAATAGAAAAATCCCAATTGAATCGCACGAAGACGGACTTTCGTAACCGTTATCTACTATCTCGGTTGCTTTAGAAAAACATACGCATAAAAATGATTTAAAAAACTGCATTATTTCTTTGGTTTTAATAATCAATGGCGCGAATAATCAAAATAGAAAATTCCCATTTTTAAAACGATTAAAAAATAGTTTATGATAGACGAAGATAAGAAATTATGACTCCTGTTGTCGATTAACTAAAAAGATACCTCGCGAGTTAATTAAGCATCCCATGTTACATTTTTCGATGATAACTTTTCAAAAAACTAAGAAGCCTTAACTTGATGGAATTCCATAACAAACGAAGTTAATATATTTATACAACATCACAAGATTGTTTCCCAGATTTCGATGACATATCCTGATGTTGATGCCATGCATCGAAAACCGGAAAACATCCTGTGGTGTTGTTTAAATATATTTATTTCGCTCATGACTTTTCAAGTTGAATTTATAGAGCGGAAGAAATTATTCGAGGTGAGCATGTAGACTTCACAAGCAGAAAATTTTCCACAAAGTAATTGATTTAGAAGCAAATGACTAAATATTCTTACTTCATAATAACAATCATCTATCGAAAAACGGTCAAGACTATATAATCTACTCAAGCTTATTTATTGTAGAGATAGATTAGAATAGCTAGGCAAAGTTCTTTGATAAGTATTCAATTCAAAAAGGAAAATTTGTTCAAAGATAGAAATAACAACATATGATTCGTGCGATAACTCAATTCTATTCATCAATAAATTTCATATGATTTAGAATTCACTGAGACATCGATATTCTTAAAAGTATCTGATGGAGCTTATATTTAATCAGCGACTTTTTCACTCAACTTTTACGTAATTACCATTTTAAAGGACGCTGGTCGGAGGGACGCATAGTTTACCCATTTTGGAGTTTGATGTGTTACCATAGAAACGAGTCATTTTAGAAATCAATGGAAGGGGAGAATCCGCGAGAGGAAGTGGGGGCGTTCTGGTTTGTTTGGGGCGATAGAGAGAGCAGTTCCGGTCCACACCATGATAATCCCTCTAATAAGATGCCTTTAATGTTTATTTCCTGGAGGCACTGAACCTCGCTCAAATCAAATAGGACATTTGTTTCTCGAGAAGACAAAAGTTAGTATTAATGCTGCTTAATCAAGGAATATTCGCTATACCGACATTGACAACAAAGTCTGTAGTTTCCGTCGTTTATAAATTCCTATTCAATTGCTTGTCTCTCTCGCGGGGAATTCCCTGTTATTTAGTATCACTAGTTCTGTCGCCTTACTATTAATTGCGTGTTTATATCAGAGTAAAAGAGGAAGAAGGCTTTAAAAGTTGCCCAATGAGGACGCAAGATGTTTAAGAGATGAAGAAAGATGCGTAAAAAGGAGTGGCGAAGAGAAAACGAAGATCAATGCGATGAGTCTCCTCGCTTTACAAGATAAAAATGACAGAACGGTTAGCTCCCTTTCACCTGTAAAATACACTGACTACGGAAGCTTGATAAAATGATGAACCGAAGATAATATTAGGAGGGTGTTTCCTCCCGATATCAAGAAGGGATCTTCATTTTGCCATTCCACCCTTAACAACTGCCACCGGAAATGATAATAATAAATAAATAAAATGAAAAGTGTGGGAATTCTCTCGCCTAACGATAATTCATAATAATAATAATAAGGCAAATGTGTCAAAACAGACGTGAGAGGGCGGAGACGTCAAGTCAAAGGAACACTTGATTAATTTCCTGAAATGCTTGCATGAGAAAATGTGAAATGATCTCTCCTGCAAAATTAAGACAGCACATCAGCAAATATTGCCGGTGTGATATTAGTTAAGAAAATCACAGCAAAAAACTTAAACATTCTGAAGAAGACGTAAGCTAGAAAATCCTTGATTCCTCCAACAACGAAATCCTACATGTCTATCTGGAAAAGAATGACTTCAATTAAAAATTCTTTAACGCGATAACTTAGCAATTGAATAAGCATAACTCTGTGAGGAGAACAAATGAAAGCAATGATGAATGTTTCGCAGAGAAGAGACAAAGAAAAGGCGAATGCTTAAGGATAATAATTGGAGAGCGGAAATGGTGTGCGAAGGATGCATTCCCGTAAAGGGTCGGCGAAAAAGGGTGTGGCTTAAAAGGGTCAATGACAGAGGATTCGGAGGGAAGTGAATCATGACGAAATGAAGGAAGATTATTCACAGACGGGCTGATTAGGAAGTGTAAGCACATGAGGTGAAATATACAAGAAGAAAAGGAAAGAAATTGAAACTCGGCTGTTAATGAATAAGAGTTGGAAAACTTCTCCCTACGCCGAATACGTCGATGAATCGTCGGGCTTTTTCTCGTACAGAGAGAAAGAACCGGCGGATTAATGACCTTCTAAGAGTAAAAAATAATGAAGACACCTGTCAAAGAGTACTAAAATTAGTATGTTATTTTTATGACGACCTGTTTCAGCCAACGATGGCTATTTTGAAATTCATACACATCATTAGTGAAATGTACCACATGATAGACGGCGATAGTGGAAACTGGTCGTAATAAAAATATCTTAACTTACTAAGTTTAGTTTGCTTCAGCAAGCGAATGTGCATATACCCCTGAGGATGGTGGCACAGCTGCCTGCCCTTAGAAGGTCAGAAATCCGATGGTTCTTAATTCCCAATTAGCACATGGAAACTTCCCTAATGGTTTTGAAACACTTATCTTTTACGCTCACCTCAAAGTAATAACAATATAAGGGACTTAATGTCTGAACACAAACCGTTGTAATGCTATTTTTCGCGAAAAAGCATTATGTAAACAGCATACCTTGGAGTGAATTTCTCGTCGAGCAAATCCATCCTGAAGGGGATCCCTCCGTCAATGCCTCCAACTTATAAAGCATAACTTTTTCCCTTTTGCAAGACCAAATGAAGGAATGCATTCGATTCTGCATTTAGCCTGCTTAAGAAGGATCGATCCGTAGTATTTCCGAAATGGCTTGAGACAGCAACACACGTACATAGGAAACGGTCCTATTAATCCCAAATTGAGAGTGTAATGATGCAGAATCGAGCGTCGTCGGCCACACCCATCTCTGGACCCCCGAAAAAGAGCTCCCCAAGTATACAGCCCAGCCAGATCAATACTACGTTTCACTATAATCAGAAAGAATTAACAAAACTAGATCCAACCATTCAGTTCCACCTCAAACTTCAGTACACTTTTATCGATTTTTGTGGGACTGAGCCTTAATTCAAGTAAGGACATTTTTCCTTCTCGCAGTGCACGAAAAGACAGATTTCCTCATCCTGGATCCACTGGATTTATTACATTTTCATTGATGATTGAGTCGTTATTACTGTTCAATCAGAGTCATACTAAACGGTGACATTAAGGAATGCATTACCTTCTGCATTGCTGGGGAAGCGGGAATTGACTTTCTCGCAGTGTGAATGCGTTGAAAAAATGAATTAAATTATAGTTATAGAAATAATAAATGGAAAGTTTCCATTCTCCTAAAATTAATACTCAAATCAACAGACGCTTCTCTCTCTAAAGGACCACATTAAAGAGACGAAACTGTCGAGTTTGATGTCTTCTAAAAGGAGAAGATGCTTTGCAATAACAGTTATCGGTAATAAGTAAGATATTTTACTTTTATTTGCCACACATTTGCTATTTAGATAATTAATGAGTATACACAGAGTGTATTTTAATTAACTTGAGCAGCTTTTTAATTCTCAACATATGTTGTAATAATTGTACGGCAGAGAGGCGATGATGGTGACTTAAAGCGCACCATATGTAATGCTGACCACTATAATATTGCAATGAATACAGTTATATAGTACAACTGCATTCCTCAAAAATAAATAAATTTCAATTCAGAGGAATAATATATTTCGAGAAATATAGACGTTCTTACCTAAACCGCCACATCTTCAACTCTTTCCGACATTAAATAGTCTAGGCCTTAGAAATTCTTGAATCGTTTAAAGTACTTGACGAAGCTACAAAAACTCATTCGCGTCCTTTAAAGTAATCGCCAGCAATCGATAGTTCCGACGTCTCCTCACTTTATTCTTTTCCGCTTTCACATGCTTCTCTTCAATACAAGTGACGGGATTTCGAGATTCGCGCGCCAAAAAAACACAATTTTGGAAATTCCTTTTACGGGCGTTCGGAGTTGACCCCTTTAATTAGACCTCTTCCTGACACGTTTCCTCAACACGACGACATTTTCCAATTTGTCAACTGGACGTCATAATTTACGAGAGCGACTTGTGGCGAATTTATCGACGGACTTTCTCTCCTTTGAGAGAGAGAATACAACTTTCAAAGGAATCCTATAAAATGGTCCATTCACATTCCTCATCACTTTGTGCATAAAGAAAGGCGGAAAGATTAATTGGGGAAATTAGACTCCGGTCAATTGGACCAAAAACACTTCAAATAAAAGATTTTTCGACCGTCTTTACCTCTGCAGTGAAAGAGAATAAGTTGTAAGATGAATTCACGCGTGAACTGCATCGGCTTTCTCAGATAAGCGAAGCATATTTGCGCCAGAATTATCCGAAGCTCATCTCTCTCAGTTACTCCCGTAATTATGCGACTGCGCTGAATTATTCAAACCGCTAAAGAGGTCCATCTGAATACGTTAATATGCGCCGCACAAACCATGGATTCCAAGATTGCAAATGATTCGCAAACTGTGATGAAATATGAGGCATACGTAAAATGTGATATCGCGCAATCCCTCAATCAATGACCGAAGGGTATCTACAAAATTTACAACATTTAAAACTGAAATTTGCCCCTTGAATCGCAATAATCGCCAATTTTTGTTAAAGCATTAAAACTATTTGGAGAAAATCGTCCCAATTTGGTGAAATCTGACTTCCTCGAAGAGATTCCATATTTGCCTCCAGCACAGGAAGACTTTAATTATAGCGATATCTCAGATCCATTTATTTATAAGTCGCAGTGTCTTAATAACATTCAAAATCGGTTCTTTAAATTGCGATTTATTTTAAAGTTTTGGGAAAATCAGAGCCGGTGCTTTCTATGCTGTCGGGTGAATACCGATATCCGATCCCATTTTCTAGAAATCCAACTCTGAAATCATCACTTTCGGCAAATCGTAACAATATCTGGAATATCTTATCCATTTAAAAATACGAAATAAAATTTGATTTGATATTTCCCTACACTCAACTACTAAATACTTTCTGAGTAACGTTTTTCTTGCATAAAAATCATTCTGAATTTATTAAATTTTCTTAATATTCATTGGAAGATGGAAATCCGTAAATACAATCTTGTAAATGAACCGCTACCACTGCTAACAAAGTCAAATAGTTCCGTTTTCACGTAGTTATATGGATGAAACAGCAACATTTAAAAAGTAATACAGCTGACGATTGAACAGGGTACAGATACTTAAATCCTACCTTATAGAAAAGAGAATGTACCCGAAAACATTCCTTCCTCGCATTAAGAAAATAGTTTATTTAGGATATTACATTAAAATAGGCAATGTTGAGGAGTTTTGCAACACAGTTCGTAATGCTTGGTCTTTCCATCTATTCCCAGCTGACTACAATCTCCCTCAGAGAATAAACTCCTTATTATTAAGATCTTAAGGTAATCAGAAGATTATCGTGCACTCAAACGATCACACCATACATTAACACCACACCATTGCATTAATCGCTATACTCGAAGCGTTGTTTAGAATTACGGTCAGCTAACAACCAAACAGATACCCAGTTGGTTAAAAAGCCCAGGAATGCAAGGCAATTTAACAGGTTATAAAAGAGAGAGGCCCACTAAAATAAGCGTCTACCGTTAAGAAAATAAGGATTCATGGCAGCCGCAAGCTGATGGTCAGGATCCGCTCCAATGCATCTGAAACCGGTACCATGGAGGGCTCTTTCTCTTGAAGAGATCCAATTCGGAAATTGCGGTCCTCATTATCCATGTTTGCGTAACTCTCTCAACAGCCGACTCAAACGAATCAAACCAGGGGATGGATGAATCATCGCGTAAATCGATAAATATTGACATCATGGCAAGAATCAATCCAGCCATTGCCGTAAGGATCTCTGAATACATACATTCTCTTTAGACATGAACATCAAATTTGCAGAGAACCGAAAATATGCAAGCTAGCTTGGCAGAATATCAAAGTAAAGAATTATAATATATACAAAGATATACCTGTGATACGTCACTGAGTTATTAAAAACTGGAAAAGATAATGAATATGAATGAGCATTTTCAAAAAGCAATACCTGAGAATGATTCGTATTATCAAAAGCAACTTCAACATCGTGCTGTTCAATATTGAAATAAGGGATTATGAAATAGGAGAGTCGCGAAATAAGAAACTGTAACACTTAGCTCGATTGAAATACTATTAAGCGACGGAAAATATATTTTCCTTCCGTTATTCTAAGGAAAATTATTACGTCAGTTTTCAGTAATACTTCCATATATGTATGTACGAGTAAAAGTTGCTTGCATACTGCAAGCTATCGGTTGAATACAGTATCATACCAAGTACTGCCCCAGTTCAAATTTAAAACTTCGCGCCAAAGACCGCCTGGCGACGAACTAAGAACCCGGTCGTGAGAGAAGATAGCAAAATAATATTAGATAAGTGCCATCCTTACTTGTTCCAAAGTTTCGATTCAATATCTTATCGGGAAGGTCCCACGCCTCTGTCACCATTCCGGGTCTTATCTTTCCAGCTTATCGGGAGGCATTTAAAAAGATTTCCGCAATGCATTTCTTATGGAAGAATTTTGCATCCACCTGGCGTCGAACTCACTGTCATTTGGCTACATTTTTTCCATGAGAAGCATAGAAGACTACCTCAACTTCAACCTCCGAAATTTTGGTTACCCTATCTTAACGATAAGTGCCTCAAAATAATTTTCAAAAATCAGCGCAATGCATTCTTATGGGAAAATTGCGATTTTTGGGAATTTCTGGCATCGAACCCATGATAGCTAGCGTCGAAGTCTGCATTATTCTGGCATCTAGAGTGTAGGGCCAGTACGTCGAAAAAATCTGACGTCGATGGCGCTTGTGGAACATGGTCAGAATTTGTATCCCCTATATCTATATATATATCTATATAGGTATATCCGGAGAGTTAGCTATATATATGTATGTATATCAAAGGTCGCTGATAATAAATATTAACTGTGTTTTTGTGTGTTGTGCATTACTTTCAGTCTCTATTTCCAGTCAACTCTCGAACGTAAAAAAGGACGCTCACTACGAATCTCGTTCCTATATTTACGGATAAAGGTGCTAAATAGTATAAGCACAAAGAAATTCAGCGGGCGCTAATCAACAGCTAATCTAGCTCGTTACAGGAGTTGAGCCTTCTATTATAGAATAAAAATGGACAGACGAACAGAGATCGAAATCTGCAGGTTGAAGCGTATACATATTTATAATCTGCGCTGGAAGCGACGGCGCTGCGCCAAATGAAGAGGGAATTTGTTGGACGAAATAAAATCTCGATGGAGACGCATGGCTGTGCTTGGCGGAAAGTCGAAAAATGAACAAACGGAAAGAAAGGCGAGTTGAAGGACTTTAAGAAAGGAGACTCTCTAGAAGAGATTCAATCAACGACTTTAAATTTTGATTCCCGATCGATAAGACAACAACTTCCGAAACTCGAATGAGAATAATAAAAATCTGAATCGGAGATTATTTCCAACCAATCCAAGAAGAAAAATTTAAAGCATTTACATCATAATAAGAACTCATAATGATGCATAAATGTAAGAAGAGGCTTACTAGTCTCAATCTCGCCCTCTAATAAAGTCGTTTTATTATTATTATTATTATAAATGCCTTTATCTAACTTCAGGTATCAAATTTATTTCGGAGCTAACCTAATGATACAATTGATGACCGATAGGTATATTTCTCAATTCCTTTCCACGAAAAAGCGCAACATGTCTGAAATACCTTACAAGAAGAAAATAATTTTGATTAAAAAAGCCCTCTAAAGATTAGAACAATATATATTAGACAGAGAAAAAATATTAGAGAGAGATAGATAGATAGATAAAAATATTAGACAGAGATTCAACGTTTCTGTTAAAACATGCGCTAATTTCGCAAGGAATTGCAATGGAATACATATTTTCATTGAGTATGCATGCAACAAAGGCTGAATCCCATCTCATTTCCCGACGAATAAATGCCATTATGAAACGCAGGAAGTTATAAATGGATATAAACGGAACAGGTGAATTGTACGGAATAATCGCACTGAAAGAAAAGGTGGACTCAAACAGATTGCCGGTAACTATTAAAAAATTACGTAAGAGTCACAAAAGATATGACTTCTGAAACTCATGTGAGGTGATTTTCAGTGGTGTTAAATCGAAAAGTCCATTGAATAAAGTGACTGATCGATATGTACGACAGAACTGGACATCTAATATCTATTTTGGACCTTTAACAAATAATGACGGAATTAATTCAAAAAGATTGATTCTCAATTTCACCTAGGACGACATCCGGTTGAATAAGAAATTTCATACTTGTTCCAAGTCTAATTCTGTTTTCAATAAAAAAATTCCCTCGTACTTTTTCTTGCGAAGGTGCATACATAGCTTTGTACATGTTGGCCCTCACCGGGATTCGACCCAGGGACCAAAGGCGAACGCTTTACCCACTTTTCTCGATAGAGTTCGCGATGAATCGATTAAATCTCGAAATGACTTAAATGAAATGGAAATGAGTTGAGAAGACGGAGTGAAAAGGAAGAGACACTCATGAATGAATGGCTGTAGGAAGTGACGTAACTCTTCTCTTCCGCTGCCTTATCTAGGGACACTCACACCCCCTCATCTTATCTATCCCCAAATTAACCAAGTCTGCAGACATAGACACTTCCCTCTGGACATGACAGTGGCATTGCCCACCGTCCGAAACCAACTGCATCTCTTCCACGCTGGCTATGGATTTTATTTCTAAGCTAGTTACTTCTCCCGTCAAAAAAATTACTAAACTGAATTTAACTTACAAAAATATATTTTATATATAGGATGACAGAAAGAAAAATATACATCCGTATGAGAGCCAAGTTCAAAAACCACCTTCATCGTCAAGGGGACCGATTGTTTATAACCACAAAATGGTATTAAATGCTCATAAATTATTCCCTGATTCTCGCAATTCTGATTCTGATTTCGGATCCGAAAAGATAATCCTTGACCAAAATAATAATCTTTATTTAATTTCCTTCATTTTGGTACTTGTTTCGATTTCGTGGGACCATTATTTCTGTCTTAATTGTGCCAAAGAAATGAAGGCTGCAATCGATCAAAGCGAACTTTACGTGCATTTCTTACGAGAGCATTTTCGAGTCGTCTAAACACGAACCCATGACCCCACTGGCCAAAAATATAGATAAGTTGTAGTCCATCTGACGAATCTCTAAATTTCGATTCCGTAGTCTGGCCAATCCTGGACTAAAAGTCCTTGGATGGTTTAGAGAGGCGGCGAAGGTCCGACGTAACGGTACATTCTGCAATTTCCTACCACGGCCCGTATGGTGTAAGGAAGCGTGACTACCCTCATGCACTCAAAGGCATCTATTACTCAAAAGCACAAAGTTGACCATAGTAGACACCCCACTCATACAAGGCATCAATCTTTTTTACACCCATTCCATATCTCTTTTCTGAGACCCGCATTTTTTGGGCGCACGCTTCACCGAAGAGGATAGTCCTTTGATTAGGACCGCACCTCGTGGGAAAGCCAGAAGAATTCCAGTGGACTCACTATAGCTGAGAAATTGGCAGAAAGGCGGCACATCACGGTTTCTAAGATGGAGTCGAGTGTCCAAAGGAAGGAACTAATTATTTTATACGAGGAACAGGAAGAAACTAATTAGGGGTAACGGACTACCTTATGAATTCTAAGGCCGGAAGAAAACATACGTCACTATTATGACGACTTAGATGGCTACTCTTATTCGTAGAATTACTGTCTTAATTGTCAAATATCCCGTCAAAAATCATGGAAATAAATTTAACTTATAAAAAAGCCTACGTATCATTGCATGCGTCTGATTTTTTTAATTTCTCGATCTTCATTTGTTTACATTTATACAATACATATTTTAATATACTTATAAATACATAAGCCTGCAATTGATCATAAAGTAGTTTACGCGTATATCTTATGAGAAAATTTTCGAGTAATCTAGAGTCGAACCAAGGATACCTTTGGAAGAAAAGTATCGAAATGTTTTAGTTCATTAGTCCTGTAATAAATCCCCCAATAAATGGTATGTGTATAATATACACACACCAAGGTGATCATTATACAACTACTGAATTCTCCCGTCAAAATGATGGAGATTAATTTCATGTATAGAAAAATGTACTACTATTATCGCATACATCTGATGTATGTCAAAATACCTAGTCAAGAATGTCAAGGATAAATTTAAATGTATACGTCATATTATCTGTCATTACCCGGCATGCAGTAGTCTACTCAACCAACGTGTTTATTGACTTATAACCTCAATCATTCATCAACACTAAAGTGGCCGAATGGGCAAAGTGTCTGGTCCTAAATTTCCAAAGGTTAATCCAAAGTTTACCCTGAGTGGTTCGAATCCTGTTTAGGGAATTTTTTTTCCAAAAATTTAAGTTTCAGATTTGTTACGGCTGAATTACTATTTCCAAAGCTAACTAAAGCTCGATTTGCCATGAAACGTCGGCTCTCATTCCACTTGAATTTTATATCGGTCTTTCCTTCCTATATATTCTAATTAGAGTCGAGTTCAACAAGCACCTTTGTCGCCACGGGAATGGGTTTTTTTTTATTCCCGCAAAATTGCACAAATTTTTCGTCATTTTTGTCCGAATTCTATAAATTTCGATTCGAGTACGATATTCTACGACCAATATAAGAATCTTTCTTCAATTTTCATTCTTTTGATACTTATTTCGTTTTAGTAGAAGGATTATCTCTGATTTAATTCTGCAAAAGAAAAAGGTCTGCGATCAATCTGAATGAACTTTACGTACATTACTTATGGGAGTGTTTTCGAGTAGTCTACAGTCGATCCAAGGATACCCAAGACAAACAATTATCAATACGGGATACTCCATTGGATCTTAAATTAATCCCAAAATGTCATACTTATATCTCGTCAGGAAGTGCATGAGTTTTATTTCCAAAGATTTCTTCTATATATTTCTAATGAGAGTTACTGATATCGGATACATAAACATACATCGGTGATTATCATAAAAGATAAATCTCATACACGGAACTACTGTGATAATACAAATTTATTATCTGGAAATTTTCTAAGCCTGTAATCGAAGATTGTGGTTACAAGAGGGGCCGACTAAATGAATTATTTAACTTCGTCTCATAGTTCTAGACTCTTTCACAAAAGCCAATTAACACAGTTTATAAGAAATGATAGACATACGCCAGTCAAATCAGTTGATTAAACAGGCATTTAGAGTGCATCCGATGCATATCGTTTATTACCAGTTATTTATCGGATCGCAATTCGTTAGAGAGGCAGTCGATCTAGCTTTAGAATATTTATTAACTTGCAATCCCCTGATAATGACAATCGATTACGCATGCAAGACTAAGTGAGGACGTCAGGCAAGGACAGTCGCGTGACAACCCCAATATGCAACAAGCGTGTCTGCGGCGTTAGTCACGCTTATCGATTGGACTTCTGGGTTTTTCCTTCGCCTCTCCAACGGCCTTAGAAATTAGAACGATTTGTTATTCGTCGGGTTTATCAAACTTGTGGTCATGCACTTACATGCACTTGTGGTCATGCACTCGTCGACATACACATGCTTATTCTGCAGAAAAATGTGAGGCCATCCTATGCGACTAAGATTTATATAAATATAAGCATAATGAATTCACAACTTTTTAACAATATTTTCCTTTGGTGATATTTTTGCAGCATTATGCCACGATAAATGAAATCGGTAAGAATACACTTTTATATTCTCGTGGTTGGTTTGAAGCCCCGCTTTATTTTGAATTCCTCGAAACAACTACACTGCGAAAATCACATCTAAAATCTTAAAGTTTAAGAGATGATTATACTCTAAAGCAAAGTTTTCTTCGGATGATTCTTAGGAAAGTTAGTCTTTCTCTAAGACTTCTATTTTAAGACGAAGACGATTTGTAACAAAAACAATTGACGGCAGCAGCGGATCTATAAACAGAGCAATTGCTTGGAGCGATTATAAATTATTCACAGTTAATGTAGAGCGGAGTGTCTTAGTGCCTTATTCTTCAGTTGATATAAAAGATGCCGAAGTGCTGTTTTGCAGGATAAATAAATATCTATAGGAGAGGAGAAAATGAATAAATATGAAAAATGAATGGCAATAACCATAGATATACTTTTTCATTAACAGTTTAGGCTATCAGGGAATTGCTCGTGTGCAGGATTCTTAAAAGGGACGGCGATGCTTCGTAGATTTTCGGAAAATTATTCATTTTCTCATAATTATATTCGCATGAATAAACTCATATATGATAGATTATAAAATACAATTGCAGTACAAACCGTGAAAGATACCGTATCCCGAAATTTTTAGAGAAAATAAGGGTGAAATCATTGTAAACACCTGATAAAAAAGGAGTTAAATTTAAGAGGAAACATTTAAAAGACGAAGAGGTCTAATATGCACCTTAGGTCGTGAAGATGTATTTTCGAATAAATGTGAGAACGGTTTGCAGACATCGACTTGAAGAGAAAGAGAATCGAATCCCACGCTCTAGAAAGCATCGTCTGCTGGATGCCATAGGACAGAAAGAAAGGATCTAAATATAAGTACAACGTGAGTGAGTTAGGTAAGAACCGCAGTACCAAAATGTTCCCTTAACTGCAGGTCGTTATTAACTATGAATGTAGTATTTACACTTAACTACTTTTGGAAAAGAGAAACATTACACATAAGGGTACCCAGGAAGAAGGGAACATTGAAAAAGTATGAGGGGACCGGAAATCGAACCCGGGATCTCTCTACCCGGAAAGCTGCTTTAGCCAACTAAGATATCCGACCAGAATATTATTTCCAAACAATATGAAAAAATAAGGGAATATCCCGGATTCGACTCCCGGTACCGTCAGGCATTTTTTAAGTCCATTTTTCCATGGGATTCACTACTATTGTTTATAAATTCAAAACAATTATATAGGTTGGTACTAATAAAGTTTAATAATTGCCAAGGTTAATAATTACAATGGTTATAATTATAAAGTCATTCAGCTTCAGACAAATAACGTAACCAATCATACTGAGTCAGCACAAAATTTAAAAACTTACTTCATCCCATAATTTCGAGTTTCGCTTCAGTGACAAGTGACTTACCTGAAATGAAAAAGAAAAACAAAGTTAGAGAGTTAAATTTTTGTTATTTCATCTTAAAAATAAGTTAAACAAATACATTTAACTGATTATTAAGTTCACTAAATTATTTACATAGGTAAATATTATACACAAGCACGATCTTTGAATTCATTGTATTAATTTCAGTTCTAACACATTACATTCTTCTTAGAGCAAACTATCGGTATACAATGGTGGTGGACATGAGAGAAAAGCCAAAATTTGGGTCTATTTGAGATGATCATTATTATTATTATTATCAATGCGTGCTGACATAAGACTGTTGTCAGCTGGCAACCCCAAAAAAATGGACAAGTAACACTCAATACACAGACACTCCACAATCATTTACACTAGAGGTCCAAAATAACATCAACATACTCACAAACACCTTTGGGATTCACACAAAAGCATCAAGACTCAACCCATATCCCCGTCCAACATATTTAGAATTCGCAAATATATCCCAGATAGTATCTAAAATAAAGATTCCATCATGTATCCAAATGCTATAACAACGAAATATTTCTTCATCAATGTTGTCGTCGAATCTACAGACCCATCGTCTCCAGAGAACCTTCTCCGCACACCCACAAACACCTTTTCCCAATAAATTCAGATTTTCAATCAAAGCAATCGATTCGTCAATTCGATTCGATGACTTTGGTCGATTATCCCAATCACGCGGATGTCAAGAAAAGATGAAAACATCCATGCGCCAGGTTGCCGGAGTCAAGTTCTAGGTTACGCTATTCCTTTTAAGGCTTCTCCCGCTAATTGAAGTCTTTCCTTAACTGTATGAGGACACGGAATGCACCTCCGATCAAAGCCAAAGCGGTGGTACCTAGCGTAAATATTCCTTAGCATAACTCCCCGAAGAAAGAGCTTTTTTGTGATCTTATTTGGGCTTTCGAAGGAGGTGAAAGATTGGTATTGCTATGTATCAGGGCACGGGGAAAATACGCGTCTTAAGCGGTATCTATACCATGTATTTCGTGTGAAAGGGAGCGGGATCATGATAAAAGCGCTTATTAAACGGGAAAGCGTCTTAAACTGTATTTAGTTAAATATATAGTTTATGATAAATTAAGTGACGAATCATGAGTAGAGAGAGAGGGGCAAGAAAGATTCATCAAACAAAAAATTATTTACTTTAGCTAGGAATGGGAAGATTTTTAGGAAAGAACTCTTTCAAATCACAGACAAAATAAAAATAATGACAACAGATTGACGTAACTAGCCTCTATCCCTACAGTACAAACAAAAGAACTCTCTTAAAGCGAAGAAGAAATAAAAATAGTGACACTAAATTGACGTAAATTCTTCAAGCAAATAGATGACACCTATATGGCTGTGAACGTTTTAAAAAGATTTATTTAATAACATTTGAAATCCAAATTCCTAATATTATACTAAATATATAAATACGTTAATAAAATACTAAAGCGGAGATGATAATAAGAAATTAATTTAAAATACGATTAAAACAAATAATATGGAGTTTCATTTTGAAGAAAGAAAGCGAATCTGAAAATGAAATATCTACAACGTCGAAAAGGAAAATTAAAATTAATACGGCAAATAATGTGAGGAGCAGCAGCCGCAATGAAATTCTTGAAATAAACTCATTCGACGTTACACATATTAACGAACAGTAAAATCAAATCGTTCTTGCGCATCAAAGAAATTGAATAATAATTACTTTTTTGTTCTACCAAGACACTGCTGTTTCGCGATCGAACTGCTGTCGAATTTTAAGATTAAAATTTAATCCGTAGATTTGGTGCTGTCCGAATTGAGAAATCTTAACCAATAACGCGATATAATATTCCTCATTACGTGTGTGCGAGAGTTAAGCATGTATAACGAAATACATGTTATAACATCTGTAAAGCTTGGGTGATGCAGATTCCGAGTAAGAAAAGTTTACACAAAAAACAAAAGAAGGAAGCTTAGTTCGGTAAAAAACACGTGTATGGAAAAGAGGAGCAATACGTGTGTAAGAGGTAAAAAAAAACGTGTTCGAAAATCCGATGCTTACAAAGGGCTTCCTGACAAGAAAAAGAACGGAACTCGTCTGACCCGGATTTCTCGTAATACTGCAATACACACCGTGTTTTTATCGACGATCATTTTGTTTGATCTCTTCGAAAATTAAGGTTATTGGCATTTCTTGACGACTTCGCGCCCTTATCTCCCACTTGGAACGCAAGCTTCAATAAAGTCTTTTTTAGATTTTTAAAGGGGAAAATGTTTCGGGCGGTGCCTTTCACATTTCCCATTTAAGTAATAGCAGAGGCATTTTAAGTCGGCGGTGGAAATTCTGTTCCAAATGTCGCCTGCGGATTCCTTTTTAGCTGTTATGTAACTACAGAAACACTTCCGAGACATTTGAAGCGATAAATCCGTCTTAAATAAATAGCGAGGAATCAATTTTTCACGAATCTCTTCACCGCGAATATACTATATTATACTACTACTATACTAATATACTATACTATACCAATATATTATACAATACTAATATACTATATTATACTAATATACTATACTATACTAATATACATTACTATAATTGAAGAAGACATAATATATAGAAGATATAATTTCAGATTAAATTTAATTAACTAATTTGAATGTAATTTCTTCCCAAATTTAATGAATGCATTGTCCAGTTGAACTCTTGGCCTAAATGCACACATCGAATGCGAAATGTTTGCTTCTGAAGTCATCTTCCACTTTGATTCTTCATCTCCACGGAAATGCAAATAAGCAAATGCGTGGGATGAGGTCGACGACTTGTAAACATTCGAAATGAAGAGAAAGGAAAAATTAAAAAGTTTCTCAAGGAATTTTTCAAGAAACCGATACGAGAGAAGTTCCCTATAAAAGCTCGAAATCTTTCCCAAGAATTCCAGCAGAGAATTTAATATTCTCCTTGGAAATCCATTCTCAAGAAATTTATGACTAACTAAGGACGGCTTTAAATCAAAACACTTAATCATTTATCCTAAAGGATTAACTAAATTATTTGTTCCAACCTCTTTTTAACAATTCTTTATTTATTCAAAAGATTCGCAAATGTTGCGAACAACATTATATTTTGAATACTAAAAGGAAAGAACAACAAATTTACAGTGAATATGCATGAATGCATGGCATAAAATAAATAACAGTAAATAGATAGTAAATCAACAAAAACTAATACAGGCAAAGTAAGATTTAAGCAGGAGATTAAATGCATCTTCATACAGACATCTCTTTAATAAGGAATATTTAATGAAATTATTTACATGAATCTTTAATCTTTTAAGAATGTGTCCAGCGGTGTCTGAAAAGCTTTATGGACGGAGTTCATACGGATTGGAATTTTATATGACGTTGTTCATAGGTTAAACAAATTTCTTTCAGGTATCTTAAGAAAAGGTATTTCGATGCATACTCAATATACTGATACTGTCTCAACTAAAGCCACAAGAAATATCAGACTTGAAAATATCTGATGGAACCGGGAGTCGAACCCGGGATCTTTTTCTATCCAGGAGGCTGCTTCATCAAGGTTTCTATACATAAAGCCAATTTTAATTTCTCCTTTGAACTCAAATTTCAATTACAATTGCAAATGAGCAATGATGATCCAATGTTTCCACGCAGCGTTCCAGGAATTACTTAATGCCTTTCTGCCGTCACAATGGTAATACACAAACATACGTCACAATAAGGGCATGAAGATAAACTGCGATATACAAATTACGCAATACGGATGGGAGTTGGCATTGTTGTCAAAAGAGGTCACGTGAAGCGTGCATTTATGAATGCGACAGCTGAAGTTGATAGAAAAGAACTTTTAGGTCGGAATTAAATTGCTTATAGTTCCTTTTTCACAACTTCCGGAGTTCTAACGTGCGACTAAAAGGATATGGCTTTTATGGGGAGAATGATTTTCGTTTTCCGCGGAAATATTTGGAACAAAGCTGCTATTGGGAAAATGATGTAAATATTTATCTAAAATATATTAATTTATCAAATACTTTGTGGATTTAAGGTTTATTAAAGACCCTGAAGTGCTCAAAGTAAAAAATAGAGGCGGAATGTTGAAAAAACAGCGCAATTGGATAAATTATCGCACCACTCTAAGCGGTTCGAATGTGGGACCACTCTCAGCTTCCCAAATGAAGGCCAGATGTGTAACACATTCTTAGTCTCGCATATGTGAAATATTAAATACAAACTGCCTTCGCTATGGCAACGCATATTACTCCTTATGTATAAGGAGTAATATACGTTGTATGTATCATTTGTATATATGTGTATCATATTTTTCTTTATATCTATTCATAAGATATTTTCCTATTTTTTCATAAAGCTACCGATGAGGAAAATCAATATTTTACACGAATTTAGTGAATTTTGATGATGGTACTAAGTACATATTTGGTGGTGCCGATAGGATTTTCCATCGAATTTTATCTAAGTGTTACTATTTAAGACTATTTGACGTCGAATTTCATTACGGATGTTACGTTAGCTTAATTCAATTTCTGTTAAGATCACAGGGGATTTCATCTAATTTCGGAAAACTGAGCTCTTAATTTTTAACGAAAAGATAATCCTGCAGATAAAAAATAAGGAGCACACCACCGAATTGTGAACGTGATTATACGAGTTAACACAGGACCGTGACTTGTTTAACTTGAGGGTTCGCCGGTAAAATATAGGCCCATTTAAAATTAAAAAAACCACAAATAGAGCGAATATCAGTCATATCGATCCAACAACGAACTAAATTCTTCAAACTAATCACCAAGAGATCTTAGAGATCCTGAATTTCCTTCTTCATTATCGAATGAGCCACTCGAGAATCATTGTTAGAGATCCGAATGACTGTAAATAAATGATACGGTGACCACTCGACATATTTCAGTTTTCTCTTTCGTTTGAAAAATTCCCTTTCGCGAAAACACTGAGGCAAATACACCGCCGAAGGCAGAGGAAAAGAGGGATAAAAAGGGGTGAGAGAAAATGAAGGAGGGCACGGTCCAGAAGAGATCAATGTAAATGAGTTGAGAATCGTGAGAAAGATGAAAAAGGTCGCATGTTCATTCCCACATCTCTCTTTAAGCAGACCTTTCAAAAGATTCTACTCTGAATGCAACTTTTTAAGAGCGTGAAATCAATATTTGTCTCCCCGTGCTGCCAATTAACTAAAATACCATTTAATCCTCTTCTCATGGGACATTTTCAAACCATTTCTAAGGCTCGGTATCATAGTCTCTGTTTAAAGAGGACTTAAACTGTAAAGTATTATAATGAATATTTAAAGTGGCGTTTAAAGTGATATTTAACTAAAATGCCAGACTGACTGGGCTTCAATTAAGTTAAAGATCAATCTAAAGTGATGTTTAACTAAGAACGTCATGTTGCGTGTTTAGATTGGGTACAAACGCAACTTGAAGGTAATGTTTCGCTTAAATACTAGATTGATGCCCACTCAATCTGTTATTTAACTTAAACATCACCTTAAATACCACGTTTGACTTAAATTCTAATAATAACATGGTTTCTTCAGGTTAAAGCGATCTTTACGGTTTAAGTCCACTTTAAATAGAGATTATATTACTGGGTGTAAGCGTTGCAAAGTTAACGTTAAATAAACAAAATGTATTTTCATAAATATCTTAACTCCCTCGCATCGATTGCGTAGGAATTCGAGTGCCAACTTAACAACGATCACCTTCGAATATTCATTGCAATTCATCCTTTGCATACCGCGCAAATTTATTCGTGTACGTAAAACTAGATGGGATAAAATATTGCTCAAATGTGTTAATGTTGTTAAAATTTATATAGGGAACATAACTATGAAATAAAATTGCTGGGCAAAGAACATTAAGGTATCAAGGAACCAGGAATAACATGTAAGGAGCTACACTATTTCTAAAGCCCAAGCATTCATTTTGTTATTTCAAACAGTATTACGAGAAAATGACGAAGTGCATTCAATGACTAAGCAATCCATTGAAAAGGTAATCTCCGTGCAAGCGATAGTTTTTATGTAAACGTTTAGAGAGTGCCTTTCGTAATGTTCTCTGTAAAGTACAGTTATTGTCTTCCCATATGCCCTTTCATTCCCGAGCTGCCATTGAGGGATCCTTGGATTATCTCACTCAACCCTTCTCCTCGAACACTTCCGGTCCCTGCATCTGCAACTTTGTTTTGGAAGACCACTTCTTGCTCCGAATCTTCCTGAGAAAACGCTCAACTCAACACCAGAGGTTCCTTACTCCCGACTTTTTCTTGCTATCGCGAGAATCAGATAAGTACTCAGATGATGTCATCTTTCATAATCAAAACTGTATTCATTTTGACCCCTTTAAAGCGAGCGTGAATATTTTTTACGTTTAATTCTGCTTCGGAATGAATAATCTGACCTTTAAACACTGCCACTCTTTTTCCTTCTGGCAACTACTATCCTTATCCGATACTCGATGACATATACTATAATAGCATATACTCCAAGTAACAGAGAATTCTACAACAATCACCAATCTGTTTACTTCTTAAATTTAGAACACGGAACTAAATCAAATTTAAACACTCTAAGTTGGAGTTAAGTTTTGACCATAAAACAGAGAGACGTCAGTTAGTATAGCACTTTATTCCGATGGAAGAAAGACTATTATTATTATAAAATAGAGATTATAATACTGAGCCTAAGCATTCTTAAAGTATTATCGTTAGTATGTTTTTATTTTAACAATTCTATATTTAAAAAGATTGCTTTTTTACGTATTAATACGCGCAGATTGTCCACGCGATGAGCCCATATATTTTTAATCTCGTTACTATCATAGATTAATAACAATAATAATCCTCTTCATTTCTGAGCTAGATTAAGAGTTATTAGTCTCTTCTTGCATCTAACCGTATCTCTTTAAACATTAAAGAGACAGAAAAGCATAAATCCTAGATTAAAGGATCAATCTTCACATAAAGCGACGATAGAGATTATTGAACTGACTGAATATCCAATACTTTTACGAGCGTGAAACACATTTTTATTTTTTATTTAAGAGAGCAATTGAACGTGGTGATTATGCATTCACACGCACGACATTAGGGTAGGAAATTTTACCAATCGTTTATTTACATAACGTACGTGTAAAAGCTCTTCCCAATGGAAGTTCCTTTCGGAATCATTTCATTGTGCTGAATATACGAGATTTCCGCTCTATTTCCTCTTTTCTTCCATCCAAATCAACCTCATTTCTCCTCCAAATATGTTTATGATCTCTCCAAAGCTACTCAAGTTGGGGTTTTACTTAGCAGTTAAGAGTTGAGCGCTTTTGACGAATAACAGGCGAACAAACTGTTAACAATCATTTATAAACATAAATCACTATCTAATCTTTTGTTACCGAGTCAAGTAAAATGATCGAGAAAATTAAAATGAGGAAGCATTGACAAATCAAAAGAGAATTGAGTCCTTAAAGTCCTAACATACACCGTTGGGTATTATAGCAAGTAAAACCAAATTCGATGTCAGATATCAGACCTATCAAACATAGTTCTCAGTCTTTCGAAATCGCTTCTATATACATAGCTTCTATTTTATAACTGCCATTGGAGTATGAGGCATTGAAAGTATTCGTTAGGACGTTTGAAGGTTCAGCAGTAATACGAGGATTTTGGAAATTTTATGTGAGAGATCAAATCATCACAAATGAGAGATACATGAATATCCTGACGCGGAGGATAAAAATAACAGTGACTACGTAAGTCATCGGTCAAACATGGACGCGGCTGAGAAATTGCACCCCGTCAAAGAGAAATATTCATCTCTGACGACTTTCGGCGGTAAATATCCCATCAACATGATGCTTCGCTGAGGAAATGTGTGCAGTCCGGATAGTGAGAGAGCAATAATCCGTAGGTGTGTATTTATGTTTGACAAAGCGCACTGTATGACGCCAGTATAGGAAGAAAAGCGTGCAACGACGTATTTCCACGAATCTATAGCCTTTCCCTCGAAAAGTAATCAATCATGGCAGCAATATCTATATCCAGAGTATAGTCTTATCAACGCTGCTAAAGATACCGGCTCATGACAGATAACCGTTCATGGATATTAAGAACATTTTCCTCATTGACGCCACTGACAGAGCATTTCGATCTTTTCACCAAAATTAAACTCCGATTAATGAAATATGCCGGAATCTTAAAGTACTTTGCGAAAGAAAAGCACGTTGGAGTTGAGATAAGGCAACTCAGAGCAAATGCCGAGGTAAACTGATTACAAAATAATTCATTGAGCACGGGAATCTAATCTATTACCATAAATAGTGAATTTACTTTAAAGCACGAATGAGATCATGCAAAGGAGTTCAAAAATGAACTGAAAATGGAATTAACGAGTTCCCACTAAACCTAACAACGCAACCTAACGTTAGCGTCATAAAAGTGATCTCATACGTCAATCTCCATTGCTGAGAAGATTATTTCGTTTGAATGCAACTTTGTTATCAATCCCTTAAATGAAGGGGTCGAAACCATGAAAGCTTAATTAAATATTGCTGGTAAAGGAATAAGTTATCTCTGTTCATTTTTTTCTGATGGAGACCACAAAGTCGAGGCCGAATTAAGAGTCAAAATATGTCCAAAAAATAATTAAAAGTCCAGAATAAAGATTTTGAGCGAATAATGCTCAAAAGACATCAGAGTGGTATCAGCTAGACTTGACTACTACGTGAGTAGCATCATGCAAAGCGGAAGCTGACAGAAAGTAACTCTACATTCAAACTAAAGGTAAAAAGATACATCCATTGTAAGGATTTAATTCAAGTAGACTATCGAGAATTGATTCATCCTAACACATTAAGAGGAAATCAACGCAATGAGATGCTTGTGTTCTAGATAGTTAGTCATTATAGGGCAGCGATTATAGAAGGCGGTTGAGAGAAAGCTATGCCGTCAGAGTAATTGAAAGAGCTGAAGGAGAGAGATTTCGGAAAGAAGAAAAAAAATTGGAAAGGAAAGGAGTTTAGAGATCTGGAAAGGTCCGAGAAGAGGGCATCATGCACTTTCACATTCATTAATTCCTCTGCCATTACCTGACCGAAAGGCCAACCGCACTTCGGAAATATTCGGTCATGATTTGTCCTTAATGTCAAGACTTTTTATATAAATTGAGATTTTTTACCTCTTAAAATTAAATGTGCCGCCTTGAAAAGATCTCTTTCACTTCGCATTGAGACCGCTGTTCCGGCTCTTCTCATTAGCATCACAACTTTCAGATTCGCTCTTTCGAATTTACTTGGAAATGCAACATTATGAGAAATGCAATTCGCACGTCTACTGGACCAGTCCAAAAATGGATTCCATTGTTTCTTTTGTGAAATTCGGAAAATTAAATAGCAACATAAACATCAGATTAAAAATAGATATCTTCTTATCAACGGCAAAAGTTGTATACCTTCATATATTTATTGCTTCCCTTTCCGAAAATTGTGAGAATCGTGATAAGTGCTATCGCAGCGATATAATAACATCTGATTCACGTATGAAGAACATCAACTAAAAGAATTAGAAAGGTAGGAGAGATAAAAAATGGCAAATCTCTGAAATTGAGAATTCTATTAGCTCTCATCATCCAAACACATTCGAAATGAATAACAGATCAAATCAAGAGATACTATAGATCTCCTATAGCATCACTCGATTAATAAATTAATTTTTCTCCTTATTAAAAAAGAATGACAATGAATGATGGGATGCCAAGTTCCATGAATTTCACATAATGTATTTCCTATTCTAGCAATCGGAAAAGGCATGGATCGAAAGAGGGGAGCGGTAAGAAGATAAAATATGCATTTCCTATAAGAATCGAGTGAATGACAATCGATAAGAATTTGGATTGAATGAAAGACGTCCATTTGGACATTTCTGAAAGAGGGCGAACCTCTATTTTAGCGACGCTAATAAACGAACAACTTCTACAAATGATTAGGCTATCGTAAATATCAGAATGTTATGGACGACTAAATAAAATACATTGGTGAGAGTGAGCGACATAAGAGAATGGAGAAAAAGTTTTTGAGTAAGCTTCCGGTTATTGGCTTCAGGTATCAATGAGATGATATACGTCCTTCGAGTACGACCGATTCGTTTGACGTAATATTCCTCAGATATGGAGACGGAAATCGTTTCAGCCAACTGATTGATTCGCATAATTTGAATGAGTTTTCCCAATAAACCCTTCGTGCGTTCTACATAAAACACAGAATTTCTTCTGAAATTAATATCAAATTTAATTTTCCTCAGAGGTGTATATAGACGATGATATGTAAGATACTAAATGCATCCCTGAAATGGGGTAGTTTTAGTACTGTTAAAAGTGCTTCGAAAACTAAGTCCATTTCGCACTAATGGGCTCCCACCGGGAATCGAACCCGGAACCATAGATGAATAAGCTGCCCACTTAGATATCAGGGTGCCCTCCTATGAAATAACCCTCCGTACATTAGATTGTTAATCCTCCCTATATTCGATATTCAATTTAAAAAATTCATCTTCCGTCGTATTAGCACGCTTGAAATCTACTGAGGTGAATCTATATGACATTGTCGAGGAATTATACCATTATAAACATATTTGGAACAATTAAATAAAAATTCACAAGCCAAATAACAAATTCAATCACTATAACGTGAGGTATATACCAGCCGTAAATCGATCGAGACGCTGGAGAATTTATAAATTAAGGGATAAATTGTACCTAAGCTGACTAAACCAAAACGGAAGTTTATAAAATAGCGGAAGAAGTTTATTATGCTTCCGCTATTTCATAAACGGTTCGATTGCTTACTAAAGAGTAACACATTTACGTATTCGCAAGGAAAAATATTACGCAAATTAATGAAAAGAAGATTAACAAAACTGCCTCCAATGAAACTTAATCCTTTCAAAATTAGCTCCTCAGTGAATATTCTGATTATACATAATAAATGAACATCCCCAAAATGCCTTTAAAGCAAGTAAGAAGCGAATGCCATCAAGGACAACTCTCGGTCCATTTGCATTTCATAAACCTAATACTCGAGCGAATAATTGAAGCCGTTTTATTTTCAGCTAACGGTAAAAGCGCAAGGTCGTGTCCTTTCTCGACTCGTGCGCTGTGATTCACCCTTTTTAAAGGGAACTCAACTAAGTACACTGATTCATAGGGTTTATTACAGCTTCGTGTGATTTAAATGATATGCGACACTACTTGGAGGAACTTCGCTGAGGAGCACTCTAATAAAAATCACTGCTTTGTGACTGAAAAATTTCGAAAAAACAAGAGTTTTTTAAACTAAAGAAATCACGTATTGTAAAGAAATTTACGCCACTGAATAAAATTTAAGAGAATGGATGGCTTTCGGTGAGGTAACCTTATGATCCTGTGTCTTCTGAGGCTTTCTACGGAATATTTTCATAAAACGTGCCTTTTGAACAATTACTTACAACACCAAATGCGACGTCATTTGTAATCTAAACCGAATCTTGATTATAGTATTAATTCTAAAATAAAATATTAAATTTGCTTCGGTTGAGAGAGTCAGGAAATGAATTTTTTAAATCAAATATGTTTCCGTAGTAAAGTATTGGAAAAAACATACAAGTAATAAGAGAGAAAACATACTATTACTCGAAAGTACTGCGATACATAATGTGAGCAAGGCCGTTCATATTCCAGGAATTCCTATGGCTGAAGTTGTTTTGGCACCTTCGGAGAACTCATTCAAGGTCGGCTTACTTCTATGCAAGATCTTTCCAGTAATAAGCTCCTTTAAAATAAACACATTTCCGTGGAATTCGAGTGGAATTAACGTCGTTTCATTAAAAAATTAATTCAAACCCGAAAGCAATTTAAGAAATAATGTGTTTTCCTTCGAAAAGCAATTTTGATATCGAGGGCAACTTTGTTGTATCACGAATTACTTGAAAATGCTACAAAAGAACGAGAAAGTTGAAAGATATATCGAACTCTGTGAAAAGAGCAAACATTTCACCGATTCATTTCTTGAATCAGGAATCCAAAAAACAAATGGTTGGCTTAGGCGTGTGAACGAGGGAGTGATTTGTTTCCTGATTCATTTTAGTTCCACGAGTAATGAAAACCTTCCAAATGAGAGGAAATGTGAAGAAAGAAAAGAAAGGGTAGCCGCAGAATGAAGGCCGGAGAAGGGAAAGAATTAACGGTTATAGAGAGAGAGAGACGGATGGAATGACGTGGGGCTATTAGAGGAAGCTATCCATGATAAAACTGGAAACATTACAAAAAAGGATCACCGGAAAATAGAAGCGTGATAATCCATATAATAAAACCAGGTTTATGGAATCCAGCTGCGGAACGAAATCATTTCCTGATCCTTAGAAACGAACGTCAGATAGAATAGAATAAAACGCTATGCACCATAAACTTAACTATGTTGTCTACTGATGATGGTTGGGGCTGCCACCAGAAGAAATTCTACTAGAAGCATAAATAAATAAATCGAGTGAATTCATCCCTTAGATATCTATCACCAACATATGCATATTGCATAGATCTTTTATAAATTACATCGCTAAATTTTATTATTATTCATTAGGAATGTGTTGTCATTAACATTTGTTGTGATTCCCATACTCAGCGAATTTTCGAAGCCAAACGTCGAAGAGATTCCGACAGATTATAGCAAGAATGGACAGTTACTTCTGGACCCTCTTTCCTGATAGAATTAGGTATATAAAACAGATAGCTAACTAGGGAGTTCGGTGTTTTCACACATTTACATCCCACACACACACCCCCTGCCATACGCCATACGGCGGCTCGCGGGGTATGAATGTAAATTTAGTGTACAATTATAAAATAGACTTTTTCAGGAGCGACATAGGACTTCAAAAGTGTAATATATTCTATGTAAAAAAAGAATTTCGAAAACTCTTTCCTCACTTTCGATGGAATAATTGACTGATGATTGAATGATGGACTTTGACTCATTCCTTGTGCATGTTTTAAATCCATCTATAATTACGTTAAATTAAGCTTTCTTATTGACCCAACGATGATTGTGGGAATCGATGATCCATCATGCAACTGATGAACCAACTAAATGAAATGGAAATAACCAATACCTCTGATAAAAAGTGAGCTGGAGTGTTACGACACACCGCAAAACCCGCTTAATACGCGATTTTCTCCCTTTCACACGAAACTAGCATTCCGTATTTTGGTGAGACCCCTGAAGAGTGTCTTAAGGGGGTTTGCCTGTATATTGATCAAAATTACCGTGGAAATTCTAAAATTAGTCCTGTTACCGCACTTCTTAGCCGAACTTTTGTTTCGCCAGTAACGAAATCTTAAACGACCAGGTGAAAGCACGGACAGACATGCAATCGGCTACAAATGCTGTTTCGAGAGGCAGAACAAAGTCCTTGCGGTCCGTCCGTTTCCTTAACTGGTAATAATGAAAAACTTTCCCTAATGAGTCACTAAATATGAGTCTTTCCTTAATCTGAGAGATAAACTGCTCCAAGGAAATGAATGGAAGAGTCGTAGAAACATTATTTCTGGTCGAATTCATTTTAAGTCTGCAACCTCAGCTTTGTGCTCATCTGTCGAAACCAAAATATTGAGAAACGTTGAGGACTCGGTGACTTTAGAAAATGTTCAGCCAAATTTACTTACTAAATTCAGGAGAAATATTTTTGACAACGTGGTTTCTAATACTAATTTATTCTCTTCACAAACGATCAGATATTCCCTTATAGAATGTCAAACCGGCAATATTTGCTATGCATATTTCTTGTTATTTGTGTGGGTGCCTCTCAAAAAATATTCCGTTTTTCCCACCAAATAGAAGTCTCATCAGGAGTTCCTTTATTTATATTATACATTCATATTACAAGGCGACTTAGACGTTCTTTCTAAATGGCGTACAGATTGTCAGCTCGGCTTGAACGCAGAAGAATGTGCAGCAATGACCATGACCTGCTCACCGGTCCAAAACGTAAGCCAAACACGCTACCACATTAGTGGCGCGAAATTAGAATTCGAAGTAAATAAAAGTATTTAGGTTTCGTTTTCAGTTGTAATTTGTCGTTTAAAATTCAAGACGTCATGAGAGACAACTGATAGGATTCTGAGGCTATGTAATTCTCAGGGGTAGCCAATATAGCATCAAAGAGGTGGCTTACTTGTGGAATCTGTGAAAATCAGTGGGAGGTTACATGAGAAGGGTACAACGGCTCGTTTCGTTAAGGGAGACTATAGGTTCGACAGCATATGGTCAAAACCCTCAATTGGGCATCGCTTGAGGATAGAAATATAGGCATAAGCTATACGACTAATTTCTGAGCAGTGATTTATGAAATCGTGATTCCCGTACTTCTTCTACTTCCCGGTGTTTTTCTGCTAAGGTCATCCCTAAGCTGTCTAAACTTACTCCAAACCCCCGAATATCACATCAACTCAATTTTCTTTAAGGTAATAATTTTTAATCGATACTTTATTCGATTATCTACAGCATAAATGGCTATCATTCAATATTCAATGGAGAAATGAACTCTCTCTTATCTGGCAAGCAATTTAAACTAATAAGCCTTTTTGTAATCACATCATCATAATGGCCGAGTGGTTATAGTATCAGGTTCAAAATTCAGAAACCCAATTCTAATACCACTAACCAAAAGTTTCTCCTCAGTGGTTCGAACCCTACTCACGGAAAGTTTTTTCTAGAAAATTTTGTTTCTCAGGTTTGCTAAGAAGCTTTCGAAGAATATTATCCATAATTTTGATAACGAAATAAGTTAGTACTTTAACTTTTATGCAATTTTAAATTTTGAACCATCTCCAATATTTTGCTAGTAAAATTTAGATTTACAAAAGTTTACTAATGTTTTACCATATATTCTTTTGAGAGTATAGTTATTGTAGTTTAAATACTACTTGTAAATCAATATTTTGTTTATTATTGCCGCAGAGCATCAGAATAACTCGTATCTGGTCTCTTCAATTCGGCATGGACGATTGCCATAAATTATACCTCCAATATGTGACATGTGGGGAATCAGGGAATCCTTTCTGGAACAAATCGTTCACTGGCTTCGACTACAACTGCATCCGTAAAACATTCTCCTTCGCCAAGAACACGCTAATGAGCTTTAAATATCCACGGAACGACAGCCGTTTACGACGTTTTCTCGCGAAAAATGAAATAAATTCCATTGAGATAGCATCATAAGCATTGACATAGGTGTAATCACGATTCATTCTAATGTAATTCAAAATTAAATTCGAATTCTGCCAATATTGGTTTGTGTATGCAGATACAAAGATAAGGCCTAATGTTGCAGTGCGTTGCACTAACTGAAAAACATAGCGGAATTAAAAAGATCGAATCGAGAAGTCTGCATCTTAATAATTAATGTCTCTTCGGCCCAAACGCTGATTTCCTATGAATAAAAGTTGGTCATTACTACTTATAGTAGCTATTTTCTCGTTGAAGAGAAATTTCTCCATTCGTTAACAACTTTTTCCTCGTTGAATTACAACGACCAATTAGCTTTCTTATTCTGCGATTTCCCGGTCAATCAAAGCACACGGATCCTTACAGCAATTTCATCCGAGTATATTTCATAAGTAATTGAAAGATGACAGCAGTTAATTTCACAACGTCTCCTTCTAATAGCAAGCAATACATGAGTGGAAAGGCAACATCCGTAAGAATACCCGTTCATCGGCAGTCGTGCTTTTTCCTAGGAAAACGCGTTCCAAATGGACGCATTAATTTTAGGTCACGGATCGATCTAACGATAGACGGTGAAAAAAAAGCGAGAGAACCTCGTTTCTCATGAATGAATCGCGCGTAACCATTCCACAGCCGGTCCTCTTCAAATTCTCATAAGATAATCTCACGAATCAAGCCACTTCCTTTTAATCGAGAGGTTCTTAACCCTTGCGGCGCGCCCTTTTAAACTAGCACACCTAATGGCCATTCTTCCAAACTCATCGAACAGGTATGAGAATCAGCCTAACAATGCTATTCAACTAAAAGTTTTCATTAATTATTAACTTAAGAACTAGTATATACGCAAATAAACCGAGATGTGAAGTTCACCAAAAGGAGGATTAAAATTATAATTGTAAATTAACAGAAGTAACACAAAAAAACGAGAATGTGAGGAAGAAGAGCCAGCAGAAACTTTCCTAAGACAAAAATTAACAGCGGAGATTTACTGTTTATAATCAAAATTAATCTTTATCTGATGTTCTCAGGTGTTTTGCTAATGAGCAAATTTTACCGTTCGAATCCAAAATACCCGAGTTGAGGGGTTTTCTCTCTCATTTTCGTGGGAAAACTACTCACGTGTGGAAGTACTCATTGCTCAATTGATACTGCTTTATTTACAAACTAAAAATATCTGCAAAGAAAAGACTGAACCCAAAACGACAAACAATCGTTGTTTGAGATTACGATAACAGATTGGGACGGGAGGAAAAGCAGGAGTGATGTAACTGCAATTTATGTGAACACGAGAAGTTTAGAAAATCTATGGATAAACATTCAATTGACATCCGCCATAAGAATAATCGGGAGTTTACAAGGCGAAGAAAACAGTTATTGGCGTTGAGAGAATATCTATGCGAAAGCAATCGATTATTAATCTAATCGGTGAAGAACGGTTTTTAGAAGTAATAAAGTCCGCCAACAAATGGAGAATGGTTGAAAACAGTGGGGCAAATGCAACAAGTGAACTTCGCGAAACCATCTGCTATTGATCTTAATCTGGCGATTACTTAGGGCCATAATGTATCTTTCCATTTAATTCAAGTCATTCCGCTACTCTCGGCTTAATTTATTATTTCGGCGCTGATTATTCCGCCAAAAAAGACGTAAGGCGATCTAATCCATCTCATAAATATTCAGTATCGAGTTAATCCGATTTAAGATACGTCTGTTAGCATTTACGGCTAAAAATATAATGACTTAATTTCCATGGAACGGCTAAAAGACGTTTTTATATCTCGAGCGTTGATGAATATATTTATTTCCGCTAATTGACGACGGCGTAATCCAACGCAGAAGGAACGCATTTCAATTTGGCATTTAAGAAAAATAGTATATAAAACGAAAAATGTAACTGGGGTCCAATATAATAATCGGAAAAGAACTCGTAAAAGAAGAGTTACTTTTTGATGCTTCCACCGGCCAATGTTCGCTATCTAAATAAACTGCGAAGGATTTTGAAGAAAGGATGCAACAGATGGCGATCCGCTAGTGTTTATTTATTCTGGTCTCTTAGAGCTCCTTTCCAGACCAAACAAATACCGAATAGTTAACGACAATCGCGGCATCGTTCTCTTTATGAACTCTCATCCGAATTTCATTCTGAGGAAGTGCTTCTTTCTCTTCTCCTTTCTTTTCTAAACGATAACACGTTTCATCTCTTCCGCCTCCTCATTCTCATACAAATCATTATTAAAAACAGATGCATAATCTTATTTGGATGGGCCATCTTGATGAATGGTTTTATTTGAGAGAATTGTCCTTTTAATGGCTTCTTAAGGTTCAAACCAGAGTGAGAAGACTGGACGTACCAATTAAACAAATACCGAAGGAAAAATAAATTGGACATAATTATTTAAAAATTACGCGCCGCAGTTGAGTAGGATTAAAATACATTAATAGGCACAAAAAATACCTGAATTGATATGACGCCGCTGAATAGATTGCATTCCATTAACATATCACTCCAATTGGTGGCAAAGCAAGGTCAGCACACTTTCTAATGCTCAACGGAGGGAAGATCTATTTGATACGGCGTAATTCAGACTTGAACACCGTTGTATAGCCCTGCATATGGACATCCATCAATTGTGCTCAATCCCAAAATCCGAGACTTTCGCACAATTCCTGTTTTATCTGGTAGAACTCTAGGCAGTTTCGACATAAAACAAACTAATTTCCTATCGAATATATAGAATATAATACATTACACGTGCCGTATACCAAATGTATCGAGGAAAAGGGTATCGCAGGCAAGGCCAATAACTTGGACAAAACACATTTCCTTTGAAATGGACTGGAAAAATTAAATGGAAAAGGATTAAAGTAAATGAATCAAGGAATTGCTAGCCATGATAGATAAACAGGAAGTCTGAAAATGCCTCATAAATAAAACTGATCAACAAAAGAGGAAAGAAGAACTGACCAGATAAACTTTATAGAATATCTTATATAAATTCCATAGTTTCTTATTATTGCATTTTTACGCATATACGAAATGATATTTCAAAACGAATTTTGGTCCACGTTTAGAGAATGGAAATTTAAAGAACGCCTGCGGTAAGATTCCTTGTAAGCAGTCGGCGGAATTCCATTTGCGCTGAGCAAAAAATCAACCATTAGAAATGTCTCGTGCTTACACAAACTGCCAAAATGTGCGAATCTCCGGGGACAACCCGATTACAAGTAAATATGCTAAGTGTGTTTACGATCGAAGGAAATTCTGATTAGACTTGGCAAGTGTTCAATCGCATCCATTTCTGAGTGCATCGATCGCTGGCCAAAGATTAACAGCGGAAAAGAAAGTCTTGATAATTCCATTAAAACGGGGAATGAAACAGAGTGAGATTATCGTTGTAAATCATCGAGAAACAATGTTGGTGCTCGGGAAACAAACACATTCCGGAACTTAATTTCAAATCGTAAAGACTTTTATGGTTGAAAAGAAAGCAACCAAAAGGAATTCCTTCGCAGTCACCATTGTTTCAGTCAGCAACACTAAGCTGCCCTTTTCCACAACTCACCCTTGGTCACTGTAACGTCATCAAGAGACCACTTGTATCACTTACGGAAGAATTGCGACTTTTGCATAGAAAAGGAAAGTTGGCGATAATTGATTATGAATTCATTCAGCATAGAGTTATTTAGTAGAGCATTCTCTTGTAAGGAATACACGGTGCCATAAGATTTACGTGTTCTCTTAATTACGTCAGACGAAGTATAAAAAGAATGTAATTTAATCGAGTATTTAATTTAGTTCACCTAGTTCATATTGGCACGCTGGAATCGATGGTCTACGAAATGAAAGAAATCCGCTGTGATTGTTCAAGTGTCCCATCAACTTGTTTCCTAACAGCTATCAATAAAAAACCAAGGGCGATAGAAAAACTCGAAGACGTCAACAAGATGTATACTCCCTCCCAACGTTTAAGCCAGGAAAAAATAAGCAGGGCGCGTAAACAGTCTTTGACACCTAATGACAGATTTTCCTCTTAGATAACCCACTTGGATATCTTCACGATTAGATGGAGCTTAGTTTTTCCAACAGAAAGATAACTAAACGACAATTCGACGATAAAACTCTTAGATTTAAAACTGACAAGTATCGAACAAATTTACCAAAAGTAAATCGAATGAGAGCTCTAAGATAATTTCATACAATTCTTTCATTTTCCTTAACAAGACTGTTTGATCGGGTCAACAATTTTTTTCTGTGCTTCCATCATCACAGAAAATGAACTTGGAAGAAGAGTGACCTCTGATACCCTTAGTGGGTGACATTTGAAAGATACTGTGAAAACATATGAGGAAAATACGAGCGACAGAAATGACCATGGTGAAATCTAAAATCGCTTCTCAATGGAATTTGATGCTTAAATCCACCATATCTACATTGGATTGTTTATAAAAGTATAAATATTTCCGTTAAGTACTACTTTACTACAACTTTTAGAATATTAGTTAGGTAATAGTAAGGAATGAGCCATGTATAGTCAAGTTGAAAACTGAGAACGATATTCAGTATAGGATGCTAATAAAAGTTGACGATCTACTTTTAATATTTCATTTCCTGGAAGGATTAATTTATATAAAACTTGGGTAATAGTAACAATTGTTCAGTTGTACAATTCATGATGCTATGAAAATCGAACGAAAATATAAAATGCTTTTTATATAAAAAATATTATAAGAATCTGGGGATCCGGACGCTGAATTTTTCACTTTGGGGCCTCAATCGAAGGATTGACACAAATACTGTATTGAACATGTTACGATTTCTGTTGACAGATGAAGTCAATAGTTCTCACGATAAAAAAAGAATGAAAGACGCGCTTTTACTACAGCTTACTTAATGTATGTATGTAATACAACGTGGAGGCAATAAAATAAACAGCGAACTTGTAAAATATTGGGTCTGAAAAGAATAATGTAGGGAAACAGTTTACTTACCACTGCTCTATTTGCTACTATTTGAAAAAGATATTTCTAATTCGATAAGCAATCCCTTTCCATAGATGCGCACCAGAGTGTATTACAGACTGAATGGAGAATCTTTCGATGGATGGAAATTTAATAAATTGCATAATAATGGAAACACTTTTGGCCCTTCCGAAGATCGTGGGAATGAATAAAAAGAGGATTTGTTGATACACATGTCCCTTACACATGGTAAGACCATTTTTTTGCTGGACAACTCGCGACCTTACGCATAGACGAGGCAATAACCTATAAACCTGATTGCTTCCAAACGCTGCAAAGGTGAATCCAAACACGCTGTTTTCCTATCTTTTTAATAGCACTTCATTACTCTGTCGTTATTCTGGGATACACCTAACACAAACATCCGAAATTAAGAACGATATTATTGCTGTATTTTGTCGAAAATTTACCGAAATTTACTATTCCGAAACTTGAGCCCATAAATTGTATCTAATTTATCAGAGAATTCCCAAAAGATACCTCTTCATAAGTAAAGTATGTTAATTATCTTAATTAGAAAAATTTTTTGCCAAAATGGAACGCATTACGAAATCTCCCTACTATGTGCAATGGCTCACGTTGTAATTTGTGAAAACTATTCAACATTCATATATAAATGCAGAGAAAAAATTTTTAGATGCCTTAAAAATCTATCTCTAATAGACATTGTCCGATCTTTGTTTTACTCATTAATTTTAGATAAAGTGACAACACACATTCCATACATTTTTGGATTTCTAACGAATTGCATTTTCTAAAAATATCACTTCAAATATTTCTTAATGTTTTTACGGTTACAGAACTTCTTTTGAGGTTTTCTCACCACAACCACCTTTTGAAGACAGAAAATTCGATTTCCCAAAAATGAAGCGTTTATAAATATTAAAAATAAAAATGCCGAAGGACGGCCGAACGAAGGCATGAAATGTCAATCATAAAATTCCGGCGCAACAATTAATGATGGCCTAATTATTGTTGGAGCCAAATCATCCCCATAATGGGCAATTCACAGCCGTCCGAGACGTGGCAACGCCGCGGATCCGTAATCTCTTTCCCCGTCGTGATTCAGAGCACGCGTCCACCACTTGGCAACGCCGCGATTCCCGGAAACGGCGGCAGCCAACAGATCACAAGAAAATCGTGCATTCTCCGAATGACGCCACCGTCCGTCAACATGACGGATCGTGTCGTCACACAAGGGTGGCGATGACGAAACTTGACGACACGATGCTCCTTCGGCCGGTCACTTCGCATTTTCAGTCGCAGTATCATTTCATTTTCTCTGTCCTACGAAAACCCTTTGGGACGAAAGTGCAGGAAATCCGAAATGGCGGGACTTCCGCATCCAAATGAACGCCTATTTTGGCCTCTGCAGAGGTGGACTTCATTTGTGGAATTTGAAAAGGCATTCTAAGACGCCACTGAAAGCCCACGAGGAAAACTACCGCTCCGAGAATGAAGAAATACCGCAAAGAGTTGCTCGATAAGATACGGAGGACCGTTAAAGCGAAACACAGAGATATTAATAAGGTTATCTGAATACGGACTTGGGTTAGACATTTGCCGAAGCCGAATAACATTACAAACATTATGAGGAAAACTAAACAAATTCATAATTAATCCTCGTGTTCGGAGAGATAAGCGATAAAATAATAAAGCCATCTTCCTCGAAGATAAATAATGTCACTGTGCTAGAAAGAAGACTTTTCGAATTATGCTGAAAGAGAGAATATTATTAATATTAAGAAATAAATCGCGATTATTAACTTAGAAATAACTGGAAAAGGAATGCAAAGAAGGAAAGCGACGAAAAATCAACAAATCGTCACGAAATGTTTATATTGAAAAGGTATTCGAAAACACGAGGAATGTGAGAAAGGGCAGCAAGAAAAAGGATAATAGGTGGCCTTCGAAGGGGCGGCCGAAAACCCTAGACAGGTGCAGGGACTCCTCTATCCTGGAGCTCACGTTTTACTGCAAAGCAATCAAGGTCTCGACAGTGGCCGTAAAATTCCCAGGGATCAAAAAAGGGAGAAGAAATTATGGAAGTGCCTCAGGGGACCCTTCAGAGGTGAGGCAGACATCCCAGACTACCGCATTTTATTATATTCCCAACTACACTCAGATTCCTTAATTTCCGTCTTCATTTTTATTTATTGAAATTTATTTTATTGATAGATACAACAACAACCATGACTGGCAACTTACTGCGGTTAAAACATTACGAAAACAAAACTTAATAAACATAAGAAATAACATAGGAGGGGGTAATTTAAAGAATCGAGATGTGGTAGTTGTTCATAATAGAAATGACTTGGGCGAGGAAAGGTCAATGGAAGGTGTATTTAAAGAAAGGTTTTAAAAGTAAGCGAAAGAAAAGGGATGTTCGGTGGACATAGAGACGGAAGTGAGGTATGTGAGAGTGAAAGAATTCACCATAAAGAGTACTTACATGATGATTTCCATTTTTGGGTCCATAAATTAAAGAAATTATGCTACATTGAATACTCACAGAGCATATCGAAAAATATTATCGTAAATCAATTTTGAACGACTTGAGAGATAAGTTTGAAAATTTAAGCAACTGAGATATTAGACCAGGTATCTGGATAATTACTTCGTTTGTACTAATAAAAATGCTAAAGCAGTAATCCGGTAAAATTCAAACGTAGTAACGCTCGCATTGTACGATATTTTCAATTGTGATTTGTCGATTCCTTTGACTAAAAAATTAAGAAATGTACTTCGGCGCGAAATCTTAAGTAAAATCCAACTCCTCAACTGACTAATTTACATTATCTGACGGCTTCGAAAGAACGTTGCAGAAATTTCAAATAGTTTTTTTTATATATAAATACTATGTCCGCCACTTACATAAAAGTCTATTAGTTAAAGGATTCTATATTTTCTAGATAGAACTGCATCAAACGAAACTAAATCCTGTTTTCTAACGAGAGATTCGTCATTCGTCGCAAACACATAAATGCAACGGATTTACTGTGAGAAAGACGAGAGGGAATTTCCATGAAGAAACGCCGAGATATTAGACCTCAGCGGAATTCATAAGCAATCGCAGGAAATACTTACTTTAATATTCCCTTTTTAATAAATTATTCTCTTTCATGGAAGAGAGCATGATCGTAACTTTCATTCCTGAAATGGGAGTGCTCTGCGGGTTTTTTCCTGTCTTCAGGAGCGTGTAAGGATGTAAATAAAAAATAATAGAATTAATATATAGAAAATAAACGACATTTAGAAAGATATTCAAATATTGATACTTACTTTAATGATTGTTAAAATGACGCCATTTGTCAATTAGTAAACCCTGTCTTTTTCTTCTAGCTTCTATAAATGGAACGGAGACGAGTGCAAGGATCACTTTCATACACCATTTAAAAAAGGTCCTATTTTAGGCCCTCCCCGACAATGCACACACACAGATTGCAAAGAGTTGGCATCGGTATTATGCGACCCTCCAATATGACAATGAGTGTAAAATAGATATTAGGAAAAATCGTTTTTAGGATTCCTTTCCGATGCGAGATAATAACAAGCTAAAGAAGCAGCTCAAACGATCGGTGTTCACACGCCGAAATGCGGCATATACGATGTAGATGTAAGCAGAAAAAATGAACGTCTTCTCACTTTAACAATTATGACACTAAAGTTGTTCCTAAGAGAGCCAACCATCGAAGAATTTCTCAGCGTCAATATGGAACAGAGAAGTAAAATCTTAGGAAGTTGAAAGATCTGTTTTTTCTGAATATTATCAGACAATCCCACGATGACAGGTGTTTAGACGGTAGCTCCAAATAATTTTATCATTGAATTTCATTTTATTACCACGATTATTTAAGTATGTTTTGATAAATGAATTTTATTTCTTTTCTTTATTACCTATTTAAAAAGACGACATATTCCCTAGTAAAACATCCCATCGTGGGCTATCTCTTGACTAATATTTTAAACCTAACGAATGGTACAAACATACACCTTATGTTACTTTTTCAATACTGCACCATCATCACCTATTCAAGCAAGTATCATCGCAAACGACAAACATTTATTCCTTTGTTTACATACTCTCCCACGCAAAGAGATGCCCTTCGCGACTCAACTGGAAGCGTCATTTCGACACGTTTCTGCTGACTAAATCGCACGGTCTGCCTCCATTACACGAAAACCGACGGCCAATGCAACGGTAAGCAAGGATCTCCGGAAGGTCCTTTTACGAATTACGCAGATATGAGCGTCCCTTCAAATGACCAGTTATACTACGCAGTGGACATTGCATAAGGAAGTATAAGATGGGTGAAAAAAGGAGAGGAAAACAACAAATGACCTTGACTTCGCCCTTTCCTTGCTCGTACAATGTCCTGGATCTTCCCTTCCGATAGATATGCCGCACGACGACAAATTATGTGCATTTTTATTCGGGTCGACGCGTATTCGCACACACCAACGGGTGCACCATCCGACTAACTACGAAGCATCCGATCATAGATGGAAATTATGCACCGAAAGAAAGATGCATATGTGAATGTGAACATCACTTGTATTACTCCACCGCGTGACAAATTTAAAACCACTATTTACAATGAAACAATACGATCTATTTATCTGTGATGGATGCCTTTCGGATGATAAGGATGCTCCACATTGATTCTTGCTCCAAATCCGTCCGACATTTTATCAAATAGCGATTGGCAATGGAGTCTTTATCGATTTGATAACGCCTTGACACCACTCACCAATTCCTACACTCTTATCAGATTAAGAAATCATCTTCTCTCTACAGGTGATATTGAGGAGCCAATTTCTCGATACTTTTATTATGTATGCAGTAAAAAAGCGTTCGATCGAAAGAGGCCCATGTCGGCGACATAATATCAACTGCGTCTCTTCCAGGAACTTTGCCGTAAACAGCGATCAGGAAAACATGTTACGTATTGAGGAAAGTGTTTGAATGATTCTGCGATTAAGGATTAAACGTATTTTGATAGATGTGGTAGAAAATAAGGATCTGAACGTATGAATTATGGGAAATGGAAATAGAGAAATACTGAATTGGAGAATTTCACTTTCAAATGCAGGAGAGAATGCGTGCAAACGGTAAAAAAAAATACTTCGAAAACTTCTGGAAAAATCGTCAGTCCGTAATAAATGGCCTTTATGAAAAGATATAATGGAGACAACAATCTCCTTCCTGACGTTACTGAAATCACGTGATATTTCCGAGTCTTCAAGTGCTCACCTAAAATACAGACCTTGAAAACAGGATAAGTACGAGACCTGTAATTACTTCTTTATCTTCAGGATCAATCTGCAAATACTACGCAAAATTCCAATAGATAAAACTTATGCAGGATGAACAATGAAGATAAAACGGCTGAACAATATGTGAAATAGAAAAAGATACATCTTATTGGTTGCATTAGAGGTACCTCGAATTACGAACCGCTTAACTTTACGTGTTTCTACAAAATTTTTTCGTACTCCATTATTACATATGGACTTCATTTCGACATAAGAACCGTTGTCTTTTCGTAATCGCGAGTACTGTAGTATAAAAGCACAAGTGCATGTAGATTACTAAGCAAAAATCTCTCCCCAATGCAACTTTTTGTCTGATTTGACAAACTTTACCAGCGTCGCTTTAACCTATCTCTGGTAGAAAACTAAACAAGATAATGTGATCCTTATGAGATTTGATAAAGATGCTACGGAGATAGCTCTTAGATAGAAACTTGCTACACGCACTATCTCGTTTTCATTTTATACTAACTATTTAAGCCGATTATTCGATCGATGTGCGGTATGTTGGAAAGGAAAGATTTACACCGTGTAAAACTAAGAATCTGATTATGAAAATGATTCCATAATGGAATACAAACGTTATTTTTCTTTAATTCCGAGAGAAAAGGGATATATTGATTAAGGTGGAATGGTTTTCGAGAGACGAACTCCCGTCTGGAAGTTCGTAAACACAACGGTCAATCTGAATAATTCGCATAAGCGATGAACAATATCTGAACAAAGAAAGCCAGAGTTCAGTGCAAAGACCCAATTTAGAAATTCCGAAAACAAACTTTCCATTCTATTTCCGGAGATTTTGCTTTCCAAGCTTTCTCATTGTCGAATTCCGTGGAAATGCGACCCTCGGACATTCCAAACGCAAACGAGGCGAAAGGCAAATTTTGAGTCGTGCTCGTTAAGCATCCGAAGAATTTACCGTTGCGAAATGCACTTGAAATCACTTTGCTTCCAAATGGGTAACATTAGCACTCGCTGGGTTGCTCAGCAAGGTACCTGGAGTTTATTAGGAGTGACTTTGAGGGAAATATTTACGTTTTAATTCCAATTGATGGGCCTCCCTCCAAGACCATGTCGTTGTACCCTAAAGAGGAAATTTGCAAGTATGCCATTAATCTTGTGAGAATTTTTCTGGGAATGACCACTCTTAGGTGTACATAGACGTTCTTCAGGTTAATTTTATGGAGTATTCCTTGAGTATGTAATGTAGAATATCTGCGATCAATGCTTATTACTCCAGAGCACAAGTATTATATACATACAAAGAAACGAAATATCCGTCTTCTTTCCTTCTGCTAGTATTTCTCGAAGTGCTTCGACAGCTGAGGTCGTTTCGTACCTACCCTACCTTTCGTAGTCCCTTCCCGGAAACGAACCCGAGACCGCCTTCACTAGATTCGAACGCGTTACCCACTTGGCTATTTAAATACCTCCAAAACCACAAAAAACTAGAGGAAATAAGCGAAGCTTTTAAGATAATATTTTCAATTTCATTTTAAAACAATACACTCGTTGGGCCGAGAGTTAAACAAATCTATCTTAATGAAGCAATTAAGAGCAATCGCTAACAATATCGCATCACAGCAGCGCTGCAATCGGACTTAAATGGAAGACATTTCAATCGCCGTGCGGAGATATAAGTCTACGTTTGTAAATAAAAAATCGATACCGGTCTTATCAGCAATAAATCTAAAATAGGCTCATTTAATAGCTCGATTAATGTAAAGAAAGAAGTGCGTATTCCACAATGACATTCGGACATCGCTCGGGAATGGATTCATCGCTAAAAAAAAGCCAAACCACTGACATCTTTGAAGCGGCAAAACCGTTAGGAAGAGAAGGGATGGACCATCAAATTAAATGGACCTTGGAAATCTCGTTGTATACGATATGAGGGAAATAACGGAAAGAGCAACAAACTGTAAACGCAACCGAACGAAATGTCGTGTTTCTTCTAAGCTATCTTAATTATATAATATGGGAAAGAAATGCAGTATTTTGAAATTTCTGGATGATAAATGCATTGATAAGAGCAGGCGAGTTTTTCCTCGGAGATAGAGCTCTAGTGAATGGTTGCGATAAGTCATTGGGAACATAGTTATTCCATAACGCACGTTGATTAAACAAAAAAGATAAATGAAGATTGATTGGACGAATCCTGTCCACAAAATCATTAACCTCACTCATCTTTGGAAAAAAATAAACATAAATAACTATAAAAGGGTTAATGGTAATGATAAATTCGACAATTATAACATCAGCTAAAATAGCTTCGTTTCCAAAAGCTCAATTCTACGGAGGGAAGCAACGATTAGAGAAGTCGTAGTTCAGTTGAGTGGGAATAAGTGACACATGTGAGGGGGCGTAACCAAGAGTGTTCTTTCAAAAAGTAATAAAACAGTGCATTCATTACCATTCCTTTCGAGTGTTTCATTAATTACAGATATTCAGCGCGTCTTATTTAAATGGTTTTATTAGCAATGGAATATTTATTTTACTACGAAATGACCTTTTGTTGTGATTCGATTTCTAAATTTGTGAGAAAAAGTACATATTCATGATAAGAAATTATATCTGAACAATTTATCAGCGTTTTAATTTATTTAAAAGGAGAAAATGAAAGCTGTTAAGGGACCATGTGAGTTTTATGACAGAGTCCCGAAATCCAAAAATCATTCAAGGAATGCTCCTTGAATGATTTTTGTGAGAGAAATGCACTCATAAACTGATGTAAACTACAACATACGTAATCGCAAATAACAGCTCAATTTTCATCTTGACCCATTTCAAGGTATCTCCGTAGTTAAAACTCGACACGAGCAGTCGAAAAACGCAGAAATTAGCTTCAATTCATTAAAGGAACTGTCTCGTTAGCGACGATCAAACGAGTCATTGACTTCTTTGAAAATATCACCGCTCTTCAAATCCTCCATCTTAATGATTAACAAAACCAAATCAACCCGAATCAGACAGGGGAAGATAGCCTACGCTAAAAAAGGGCCCCGAAAAAAGTATCCCCAGGGAACATATGAAACATCCAGCCGAAGCGACTTTTACGCTCGAAGGGATTGCACACCCTAACATGTCAAATCACACGCGTGATTCGTGACTTTACGACATTAAGTCCTCTAGTGGAGCATTTTAGTGATTCAACTTCTTGATCGAGTGAGCTTCACTTATAAAAGCAATTCGGAAATAGAAGAACGGACATCTGCTGAAAACTAAATTATTCCCTCCGATTTAGTCATTCCACATTTCCGTCTTAAAAAAAGGCGGAATGACTCTCGAATTCAATCAGTAGTCAAAATATATCAAATTCAACAACTAGTATATTTCAGAAACGAGAATAGAATAGTATTTTCAGAAGGTTATTTGAAAAATTTTAATTGAAGTCCTTCAATATCAACATAAATTCAAATGAATTAAATCTTCGCACTTGTCAAAGGATGCAAATGCTCTATCCAAGGAACTAAGAAAGATGTAAAAAAGCTTCTTACAGATATTTTATTCTATTTGCCGTCTGCAAAATAAAAGCGTAATCCTTGCAAAATGTACCCCCTCAAACTGGCGGCCACGGATATCTTTCGATCACGTATGTCAAACCATGCTCAAGAAATGTATTTTTAATTTAAATTAACGAAGGAAATTTTAATACGTAGGTTCAAGAATCGAATTAGCAGTCAAATTATGGCGAACTACGTACTAAAACTAATTGGATTTTTCTTCAAAATTCTTCATTAAAAACTTATTTGTGACAAAAAACATCGTGAAGAAGATTCTTCCATTGGATTTTATACAATCAAAAATCATTAAAATACTATTAAGTTCTCACAATGACGAAAAATGTTTCGGTAAATTTGGTTACCGGCAGAAACCGAATGAAAATACTTGTAAGGATAGCAAACTATTCACAGTTATAATTCACAAACAGTTCCTATATTGACTAGTGTGAAGTGACCACTTGTTTCTAGAGATGTGAAACAAGCTAAAGGACAAATTTTTCAAGAATGTCGCGAGATCTAGAGCAGAGATGTTTGCTGAGGAAATTCTTCCCAATGGATGGCGCTTAGAACGCGTTCCACAAGAGATAGCGAGGAATGCGCTTTCAATAGATGTATCGGAAGCAACAAGTCCCCCCTCAACACACGACTTTCGCTCTCACACAATTCGATCGGATGCGATGAGAGGCAGTGAAAATCTCCAAAACATGTCTCAAAATATTGCTGCAATGCGTTCAGAAGACAAGAAACTTTATCGCCACTTATAATTTGGGCTGACGGATGTTTTCAAATCTTTCCAGCCGAAATAAATTCAACGCTTTCCTAAAACCGAAATCCTCTGCAATTTGTATTAATAAAGATTCCCTATGCTAATGCCCAATATTATTCAAGACAAGAACGAAACATTCCATTTGCAGCCAAGTAAATACAGCGTAATAAACTCATTTGATAATTTAGGCTCTTAATTATATATCACTTTTTTGGGATAAAGAAATGGCACGAAAAATCGAAATTAGACGAGATGCATTTATAGAAAAAGGAAAAGTCCTTTTTTACGTAGATTATGAAACTAATATTTGCTAAGATCATAACATTTTTAACGTATTGAGACCATAACATTTATGAAATATTTATGTTTATTTGGGTCCTCTAGTTGTTTTACAATCTTGAAATATAAAAGAAATGACATGATTCCTAAGACTGCATCGCATGCACGAATGGAATGCCGGCACCTTACATAACTGTTATTATTATAAAATATCTCTCACTTTCTAGAAATCAAACCATATTATTTTTTCGATGGCTGACACTCGTGCATTCAGACATAATAATAAAAACGAACATCTATTTGTCATTTTCATCGAAACATTTAACAGACACCGATCACAGAGATGCTAGATATATTTTTCCGCGAAAGAATTCCATCAACATATCAACATCTTTATGGAAAAAAGAGTGATTATGGGCATAAAATGAAACAAGGATATTCACTCTATAATCCGCATGATTTTCGCATATACATCAGCAAATTTTAAGCGACTGAAATATCGCAAAGTTTAGGGGTACGATTTTGTAATGGTGAGAAGAACTCGCTCCATCCCGAAAAATCTGCGCGGAACTCAACTGATGACAGTAAAATACATTTGTTGGCAATTAGAGGGCAATAAGTGACGAATCACGCACTTTCATTCGGTGGGAAACATTAGCCAAATTTTCGCGCTCCGACTAAATTACCCAATGATTCACCCGATGTTTTCTAGTGACCCGGCGATGCGCGCTCCTATGCATTTAGAGACGCGCTAATATGAACTCAATAAATATATACACCGTGCGGAATACACTTAGATTTCTGTCCATTTTCTTCGACCACACAACTCCTAGCATGGGTAAACTTCTTAAGGGAAATACGTCAGGTTTTTACGGTTTAGAATTATTTTGTACCGATCGACAAATTCAGTCTTGCGAGGTTCCTGGATAGCCATGTGGGTAGCACGTTCGACTCCGGTGAAGTCAAGTGAAGTTAGACGAGGTTCCGGGATCGATTCCCAGTGTGAGCCCACGTGCGAAATGACCAAAGCTGTAGAAGCACTTTTAACAATAATACCACTGCTCAAACTTGCTCTAATGTCGAGAAGAAATTTTAGGTTGTTTCCAATTTTTGTTTCGTACGTCGGATTGAATTTCCAAAACAAACGGAATTATAACAGTACGATCTTGCGTCAATTAAAACAGACTGAATTGGGAAAAAGAGAGAGAAAATCCGGACGCTCGCCATACGAGTAAAAACAAAACGCGATATGTTCGGCAATGATAATCGGATGGATTAGCGAAATGGATGACTGACCGGGTCCAGATCCGAATCCCAAAGCTCCTTGAGATCGCTGTCTCCGATGTCGTAAAAAGACTTGTCCACTGCGAAGGTCTCCATCGTAGGGCTGTTGAAGATGCGTTGGGGGCAAGGTCAGAAAGCGCGAGCCAAAGCCGGCAAAAGTCAAGAAGATGCACAAGTATCCACTAAAGACACAGATCCGGTCGCTTAGAAAAATATCGTCAGTCTTTGTGGGGAATCCTTCAACAACATCACCACCGGGAGCGGAAACAAACAAATAGAAACACGGTACAAAATTCACCAATTCACACACGCGTTATAAAAGGAGTTTGGAAGGCGTGGTCTCCGATGAAGACGCTGCGATGGCGAGCTTCCGCTCCGCCAAATGTAACAAAAACAAAAGGGGTCTTTCTTCGGCACTTAGGGATCACACCGGTCACTCCCCGCATGCGAGCGTCGTTTCTTTTTTCCTCGGGGAGTGCGCCTTCCTCTATCGCCGCTCCAACCAGACTGCCCCTTCAAAATCCGATGCAACAACCACCTGTTGCCCGTGCCGGCCGGTTCGACTGCACTAGGACGACAAGAGTACACAAGTGAGAAACTTTCGAGAGTTGGAGTGGGCGGAGCCGCCAAGTTTCAATGACCTTTGCGCCGACCATCCACGACGTGGCCTCTGATTGGCTCCGGCTTTGGGTTGTTCTGCCAGAGCGTGTGCTTCGTTTCGGTCGGGTATTTTGAGGCTCGTAGGGAATATTTGCGGCCACTTTACCCTTTGAAACACCGGGCGCATTGTACTTTGTTTATATCGTGGTGGTTTCGAGTCTGTTAACGTTATTTTAGGCGGAAGAAATGGATTGAAAGAGAGCTAGGACACACCCTGAATCAGCTGTAAGGAGAATGAACGGCGACTTATGTGCCACCTGTTGAAGGATGTTAAAACTACGTGAGAGGGAAGAATCTCTCCTCGCTCTGAATTTGAAATGATTTTTGTTAAAAATGAAACAAATTAACCTTTACAATGGATCACAATTCTATCTCGTGCGACAAATTTCGTATTGCATTTCATACTATAGCCCTACAATTTCCTACTATATTGTACACATTGTTAAAAGGAAAGGATGGATTGATCTATTCGCTTTTATAAAGCTGTTTGAATTATATAAATATATATTTGCACCAATATACAATTTAGATGGACCTAGAACTGGATACTCTCGGGACGAAAAAGAGACACTACTGGATGAAATTGTTAAGTAATTCTAGGATACACATGACACAACTCCTGATAGAAGGTTAAGGGTTGAAGAGAAGACAATTGTACCCAAACCAATAAACAACTGCAACTAATGAGGATTAGCAAGTCTGATTTGTTACCAAAATTCACAGGCTAAATACAAATGAATTATAGAATAGGGTGGGGTTGCTTATAGTAAATATCTAGATACATATAAATATTTTAACCTATTTGATAAAATTTAAATTTCATTCTCAATTTAAAAGAAAGTGGATGATCTTAAATCCAATAATTAAAATTATCAAAGGGCAATATAAAAATGTGGCAACCAATTCTGTGTATTTTGTAGCATGAAATTTTGGTGGCTAATAAACGTTTGTTGATTTTGAATTTCTATTTTTCACTCAGCAACCCTTCATATTTCTGCATAAGGTAAATTATAGAGTTACTAATTTATTTTATGAAGGAGAAGCTAAATAAATATTTACCAGATCTTATTGTCTTATAAAATGGTGTCTAATTATCAATCCTATCTAATTTACTCATATGAGGTTAAAAACTAAGCAATGGATTTCCTAATGTCAACAAATATAGATATCTTGATGTATTAATAAATGAAAATTAACATAGAATAACAACATAATAATGGAATAACATATATTACCTATCTAAATCACAACGCATAGAAAATATATTTAATCCTGTTCTACAAAAAACATCAACCCCTAGCATGGTCAGGCTTGTTAAGGCAATGATATAAACTTAATTGAGGTATGCTGCAGTAATTACTTGCAATACATCAAATAAAAATATTAATTTGTTGTCAAAATTTTATAATATTTGCAGAAGAATACTAAAATTTCATGGCATTCTGAACAAGGACTGGAGCTTCTGCTCATCTTTTGTACGAGTCCTAAAATACAATTGGGTAAAACGAAGTCTCCTGATTCTTTGGAAGTATCAGAACCTTGAGGATGTGTATCAGCAATTTCTCCTAGTAAGACACTTAGCTGACTTATTATTAGTATCTGACTTATTCATAGTATTTCTGCCTTCTGGACACTTGAGATTTCATCTACACCACATTACTTTGTTTTCAATACTTTACATCAAGAATTTTTCTACACACGTTTCATAACTATTATCATGAATTTTCAATTCCTACTTTTTATTGCTTGAAATGTAACCAGCTATTCTGCTTCTTGGCAGCAATTTCTGGAGATTTATTGAATACAGCCTGCAGACAATACAATACAATTGTGTCCTTCAATTAGGGCTGATTATCATGGATGTTTGCACCCTGAGCGATTGCGTCCCACTGAAATTGTAATATGACAAATATTTATTTCCTTTAAAAAAGACTTTTACATTACTTTTTAAATGTGTTTCACACCACTTTTTCTATTTGAAGCAGCATTGAATACTACAGTATAACTAAGAAAAACATTGATATGGTTTCAAAGATACGAGGTTGAATGTGTACCTACATTGTAAGGTGATGTACTTCCAGATATCAAAAACATTGTGAAAAATTGTGGTCAAGTTTGCAATTCTCATAGCTTCATACTTTCTTGGTGTTGTACTTGTTTAGGGTCCAACCTTTCACCCACTCATAAATACAGTACTTACGATAAATTTCTTTAGGATGATTTCTTTTTCTGAGGACTAAACATTTTTTGAAGTATACCCTTTTAAATATATTCTCAAAACTTCAATTTTCACAGAATTAATATTGCAAGAGAGCCTTACGACTGTTACTTTTATCAACAGTAATGCTGCATAGCTATTGGACTTTTTTTAATCACGGCCATATACGACTGTGATCATACAAAACTCTCTCCCCCCACCCTCGTTTCTCATCTACATAATTAAAATTATTCAAAACTTCCCAAAAGACTGATTTGTATCAAAATTGTTGAAAGTGCTTTGGTAGCAGAGGTAGTTTCACTCATGAGCCCCCGATTGACCTGGAACTGCTTTCATCGAAGACAAATATGCAAATTTGTCTATTTTGATTTTTCAGTCCAATTTATGTTAACTTCGACAGATTCTTTCAAAATTCTTGATTCTGTGAAAAATTATATTTGTTTTGGAAATCAAACCAACCAACTTTGATGTAAAAGGTATTGAAGTGAAGTTTTCCTGTACAGCCCTAATGGATGTTTGAGGGTTAAATAAAACATGTTAAAGCCATTCTGCAGTTGTTAATATATTTTACTGTGAAGGGGGGCCCATTGGCCACTCTGCCTGGCATTTGCCCAAAGCCGAGAGGGAAACCCCTGTAAAACCTCCCAAAGGCAGCTTATTTTACAAAAAATACACATCACTTACAAATTCACAAACTTTACATTACAGATAATACCTTCCAGGTTCTATTACAATTGAGAACTACTGTATAAAAACAATGATGCTGAACACAATAGTAACATTGAAAATGGAAAAACATTTGCATACATTTTTCTTCAAAACAAATAAACACTTGCACATACATAAGAAAGTTCTCAACTGGACAGCTAGAGATGATATGAAGAGACCAAAAAGATGACCAAAGGCCGAATGGAACGGATACATCATTATATACTTGGAGGTAACATGTGAAAGAAACTAAACTCGGCGCTTCCTCTTCCAGAAACACTCCTGCTTGCACCAATTCTTGGGCTACTTCACATCCACTGGACCCTGTCTTACTAAAGGAAATTACCACTCATCCCAAGAAAATTAATCCCAGCCATCAATGCTAAGAAACATTTCCTGAAAAAATAATCTGTTAGTGTAAGATTCCTGCACATTGCAACCAGAAATTTAGCAATCAAAGGATTCTCTCTTGTGGAAATTACGCAGTCAAATATTATTTATACACACGCTGCACTTGGTTCCTCCGCTCATTAACCAAAAGACCCTCTAAATTTCTCCTTTGGCAATAAATATATAAGAATAAAGTAGATAATACACAGTAGTTGCATAACAACTAATCGCTATTTTGGTAAAATATTATATGGCTCAAAATATAGCTCCATTAGCTAATAATAAAGAATAAAATAAGGCATAAAGTAAGGCATAAAAACTATAGTCAACACTGCGCAAAAGTGTTGTCTGTCAGTCACCTTTTTCTAAGTCGAAGAATGCATAGCATCCAAAATACATATCGGGCATATCTTAAGGTTCTTCTACGCATTATCTTTGCTATCGCATTTGAAGGTTCTGCCCTCATCTGCAGTCAGAGGTTTTACACTTCTTGACCCCACTTTATTTTCAATGTTTGCTTACCAATTTTATACTATGTCACCTCAGACTCATAGAATACTACGTTGAACATAGAAATAATGCATAAGAAATATTCTGCTTCATAATATAATTTCAATAAATAGTAAATATAAAATATACCATGGAAGAACGATCAAGTCAATAGCGTAAAAGCGGCAAAAGATAATATGAATGTATACATTTCATCAACTCAACTAAATTGCAATATGTCACCTAAAACTCCAGCTGCAGAATTCTAGTTAACAGAAAAGTAGGCCAAGAAAACTTGGTCTGGTTTTTCAAAGTACCAAAATCGTTGCATCACATTGGCCAATTTCCAAACAGAGTAACAAGGCTAGCAAAGATAGACCTTTGCTAGGAGCAATACACAACAGAGGAAATAGATAAATTCTAAAAACAATAGTCAGGTGGTGATTGTAGAGTATTATTTACTCAGGGCGATGACGTAGCACACACAATCCCAAAGCTAAATTATGCATTAATAGAATTCACAGGGAAAAGCACATAAGATTTAAACATTCACAGGCATTTCATAAACCTAAATTCGTAAACTGCTAGGCATTCAGTAAAAAACAAGAATGAAAATATGCAGCAATTAAAGAAAAGTTTATAGCACCAAGATGGTGCAAGTTTCATGGTGTGACCTTATATTCAACATAATATCATCGTTATGGGGTAAGAAATATAAAGATCCGATATATACCTCACCATAGACTAGCTTAGTTATTGTACCTTTTCATTTATAGCTAAGGGAGTGATTTTGTCAAAACTAGATCACCAGCCATAAAAGTGGGGACATTATGTTGACTAGAGCAGATTAAAACTAGACTAAAAGCAGCTTAAATGTAAATAGAAAACGCCTTCGTCTTAAAGAAATATTAGAAAGCATGTTCAACATAAGGCTAAAATCAGAAAAATTACAAAAATATTTGGTTAAAATCAAAATTTTCAACAACATTCTGAGAAAACTCTAAGTAAAACAACGCAATTATAACCATGACTGAAAACAAAAACAACTTCATAATCATATGCACCTAGCAACAAATCAAAACATTTTCCTCAAATTAGACCTGACTCCAGTTTTTGTTTACAGCAAAAACCTACCCAACTACCTCAACAACATATTCCCCATCACTTCAGAGATCTATGAAATATGTCAATGTCGTGAAAAAGTATTCTTCTGTCCAATAATGCAAAAATAAGATAACAGATTCAGAGAAGACTAAGTTCACTTTAGACTAATTAGTGTTGTGCAACACACAGGAAGAGTTTTTTTTTGTCAACTTAAAATGAAAGAAATCCACAAAAAACTCCAAACTAGATGCTTATGAAACCATCTTCATATACCACAACAAACAGATTTGAATGGCAACCACGGGAAAAGTTGCTTTTCAGTACTTAATCTCTTCATATTATCATAAGATGTGCATGCCACTTAAACTTCTAACTAATATTAAACTATACTGTAATGGAACCTCTAAGTTGTTCAATTTTGAGCTGTTTGATTAAGATGATGATACCGAACAAAAAGATACAATGAAAATAGAAAACATTAATACAAACATACATGCACTAAATATGTATATATATATATATATATATAAACATAGAATTTGGACATTGGCATTAGAGGCCCCATCCTCTCATAGCTAAGAAGTCTGTGGGGTCTGGGGAAAAGTCCCTGACCACCAAGCAGATTCAAGCATTCTGAGCTGCAGAGATTTGTTTCCAGACTACTTAATTAGCATTTTTTACCCTAGTTGAGGACCTCTTGGTGCAAGTTTGGTATGTGCGAGTTTTAACTATGTGTGAGAGCAAGGTATAGATTCACTCAATCACATACGAAAGGAACTGAAACCTACATTGTATGTACATACCAATAAGAAAATCTGCATGTACCTTGAAGTAGATTAAGGTAAGATACTCTAAAAAGACCTTTATTTATTGATGAATTCCATGTGAAACTCCTTTTTTGCAAAATCATCAATGACTCAATCGTAAAGTGCCATCTATGCAATTTGAGTAAGCTGTAAGAGTATTTATTGATTGGATGCAGGGACAACATAATGTATTTGACTGCGCACCACTGTTTAAACCACTATGTTTAAAAATAATATACGATACAAGAATACAATGGAGATATCAATCAAAGCATTGATACCTTTGAAGAGTAATTATCAATTGTAACAGAGCATAAATACTTAAAATCACAGAAAATTGATGAATACAGTCACATTGTATAGCTTGCAATAAATACACTAACATTCATTTATAAAGAAGTACCAAAATATAGTACACATCCAAAAAAAAAAGGTCAGAACAACCTGCCATCTAATTCATTCTTAGTATTTCTGAAGCTTAAGAGACCATGAACATGCTGGGTGGAATTTAAGTGGGGTGAATGAGAAGAGCACCGACTCCCACACCACCTTAATAGCATTTCATTGCCTATATCATAATACTTAAGATTCTCTTAATTCTTCATGATTTTGCGTGAACAGATTGGCCCACACCAGGCCAACTGGTAATATAACTAATGCCTTCCCAAAATCAATGAATATTCCATCCAGAAAATTAAAATGAACACACTCCAGAAAAGGAAGACAACAAGGAATAATAAAAGAAGTACGTAGCAATAGAAATGCATCTAAAAACAAGATCAACATATTAGAGTGGCTGAAAAGAAGTATTAGCAGTTACAAATACAGCTACATTATGTAAAACAAAACATTAGAACAGTATTAAACACAAACATTATACTCCTCAACAATAAAATGACAATAAATGTTTAAAGATACATGGAATAATTAACAATATTGTATATTTAGTTTAAAATGATAAAACAAAATATGAAATTACAGGTGACATGAATAAACATCCATTTATTCAATAAGGATATTGTATTTACCTATAATATGTAGGTAGAATTTCAGCCATTAATTTTAGGAAGTATTTATTATACGCTGATAAATACTGCATGTTCTAAGTATGCCCCTGGAAATAACTATAGAGAATATCATGCTAAGAACACCATTTCATATGAAAAAAGCAAATACTAAAAAAAAAGAATCTAAACAAGCACATCATACCATTTTATCTCCCAATGCTTCCATCTCTGCTGCTGAAACCATTTCAACTGCCCAAGGAAAATCATATCCAGTTGTATTCTCTAACATATTTCTTCATTTTTTCCATCTTCTATTTAAAAATCTAGAGACGCCAGGCTATACCCATCAATATCTAGTCCTCCATAGTGCAAGCAGCAAGTAGCCTAATAGACTCAAAAAGATGCATAATTTTTCATTAGTTAATGAATGATAAAATATTATAACCCTGTGGAAAACAAAACGTTAATACACACATTATAATAATTCTCGACCTCCAGTTTTAAACTGAACATAATTTGTCCGCAAAATATTCTTAGAATACCTCCAGTGTGGATTTCCTTCACACCTAATTAATTGCTGAATGAGCATTGATTGATCTTTGTAATATACATTTTAATATGGAGGGAAAGACTGCTTAAGATTTATAATAATGACTTCAGCCAGTAAGTGGCAGTGGAATAACATGCTGATGAGAAATACTTCCTCCTCTTATTCACGCCTCAGTAAATTATTAACTTGTACATTTTAAGACCCATTTGATTAGATGATATTACTTGTTTGTCCAAATTATCATTGAGTTTGACTCAGAATGATTTGAAAATACACTCACAATAAAAGTACATAAAGTTAATTTTGTTCAACAGCAGAATTTTTCTTGTACTGAGTTACTTTAGGAATAATGGTTCTACAAAATCAAGAAAGTGAAATTAAAAAAGAATTATTTTATTTATAGTATATAGTTCGAGTCAAAATTATGAGAATTTAGATGAAAATGACAAATATTTTTTGGATATATATAACCTGTCCCTCCTGACAACATAGGAGATAGTTGAATTCAATTTTCATAATATAGGAAAGATAGACTCATAAGTTTGTGATCTCCGGAAATATTATAAAAATGAAGAATTCTACAAAAATTGGTTGAACTAGCATGATAACAAGCAAACATTTTTTAATACTGATTCTGCACTAATAATTACTGCTTAATAAGCATTATTTCTTTCTCTTCTCACAAGCATATATTTCAATTATACTCACTTCGAACTTACTTTCTGTACAAAAAACCAATATATTACTTGATTCTGATTAAGAGAAAATAGTAAATCAAAAATTTAGTCTAAATAACTCTCAATGTTTTCTCAACTCAATATTATAAATATTTATCATAATAGTCATAGTCATCTGTTCTCTTACTGAAAGATACGATTTCTTTCATTTAATAGTTTAACCAAAGTTCAGGGATTAACTTAAGTTTATTTTAGAAATTGGTTATAACCTAATTGTAACCAGAGGCAGAGATTCAAGGGCTCATTTCAGAGCTAACGAGTAGTCAACAGAGAGGGATTGAATTTAAGAGTTGATCCAAATCATAAATTACAAAATTTAACTCTTTCAAAATGCTATAGGGTTATTACTATACTATGGAGCATTTTCAACTTCATGGCTTTCTAATCTTCAAATAAATTAAATCCTTTCTCACTTTCTAAAAATTTGGTTCTTATAACACATGGATGGTTGATATTTTACATAATTTATAATTTAAAGAAAGGTCAGATATTAAATTCTACCAAAATAAATAAACATTACCTTGGATCATTCAAAGACAGATAATCTTAGATCAGTTAATAAGATGGATTTTTCCTTTTTATTGCTGTCAAACAGTGACAAAATAATTACTTAATGACAAACTTCCTATTCTCAATACTGCCTCTCCTATTATAAATTCACTTCTCAGGTGCCTATCTCTAACAATTAACTTCCTCTTAAAAAGCAGTCCTATCTCTCACACCATAAATGAATTAAATACTGCGCATAAACCTTGATAAAAATGGAAAATACCTTAATGTATGTTAATGTAAACCAACACCAAACCAGAAGCATGCATACAAATAACTCTACCAATAATACCACCAGTTAGTTCTTAATAATTAAAAATATCAGGGCTAAAAAAATTATGTTCAAGACCAGCAATAAAATGAAAAATCCACTTCTGTAACCAAGTTTGATCTTTAAAAAAACTGATATAATTTCTTGTATATTTTGCTACTAATTATATCCCTTCTGCTTCAGAAAAGTTTGTTATATAAACTGAGGTACATATTTCATCATGACTTGAAAATGCACCACAGGGTATATGGTGTTGATTGCTATATACTCTTGCAAGGAAACTGAAATGGCAAGTCCAACACCACAATTTCACTTGCTAGATAACTCTTACTAAAACAATTATTTAACATTCCAACCTGGAAAGATATTGCTAGTAATGATCAATAGTTCTATCCTAAGTAGTTTCAATAACCTTGTGAATCAAAAAACGTGCTATTTATCAAAGGATTTGAATATACATGTAGGGTATCTTTAATAAGAGAACAGTCCTGCAAAATATTTAAATAATAAGTCCTCATTTTCAATATATACAGAATTCAAAGAGGTGTGAAGAGTTTAATATATTTTTATATTTATAGTGGAATGATTTTTGCTCATGATAACCTGAATATTTATGAAAAATGTCACAAAGTATTCCTGAAAACTGTAATTTGAATTAAAGTAACAAATAAGAAAAATGACTGCACCTAATTACAGATGTTCAAGGATGGCAGCATTTTTGTAGCTATGAATGTTAATGCAAATCACGCATGACACCTATATGATAGGAACACATCATAAAATAAGAACAAATCTCAAAATTTCATGTCGAATCATCTATGATATTTATTATTATTAAAAAAAGAAAGTGGACTGAATGTTAAAATTATATTATGAGTGTTATAGAAGCAAAGTTAAAAGAGTTGTCAGCTAAGGCCAGTTCACATATGTAAACCTAACCGAGATAACCCTGGATACCTTACCAAAGGCGAACACGCTACCCACTTGGCTATCCGGTAACAAATTAACTAATGAAAATTGGGATAAGAGTAGGAGGAAGAGATGCCTGACAATTAATGACGTTATTATACGATCGTTTTCTAATTTCTTTATCATTTGCCTTTTTTCTGAGCATGGAAATCCCGAAATGCAATGTTAAACCACGAATGTCCTTTTCATGTTTAAGACAAATAGGATCATAACATTACAATTTTAACAAAGTCAATCTAGGGGAAGATATTACTGCAGAAGTTATGAAGTACGATCGAGCGCTGCCTTTCACCCGAGTACCTATACGACCGTGATAATTTGATTATTCATAGACAAGCATTTGAATAGGTACTTCTTCATTCGTTCAAATTAAGAAATTGAATTCGAATCGATCAGCAATAAAGTTATAAAAAGCAATCATGCAATTTTGGCAACATATTACGTAATAATGCTGTGACAGGGGAACTTCTCTAACGGCGAAACAAGTTACGGCGGGAAAAAAAATTAACGTATCTTAGAGCTGGAAGGTCCAGAATTGATAAATTCTCTCAAATGATTTAACAGCATAAACATCTAAAGGGTATTGGATTCAAGTAGGCTTACTGGGAGCGTCTCCACAAAACACGTGGTTACTTTACCGAGGTCAGCTTCTTACTAAAAGTAGGGTAAGGCGGATGTAAATTTGCACTTTCCAATTATATCCGAGAGTAACTCTCTTTGAAGAATAATTGCCATTGTCCTGATCAAAATCTTAATGCACATTTACAAACTGCCATCATCGGCATAAAACATTCCATACCTACAGAGATATTAATTTACAAAACGTCATTAAAAACAGACCAAATTGATTTAAGGCGATAATTGATGTAACATTACTCAAAGAAATCATCAAGACTAGCACTTACCGATGATGTGATCGAAGTAATTGAGGTTGACAACTTCACACATCAAAGTTTCGAACTAAACTACTCTAAATTGAATGAATTAAAGTTTGTCCGTCGACTTTAGTCTGGTGACTGTCGAATCTTTCGACTCGAATCTGTCAATTTCTGCGCCTTTCTACTTATAGCCAATCAGGAAACAGATTAGATTTTCATTATGTGATATTTTTCGATGAAGTATTCCTAATTGATTATCCCTATTCGATGACGTTTCTCTTGGTTATTATAAATAATTATTAGATTATTATATTATTAGATGGTTCTAAATATAGAAAGAGATATCCCCAGTGGAATACCTCGATATGGCAACAGCGCACGGAACATGCAAGGCTAGCAGACAAGTGTCACGGCGGCAAACCTAGAATTCATATGAAGAGACATTTAATCATCAAAGTGGAGTGAAATGAAAAGAGTGGCTAAAATTACGATTAAATGTTTGACGCGTTCTTAAATAAGACATATTTCCAACATTTTTAATTCTTGGAAACGAATAGACCGTAAAAAAGTTGTCAACATTAATAATAATGTAATTTAATCATTAATAATTAATGTAATTTAATCATTAATAATTAATGTAATTTAATCATTAATAATTAATGTAATTTAATCATTAATAATTAATGTAATTTAATCATTAATAATTAATGTAATTTAATCATTAATAATTAATGTAATTTAATCATTAATAATTAATGTAATTTAATCATTAATAATTAATGTAATTTAATCATTAATAATTAATGTAATTTAATCATTAATAATTAATGTAATTTAATCATTAATAATTAATGTAATTTAATCATTAATAGTAATCAATGTACTCTAGCTTGTCATGGTGGGTATATGGTGTTCCACCCCTTTTACAGGGGTGGAACGCCATAATTAAAGAATAAGTGACTACGAAGTCTTACATATTCTTTAATTCAGTTGTCAACATATGATATCAACAAATATATCACACATTTACCGGTAGCCGAATTACCCCATTGGCTTACGTCTGTTACAAGTATAAATGTATGATTAAGCAAAATTCTTGAGTTACTACTGTGTTGATATTGAATCGTTGTCTTAATCCAATCGTTCTCAATTGTTATAGAACCTGTAAGGTATTATATGTAATGATTGTGAATTTGTAAATGCTATGATTTTGTAATTAAATGATTATGAGCTGCCTTCGGGTGGTTTTACAGGGGTTTCCCTATCGTATTTGGGCAAATGCCAGGAAGAATGGCCAATAGGTACCCCTTCACAGAAAAAAATAAAAATATTAAGTATTGCAGAATGGCTTTAAAATGTTTTATTTACCCTCAAACGCCTATCCTACCTGTATAGAAAAAGCTCCACTTGATACATTCTACGTCAATACCGGCAAGTTTGATTTACAAAACAGATATAGTTTGTCACAGTATCAAGAATTTTCCAAGAATCTGTTGAATTTAGCAAATTGGATTGTAAAATTGAAATACTCAAATTTTTTATAGTAGACTGATTGGGATGATTAAAAACCAGCATTTAAAAGTTGATTTCACACCTGAATGAAAACATACGCAGATGCTGCTAGTCTGTCATAATGCAGTCAATGTTTAACTCTTACTTCTTTTAAAGAAGACACTTGTTCATTTACCTGGGAGTAACTAAAGAACCAAGAGTTTACTGAAGATGAAAAAATGCAAGCAGAAACTGTGCCACTTGATGACATTTCTGTTTATTGTTTTATTGTAGAAGCTCCAATGTCTCCCATAGACAGATTAATAAGAAAGCAGATTCATTTCATTTTATTGCATTTTAATTTAATTTTACTTATTCTTAATTTGAATTGTATTCTATTAAATTTATTTCATTGTAGAGAAGAAAATGAAAAATAGAAATTAATAATTAAAAAATATATAGTGCCTTAGTTTAGCTTGAAAATTTTCATTTTAATGGTATAATTCACTTAGTTATGCCTTTATCTGCTCTCATTCATAACTGAATTTTTGCATATTCATTTGCTCTAGAAAATGAATATTGCAAACGAATGAAGAATACAATAATAAAAACTATATAGAACTTAAAGATCTATTTCATAGCACAAATGTTCCTTCCAAATCATTTCAATGCTAATTTTATCTTATGAAAGATAATAGAAAGATAAAGCTGGCAAAAATGTGTTTCACAGGTTCCTTGCAGATGGTGCATTCATTAGAAAAATAAAATTGACAGACAAAATCTTACTTTTAGTATGTACTCAATTGATAATCAAAATTCAATCCCTAGCAGAAAGATGAAAATTTCTTTCATTTGAGTTTAGGTAACATGATGCAATGAGCACTTAGTCAAGATAACATGTGACACAGAAACCATACAGGGTTCAATATCTCCAATTTACAAAATGTAATTTGAGATACAATAAACCATTAGATTCACTAGGAATTTTTGAATCTACATGATAGATATTACAATACACAAAAAAATAACTATAATCATAATTTCTTTAATGCAACAATCATCTCTTACATTCAATATGGTTCTAATTGCCAATGTAGACTGTGTAACAATATCTAAACTTACAAGGAGACTACACACCGTCGGACGCGATTTAAGTGGTAAGACTCGGTAATTTGATAGATATCGAGTCAAGATTGACGAATCACCCCCATAGTTGGGTTTTATGAGCGATAATTTTCACGGAAAATGAACTTAAAGTTTACGAAAAATTGTCAGGTAGGCTATAAAGCTAAGCGTAGCGACCTTCGTCATTCGTCATTTCCCTGGAAAGGCAACACAGCCTAAAGCAGGGGAACTTCTCAGTGTAATGTATAATGACCAAAAGACCAATAAACGCTTTTCAAAACAACAATTTCGTCATTCGAACGTTTGGCGCAGTGGTATGGTATCCACTTCCAGTCCTTTTGGTCGGGTTCGAGCCCTCATGCGGAAAAATTTCTTTTCTTTTTTTCCTTTATGTACTCTGTCATAATCTTAATCTATATATGTTTTCTTCTTTATTAAGGAATGAATTCTGAATGTGCGAAATAAAAATCTTTACTTTACTCAAACAGTTGTCGGCTTCTATATTTAAACCAATGTGTTCAGAGTTCAGAATTGGTAAATGTAAGTCGGGTATTGCAATAAAAGTTGCCGTTAGAGCGAGCAGCTGGATGTAGGAGAGATTTGAAATAGTCCTCTGCGTTACCTCTCTAGTATTGTAGTTTTCAGATAATAAATGCGGACATAAGTATTTGCGCATAATTTGAAGAAACGGGTGACTCACAGCGGAAAAATACTCTAACTTTTGGAAAATAAGTTCAAAATCCACCAAAAGAAGAAAACAGATATAGATTAAGATTATGACAGAGTACGTAAAAGAAAAAAAGAGAGAAGAAATTTTCCCGCATGAGGGCCCGAACCCGACCAAAAGGACTGGAAGTGGATACCATACCACTGCGCCAAACGTTCGAATGACGAAATTGTTGTTTTGAAAAGTGTTTATTGGTCTTTTGGTCATTATACATTACATTGAGAAGTTCCCCTGCTTTAGGCTGTGTTGCCTTTCCAGGGAAATGACGAAGGTCGCTACGCTTAGCTTTATAGCCTACCTGACAATTTTTCGTAAACTTTAAGTTCATTTTCCGTGAAAATTATCGCTCATAAAACCCAACTTTGGGGGTGATTCGTCAATCTTGACTCGATATCTATCAAATTGCCGAGTCTTACCACTTAAATCGCGTCCGATGGTGTGTAGTCTCCTTGTTAGTACTTTACAATTATAGTTACAAGTTTAGAGCTTCACAAAAATGCATACTGTACTATCTGTAATACCTGGCAGTCTATCGCCTAACAATGTAATTTCACTTTCAACCTCATGTCTTTAAAGTCATATCAGTGATTTTCTTGGAGAGTTTTCTGCAGTATAGATTGCTTCAATAAAGAGAAAAAGTTCTGTAAAACACATATTTAAAAATTAAACCACCAAAAAATCCTACTTTTGTAAAGGAAAAAAAATTGTCATATTTTGGTTTCTGTGAGATGCAATTGCCCAGGACACAAACGCCCTTGGGGAACATACAACTGAAACAAATTGTTCGAATTAAGGGATGCAATAGTCCATGGAACGCAAATATTTAGGATGCAAATATCTAGAATTGTCTGCAGGCTGTATTCAATAAATCTCCAGAAATAGCTACCAAGAAGCAGCATAGCTGGTTACATTTCAAGCAATAAAAAGTAGGAATTGAACATTCATGATAATAGTTAAGAAACGTGTGTAGAAAAATTCTTGATGAAAAGTTTCGAAAAAAAATTAACGTGGTGTAGATGAACTCTCAAGAGTCCAGAAAGCAGAAATACCATGAATACTGAAATAAGTCAGCTAAGTGTCTTACCAGGAGATATTACTGATACACATCCTCAAGGTTCTGATACTGTCAAAATAATCAAGAGACTTTGTTTTACCCATTTGTAATGCAGAACTCATTCAAAAGATGAGCAGAATGAGCTGTTCTTGTCCAGAATGCTATGAAGAGATTGCACCTTTAAAAAAACCAGTCGTTCAGTTTGACTGGAAGTAAGGTTGTTATAGTAGTATATAAGGCTGTTTATAGTAGTTATTATTATAGTACTGTTTTTTTTCCTTTTCTTGATTTCATATTCTATCTACTTTCTGCTTTTTTGTTCTTATTACTCAGAGTTTTGTAACGTGTAGAGTTTTTATGTAAAAATTTTGATAAAAAGAAGTTAACTCACTGGAAGTGTATTTTTTACATTTGTATAATTTATAAATCTGGTAATAAATAAGTGGATATTCCTAATTATCCCTGAGAAGAGGATTATGAGGTCTTTTGAATTGATGTGGATTATTTTTAAAGTTACTAAACAAAGTCAGAAGGAGGTAAGATATTATGATAAGCCTGAAATTCACTTCATTAACAGTTCTATTTGTTTTAGTATTCTTTTGCAAATATTATAAAATTTTGACTACGAATTAATATTTTTATTTGACGAATTACAAGTAATTACTGCAGCATACGTCAAAAGAGTTAAGATGGTTGATATAATTGCTTTAACTAGTCTGACTGCTAGGTGCTGTCAAGGAGATTCGCCATCTGTACCACCATCTCTATGCTCCCTTCCTTCCACATTTAAGCTATCGAAAGTTTTGTTCATCACGCAACAGTCTTTAATCCTGTTGTATTAGAGTCCATAGGCAGATGGTAGAAGGACTTAGGCTTATGATCCTTATTAACTAAATAATAAACTGGAACATTAATACCTCTTGCTTCAACGATGAGGATAGACTTTTAATCCAATCTAAAAGTTTTTGGTCTGCCGCCATACATTGTGAATAAAACCAGTGACTTATTTTTTCAATGAGTTTTCTATTATATATAAAACTCACTGAATCTTAACATTGAAAAATCTCCGCGCCTACATGTTGTAATATCTTAGCTCAATTGTTTTTGATAAGAATAGCAGTACGGACACTAGATGTCACAAAGATGTAGAATCCGCGATACTCTATAGAAAATATATGTTAGGTTACTCATGGAAAATTACGCGGTTGTGGAGGTTAAGGGAGATGCTGTCACTTGAGAAAGAAAGACAAGAGTGTTGTCCTTCTTTATGAACTGTGTAATTAGTGTCTACGTAATTCTCGGTTCCATGAAATCAAGTTAACTTCGTTTTGCTGACCGTAGAACATTAATATGGCTTGCTATTTAAAAAACAAACATAACACTAATATATTCATCGGCAGTTCGGAACTTGTTGATAATTATGTGTTATACCACATTACCTTGGAAATTGGAACTGTTTCATGGAGAGTATCTCACAGATACAGCGAGTTTGTGGAACTTAATGATAAATTAATTTCAGAATATGGAGTTAACAAGGACTTACTTCCTCCTAAAAAAGTAATTGGCAACAAGGACCCAGTATTCATCGAAAAAAGACGATTAGGCCTTGAAGAGTATTTAAAAACTGTTCTAAATTTTCTACAAGTAACAATGCCGAAGGATCTTGCAGTGTTTTTGGATTTTCAGTATTATGATATAGTATTTCTGCTTCAAAATTTGGCGTTAAAGTTTTACAACGAAGGCGATCGATTGCTACAGGAATCAAGGAATTTCACCTTCACCCCTCTCGAGGTAAGCTTTTTATGGTAAAATATACGTAGCTTATTTAATTTCTTTTCGGTTTTTGATAATTTGTTTATTATTTTATTTCAGCTTTATGCCATAAGCGAACGACTGAAGCAGCCTTGTCCACCTTTGGAGATCACTGACAGGCGGCAAGATTTTAGTCACGTTTTGGACTTCTGTTCTCAGCTTACTGATGTGTGCATTAAAGGAAGTAATGCTCCTATTCGAAGCAGTAATATTATACCCAATTGTTTAAAGTTTGAACTGTCGGCTTTCAAGACAGTAGAGAGGTTGAATATCGTCGCATTGCCGTTGGACAATATTTACAATGCTCAAAGCTTACGGAATTCCGTTGTGTCCTTAAACATAGGTGGCTGTGGGGTGAAGAGATTTGCAGATATTCTTCTATGTGATACAGTACACAAGAACATAATGACCGATTCTGCAAGGGATTCGTTTGTTTGGCTTAAGCTAATGGAAGCTGATTTTAGCAATAACAATATCGAGGAAATAGATGAAGCAGTCGCTTTATTGCCCCATCTCCAGCATTTGACATTACATGGTAACAAATTATCTGTTCTGAAGAATCTTACATCTTTACCACATCTTTCTCACTTGTGCCTTTCTGCAAATCATTTTGTTAGCAATAATTTAGCAAATCTTCATACACAGCTGGGTAATATAATCAACATAGATTTTTCTGAAAATAGTTTAACTTCCCTGCTGCCCTTTTCCAAACTTTATTCTTTGGAAGTTTTGAATGTTGCCTCTAATTCCATAACTGACCTTGCAGAAGTGACTTACATTGCTGGACTGCCTTGTTTAGAAAGTCTAGTTCTCACCGGAAATCCGCTAGCCACTGTCGTTGATTATCGAATTAGAGTTCTTGAGAAATTCGGTAAGAGAGCTGAAGAAATTTGCCTTGACAATGAACTGCCCACAAGAAAGGAACTCGACACTGTGGCTGTGCTGCAGGCAATCAGGATTGCAAGAGAGGGAACCTCTGGCCTTCAGTCACACACAACTACTTTGATTGGTTCGAGTCAGCCCTCTTCTGTCAGTACATGTTCACACAGTCCTCATTAATTTACTCCTGTACCATACCATGATATTTGTACCAATTTGTTACACGTTGTAAAGATGTTTCTTGAATTGAATGCAGTTTAAATTGTTTTCCAAGTATATTGTTTGAGGGGAGGAATGTAAAGAATGGCACGATCATATTCCTTTCAAGCAGCCTGTATGCCTCTAATTTCTGATCGCTATGTTTGAAAGCCAACAGTACTAATTTATAATGATGTTTATTATGTTTAAATTTAGTTTTATTCCACTTACCAAAGGAAGGCTAGAGGAAGACGGCACCATAATGCCCGAGATAAGAAGTCAGGAAAATGGTCGTCTTTTGAAGAATCTTAACATTATTTCCAGATATAGAAATAGATGTTAAATATTGTAATTCGTTGTATTGTTTTTCTGCACTTTCTGTGATACTTCCAATCTATAAAACTGTGTTATAACTGTAGATACAATGCATAGTTGTTTAATTTATAAAACAAATGAGATGCCTGATTATAAAATGTTTTATTTTTCACAGGTATTTCTTTGAAGCACCAATTATTGTGTAAAATTGTATTTTTTGTATACAGATATATAATAAATTTGAGTATATTTTCATCATGAAGAGGAATTACTAGTCTCAGTGTACACATTATTCCATTGATGGTGGATTGTATTAACATGTTTAAATATCTTTATTACTATTTCCAAGTGTGTGTACATATATACATTAACCTGTATTTAAGCAGACATATATACAACCATAAAGATATTTTATTATGAAAAATAATCAAATACCTTTTCAGAAAATCGTTTGTATTCCTGTTAAATCTCTGGTTTACAATAAATAATAAATATGAAATCAATAACAAAGATCGAATTATTCACTAAAATGTGGGTTTCAACAGGCTCCAAGGATCTAAAATTCACCAATTGCTAAGCATAGAGAGCATTAAATCACAATGCAGTCCTTGAATGCCTTCCAAGAAGTAATCTTGATGGATCTTCAAGCACACTCCTTAGAACATCGAGAAATTGTGCTGCATCGTCCTCTCCAATTGCTCTACCGTCATATGACAATGTTGCTGACATTTTTGTACACACATTGCCACTTTCACCTAAAAGAAATGCCATCAGTACTTTAACATAATTAAAGAATCTATTAAGTAGTATTGAAATGAGAATTCAATAAGCTGAAAATTGAATCAAAGATGTTATCATGGTTTGATTCAGCTCACACCACAAAATTTAAATGTAGAAAAAAAATCACAGCTTCATTCTCTTAGTACAGATCTTAGAATAACTAACCTAGCAAAGGTATTCGGTTGAAAAAGTAATTCTTAAAAATGTGAATCAACCAATCTCACAAGTTTACTGCAAAACAAGACAGTTATGCATACCACTTGAGCTAGCTTTTGTGGAAGGAAATTCATATTCTTGTTTACTTTAGTAATCCTAAAATCTTTTCTACACTAACAGAGAATTTTATAACTTAAAAGTCAGTCACATAAAGATACTATCTCATGCTTAAAATTACTGATAATATATAATAATAAATAATCATAAAGTTCAATAGTAAAAACAAACTGAATGAGACAGCAAAGAATATCTCTGCTCGGGGAAATAGTAGTTGCTTGTCAAGCATCATCCAGCAAAAGCATGGAGTACGCATTCCACTCTACGTAGTTACTCATATAGCCCTGTCTTGCAAAACTACATAAAACCATTGTATTTACAAAGAGCTCTCATTACAATATTTTCACAGAATCGAAGCACATTCTCTAACATTTTAAATAGATTTTAATATATATACTATAAAGTGATAAAATACCTACCAAGTAAGAATAAGAGACACACTACCAGTATAAAACTGTTTTTATCTCATTTTCATAAATAGTAAATATCAATATATAGGAACAATGAATCTAATGCTGAATGTAATAGCAATTCCAGCTCAGAGTGGGCCCAGCAATGTTGACTATAGTAAACTTTTCAGCATGTCTTCTGCTTATATTCAGGCACAAACAATATCAAAAACGATTTTAACTTCAATTAATTAATAAACTAATTTTAATGAATTTCTTACCCAAACCTATCTGTCCTGAGCCTACTGCTAAGATTCCACATTGTGGAGGATTGATTATTGCACTAAATTCGGTGATTCCGTACATTCCCAGATTGGATATCCTGAAAAAAGGAAACTCGTTAATTTATATCTATAAAATTTCAAAAATTACATAGAAAATCACCAATATACTCAATTTTAAAGATTGGCAATTCTTGTGAATAAACAGCAAGAATTTGAGATGAAATTTATTCCTCTTACTTGAAAATTTATAAAGATTTTCCATACAAAAATTATGGAATCCATCAAAAATTATGGAATCCATCAAAACTTATGGAATCCATCAAAAATTATGTACAATTGTTTCAGGAACTGATGATGCTCATGAACCCAATTAATGAATATGAACATTTGTTAATTTTATTGAAATGAAACAGAACTGTGATTTTGGTACCACAATCAGGTTTTTGCTTAATAAGGGCTCACACATTGCTCACACATAATCATGTGTGATATAACATAATATCCATGGACTTATATGAATTTATTTCCAAATAATTTTGAAAGCAAATTGAAAATTAAGTATATATACTATCAAAATCACCTTAATATGCAATTGGTGAGTCTGAGTTTAGTGTTCACTCGAGTCTTTTTATACATTTTGGACATTAAAATGCAATGTTAAAGCACACCATATACTGACACATATTAACAAGAACAATTAAACAACATGAAGTGAGTAGATATCATCATAAACATACTCTATGTATTAAATCAATCTAAAACCTCATTGACAAAAATCTAAGACTGCCTATACATTGAAAATTAATAGTTACCACGCAAAGTAAGTCTGAAATATTTTCAGTTTTGATATATAGAATTCACCAGTCCATAAAATTTTAAGTCTATAGATAATGCAAAAATTAAGAATTAAGGAAAAGGAATTTCAGGAAAAGCAAACAAGCAACAAAAAAAAGAAAGTTAGTTTGAGTACCTTTTCAACTTGATATTCTGCATTCAGTTTACCAAAACTTAATGGGCAGCAACTTCTACAGTAATAGACCTTTATTTGATACCACATCAGTTATACTTTCCAAAAATGATGTACATTTTGGTGAACTTGGGAATGTTTTTGCAAGCATTTCCAAAAGGAATCAGATGTTTTGGTTAAAATTTGCCAATTAGCTTGCAGTATGCTTTTACTCTCATTTGTGAGTGTGTGTGTGTGTACACCCACAAATATACAAATACATCACATGCCTCATACCCCATATTATATTCATAAACCTAATCTGAATTTTTAAGAGACACACATAGAGAAGTCTGCCTTACGTAAAACTTCCCCCTTGGAATTCATTTAGTTGTAGTTTCCCTTGTCGAGCTCTTGTAGCTAGTTCTCGAACAGTCTTTGATATGTCTTCAACTCCCAGACCATCAGCTCCTCTAACAATTGGAGTGATGAGACCAGAATCTGTGGCAACAGCTACGCAGATGTCAACATCTGCTACAGCAACAGCCTAAAAATCACATAACAGTCATTATTAATATACATAGAGTTACTTTAATTTTTCTGCTATCTAGTCTATTGACAAATCTATATTGACAGGCCTACAACATTTGATTGATTTTAACCATTTAATGAGAAAGATAAGGCCTTACAGATTACATATATAATATGACAACAGATTAGTTAATTTCTTATGGAATTCAGAAAAAGTCAAAAAGAATTGAATTTTAAGTCTTTCAATGTCTTGTATGCCTTCTTTCTTTTACAAAATTACATAGGAAGTAATGCTCCTACAGCACTAAGAAAGATACCAAAAGAAGGGATATGGAAATAAGATTACTATTTTAGTCATGGAATATTGTTAAATATCTGAAATTACAAGAGTATTAATAAAATACATGATTTTGTTTTCAACAACCCTTCTTAGCAACCAAGGAAACTGTTGAATTCATGCATTTTATAATTCAATACATGGATAGTTGATATTTAATTAAAACAAAGACAAGAATTAATTTTCCATCCACTTCTTAAAGAAGTCTGAGATTCCAGCATTTACAAGTACAACAAAGAAATACAACAATGAAGGAGGAGAACTTCAATCAGCTTTTTTTTTCTGCTCAAGGTCAGTTATATGCCACTATGTTTCAATCACAGAGAAAAGAAGATACTTTATCAGATCTAGGATGGTTTTGTAATATGGGTTTCTGTAATTCTGATGTATTGCATCAAGTTACATGAAAAATTTTTAATTTATTTCTCAGGCATATATTTATAAATTATACCTATTCTCATAGATTTAAAATCTTTATACTTCAAACAAGTTATGTATTCTATTATTATAAACTTAAAACTCAATTTTAACTATGATGCTCGATGAGGAAGAACTACAAGTAATAGTAATAATAACTAACTCTTTAGAAATTGTAAAAAGGAACCATCAAACCTATCATATCCTTTGTAAAACAATAGATATACATGGTCTTTCAAAGGGAATGTATAATGTAATATCTTACGCCCCATGAAAAAATTTTGGAGATGGACATTGATACTCTATTTCTCCACCTAAATATATTTCAACAAACTCCAATCACTACAAACGAATCTGTCCATTTCAACCTCCTTTGTATCACTAAATATCAATATCCACACATCAAGTAATAAAACTCTAAGGGAAAATTCAAATTTTAACTCAATTTTTGACCAAATGGTGCATTTTTCATTTGTTTGTCTATTTTCAGCAGAAAGCAGGAGATTTTCCCCTTGTGGGGTATGGGGGTATTAATAATAATTAATGGGGTAATTTATAAGTTTATAGAGTGAGAAGGGAGAAAAGCACTGGTCACCAAAAATGGATGTTTAGAAGTAATACATAAGGATTAAGTTTAGAAACTGGAACATTCTTGGTGAAAGACCCTGAATATCTAATAAAAATAAAAGTGAAAACTTTAGATGTAGTTATGGATATAAACAAAAGCTTAGAACCTTAAGAGAGTACCTTCAAAGAATGAAGTAGAAAAACCCACAAAACCCATATAAACTAATAATGTGTTTATTGTGCTCTGAGGAATACCATAAGAGCAAAAAATAATTACAATTTTGTATCAGCTCACACAAAAGTAATTATTACAGGGCAGTACTATGAGGAAAACAGCATTAATTTAATGCCATAAAATAAAAATTAATTAACAAATTGTACAAAAACATAGAAATAAGAAATATGAAGACACAAAAATTAATTATTGTTGAAAAACAAGAGATCAAACAATTTATTATGAAAGGATTGTATAAAGATGGAGCTTTTAATATTAACTGGTAGTGAATTCCAAAACTGTGAGTCGAGTAAAAAATAGAACAAATATTTGCTTAATTGTTCCTCATATACAGTAAAACCCAGTTAAGATGTTTTCAGGGGAACAAGGGAAAACCATATGTTAACAGGTATAATGTTATAAGAGGGTTATGTAATGTCTGCTGGTTGCATTACATCATATTTTTGAAGAATATTCTGCATTATACAAAAAGAGAGCATCTTAGTAACTCAATTTTGGTCATTTTTTACTCTAAAATTAAGCAGATTTTACCAGATAGACAATAAGGGAGAGTAACGACCTTTTCAGCAGCAGTGAGAAGAAATCATGGCACGAGCAAAGAGAGCTCTCCAAGACTATGCTCATAAACACAGTACTCCCTTCCTGATTTGATATGTTTACAACTTGATATTGTGACTACAGGAAATACTAATAGGGAGTTATTTATCTAAGGTGCTCCTTTCAAAAAAAGATAAGTAATAAAAAATATCCTACTTTATCTCCGAGTTCACATCAGCCTTGACAGATGGTTGGAGACTGTTCTGCTTCACAGTATCATAATTTTATTCTCACAAAATTTGTCATTCCATAGAAGAAATGTCCCATTCTAAAAAAGGAACCATTCTAAAGATAAGGCAACGCATGAAAAGAAGTTATAGATTATGTAAAAAAATTTTGGTGTATTGAAAAAAGCAAACGATTGGCTAAAGCAAAATGCAGAGCATTTGGGGATGGGAAAATCCATATCTGGATCAGGAAGCTGGGCATCTTAGCAGTATTTTACAATATGTTTCGTGTAAAAAGTATCTGGAGGAAGTAAGTATTAAGCAGGAACATCTTAAATGAGTTTTACATAGAATGTTGACCCATTACATAACTTAAGGCAAACTAAAATCTCAGCTTTATCATAAATTTTAGATTAAATATTCAATATTCTGCAGTTAGGAGACGGTAATAACTCTTATTAACAGATTCACAGCTAGATTCCTTTGAATGGTAAATTTATAGTCTTCCTATTCAATCTGTAGCAGATTAATATTATTTCATACTATTTCACTATTTTAAGCAAAAGAAACATATAATCTCAATTACATCATTCCAAAATTTTGGGAAGAACACAGACACAATGATACCAATGCAAAAACAAGGATTCAAACCCTGGATCTTAGCACAGGTAGTCTAGCAAGCTAAAGAAATCACATGAATTATGGAGTAAAGTCAAAATTAAATGCATCCTTGAATTTAATTTTCTTGCTTTTGTTGATGCCCTTAAGGTGTAAGTATTCAACAAAAAATAAGCATACCTTTTGTCCATCCCAAAGAGCATTAACACGAGGACATTGTTGCAAAGCAATGGCTGCAGCCTTAATCACAAAATCATTTACAGACACTGCAATGCCATCGCCTTTGAGCATTTTCCTCATGGATAAAATTTTATCAACTTCACACCGAACTGTTCCATATGAATGAGGAATAGTAGTCTGCAATAAAAGAAGAGAATCTTCGTCAAAAAATAGTAGTTCAAAAAGTGCATTCCACATATGTGAAATAGTAGTCTCAACTAACCTTGGTAATACACAATCATCCCATTGAATTACAGTTATTTGCAAAGAAAACAAGCTTCCTTAACAAAATTTCCTTCAAAACCGAAGAAATTTTAAAGTCAGAAAAATGATAAGGAATTGTGAAACAGTGAGAAAAAACCTTTATCCAGTCATGAATAATGAATAAGCCTGCCTTTGAACAAATCTGAGTTGATCTTGATACAAAGAAACAAAATACAAAATTAGATAGCATTTTTTAAAATAAAAAGATTTTTAAAAACTTTGAAGAAATATAAAACATTGCATTACTGAAATTAGGTTTGTGTATTTCAAATGGGAAAATTCAACCAATCTAATGTCGAAGCCATCACCATTTTGGAAGTTGACACTTCTTTTATTCTAATCTCTTTCCTCCAACTAGATCTAAAGTTCCAAGTCAATATCATTTTGTCCTAAAATATATTTCTGGATTCCTCATACAAATTATTTGGAGTAATATAAATGACACTCTAGCATCAAACAAAAAATCATTAGGAAAACGTACAACTGCATTTATAAAATTTATTCATTACTTCTGTTCAACTGCCGAGTTATATGCTGACATGTTTAATCCGACAATGTATTTTACATGGGAGGCTTTTGCATCCATGCTCATTTTATGACATATCTTTGCTGATTACTATAGAAGACCATGTCTTCTTGAACCACTGGGATTTTTAGTTCTCTATCTTACCAGGAAGCACCTAAAAAATTCTTTTTCCTTTTGATTTGTAATATGAGCATTCAAATTTATCTTTTCAGTATGATTTCAACTTGAATCTCTGAATAAAGTTCCAAATTATGTTTTTATCCTTGAAATTCTAAAAGCTACTCACCTTAGATTGAGTGAGTCTTTTGGCTATTGTTATCCTCATGTTACTAAGTTGAAGATCTGTAAATGCACCTGTTTCAGCAAGCGGTTTCCTTTCAACTGTTGGTGGAGGTGGCTTAGAAACTTTCTGGGGAGCCACAGGAGGAGGGACTGGAAAAGTGACACAACAGATGATAAGGCTAGGTGGAATAATGAGATCATATCAGCTCAATATATTACATGAAAAAGTAAAATTTGGATGTCTAGCAATAAAATATGTATCAGTAAAGTTGGTACTTTTACCACCATCGGTGGAAAGTACCAGCAAATATTGATATTTTACTTAAATCACAAATCCTTTGAATTCTTTTTTAACTACTTAAGGAAAAACCATAAATATTTATCAAGATTACAAATGCAAACAGAAAAATAAAAGTATAGTAAAACTCAGTTAAAGTACTTTTCAGAGGATCAAGCAAATGCAGCATCTTAAGCAGGATGGCATTATAACTGGATTTTGGTAATACTTGTTGCCTTGTATTATATTTTTGTCATCATCACTCAATCATTTTTCAATCTACAACAAGGCAGGACATTTTCACCAGATAAAAAATTAGGGAAGAATAACAAACTTTTTGGGAGCAGTGGTGTAATGACATCACTCAAGAAGAGAAGAGCTCAATCTTTCCAAGAATTAATTCACAAAACATTGCACTGCCTTTGTAACTTATTTAGTATGTTAAAACTTGAAATTGCAATGAAAGGAAACACTGCAAAGCAAATTTTTAATCTAACAGTCTACTTCAATTGTGATGAAGAAGATCTCAATCTATCACGGAATTGGCATTAGCTCCAACAGTGGGATGGAGATTGTTCAACTTTGCAATATTTTAAATTTTAATTTAAATTAGTTCAAATTCCAAATATGAAATTCATAGAGATAAAGCAAAGAGTGAAAGGAAGAAACAGATTACACAAAAGTAATTTTGATCTATCAAAGGAGAACAATACCCAAAAGTGGGTTGCAATGCATCTGGGGACTGGAAAAATCTGTTTCTTAAGTGAGAAGTTGGATGTTAGGTTAAGATCTTTGATGAGTTTTATATGAAAGGGACCAGGATTATCAGAAAATTGCATATTTAACAGGATAACATCTTAATCATTTTAAACAGGTTTTACTCTGCATGGAAACATATCTTATGGTGTACATTTAAGTTTCTTTACAAGGATATTGAGGAGTATAAGAGCCCCCACTAGATAATTATGGTTAAATAAGAAGTTTGAAGGAATTGAACAATCCAATGAAAAAATTTTTAATAAATAAAATATTATTTAAACAGATTATTTAAGGTATAAGTGACTTACAAATTCAGGCCTAAAATGCATGACTTATTCTGTAGATTGTTATCGTTTTTTTAATAACTAAAGAACCAAATAATAAAAATCTGGAAACAACAAATGGTTGCTGTAGTTCTAATTATTATTTCAGTTAGAAGACTTAAAACAAAAAAGGGCATATAAAAATTGAAAAAGCAGTAATTCTAAAAACTATATCAATAGTGAGAAAGTTCCTAAATTTATAACAGAAAAGTATGTAATCTGAATATTCCATTAAAATTATACTTTTAGTCTCCCTTAGGTGAAATACACCGGGGATAGGTTCAATCAAATCCAAAAAGACTGAAAATTCAAATAATAATAACGTGATCTTTCACCCAAACATTTATAATAGTTCACACAGATTTTATACACAAATATAGGACAACTAATTCCATAAGAAAATTCAATTAAGAAATTCAGTTACACCATAAAAGCATCAGCATCATTTATCAACTGGCATGTCGTAAACAAGAGATTTAAATTTGTTTAAGATATTTATACAATTAATATTGTTTGAGAGTTAACAAAAACTTTTATAGCCATAACATATGGGCCTAAATTATAGATTTTTAGTCTTCTTTGCTGTAGTAAGTGAAGGCTAAAGGCTAGGATTTGTCATGTAGTTATATAGCCCTCTATTGGTTGTAAACAATTTCTAGTTTTTCCTGACAACATTATCAATTTCAAGATATACAGACAAGCAAAAGGTAGAATCTAAAAGAAGGGTTAGCAATAGTCTCTTGGGATTGAACTGGCCATACATCTTTTGCAAAACAAACACATTTTGGAGTGTAACCCTAGATTATAATGCCATGAGAAATCCTTGAATGGCAAAGTAGTAGCTTAGAAGAGTCTCAACATTGGTTTCACCTTTATCATCATGAATATGATCGAACACAGTTTCTTATTCATTCTGCTGATGTGCTTACTCCAGTTGAGTTTAGAATCAACATTATAGCCAAGAAACACAGTGTTTTCAAGCAGAGTATTAAAAGGTAGTTGCAGTATCAGTTATTAAAAAGAGGCTTTGTAAATGTGGAATTTAAAGCTTCTATCAAACTGTATTAAAAGGGTTTTATTGGTTTTTAACTTTAACTAATTATTGATGCACAAATTAAGCATTGCTTTTCAAGATGAACTAGTTTAATGGCTCACCACTGGATGAATGCAAGATCAAGAAAATGTGACATCAGCAAAAACTGTAGGATAAATGCCAGAAGCGCAGAGAATGATAGGTCATTTAGCCTCAAACACATTTTTCTGACTTTATTGAAGGCATATTAACTGCAAATCATCCAACTATGTTACGACTGTGAGTCTGATACAAAACTTGCCTGTTTTAGGAGGTTTGGCCTTCAAATTCCTTTCATTCACCAGTTTCAATATATCTCCTTTCACAGGTTTTCCTTTGGGTCCAGTGGCAGGCACTTCTGACACATTCAGACCATAAAGCTCTAGTAGACCTCTCACGGCAGGTCCAATACTGTAAAAAGTTACCATTTTATAAATCCTTGCAAATAGTTCATTCTACAGCCACAACTTGAACTTGATAATATAATTAGTTTCTCGTAGCCACTATCATGGCAAATAATAATTTAATTTGTGGGTAATGAATACCAGCTCATTGAAATTTTGACCTATCAGCAAATATATGTTTCCCACAGCAAATTAACTTTTTCCAAAAGGCAGTCTTATTGCTTTTTTAGTCAAGCTAATATATTATATTTTCATGTCTTTTTAGATATTAAATATTCCAGGAAAATATAAATACTGGCAATTAGAAATAACACTATTTAATAAACATTACAAAGAAATATTTTCAGTAACCTATATTATTAAAAACAATTGTGGTTCATACTATTACTAGATATTTATCAGTTAAATCACATAAATAAAATTAATCATATCATTCTCTAAAAAGGAAATTATCACCCCTGATTACACGAACAGTTTAAGATCTTTTATTATTATATTGTCATTGACTAACGTCACTTTTTCAGGAAGAACAATTCAGAATTCTGATTTCCACAAGTTGTACTTCCACATATTCTTACTTCAGCTAAATTATCAATCATAATAACAGAAATTGGGCAATAGGTTTAACTCACTGGTTTTTCTTTACCAAAATTTTTTAATATTGATTGATTCTTATTCTGTAATTCACTGACTGCATATCACTCAGTGTTCCATCTAAGTTTGGTGTTCAAGAATTTAACCTGTGTTTTCTTTTATTATTACCAATTACTCAATCACTAACCTATACTAAGAGATTAAACATTTCCATTTTCTATTCTAGGCCTGTTTTACTTTTAATACACATAAATGTAAATTAAATTACTCAAGACCAGTCAACTAAACTATGTAAAACTTATACTTTGTGCAGATGACATGAATTTGGTGCTTTGTAGACATTCTCAGCTGGCCCTCCATCAAATTTGATAATACCATGTTGGCATTACAGAAATGCTTACATGTGAAATCTCTGTTCAACTTAATTACTGAAAAAATTACATTAATTTCAATAAATCATATAATCTAGTAGTTGAGATAGATAAGAATTTCATCTCTTTTGTAAATCATGTTCCATTTGTTGGTGTTACTGAGGAATCATGCCTAAAATGATCAATGCTTGTACATAGCTTAGTAAGTAGACTAAGCAATTTCATCCATATGTATATATTTTTCTGACAAATCCTTTGCTTAAGGATAACAAAAACCTAAACTATTTGTATTATAAAAATCTATACTTAATGGTAATTATTACACACTATGAATAGACAACAGAAATTAGTTTCTCATTTAGCAAAAAGATATATAAACAATCATGGGATGTGAAAGTAAGTTAAGAAAAATAGGGTTCTTACAATCCAAGGGTGACAAAAATAAGATTAAATAGTCATAACAGTATTTCGGTATAAATATGAATCTAACTTAGCAGAACATATTAAGCCAAGCATGAAATATACGGATTTGTTTTCATAGTTTACTCTGTACCCATTATTTTATCTAAATCCACCAAATTTTGGAGAATTTTATCTAAAATTCATGAAAAGCATATTCTGAGCTACAAAACAAGCTAAAATGTATGAAAATGTTATCCTTTCCAAACTAGAGATTCAAAAAGATGAGGGATGAAAAAATTACAAAATGAAGCATCCTAACACATTCATTAGCCACAATATTACAAAATATTTAATTCGAAAATTATGACCACTTAGAAAGACTCTGTTTTGATGAATGACGAAATTGGAGGGTAACATGAGCTACAGAGATACAATTATAATACGAGAAATTCAAATGAATAGAAGAATTTATATGTAGTAATAATCATGGCTACATTTTCAAAGAAAAGGGCTAATCTAAGGAATGCAAGTATTTAGGGCATAATTAGGTATTTTAATCAAAAATAAATTTTTCATAATCATGTACAAATTCTTCGCCAGAAGAAAAAGACATGTATATTAAGCAAAATCTCTTACTTAGAAACATGATGAGTATCAGCAGCTGCCACAGGTTTTTTGGGGCTAGGTGTGGCTGCTTTTTCACTTGGAACAACTTCTTTCAGATCAGCAGTTTGAGTTGGTATTTCAACAGATTTCCAATCTTCTCCTTCTGCAACCATTAATCCGATCAAAGTCCCGATTTTTATGTTCTTTGCATCCTCTGTCACCTGCATCAATAATATATTCGCATTATGATTTGGAAATCTAAAATAAGATACAATTATAACTTAATTTCCATCATTACATATAATACTGCATTTCAAAATTTCCATTAATTTTCATGATTGATACAATTTCATAAGGGAGCTTCACGTGTGTATACTAAAGTTGAAATCAAAGAAATATTCAACATCCAAATATAATTCAAATCATCTATAAGGCAGTATGTAATACATTGTGATACCCAAGAATATAATAAATGAAAGGCTGACTTCAGAAATGGATGTCGTTTAACTTGAATTGATTGTAACTTGGTAGCAGGTCATTTATACAAGAATCAAACTACTACCAAACTCTAGTAACTACAAGATTTCCAAACGACCAGTCTTCTTCTCTATCTTAAAATCAATAAATAAATTAGCAATGTATTCACTTTTATTATCGGCATTCAATGTCAATCACGGATTGATAAAGATCTTCCTTCTATTTACTATAAACGATCCCCTGTTGCCTTTTCCCCTCCTATGCTTTAGTATTTCGTTAAATGTAAATGGCTAACTGGCCTTTTTTTATCAAGATCAAACATATAATGTAAATTTAGGTGATTCACACCGCAAAGTTGTTGTTACACAAGGGCTTTCAGTTTATTAAATGTAACAGGTGTTGATAAAAGGGTACAAGCACGTATGAATGGAAAACAAAACACATTTGCACAATACTTCACCAATATTTTAGCAAGAATCCCTTCCTCTTCAGTCTCAAATGCAACGACTGCTTTGTCAGTCTGAATTTCGCATAATACATCACCAGGCTCTATTGTATCTCCTTCTTTTTTCAACCACTGAACAATGGTTCCCTCAGTCATAGTAGGTGAGAGGGATGGCATTTTAATTTCCATACCAGCAACTATTAAGATGAATAGTGTCTATAGTAATAAAGTCTCTTTCGGCGATTGAAAAATAACACTTTGGATGTAGAGATCCAAAATGTGTAGAAAGCGATATCATAGAATGAAGAACATCAACTAAAAATTTCGTACACAAACCATTTAGTGAAGCTGACGTGTGGAAGCACAAACGGGATCTATATCTGTATTTACTAAAGAAAGAATTTATACATTTCTTAGCAATAGGCTTAATTTGACCTCTAACTAAAGCGGCCATTTGTGACAGTAAAGTGAAATTAGCCGAAAGGGACGAAACATCGTCAGGACCAGTTTCAATGATTGCGATATATCGTAGTAACCTATTTCTCCCAGCCTTTCAATAAGGACCGCGGTTTTCTTATGAACATAGTTCGACTCCTTCTATCCAAGTACCTTATAATCATCACAGCAGTAATACGGCATGTGTGCGCTTTAGGACATTCCTGCGAAAACCTTATCAGTGATTATTGCGAAATTAAATGTATTGTTTGATAGATTGGACTGGATATTGATGCGATTATCTTGCACATACTAAATATTTTATCAGTGTAAATATGGAAAAGAGCTTGCTAAAAATGTATCGTTTTGTAATATGGTATAAAGTATGGAGCCGACTTCAACCAGGTGAGATCCAAAAAAGATTTTCCACTTTTAGTTTGAAATCATAACCTCGAAACTCCTTAAGTGTAGGTAGGTAACTTAATTAACCATGAGAAACCACTGTGAATCAGGGAGCTCACAGTTTGCGAATTATTTGTAACTTTCGAGATACTTGATTATGTATATGAAGCTGTCCGGCAAGTGTGTTATCTCTAATTTCATACCAAGTCTCTCTTAAATCTCATGGCATACTGAATAAAATTGAATAATTTATACCGAAAGACTTTTAATCATATAAAATTCATTCAACCTTTAACGTAAATGAGTAAATCATACTTATAGGTAAACTTTTTAATGACTTTTTCTATCAACCACACACACAAACATACACCACTTTAGTCTACTAAATTATTTCATAAAATTTAGTGAGAATTATTCAGTAATTTTTTGGATACACATTCAGAAACTCTTTTGCAAAATTTGTATGAGTATGCAATGAAATTGCAAGTACAGTAAATATACAAATATTTTATGAAATTTCAATGATTTTTAAAAAGGCTACTCAATCTACTACAAAAGAAATTAATTAAATGCACTTCATGATGACTCATGAATTACAACATATGCTTATCATTTAAAAAGATATATAAAGAATTTATTTGAAAAATTCTATTTGATTAGAAAAATTGCTGAGATACATGATTATAAAGGTCTTTAACCAATTGAGCATTATAGTATACCATTCTATCTACTGGATACACATTACAGCAAAAAATATTTAGCACAGTCTCATCCATCACAGATTTACAAAAATACAAAGTTCACCGATGGAATTCATATTAAAATATTGCAGATAATAATACATAACAAAATTAATTGTCATCATTAAAAAATGTAACATCCATAAGAACTTCAGTTACAGCAACTTGCATGAAATTTTCCACAAACAAAAGAGAAGCTCTTGCAATTCATTAAGGCTATCACCACTGTTCTAAAGACCTAGTGAAAAGCCATTTCTGAACAAGCTGCAGGTAGGTACAGTTTTAGCTGAACAGACAGGAATATATGGTAAGTGCAAGATGAGAATATGATAATTGTGCTTTTGTAGGTTTGCAAAACTTCAGCCATACCTGCAAAATATCCACAGTCTTTCTTGGTTCGAAAGCAGTATGCATAACAATAAATGCACTGCTCTACTAAATAAAAAATATTTTAGATTACAATTGGTACAAAATTGATTTAGCACAAATTTCATGAAGGTGATAAATGGATCTAAATTTAAGAGAAGACGTCTTTGAAATGGAAGATTATCTTATAAATGTAACAACACAATATACTTGGACATAAAATGTAATAATTTCCACTTAATTATATTAAAAATAAACAACTCATGCAAAATCATAAAAGGATCTGAAAGACATGGTCAAAAAGCAGCGCTATAGATTTTTCGACCAGAAACTGCCATTTTGACAACTAGATCTTTGAAACAACAGATAGAGCATTTAATTTCAGGTTCATATATACATAATAAATCTCAATCAATACTCATACCTCTAAATATAGTAATAAAATGAAAATTAATGCACAAGATATCAAAGTTGAGACTTTTTAGAGAATATCTACCACTTCCCTACCAAATTCTACAAGATAAATTTAAGTAAAGGATATTTTTTAATCATTCATCGGCAGTTAATTTATTTTGTCTTTATAACTTTAGAATCAATCCATAAAAGGACACATTCAGCAACGATCAGACATTTTCCGAAGGAATGGACCTCTGTCAGCACTTGTCAGCTTGATTCTGCCAAGAAACATCAGTTCCATTGGATATTAACATTATTTTTTCTCCAGCAGGTCTTGGAATACCCTCCACAATGGAAGGAGAAGCTTCTTCACTTATCGTAGACAGTCCACGAACTGCTTTACAGATCGGAGGGGCTCCATCCACTTCATCAGCCATGAGTGGTGGGTTAAAGAATGCAGACTGTTGATTCTCAACCCCATCGCACGTATCCCCACTTCTTTCTGGCAGCACCATTCGCCGGTATGCATGACATCCTTTAATTGGAGGCTGATTTACAGGAGATGGACAAGTCTAGAACAAAGATCAAAAAATTATTCTCTTCAACCTAGTTACAGTGCATTTGGAAATCAAGGTACAAATTCATAACTCAATATTTCCCACATTTTGTGATCCAAGTTGGAGTAAATTTTTAAAATTTAGAAATTTTTACTTCTTTTTAAGTTCTTCCATAGAATTCAAATTATAAAAGTAGTCTTTTCTCTCAATATAGAAGAAATATTTTACAAATAATAATATATATTATTAACTAAATCTTTACAACTCTGAAAGATTAGTATTTTCAATGTGAAGAAGAATTACTTTCCTTTTTCATGAAGTTTTCTTTCTCATTGAATTACCTTATTTTGGGATCTTCCCAATATAATAAAAATTCCCTTCCCTTGAAAAATTCTGCATTTTGTAAAAGTTCAACTTGCATAGCACACTGTTCAACAACATCTTTCATAAGTATTCTGGATTCGACAATAATCTTTCACATTTTCCTGGTAGAAATTCACTGAGGTAAGCTTGGGAAAGTTTTTATCAAAGAATAAGGTATTGGTGGACATTTATCACCCATTAGCTTGCAGTCTGCAAACAACTTTTACTCTACAATATACAAATGCTTAAATAGATGAATATATATTTTATAGATAGATACCAAAATGCCCTGAAAATCCATTTTTTCCCATAAGGATACATTAAACAAATTTTCAAAGGAACTTTGAATCAGCTTCCAGTAAGATGAAGAATTGAAATTATGATGATGCTAGAAAAGACAGTCTTACATAGTAGTAATCAGAGAGATGTCTCAAATGAGCGTGGGTTCAATGCCAGGTGGATACAAAATTCTCCCATTGAAAGTAAAGTGTGGTGATTCAAAGTTAATTCATTTTCATATTTCGTACATTAACTTTATGCTTCATATATTCAAGAATTTCAAAGTTAATTAAATTTTCATTCATGACTATCCAGGAAGTCAAGATTGTTACAATATTATTAAAAACAGTTCTTAGATAGGGTCTTATTGCTTTTTTCCACAAAAAATTCCTCCTTATTTATTTGTATCTAATTTTGAAAATCCCTCTCTAGTTTCCATTCTATTTTTTAATAAATCCAAAACAATATTCATCAGACTATAATTCAAGCTTCCTTTTTCATTGCATATTCATGTATTGCTAAATAACTCAATTTGTTCATTGATCAACTTTGATATGAACTTAAGGTTTGACGTTCTGCATTCTTCAAACAAATTATTTGGAAGAATATACATGGCTCTCTAACATTGAGGGTCTTTTGGGAAATGGTCAATGGAATTTATAAAATATATTTCTTCCTCCTGTTCACTTACCAGGTTATGGATTTCTATCTTCTCAGGAAGTGCTTCATAAATATATTTAAATCACCTGATACTTTTTACATGGGAAAATGTCACCAATCTATGGTACGAAACTCTGAACCATTTGAAGGATGTCATTTCATATTACATTGCTAAAGCATCTCCTCTAACAATATTCAGAATTTCAAGAGGGTATGATTATTTGGAATTCCCCAAACATAGTGCAATATTCCCAATTTGAAATGTATGGTATAGTACTTAAAGCTCTCTGGCACCAACCAAGTATTTTTAAGGCCTGTTTACACAGTGCATTAACTTGTACAAGTTAATGCATGAATGTGTGAACCATCCAAAATTTATCGTTTAAACATACCAACTTGTACAAATACATGAACACATGAATGAAAATTAGAACATGTTCTATTTTGGTTCATGCATTTTGATGTCTCAGAGCCTCCTAGCGGTAGATTGCAGGAACGTCACTTTCAGCTAGCTTCTTCGAAGCGTTTACTTGAGACTTGGTGTTTATAAATATATTTTAACCTCAACTATGTTTGAAATATCCTCTCCTGTTTTGACTATTTTACTTCTTTGAGCCTCTTTCCTCCCCCCTTTATTGACTTGCAACACTTTGGACCTCGCTCCACTCTTTTTAACCCTGGCAATTTAAGGACATTTACATATAGACCCTGCAAACTGCCACTGGCACATGGCAGGGGGTGTGAAACACCAAACTCTTTATGTAAAATATAAGCCATTTAAGTGTAGCCACAGATATAAATACTACAACAGCAGCTATAGTACTCATCAAGATCCATGTTGGGACATTATGATATAAATGCACTAATAAAATCAACTCCTGATCAATTTATAGTCATAATTCCTTGGATCATAGTCCAAAACGTTCCAGGATTGAAAACAGGAGGGAGACGTCCCAAAAGTTGTGAAAGTTGAGAGCGAGAAAAAGGAGTCCAGAATGGTCAAAACACGAAAGTAGAGTTCAAGACATAAGAAACAACACATACGTAAACACACCATATCACCTAAGGAAGTTTGCTAAAAGTAATGTTTATGCTGTCTATCACCAGATATACACATGAAGAGCTAATATACAGAAAAAAACTAATGGAATATGTCCTAAATTACCTATTTCAAAATTGTTGATACAACTGAAACATGTAAATGATGCACTTTTAGAGGGAGAACAAAAACAGTCTTATGAAACACTTCCTAAAAAATGTGTGTAAACTTGTATGAAAACATGTACTATGTAAACGCTCATTCATGGATTTCGTTCACGTAAAAATACATGATTTCATACATGAAACGGTTCACACATTCATACATTAACTTGAACAAGTTGATGCACTATGTAGACAGGTCTATAGAGTAAAGATCAACTCTGCATATAAATTGTACTTAGGACTTCTGTTCACAAGCTGGTTTATACATTTCAATGTTTCTGGGAAGTGCCTCAAAAATTTTTCAAAAATCCACACTATGTATCCTTATGGGAAAAATTATACTTGGGATGTTGAGCTGGAATTAGCATGATAACTAGAACTGATTCCTAGGCTGAGTCAGTCAGTGCTCTCACATGAAAATACAAAGCTATGCAAGCAGCTTTTAGTCAAAAACTCATCTTTTGTATTTGTATAAGTATGGTTTATAGAGAAATGTTCTAGCTAATTGTTGAATTCAAATGAAGTTTATGGTTTTCGTAGATTTATTTTCTATTATTAATTAATTGTCTGTAAAATATAGCTATTTAAATTGTAAATTAATGCAGCTTTTGAAGTATTGTATTTAATAAATAGGGTTTTCAAACAGTAATGTTCTATTACTGTATGCATTGAATTTGGTGATATTGTTTGTGCTGTAGTAGAGTATATTGATGTTGCCACCTGGAAACTAAATGCAGTAGTATTGTAAATAATTATAGTAAAAAAGAGAAAGCAAGAGGTAGGATAGTAAATAATAAAAAAGAAATTAGACGATGATTGAGTAAATTTTTTAAACAAGCACTTAGTGGAATTATATGTTTTAATTCAGAGGAGTCCATTAAAAGACACTGAATGTATGAGAATTGTAAAAACCAAGTCTAAGAAATTGAGGCCAAAGTAATTATGACAACACTGAGAAATAGAAGCATCCATAAATCAACATTATATGTTGAATGTAGAATTTATTTTATATTCATATCCGATTTTTTAATGATTTGAAAAAATGCTATGAAATCGCCACTGTATTATGGAAGTATGAATCCTGTGGTCAGGTGACTCTCATGTATCGCATTAAGTTTAATACGATTTTATCAAGTTATTTTTTAGGTGTTCCATTTATATTTATTAATCCTGTTTCTTTAATGATGGATATTTTGGAGAGCAATTAATCTTGCTATTGACACAATAGATGGAATGAAACATAACATTGCACACCAATTTTCTGATCCATGCCAATGTTGCGAAAATTCATAACATATTTCAAAAACAAAGAAAAATTAATAATCATTTAGAAAAGCAATGGGTGGATTGATGGATACAATAAAGTCTGAAATAACCAGAAATTGACCTTGCAACAATGTTCAGCCTCTATCAACTGAACAAAGAACCAAATCAAATAATCTTTACTACTAAGAAACTGACATTTCCATGAAAAATTGCAAAACTGAACCAAAATTACTTAAGTCTAACCTTTAACTATTTCATTAAAAGACACTCATAATTTCATACAATTTTATACATAGAAAAGGCTGATATAGGAACATTGGAAGCCACCACAGAGCAATTAAAAGTAAGTTTGAAAACTACTTACAGCATCATAAGATGGAGAAGACAGGGCATTCTCAGGATTGTGTGGTCCGCATCCCTCTTCCAAAGGATGGAAAACACACAAAATTGTCCATGTTGGCACTAGATATTTTATCAAAACAAACACCGTGAACACAGCAGAGTAGAAAAACTGCGTGTGAGCAAATACAGCACTGCATCCAGTCTCATCTGTGCCAACTGAAAATACGTTTGGAAAGATTACAAAGGTAATTAATAGTAATAAAACAACTTTCTTCAGGATGTATATGGCAATCCACTTCCGTCAAGGTGATAAAATAATGGTTAAAACACATGCTCTGAATAGAATGCAATATCTCCAATGCTTTGGGCAGTGACTTCAAACTCCATGGAGGTATGAGAAAAACGCAAACTTCTCAGGTATTATTCATACATTGTTTCATCCTCTTCAATTCCAAAATCTTAAGAGAGGACTGCATTTTAAGAGAAAGGTTTCTTCTCCTTCAAGCAGTTGGAGATTTTGAAAAACTTAACAAATCGAAATGTCATCAATGAATTGCCTACCTCTTCATCCATCCTCTCCACCCCAACCCCTCATTTTAACTTATCTTTGCTTATACTTGATGACAAATCTGTGATTCAAAACCATTGTTATTTGTACTAAATATTGTGCTTGCAAAAATTTACCTTTCCCTTGTTTCTTAAAATGTTTTTCTTGCTTCAAACTGAAATGCATGCTTACAAAATCTCACTTACAATGCATCTTTAGTAGTACAACTAAGACAATGCAAAACTAATTCGATTGTTCTCTTTCTTTGCTTTGCAAACTCAGATACTGTAACTTGTCAAGGGTAATAATCTATGATTTTGAGGAGTTGTGCAAGATTTAAACAACAACTTTGCATGCAACATTAAGAAGTGGAACTGAAAATTAAGAAACCATGAATGAAATTTTCGTGATTCTCAGATTTTCTGCAATGATTGTAACAAATTCATAAAATGAGTCTTAGATAGAATGACTGATAATATTCTTCAACATCAATGAAAGAGTATTTCATTTTTTCACTTTCATTCCATACTGAACAGATAAACATAAGCTATTCCGAGAATAAGAATACATTATCTGAGAAGGGATTTGGGTATACTTCACTGAAGTTGAGCATAATTTAGCATTTTAAATGAATTAAAACACCAAAAATTTTATACAAGGCAAATATCATTCATCCTCATCACTGATATATAAATTCTCTTTCTAGTTCTGAAATGAATACTTAGTAGTAGTTGTAATATTGTTAAAAGTGCTTTGACACATGAGTCCCTAATCTAAAGCAATCCAGTTGGCTCTCTGGCAGTGCAAAATAATCCTTATCTTCAATTATCAACAAAAACAGAACAAGAGCAAACTGTGTATGTATCTTATGAATGATGAACTTCATCCCAGTTTTTTAATACCTCCACTTTTAGTACTACGAAACATATTCACTTCAGAATATTATTCCTCATAGGTAATCCTGTAATATTTGATATGGTTTCATTTGCAATAAAATAAAGGTAATAAAAATGAAATCATTACTACTAATTGAGCATTTATGTTACTCTGCGGAATGACATCTAAGTAAAATAAACTTGGGAAATACTTGGGAACTTTATACAAAAATATTATATTCAATCAATTCCCATCAACAGTCATATACAACAAAATTTTTTCCAATTAGGTATTAAATATTCTTGTGGAAGATTCTAATGAATCCATATTAAAGTCATACTATTCCACAAAGTACAGCCAACACATTCATTTCAATAAAAATTATTTACAGATGACACTCCCACCTGATTGTTTCAGAGGATGTAATGCAAAAATTTCAAAGAAATTAATAACAGTCCATTTTCCAATGTTATCAGCAGATGATTCCGTTGATGATGGATTTCGACTCTGGAGGTAGTTTCAAACTGTTTTCAAATAAGAGAACACGTAATCTGGAGGAAATCATATGACATATTAATTTGAATACTTGATAATTCAGTTCCATTAATGGATATACGAGGGACGTCTGAAAAGTTTCTGACCCCAGATTTTTTAGAAATCTTCAGAAAATTTTTAGAAAACATGTCGAGAAATGGAGAAAAGTCGGAAACTTTTCGGACCAACCATGTAGATAATAGTGTTTTACCTTTCGGTAGGTTCATTCCCAATTTAATTCCTTCTCCTTCAATTCCTGGTAACTTATCCCACCCCTTAATTTGTCTGACAACTTCTGTCTTTGTCTTCCCCTCTGTCTTTTCCCTAGCATTCTTCCCTCGATCACTTTCTTTAATAATCCATCTCCTCTCAATACTTGACCCACCCATTTCTTTTGTTGATTTCTAATTAGTTCAATCATTACCCTTTTCTCTCCAACCATCTCTAGAACTTCCTCGTTTGTTTTTCTATCGACCCAACTTACTTTCTCCATTCTACACCATACCAGCATCTCAAAAGCCTCTAATCTTTTGACATCCTCTTTTCTTAACATCCACGTTTCAGTACGTCCCGTACAGCATTACAAGGATTTTACCAATCTCTTCCTGATTCCTTTATCAAGTCCCTTTGTCATCAATTGGATAGATTTGGCCAAATTTTAAGGTAGGATCAGGGGAATATTGGTTCACATAAAATTTTGCATTTTGATAAGAGCTTTTCTCTGTCACTTCATTTCTTCCTAGCTTAGTTCTTCATTAGTACAAACTGTTCCAATAATCTTAAAATGAACCATGTTTGGGAATGTGATCAAACTATACTCACCTAATTTCATTACAGCATCATAGATAACTGAGACTAAAGCCGAGAGCTCATAAGCTGCAACAATTATCCAAAAATCTCTCTTGTGAGCAGTCATCTTGACATTTTCAATTGGAGAGACAGACTTAATTCTCTTAGTAACACATACACCAGCTATCATAAAGAGCTGCACAACTACAAAATCTGCTGAAGACAGCATCAGCCAATAGGGGCCTAAATATAAAAAAATAAACATAAATTAAGGATTATAATAGCCTCACTTAAGTAGCAGCAAGGAAAACAAAGACAGATAATAACTGGATGTATAATAAATAATGTTTGTCATAAAGACTTCACTGCAATTTTCATTAATTTACAGAAAAAGAGATTGCTTGGATTCATGCCAAAAAATGACTAAACCATTTAGACCTTTATTCTTCATACTTGTACTGTAAATGAGACGAAGTGAGATATCTGAAGAAACTGATGTTGAAAAAGCCACGAAATACCTGAATTTAATTTAAGTGAGTATAATACTAGCTAGAATGACAGCTAAGTTGAACTTCAAAAGCAGTTACTTACGGAGACATTCAGTCCAGCTGCCAGATACATCCACCATACCCATGAGAGCAACAGTGGTACAGTAAAGAATATACAAGCAAATTACAGGATTAATCACATGCTGCACGAGCATTTCCCGATGGAACAGTCGTGCCGACAATGACCAGTGAAAGTGACATATGATTATCAGTTGCAGCAAACGGAGATAGGTAGCAGTGAATTCCAACTGTGGATATTTGCTTCCGATCATGAATGTGGTTCCGCTAAAACAAAATCATTAAAACGAAAAAGAATCAGGAAACATTGTAAGCATTGAGTACTAGTAAGGGTTTCGACCCCTAAAAAGAACGTGAAAATTAACTTTTGTCATTCAACTTACCAAACCATGCATTCCACCGCCGATACGTAAAATATTGCATAGTGATGAACTTGTGGGTATCGCTGAATATGATATTTTACAATTTTCAAAATGACTAGTATAAGAGTAATTATCACAGCTGCAAGCAACAAGCTTGTTCTCACACAAGCTATGACATCGAATGTGTCAAAACAACTCTTTTTAACAACATCTAAGGTCTCGTTTCCGAATTTCCGCCCTCTCATTGACATGTTGATTTGTTTTGTAAATTTGGGAGTGTATGCTTAGGCTGAAAAAAGTCATCGTATGATAAATAATCACCTAAAAATTAAATTTACATCTGCAAATAATATATTAAGTGATTTATAATTTATTTTTCTTAGATTGTAATACTATAACACTCATTAGATGATTTATTTTTGTTTAGATATCCAATTATGCTAGTATCAACAAAGAACATTTGGTAAGTGATTCATGAATTGGACACAAGATACCTACGTTACTGGAAGGGGCGAGCCTTAAGTATAAGAAAAGGATATTCGTTCAATCGCCATCACTAGGTATCCATTAGAATCTAGCGAATTAAAATAACCTTAATAAGGTTAACGTCCAGCCTGTTACTTAACCTAACAGTCAACGACAGATTTTTAACGTTAGGGTGACCAACTTAAGAGAAGTTTCTACGGAAATGGCATCTGTGTCAGAGAAAACTTTCGTGAGCGGTCGTATTTATTATGTTGGTCACATTAACGAGTTGAGAAAACCAACCACGGCCACCACTACCGCAGTAGGACCTCTATGCAAAGCTGGTAATGGTTGAATGCTAGGATAAAATAGAAAGTTGAGGCTAGGGTCGTTATTGTTTTATGATTACAGAATTTATTTTATATTCATGTTAGCTAAGCCAACTCTTTGCTAGCGAATGAGATGTCTGTAGAAAAGTCCTCAGCCGATGGCGGATGATTTTAAAGTTTTATAACTCAGGCTTAGTAAAATTGGCAAGTGAGTTATTCATGAAAATAATTCGAGGCTCATTATCAGTCTCTCATCGGAGCACGGCATTGAGAGATATACCATTGGAATGATAAAGGAAAAAGGGCTACTTGGGTTATTATTAGAAATTGTTTCTATTACGCAAGAGTCCATCATTATACATCGATTAAATATTAGCTGTCAGCAAATTTTGTGATCTTAGATCTCTTAGTTCAAAGATCCAAAGAGCTTTCGCTATTTCTACCATATATTCCTGTTTCTCTTTTTAAAGAATGCATTATACTCTTACATTTCACTTTATTATCACATTACAGATCAGCCGCGTCCGAACGAATTTTACAGTACAAAATCCAATCGACAGTTTCAAATTCCTGTAGGTATTAAAGATAAAGAGAATAAATCGAAAATACGTGCAAAAACTATTTCCAGTGGCTGATAATTATAATTCTAAAATAGAAATTAAATTCAGAGTTAGCATCGATCAAAGAAAATGATCGAATTAGTCGATTATAATATCATTCTCTACACTGTTCAAAAGATTGCTAAATCTATAAATAATAGATTTAGTAGAAACATCTTTATCCATAGTGTCTTACAATCTCGCTAACACCTAATGATGACGATAAGAATCATAAAGGAAAGTAATAAGGGTTCAGGCAAAATAAAACATTACAAACAAGAAGAAACGTCATATGTTACGGGATATATTGCCTCCAGATATGTATTCAGCGGTGTAGATTTCTGGTTAATAATATATGCATAATATATGCAATGACTGTATGTTGACACAACATATTTTCAAAAAGAATCCTAAGTGATTTAGAAAATGTATTTTTTTGTCTATTGTATTGTTAAATGAAAGTCCCCTCCCCCGTTCTTAGCAGGTTTTTCTAGATCATGAGATGAGGAAACATTTCAGACTAGAAAAACTAACCAAAGTTGAAAATTGTTTAGTAAGTTTCACATAAATTTCGTTAAAAAGCTTATAAATAGGTTTTCTTAAGATGTCAGAAATGATTAAAAGAGACCAAGTTATAACTAAAGCAGTGTTTTGGGGTAACAATAGAATTCTAGAATCGAATAATTGCTCAGGATAGAAGTTTAAGAAACATCATTCCAATAACTCAAAGAACAATATATCGTAGTTAATACGATCCAATGAATCATGTTGTAAACATAAATCTGTCTATCGAATGTCTTATCTTGTTCAAGCCAATGTTGCCTCTCCAACGCTAACGATATATCGAAGTACGCGCTGCCTGCTGCCTACGTTACAGTATTTGAATGGCTGATGGTTCGAAGAAGTGATCATCGCTGAAAAGCGGCCGACGTGATGCCGCATAGTTTAAGGTTTTTCCCTATTTCTAACAAAAGCTCAGCAAATGGTATTCATTTCATGATCAGAGTAGCTGCTATTCATAATGTATTTTTCTTCTCTCTTAACAAATAGAAACAAGTAAGCCGTCAGATCCTAAGTAATGTTTATTTTCGTTTCAGTGTAAAATTTAAATCCATATAGCTTCGCTGTATAGTAAATCAAGAGAGACCGTTGATAGTGTAATAAAGAAAAGGAATCGAAATGTATTTCGATTTTCCCACTCTGTTATTATATGCCACCGCATCATTGCTGTTATTAATTGCACTTGTAAGTTTCTAAAGCTAAAGCTGAAATCTTGCGTTCAGCACAATCAATTGCTTTATAATCTGTTATTAACCTTATTCCAGTTCTGTGCAATACTATGTATGGTAACTACACCCTATCCTGTTATAATGCGAATGGAAGAAGAAAAATTCTTTAATGATCCTGTCTCCAAGGAGAAGAGTAAATTCCCCTCCTTGGACGAACCATGGAGTGTACATCTTTCAGTAATAATACCGGCATATAACGAAGAAAAAAGACGTAAGAGATGTATCTAATTTAGTCGTAATAGAAAAAATTTCAAGGATTTGTGTGTTACGCATGATTACTTACATTTTCAGTTCCACCAATGCTTAAGGAATGCTTATCATTCCTTTCTGCACGGGAACCCAATTTTTGTTATGAACTGATTGTTGTGAGCGATGGAAGTTCCGATGGGACAGTGAAAGTGGCTTCATCTTCAGGAAATCCTCACATCCGGACATTGGACCTTAAGCAAAATCGTGGAAAGGGTGGTGCTGTTCGCCTAGTAAGTAGAATCGTTTTATCAGAGTTTAATATTCGAAGTATGTATTTCTATCATTCAGTCATGTTTTATTATTAAAATAGAATCTCTTATTTCGGTGCTTTTATTTCTAAGAAGTTAACGAAATCTTACTGATAATTAAGTTTATTTAGGAAGCTATTGTATTCGGTGTAATAATGATGGACTGGCCTGCTAATTTCCCCTTGCTTAAACATTGATTTTATTTAAGCAGATCTAATGATTTAGAAAATAATGCAAGAACTTGATAAAGTTCTACAAAAATTTTTGTAGAACATTACCAAGCTATTGCATTATTTCCTGTAATGGAGTTCTATCAAGTAACTGCTACCTCTATAGATTATCTAATGATTCAGGTTCTAAGAAATTGTACTTTAACATCAAAGGACGTCCAACCTTCTGCAAGTGCTTGCTCTCGTTATAATTAAAATTTACCCAAGAAGCAGGATTTTGTTTCATCATTGAGATATGTTAATTTAAGATTTCCAACAAATATTTTGATGTTGTTTTGCAAGAATGAAGTAATTCAATGTAGATGTATTCGAAAATATTCTATAGTGATATTATCTGGATATGTCCTACTTCTTCACCCAATTACCAGAAGTTTATAGTTTCTCTTATAACCAGTGAAATGTATCGTGATAGTAATTTTCTTCCTGTATGATCTGAGAAAATAATATTTCTATTCTTATTACTTGTATTAGGTCTATTCTAGAATTTTTGCCATGTACATGTCATGCAGTAAAACACCATTTGAAGATTCAGAAATTCACCTGTTATTGAGACAAATAATATGTTAAATTGAATTACTAAATCAATCGATGACCATAGGATTCTTTTATTGAATTACAGTATGACATCCTAGCCACAATTTTGGACTAATGCAATTTCCTTTTTTCTTTCAGGGTGTGGAAAGTTCACGAGGAGCTGTAATTTTGTTTGCAGATGCTGATGGAGCTACTTTGTTCTCAGATTTAACCAAACTTGAAGCCAGTCTACAGGAACTTGTTAAAGGTAAACATTTCATTTTTTGCCATGGTTTGGTATCTGAGATTCTTGAACCATATGAATATGTTATAATATTGACCAGTAACTGCTGTTAAATTTCATAATCTAAACTTGTTTTCCATTCTGGTATATCATTCGTATTACTTGATGAATTTTTCATTTGTCTTTTGGTGTTGCATAGAGAAAAATGTTTGTCTATTCATGGTTGGGCTGATATGAAATCTGCTGAGGTATGAGTAATGCTAAAAACAGTGCTACCATGACTTAGCAGATGCTTAACATACCAACTTTTTTGGTGTCCTTTGATGAGATACAGACTTAATTTTGACATAAAAACCATGGTGCTTTGATAATCCCAAGCTCTGTAGAATATATGCACAAGCATATGTAGATGACCATCCATTCCCTGTTACAACTCTTTGTCTGATCTGATAAAATTTACAATTTACAGAATTTGAAAAAAATTTATGAGCATCACCTTAAATCTTTCTCTAGTAGAAAATCAAAAAAGGTGTGATCCCTTTGATATTTTCTTTGCTAAAGACGAAGAAGTTAGCTCTTACAGAGAGGGAGCCTGAGAGTGAGTTTCTCCTCTCACTAGACATATCTTGTGTTTATTTTACGCACATTTTTTAAGCCGATTATATGCATGAAATCATGCAGAAAAGGTTTAAAATATGTAAAACTAAGAATCTTATGAATAAAAATAATTGTATTATTGTATACTAACTTTTTCAAATATTGCAAGTAAAAACTGATTGATTTACGATAAGATTCTTAGAGGATTTAGAGATAGAAATTCCTGCCTGGAATGAATTTAGTTTGTAGAATAGCTATTATAGTACTGTAATGGGATTTGACCACTTTTTGAGCATGTGGTATTGAGTGTTATCAAAATTGCAATTGATAGGGTATTTTTCTACATTAACATGCCTGTTTTTCATTCATTGAATTCTGGTTCAACAAGAGAAAAACTGGCAAACAACCTCATACTTCATCTTGCTTAGTGAGCTTCATTCCATATGCTGAGATATTTTAAGATAATGATGATGATGTAGAGGACCTAACCACCCATTTGATTGGAAAAACAGACTGTTGTATTGATCTTATTCTACTTTTTTATCACATGAAATTCTCTTTTTTGTATGAGACACCTAATTAAATATCTGAAAGATTCCTGTATTTGCCAGTATCAATATTATTATTGTGGCACATCATGATCATGGCATAGATAATTGAGGTAGTCTCCCCTTGCCTTCCTCAACAGTGTTTTTAATGTGATGCCATCACTCATATAAGCTGCCCCACTGGGCCTTTGCAGCCGCCTCACTTAGGTACAGACACTGTGTGGACTACTTTTTGTCAGACCTATTGACCTTTCTGGCATAGGAATGCACAAGCCCTTCCACCATGTCAAGCTGTAGTCCATAGAAGGGGATCCAAAGGACAAAATGAAACAAATATCCTTAAAGAAAAATTACCTTAGGCTGTCCTAACTTAGAAATATTGTTGTAAAACCACTTTAATGGTTGTCCTTAAGGAAAAGCTTAATTACCTTTTATGCTTAAAAGTTGGATGATATGAAATAGAAAATTACTGTTGAGCATAAAAATTATTCAGATTGAAGTTATTATTTGGCCAGTTTTAGGCTAAGTTCACCCTAAGGCAATATGCGATGTATTGTAAGTGATTCATTATACACTTTAGCCTTGTATTACTGGTACATTAGGAGGATACCATTTGGGAGATACAAAGAACTTTGGTCTCAGATTCAGTCAGTCAAGTTATGAGGAAGGATTCACAAAATGTCTTCTCTCCTGTCTCCCATGTTCACAAGCATGATGATCACAGGCAATGAGTTGTATGAAATATCGCTTCCTTCTAAACAGAGTGCTATACATCCTCAGTGTGAATGCTGCTTTAGGAATCCAATGTAAAATAACACATAGTTATTATTGTCTTTCGTTCAGAAAAATGTAAGAATTTGGGTGATAGGTTTCCTTTCTGAGCTATTTTAAAAAATTTTATCATATTCAGAGTTTCTTAATTTGTCTTTTATAGCTTATTGTTAAATCTCAAATCATTATCATAGAGGTATTTCACTAAATGACAACTCCTTTTATGTTTAAGTAAAAGTTCTTTGCGTATAATGCAAATTTTCTATCACTTTTTTGCTTAGGTGATTACATGACTGATCCATCCAAGGTTGCAGATAGTTTAGCTGTTGTTTGTGGTTCTCGGGCACATTTGGAGGCAGAATCTGTTGCAAATCGGTCATTTTTCCGCACCTTCCTCATGTGGGGATTCCATCTCTTGGTGAAAACCTTTGGAGTCCGTGATGTTGCAGACACTCAATGTGGATTCAAACTCTTTACTCGGAGAACTGCTCGTCTCATATTTAGATCCCTTCATGTTGAACGATGGTTTGTATCTTTCATATTTTAATGCTTCATTAGCAAATGATTCTGTAGCAAATATTTGCTCTCTTCTAGAGATTCTTGTGAACATTTATTCAAAATAACAATAATTTTACTATTGGAAGTGGTTTTACTATTGAAGTAAGTATTTCTAGTTCTTTCTTCACTAGTAAAAGTAAGTATTTTTACTAGTGAAGAAAGCTAACTTCATAACATTGAATAGACGTGTATTTCTAATCACTTCTTTTTGGAATGAATGAATGTTCTGTTTATTACTAAAAATCTATCATGGTATTCTTCTCTTCCATTAATTTATTCATTCCATGGTATTATAAATTCCTTTTAATCCTATAATTAGCTGCAAAATAGAGTTTTAAATGGAATACCAATCAGAAATAACTTTTAAACATTGCATTACCTCTGACTGTATCAGGCCCAATTATTTTTACTAAACATATTTGATAATATTCTCTTGATCAAAGGCAAAATAATATTTTAGTTGTGATCATTTCACAGGGCTTTTGATGTTGAGTTACTTTATATAGCCAAACGACTGAAAATACCTATTGCAGAAATTGCAGTAAACTGGACTGAAATTGAAGGTGGGTTCTATAGACAATTGCTTTATAAATTTTCAATTTATGTTTTTGCTAAAACTGAAATACTTTTCAGGGTCAAAAATCGTCCCCATATTCAGTTGGATGCAGATGGGCAGAGATTTGTTTTTGATATGGTTAAGGTATAGATTGGGAGCTTGGAAGTTGCGGACCAAAGTAGACTGAAGATTTTTCTACATTTTAAATGTCTTTCAAGTACCATTTTTTATTTTATGCATTTATGGGCTATGCATTAAATTATGTTTGATTCTTAAATTTTTCTTTTTCATGGAAACCATGAATTTTATTTTCTCTGTTATTGAGAGCAGCTTTAAGTTGCTCTGTTCTATTTTTTAATAAAAATCTATACATTCTCACTGTATTTTGTAAATATTAAAGAATTTTTAATCTCTTCTAAGCTGCTTATTATTCAAAATAACATAATTGCAGAATTTGTGCAAATTTTAGTTTTAAAATTGCTTCTGAGCTGAGGTCATTTTACACCTTTGGGGTTCCACTGGGAATCAAACCAAAGATGAACATACCGAAACCTATGTGGGATTCAATGATAAATATTTATATTGGACTTCTCCCAGTATCTTTGGTGCATAAAATGGCAGTTAGTTTGAATTGATGAGGTGATTTTATTTTTCATTTTAGAAACTACCATTGCTTTGGGTTTCTTCACTTATTTTCAATGGCCATGTTGCCAAAGCTGTGGCAGGATTTTTTTGGGTTATCTTAATATATGTTCGGCTGATTCTGCCAGGGCTGCAGTATCGTTTTCAAACCTAATACATTGAATCTTTTTTAACATTTATCTCCATACCATCAGTCTTCTTCATTATCTCTGTAGCCTTTAAAAGTTGAATAGATGTGGTGAAAAGGAGGAACACATCATTGTCTTACTCCCTTTCCATGTTTTGCTTCTTTCTCGTATACCATTACTTTAATTAGATTGCTATGGCTCTGGTAGAACTGAAATATAAGCCTCCTGCTACATATATGCTATATGTAAAAGGGAAATATGACCGAATATCAATAAATCATGCATTCAATTGCTTTTGGTATCATAACAGTTTTGTTATTTTCTAACTCTTTGGCTATCTCCTTGTTTCCCTCCTCATTACATCCCAACACTATTTTAAAGAGCCTCTCTTTTATTCTATTTGCAAAGTTTCTTAATATCTCAGCTGATTCATTATCCACGTGTGTTGTCTTTCCAACGTGTAACTCTTGAAGGACATGCTCAAATTCTCTTCTTAATTTATGTCCCACTTTCTGTTCTTGATATTTCTCAACTTGCAGTATTATTTCCTCTTTTCATGGTATAGCTCCTCATTCCTACATTCACACACTACTTCATTATCCACTAAGAACCTCCCCGCTGTCATTAATCACCATGAACCTTATTCTTGGCTAATATTGCAGAGCTTTAATTTTCCTCAACACTAGATCTTGTTTTCCGGCTTGGATATGCTCTTCTGTCTCCTTTATCTGTGCTTATGTCCTTCTCTGCATGTGTCTATTATCTTATTTTTTTATTCTCTTGCATTCTTCCATATCCATCTTTGTCCTCTTTTCAATTACACTTAAAATTTTCCTTAAAAGTTAAAAGTTTCCAAACTTCAAGTTTTTTCCAAGCAAAGACTTAATCCACCACTCTTGATATTCCATGTTTGATTTCATTCCACTTCTCAGCTATTTCAGTTGAATTTTCATTCTCCTTCATTTTTTACTTATTCTTAACTGCTCTTTTAATTTACTTAAGTTATAGGTTGCACTTTGCCATGAATAATTTATGATCACTGTCAACATACATATACCTAGGTAACTGGCTGGAAAATATTTCATTCCTGAACTATTGTTTTACAATGATGTAATCAGTTTGATACCTTTTTATTTTTCTTGGTGTTTCCCAAGTATACTTTCCTCTCGGGGGTACCTCAAGCAATGTATTTGTGATGACATTGATGCTTTGTTCCCAGAATTCCAGCAGCTATCCTTTATCATTGATTTTTCCTTGACTAAATTTCCTGTGGTTTCCATGTCATTGCATTATAACAGAATTAAAATCTCACATTATAAAAGGAGAAGTGCACGTGATGGCATACATCCAGAAAAATTGCCTGACCTTGCCCAAAATGAAATCCACGAAACGTTATTTTTTCTCGAGACCAAAGAACTGCATTGATCAGCAAATCACATGCACTATAATTCTAAGTCCTTGCCCACAAAGTCTCCCATATAGCTTGAGAAAAATGTTCTAGCAGGATAGCTCAATGGACAGAACACCCAACTGGGAGACCCAACCCAACCCGCAATTGGGAGACCCAGGTTCGATTCTCAGTCCCGTTGGACTTATTCGAAGTCTATTCTTCCTTGGGAATCTCACATTATGATTATGTTATTTTTGTCCTTTGCCATACTGATCAACTCATCAATATCCACATAATCCTTTCTAAAATCTCATCCTCTTATGAACTTTATGTTGAGAAGTATTGATGCATAATTGCATATGTTGTAATTGATTGATGACTGTGAAAGTAAATAAAGTCTCATTCAACTACCTTTTGTCTTTCGCTCCTCTCAGTGGTTTTCTTAAGACATATCTGAATAGCATATGCTAATGATTCACTATTTTTTCTTGAGACCAAAGAACTGTAATAATCAGCAAATCACATGCACTATGATTCAAGGACATTTTGATAATTTTATAGTAGTTTAAGATAGTATTAGTGCTTAAAACGTTATTTAGTTGACAAAATGAGTAAATAAAAAATTTATTTTTATAGCATTCAAGTAGCTTTTAAAGAGATTGTTTAAATTAAAATATGAATAGATAGGAAAGAGTGAGTTTCTGACAGAAGAGAAAAAAGATATGAAGTGGCTTAACTGGACATCGTGAAGAGGTGTAAGGAGGAAAATAGATCACATCTGTGGATTTGTGAAGATGAGTCTCTATCCTTGGTATGTCTTTGGGTAGGAATCTTAACATAGTTACTTAAAGTAAGTTTCGTTTTCCGTTACTATAACCGATCATTATAAAAAGAGAAAAAATGGGAATTTGCGAAGTATTAGAATATATTAGCTTGTTATCCTTAAGTTTATTCCATTCTTTTCCATACTCATCATGTCCACCTTCAAGGAAACGAAATTACTTGAGTGTACGCCTCTTTATTAATTTTTTGAGCTTGGAAGAAACCTCTTTTTGCTTATCGATGTGCTTTTCCTCTCCATTCGTTGACGGGATAGAGAAAATTCAATTGTAATTATCGTCATTTTTTTAAAGAAAAAGAAGATCTGGTTGATGGTCACTGGAATTTTTCAGGGAATATTTTAATTCATTAACTATAATCATTTAATATATTCACTTCAATAACTTTTGTGCAGCTAATTTATTATTAATCAAACAAGAAGGAAATATAGGAATGCAGGCGACAACACAAGTTACTCATTACTCGAAGTAATCGGTCGAATATTTATAAAATGAAAGAAGATCAGCAAGAAGCGAAGATGTATTTCACAGAAGAATCAATGGGTTTTATCTACCGAGTTATTTAGAGAGACAGGATCAAGTTTAAGAAGTTGTGCGCACATTTGTAGTGGAAAAGGAAGATCCTTACTCTTTACTAACAGCATCGCGATGTGAAAACATGTATTTTCTTGTGGCAACAACCTGTGCTCCGATCGGTGATGGCTATAATGCAACGATGAATACGCTAATATCCGTGGAATAATAAAGGATCTGCGAGTTAAATGGTTTCTCCTAATTAGTGTGTTACCTCGCCATTTTCGCTGTTTATAATTAGCAAGTTAATTATTGATTAAAACATTTTAACGCCAAACTTTTCGTAATTAATTGTATTTACCTAATAGTGCCTGAGATCTAAATAAAATATCACTATGTATGTGGAAGCACAAAACTTTGTGAGCCCGCGAAACAAGAAAATGAGCAATAGAGGGTCCTCTGCCTACTAAAGTTAACGAACCACTGTACTGAAATATCTTCAGGCCTTGTGTTCAAAGATAAGAAAATGAAATCCAGATTGATCGTAATTTACTAATTTCATGCATTGCACAATTTCATTGCCATTGCACATTGCTCTGGGGAATCGATGACTGAACGGATTCACGAAATGGACATTTCGTAAAACAATTAATCAAGAATTGTCATTAAGTTGGAAAGTATGAGATCTTAAGCTTTCTAGTCCCAATTAAAGTATGGACTGGTGTCTGAAACATTTTGGTTTTGTTGTCATAATTCTTACCAACATTCTTCTTTGTTCGTTCTGTCCTTGGACAGGTTTCAACTTTCAAACTGTTCAAACTTTTGCCTCCACAGCATTCTACCTTGGGTATCTCTCTTCGTCTCGAAATATTTCCTTCCTTTTTTGATGTCTGTTAGCATTCCATAACAACATTATTGATTAATTTTTTGATATTGGCTGTAGATCATTTGCCTCGAATTTCTAGTTATTAAATAAATCAAATGAACTGTTACCTCTAGTCTTAACAATGGAATGTTTTCATGTTATGTCAATATTCATTACTTCTTATTATTAGTTACTTGTAGATATCTGTTTAGAATTTATTTTATTTGTATCATTAAGTTGCCATGGAGGTTAGTCTCAAATCTTTAGTTATGAATTTAAATTCATCTATTGCTCATACGTTTTGCAGAACATGTTAAGAATGAACAATGAATACCTATTTAACAACCTACAAGAAATCATATCTTCCTCATTCGGTGAAACGGTAAAATTTTACTTATTCTTAATAAATATGATAGTAATTGTAATTATTTAGAGTTGAGCTTAATTCAAGCTACCTCCACTAATAACAATAATAATCAATGTTATAGTCATAATTTTTTAAATGAAATTAAGAGATTCCAAGTTTTTATTGTCTGATATCATATAAGAAGCAATAAATGAAATAACTAATCATATCAAAATACCATATATAGAACTGAAATAATTAAGCCAAAGTCTCAGTATCCACTGGAACATGAAGATCCATTATTATTACCTTGTGAAATTTCTGAGCAACCAGATCCATCGAAGCATCAAACTCCTCAACAGTTTTTGGAAAGAGTAATGTAATTAGTAATGAATAATTCAAACTTATCTTTATGCTTACTGTAGCAGTAATATTATTAATTTACGAGAGAAAGCATTTCCACCATGGCATAATTCTTTTTAAATACAAGTAAGACAAATGAAATACATGGGTGGTCTGAAAAGTTTCCGACATTTTGTCATTTTACGACATGTTTTCTGAAGAATTAGATAAATGTTTATTCATATTTATTAAGATTTCATTAAGTTATCTTACTCTTATAATCAAAATTACTATGTTTTCTTTGTACTCGGTTTTCCGAATTTGTTGCTCTTTCACAGTCCATGAAAAATTATCATATCACCAGCAACTATTCTTTTTCATAAAATCTTTTGATATGATTTATAAATAATTCATACGTATGATATATTAGGATTGATATGTATCATGTACAATATTGTTGCCTTATTTTGTAATAGTTTTTGTATCTCAAATATATACATTCATACATTTGGTGATATTTAATTTAAAGGTTTTGAAGGAATATCCAAATCTTAAGCGTACATTGCAGCTGGGAATACCTAATTATGATGAAATTCATCAAGATAAAAAGGATCGATGCAGAAGTGTTTATTTCCGTGACTACTGCAAACCAGGTGCTTGAGATAATTAATATTAATAATTAATAGTTACAAAAACAAAATATATAAAAATTCCTGTAGTTTTCTTCTTTTTTCCAATGCTATTAGTAAATCTTGGTGCTCCATTCATATTAAAAGCAATATTCTATTTGCCTAAAGAAATTTAATTAAAATATGATAACATAAGTGGAATCATTTCATGTACATTATTTGTTAATGTGGTTGGAAAAAATAATAGTAGTTTTTCTAAGAAAGAAATGACTCTCATGAAATATATTTGATTGCCAAATTCAGGATCTGAGATTGTATCAGCAACTACCTTGAGAAAACAAAGAATCAAAATTCCAGAAGGCACTAAAATTCCTGAAACTACATATAAGGCTTCCTACAGAAATTCAAGAAATGCTACAGCTTTAGGTTTGAACAAAAAGCCCCCTAAATTTGTGAAACCTCACGATAATTTGCCATATGATGGTAAGTACTCCTTTCTGTGTTTATTTATGAAATTATTGGAATAAAACAACAACTTCATTCCATAGTTTGTAATTAAAAGTCAATGTTTACCAATTTTCATAAGTTTGAAAAAATATTATTCTACACTAGGGATGACAAATCTTAAGTGCCCAATGTAATAAAAAGTTATGTTATTGTATCCTGTTTTCAAAAACTCAAGACAGAACAGATTGATTAACTATAAAATATAATGGAAAACTGAGAAACAAACTCAAGTAGAGAGTGAATTAGTCAAGATACCACTGTATATTTATAGAATCCTTTTCAGGATAATAAGACTTTGCTTTATCTTTTACAGTCCAAGTGAAAATAGCTATAGCTCTTCCTACTGGCAAAAGTGAATATCAAGATTCTATATGCAATACGGGAGAAATAATTATAGAAGATAATCTTCTGTGGAGGCATTAACTTAGGGGACATATTAGCTAAAATTAGGGCGTTCTCAATTTTTCATAAATTAGTAATAAAAATGCAAAATTAAAAAATACAGAAAAAAATTAGATATTATATGCTTCATTTTCACTTCTGAGTAAAAATGACAAAATGTTATTGGGGCAACAGCAAATCAAGAAGTTAGAAATTCGATTGAGAAAAAATTAAAGATGAATCTTAGAACTGCACATATGGATAAATTTAGGAGGCCATCTTCAACTTTAAACAGGTAAGCAAAGTAAATTAAGTTTTGTAGCATTTTTGGAGTAATAATGAATTCTAATAATAACAGCAAAAATAAATTCATGACATCAACTCTTCATTTAATCAGAATTAAAGTGCATATCTTCCGAATATTCTTGGTGAAATTGTTTGAAAATGAGTGTCTCATTGAATACCATTTCATTAGTAACTATTGATCACAGGCTGAAAAGAGCAGTATACTGATTGATTCTTGGAATCCACAGGCATATCAAACCCTAGAATCAGGAATTAGACCGTGGAACATTAATAAATGTATACAAATTGGTGGCAATATTTATAAGACCACAGATATGTGAGGGCAACACACTAATTTTTGCTGATTCTTGTTCTAGGAGTTCTATGACTAAGACATCTTTCTTTAAATATAATTGGTTGTAACACTTTTCTGAAAACTAATTTAAATTATGGGTCTGAAGGAAGGAATGAATGAATATTCTCAATCTATCTAAACCAAAAAAAGTTTTCATTTATGAATAGAAAGTTAGGGAGATTCTGGAACACTTTTTCTAATTGTCAAATATGGAATGAAAGTCACTCAATTTGCTCTTCATTATGGAAACCATTAATATTGAGAATTTTCTAAGTATACGAGTGTATGTAAAGGATTTTGGAATTCCAGAAGAGATGGCAACCCCATTTTATATTGTAATTTTACAAGAAATTGTCTATGTATTGTAATACATAATTAGATTTCAATTTGAAACAGTACATAAGTTTCATAAACATTTAATTATCATGTGAAATTAATTTTCTTTAGGGCAAATGAGAAGTGCTGCAACTGCTATGCTCAATCATCACCAATGACTTACAAAGCACATAAGAAAGACAACAACGATTTGTATAGGCAATCATCAGTAAAGTACGATTCACGTGATGGAAATCATGATTATACCAACATTGCCAAGCTGTACAATAACTTTCATTGCTATTGCCAGCAATGTATGAAAAACTGTGGCACTAAATGGAAAGTATGTTTGGAATACAATTTCCTAAGTTAAACTTTTAAATCTTTCCTTCCCTACTGTCTCATTTTTTTGCAAATTAGTTACTGCACTACTTATAATTGAAACTTCAAGTATACTAAAAATATTTATGATTTGACATGATGAGGAAAGATTTTGATAGTGTTTTTTGGGTAATGGTTTGTTTCTTTGGAATTAATGATTGTAGTAATTAAAAATTGTAATAATTAAAAATTACAAATGTTTCAATCACTCTTGACATTTAAGGGTATAAAATGTCATCATCATGGAGTTTTTAACTTTCTAGATTCAGCAGCATTATCCTATCTCATGCACAACAAGAGAGTTGGATAATTTATGCGAAATGATGGCACAAAAGAACAGATTCAAGACAACATATCAAGATAGCTATGACAAAAAATGTGAGGGTTATACATTATTTTAATATTTCAAGAAATAATAAGGTTACCAATAATTTAAAAATGTTTATAAGTGTCATGCGATAAGTGCTGAAAGGATTACTCTTGAAATTAGAAAATAATATTTAATTTTGCTATCTCACTACTTCTAAATTATCCTTTTATCTACATGAAGAGTAGAATTCTTCCCATTTTTGGCTATCTAATTTTCACATTCATTCACAAAATCAAATATCATTTGAAAATTATGTATTAATATTTTATTTAAATAAATGAGGAAAATACTGTAAACAGAACTGTTTATGAAATTAATAATTTTCCAATTTCAAATACTAAAATCATAATTAAACTTTAAGCTATTGGAAAATTTATATGTAGAAGCTGTTTGGAATTATAAGTGTGCCATGAATTAAACTTGTTAAAATTAAACTTTAAAATGAGACTCATAAATTTCTATGTATTCAAAATAGATAGTTATCCAGATTACAGTAAATATCAACTGATAAAATGTCATCCAGTTAGAGAGGATGACTTTTGTTACCCAATCCAAACTTGTGAGGTTTACGAAAACCCGCAATCAAAAAATATAAAATTAGGAAATAATCCTGCCTATCAAATGGAAGCAAGAAAGAATGACAAAGGTGAGAATTTAAATCCTATAAATATCCACATATTAAGAAATGAATGTCCACATGGCAATGCTTGGTTAATCATTACCTTAATTTTTTAATCAGTTAAACTGAAAATTAAATTTTAGAGTTGCCTGCAAAACTTAGATGTAGCTTCTTTATTAAGCAAAATAATCCAAGGCCCAATTGATAGTTCAATTTGACTAGTAAATTATGAAATTGATTCCATTTGCAAAAAAGGAAAACCTAACAAAAATATTTGAATTTTCAGTATATAATGGAGGTACAACAGGCAGAGCATGGCGCTCTGAGTACATGGATGGAATCAGTAAAACAGGACAAAGAATTCTGAAGGAAAAACTTGTATCAAATTTGCAGAGTGGCCCACCAAGACCTCCTAAACTTAGATATACATGAATGAAGGACTAACAAATAGTAGATTGAAATATTTTCCATTTTGAAAAAGCCAACTAATATGTTTCTCAGACTGAAAATAATAATGATCTTCATGACAAGATTATATGGATTCCAGTTACTGCTATGAGAAATCTAGATGTAGTATTACTAGTATCTCATTAGGAAATATAAATAATGGGCAATGTTTGAAGCACAGCAATAAGGATTAATTTTAACATTTAGACTAAATTTCTTGAATATATACTTTTTATAACTATCCTATTTCCACAAGGAAAAGGGTTTGGGTATATTTGTGCATAAGGGTGTGCATCCAGAAAAAAAGGCTTGAAACAGTCTGATGGGACTCAGGATCTTCATCTATCTGGAAGCAAGTTTCAGCAAAAAATGGTATGAGTAATGGCCAGATAGCTTAATTGGCCAACGCAACTTTCTGGATAGAGGAAGATCCTCGTCCTATCAGCCTTTTTAGGCCTGTCTTCTTGGGTTTTATCCTATTTACTTGAAGTAACCTTTAATTTATGGCATGAAACTAAACACTCTAAATATCATAGTCTGAGACTTTGGAAGGAAGCACAATGATGCTACAACAATATCACATTAAATTCTGTGTGTAATGCAAAAGGTTCAGTTATAATATAATGATTTACAATAAATTTACTGTGTGTTCTATTTTATTAACAGTTATACAAAACATTTTATTTTATCAAAACAAATTTATTTTTATGAACTAAGAAGTTTCTCTATGAAGCCAGATAGGTAAGCTATCCAGTAGAATCCAGTGGTGTTGTATAAATAAATTTATTTTGTTAGTTATGGAATACCAGCAAGTAAAGACCAGCACCATTGATAGTATTCTGAAAGCATTTCACATGGTTGATTGGAATTGACTGTTTGAATCTTTGGAAAGAATAGGACTAAAGTGGAGCTTAAGGGTGATTATTATGAACACCGAGAAACAAGCATCAATATAAATGGAGGAAGGGCAAAAATAAGGAAAGGAGTTAGATAACTATTAACACAATTTTTATTTAAGCATTTATTGAGAAAGCATAGAGAAAATATAAGAAGAAACAAGAGGAATACATAAGATGGCATTAGCATACATGCTATTGAATTTGTTAATGATATTGTAGCAATAGGAGATTCTACTAAGAAAGACATAAAATGTTACAGGTTTTATTTTCATTGCCTAAGAAACAGAAATTAAAAATGAATACTAAGGAAACAAAATTGATGGTAGTGAGCAAAAGCATCATTGTAAGAAGGCCCATAATTGCAATAGAAAACAGAACAAGTGAAACAATTTTGCTATTTATTTTAGTATGCTTACTGAGGATAAAAGACTTAGAGATAAAGGAAAGGGTGGCAATAGAAGGAACATATAGGCACTTGGATAGTGAAACTCAGAAAAGGACTACAAAGACATTCTTATGGAAGGGAATGCTCTAGAGGAGGGAGAGTTGTGGATTTTGAGAAAGATGATGAGCTTGATGGAGGAAAAGCAATGAAAAGATTTTAAAAGAAATAAATGATAAAAGAACTCTACTCAATACTATTGAGAAAAGAAACATAACATTTTAAGGACACCTACATAGACACAAAAGCTTTTTGTCAATGTGAGAGATCTTGGAAAGAAACTAATGAGGGATTGAAAATTAGCTGCAGTTCAGCAGCTGCAGAAGACTTTGTTTGCAGCAACAAGGCTGAGTCAAGATAATTCCCATTGTTAGTATGTGTTGTTGGAAAATCACAATTATTGAAAAAATCCATCTTTTTCATTGTTTTTGACTGAAATAAATTTCATTAATATTATTTATATTTTCAAGAATTTATTAAGAGGCTTAAGGTTAACTTTTAATAAGTCCAAAGGATAGAATGAAATAATAGATTTTGAGAGATGATTTTTCTGAGATACACACAGTGTCTTACAAAAACTTCCTAAATGAAGGAACTATCCTTTTCATTAGAAAGCTTCACAAAAATTTATTAAGAAAAAGTTAGAGAAATCATTTTCACCAATGGAACTCTAGTATCTACACAAATCATTATTTTCATTGTATTTTAAAGATTTCATATTAAGTTACCTGATACTTGACCATAAAAAATTTCTACTATTTAAGAGGAAGAATATAAAAATATGATAGAAAAAGACACAGAATAACGATAGTCAGAAATAACAAGCTTTATTCAATTTACAATTGATCTCTGTATACTGTTTGGCAATAGGTAGTAATAATTCAGCTCATAACTTCAACAAGTAAATCTATAATTATCACAGTAATTAGATGAATCACATTTCAAATTCTTAGCTGGTCATGTATCTTTAAAATCATCAATATATTCCATTGGAAACGGAGCATTTCAAGAGATCAATAGAAAAATAAAATTTATCTTAGAAAAATTTATTAACCAGGAAAACAAAAAAATGCATCAGAAAACAACAAAACAAGTATTTTGAGTATTTCTTTTCTGAATGAATGCTGCAAATATCAAGGAATTTCATTCCATTCAACAACTTAGAATCATGTGAAATGAAATCAAAGTCAAAGCACAATTTAAAATAATTAAATTGATTTAAATTATTTAGGATTAAAACCCGTAAGTACGTCTCATGCAATAAATATTTTCATAAATTAATTGACCAAAATAGACTTCCAGTAAATGAGCATTTCCTATCATCTTCACTACAGAAACAGCTTCATCAGCTTCTACCATGAACAGTGTTATGCCTCCTTAGTTGTTTCTTTCGCTCGTGGGATTTCTGAAGAGAGAAAGGACCACACAGTCAACCTTTTATCTTCCCATCTAATAACTATATAAAACAATCAGACTAATGAATAATCCTTATTGAAAAATCAAAGAGGAAATCAAACTACAGCAAAACCCGGTTAAGACATTTTTTAGGGGACTAAGCTAAAACTGCATCTTCAGTGGGATATGTTGTAACCAGGTTGTTTAATGTCTTACATAATATTTTGAAGACTAGTCTTCTTTTTGCACAGAGAGAGCATCTTAGTTACTCGATTTTTGTCATTTTTCACTCTACAATGAAGCAGTTTTTGCAAGACCGACGAAGAAAGAATAATGAATATTTAAATGCCAGTGGTAGGAGGGCATCACAAAATACGATCTATCCAATGCTATGCTCATAAAACACTGCAATTCCTTCTCTGGTTTATAAGATATGTAATGTAATATCTTAATTTTAGTCTTGCAAAAGTAGACATTCCATAGAAATTCACAAGGAATACTTCTGGAGATGATGCAAAGCATGAGAGGAGGTGACAGATAAGGTGAATGATAGGCTACAGCAGGTAGGAGTGCATCTGGGGATGAGAAAAATCTGCATCTTAAAAGGGAAACTGGGGACCTTAAGCAGTATCTTTACGAGATGTTTCATGTGAAAGGTACATGGACCAAACCACATATTAAGCGGGATAATATCATTAGTAGTAGTTTCTTAAACAGGTTTTACTGTATACATATATTGACCAATAATGAAGGCTTTCCACCTATGTCCTCAATATGATATGTCTTGAATTCAATTTTGAAAAGAAATTGTTTTTGATGGAATTCAGAAAAAATGAAGATCAACAACATAAATTTTGACATGCTTCTCTTACCTGCTGTTTTAAAGCTTGTCTGGAGCAATATGCTTGCTGAGCTAAGGACACTCTTACATGTTCAGGTCTATCAGGAATTCCGTTATTTAAGAGACACTGAACCAAGAGTAACACATGCTCTACTGCTACCACTACTAAAGCCCAGTGTATTAGGCTCAAGCCCATAGGTCCACTAACTTCTGAAGTGGTAGCATCGACCTATGCAAAAATAGACAATTTGAAAGAAAATTAACATAAATGAAATCATGATGAATTACATATGCATTCTTAAACAGATAATTTATATGTAGTTATAAAAGAATATGAAAGGTAGTGAGTCAAGAGAAATGATAATGCTCAGGAAAGAATTGTTAATTCAAGTAGACTTCAAAATAAAATGTTTTTGGTACCCATTTTATCTTCAAATTTTCCCTAGATTAAATCATGTAAAACGTTCTTTCCTAGTGGGGAATAATATCATGGATAAGATATTTTGTTTGCATGGAAAACTCATCGGAATCTTAGGTGGGGGATACCATATTTACCTCTATTTCATGGTTAAAACATACTCTTTGGGAACAAAGGCCTTCATGTTGTGCCTTTTTGCAATGTTAATTAGATGTTAATGGATAGTATATAGCATTAATATGTATTAAGCCTTTGTTAATATACACTCATCAATCTTACCTCTTCAAGTTTTTCATACTCTGTTGAAAACATGTCTACTGTGTAAGCTTTCCAAATGAAAATCCCAAGAAAGGCACAGTTGGTAATCACAGACAAGGATCCCATGGCTTCAAAAGCACGCTGTGAACAATGAAAAATATTACATGTTGATGTATTGAAATCTCATACTCAATAGTTGATTTTCTCTAAGTTCATGGCTGTTGAAGCCCAATCATGACTAGTGCTACAACCCTTATATATTGTAAAATTAATTACATTCACACCTTTTCTGCAGTTTATATCAAGTTGCATAGTAAAAGACCATTAAAATACAAAAAGGAGCTAAATCAATGTCTGAGACTATTTTTAGTTCTACTTCCTTTTACACATGACTTAAAAAACCTCATGTTAACACAAGACTATACATCACTGGAACTTTAACAGATGCTCTCTAAAACTAGGCTATTCATTTTAGTTGTTAGAATGGGACAGGTTTCTAATACTTCATAGCAGATATTCTTTGAGAGAAGTTTTGGCAATAATATAGATGGAAATTTTATATTCATTTACAAAGAACTATAAATTCAAGGGAATTCAATATTTATAAATTATAAAATTTAATTTTCATAAAATATGAATTTATATTTTAATATATATCTTAGCCAAATAAATAGATTATATTATCAATCCTATAAAGGATTGATAATTTAAATGTGTCCTTTTTCACCATTGCTTTAAAATAGAGTTTTTGTAAAAGTTAAAGGCAATGGCATTTGCTTATATTTAGTTCTAAATGATGGTTCCCATTTCATATTTTAAAGTGGTTGAAGCAAATAAAGCTTTCTTGGTTACACTCAATTACAAATGCCAATCCATAATTATGAAATCCCTTTAAAATGTATATTAAAGCAGTGGTAGGGTTTGAGTGTGAAAAATGTACAATTTTCAAAATGAGGAGAGCTGGTCATGGGGTGCGGACGTGTTTTTAACAGCCAGTATTTGGCATTAAACATGTTTATGTATATATGTCATGTTCATTTTAATTATTTAATTACCCTGAATTAACTGTTTTACATGCATTATTTTAGGGATTTGATGACCTATGATACCTGAGGGTTAACTATTACTAGCATTACTTTTTAACTGATCAAAGTAAAAATGCTAAGAATAAAATTAGACCATTTTGGACTTAATTTTGACTATTGAAAAGCTTTCTCTATCCATGTTATCACAAAATTTATTAGTCAATTTCTAGCTTAACTTGAAAAACTCTTACCTGCCAAGCTCCAGTATCCTTAACTCTTTTAGCTAAGGGCCTCTGCAAAATATGGCAGAGTTTAAAAGCATCCGAACGTATCTCAATGTAATTATTAAGAACAGCCCAAAAGGATGCTGCAGGATAAGCTGAGGCAAACAGGAAAACATAACCAAACTGCATAAAAAGTTCCAAATAGTCATCATAGGTTCCCTGAAAAAGGAATAATGTCATCATAGAGAAACTATTACTATTACTATCATTATCATGCAATAATTCTAAACCATAAAAAATGAAGCCTCAGGAGAAAAGCAAAAAGCTGAATCAAATTAAAGAAGTTTCGTCATAACAATTCTAGAAAAAACACCATCTTATATAAGTGCTGTGTATATATTTACATATCCAATGTCAGTAACTCCCATCAGAAATATATGAAAGAAATTTTTGAACATTGATTTCACAAACTTGCAGATGAGATTTGATGATTTCGAAGGGTTAAACGTATCCAATAAGACTTGCCCATTCTTTTACAAGTTAAACTTAGTTGGACAGGGGAATTCACTATAATGTATTACATAAAGGAACTTCTCCAGATATACTTATAAATATATATAGACTACAAATTCTTGCTATGATCAACTTGGGTTAATAACTTGAAATTTACTGGTCATAAGGGCCACCGAGGACCCCAGGTAAATTCTGAAATTGATTGCCACTTTTTTTCGTTTGGTCCCAGAAGGACTCACAGCCTGGATTATTCTTAAAAGATGCATTTAGTGGATTTTTGGCAAATTTTTGAGGCACTTGTTGGTAAGATGGAGGATAAAATATCCAAATGTCCCAGGTCTTATTTCATTCATAGCATTATATTCATTGATATATCCCAAAATGTTCAAGGTTTGACACCAGACCAAATGAATTTCCTATTAGCAATACATGGAGGTGACATTGAAAATCTTTTTGTAAGCACTTCCTATAGTAATGGGGTATTGAGAAAAATTTATTCATTTATTTATCACATAAAACAGTAGCCAACTTACAGTAATAATTTAACATTTTTACCAACATAAAAAATAAAAAGAAAAGTAAAATAAGAAGAGAAATTGTCACCCAAAATCATCACACATTTCCCAGTATGCAAGCAACTTTTACTTTTATACAAATAGTACATAGTTAGAATTTTCAGACAAAAAAATCAGTTCCCTTTACCTCATATGGATACTTATTTCCTTCTCGTATTGCCTGCTCTATTCGAGGATCATCCTCATCAAGGGATGGAATGCTGCTCAGATAACCATCGTCTTCATTTTCATTAAAAGCTGCACCATGTGGTTTTCTCTTGCGTAGTACAGAACTAATGAGATTGGTATCTTTTTGGGCATGATCTTCACCTCGCTTGACTTTAGAGCTTAGAGTGGATGTCACCTAAATAGGTTAGAGTAAAAGATCAACATGCAGGCAAACCAAAAGTTATTTTATCAAGATCAAAAGAAATCTTACCTTGGAGAACCAAATTGGAAGCAAGGCTTCTTGAACATTATTTATCAATTGCAGGAATATCAGCATGATTCCCAATTGCTGAAAAGATTTTCAATTGATAGGGTAAGATCAAGTAATACGATATTCTATAAAAATATGATACAATAACAATATTCCGACAATTCTTAGAAAATTATCCTATGATTTAATTAATGATAATATAATAATAATATACAAATTTTAAACAGAAATATTGTTTATATTACCATTTTCAGCCTACTATTATAGGAAAGTATTGAAATATCTGATGGAATAGATACAGTTTTGTCTAAACTTTGCATATAATCAGCAAAACAAGACTTTCACTCCAAAGGTAATATTGACAGTAAATGCAGCATATAATTCTTTATCAAAACAAACATAGAAACACTTATTTTTCCAATCTGTGATAGGAGCTGTGAGTTAGGCCTTAAATTACTGAGTAATACTGTAATGGTCATAGTTAAGGCTCCTCATAGTTAAGGTCAGAAATGGTAAAATAATAAAGCAGGAAGCTCAGTTTATGGTTCCAGCCTCCAATTATACATCATGTGTCATCTACACATGACATTGTCTTTTGCATTACAAAATCTCTTTCGGGTATATAGTTGTTAAAGGTTAATTATAAAAAATAGATTCTTAGGATTAGGAGTGAAGACATAAAATTTCCTCTAAAGTAAAATGAAATAGCATGATTAGTGCAAATAAATACATGACCTTAGCTTTGAAATGATGAAATGGGATATTGAGCAAAGAAGTGATCAGGAACTGAAGCAGACCATTCACTTTATAGTTATATACTTACAAATTTGAGCATTGCCATATCTTGAAGATAAAATGCAATGTAGAACAGAGCCATGAAATTGTTGACAAACTCAAAAAGGATCAGCTTTACAACTCTATGACGATCAAATTGGGACTGAGTACGATGATTTTCTAGATAAATGGAAATAAACATCAAATGAGCAACTTACAATGAGATTTTGGAAGATTGGTCATGAATATTAAGATACAAACCCCATTCAGTGAGAGCAGTGGCAAAGCGGCGATAGATCCAATTCATAGCGTAAACTAATGCAGCATAGATACAACCAGGTAAAAGAGGTAGAGTAAAGCGTAACAGCAGCATCATTTGAGATTCTTCCTCCTCTGTATGTGGAGCCAATAATCCAAGCCAATGAGTTCTACATAGGTACTCATCCGTCCAAAAGAACAGCAACATAATGTACAAGGCAAACACTAAACATATCAGCACAATTGGGATGGATACCAAGTACATCTGGAAAAGCAAACAAAGACATTGAACAACAGAAACCAGTGAATTCAAATTATATTTAAATTAGACACTTTGCTAAAGACAGAAATTATCTACCTTATTATAAGTGATTTTTATTGGATTAAAGATGACTTGAAATAAAGATCAGGAAAAGGTAAAAACCTGCATGTATAGGGATGAAACATTCTTAATTTTTTAATTAATTTATTTCTAATAAACAAAAAGATGGGCATTAAAAAAGTGAGACTAAGATTCAAACCCACTTCTTCCATTTGTAAGGCAAGGAGCTATTAGGGGCTGTAGTCTTGCTTTTGGGAGGAAAGGCCAGTGGTTTGTCCAAAAGTCAATGATATTCCTAACTTGAGGCAAACAAAATGGTAATTAACCCTCCTTGAGGTAAATACAACAGCTACCCACCAAGCTGTACATCTGGGTTTGAATCCCAGCCTTGATATACATTTTCATGGTTGTTTATCCTTATTCCTGGGTGCAATCCTTCATGCTCTAAGTCATCCTAAATTCGTTCCATATAATTTTAGATATAACACCACTCTGACTTTTTAGTCAGAGGGATATAAACAGATACAGTCTACCATCTAATCTTAAAACAACTATATCATCAAAGCTCAGCTACAGTGGAGAAACAGCTTAAATAATTATAATATAATAATAAATTAAAATAATTTAATAGTAAAAATGAAAGAAATTTCATGTGACAAAGAAAAGCATCCTTAATTTCTTTTGGTATCAAATATTACCTTAGAGTATGTTTTCCATCTTGGATATTGGGGCAATAACTGTCCAGTAATAGGATCTTCTTTGGGTTCACCTCTGAAACCTGGACGAGGTTCATCTAAACTAGACATCCCGATAGTTCCCCAAGCAAACGCAAGTTCACTACATTTTTGTTTCCACAGCTGTAAAAGAAAATAAACATTTCTTCAAGAAAACCAGCTTTGATTACAATACCTCAATGCACTACATAATTTTAAAAAACAGATTTTTAAAATAATGAAATAGTACAGATGGGTATATATGAAGGTGAAATCCAAAACTACATAGTCCACAGTGTCACTTTCTATAACAGATATTTAATTAGCTGTAATCAGTACTTTAAGAAAAACTATTTTGAATCTCTATAGAACACTTCCATAATTTATAATGGCTTCTAGATATGGACCATATACATGGTTGGTCTGGAAAGTTTCTGATATTTTGCCATTTCTTGACATGTTTTCTGAAAATTTTCTGAAGACTTCTGAAAAATCTTGGGTCGGAAACTTTTCAGACCACCCTCGTAGAATAATGACCAAACTTAAAAACATGCTAATTATTCTTTTTCTAAACATAAAATATGAAGAAGAAAAGATTATATCACTAATAATTTTTACTGTAACTCAATGATCATATCATTAATATGTCAGATATGGATAAAAGAATAAAAAGTGGTATATAAACATTAAAATATTCGAGATAGGAAAGTTAATTCTAGCAATAGTTTCACTAAACTAAATCATCAGTGAGTTTTATATAAACTAATATCAACTAGTTGAATGACCTAAAAGAGATTTTTCACAAAGTAAAAATTTTGTTCATTAATGAATCCTAACAGGACAGGGTATATTAAATTCATTCGTTATTATCAATAAGAGTATTGTGAGGTGTGATACATAAAATTTAATCTCAAGTCAATTACTAATTATCATGCAAGACACTTCTTAAAAAATTCTCAGCAGAATAACAGACGCCTTATTGCAAAGCTTAATCAATATAAAGCAATTACAGAAGCAATGGAAAATAAAAAGTAAAAAATTATAGGAGGAATATAATGTTCCAAACTTTTGTTGGCTAAATTTAGGAAAATATTAAAGTGAAAGATTGACCTGCCTGAAGAAACAAGGTGACCCACAGCACATTGAAGAAACAGAAGAATGGTAAGAAAAATATTTGACTGATGGTAGTGGCAAAGATAATCTGCAGGAAGCCCAAAATCATTGGGATGCACAAAGCCTTGGTGTAGTAGCCAAGAAATGTGAAATACAGGGTCACTGCCTCTCCAAAGTATGTGTTTACCTCCTCTTCAAATAAAAACACAAATTACTCAGGAAATGTCACTCGCAAACTCAAGTTCTCAATGCTACATGAGAATGAAGTTGTCAATTTCTCAACACATGAAAAGGAAAAGAACCATACACCACTGCTCCAATTAAGAAAACTATGAAAATATTATCCACACCATGGCCAATAATGATATTTTATTCTGATCCATGATTCTAGAAATGTTTTATATTTTTGCAATCAATTCATGCTGAGAAGATTAAGAAAAATTATCAGTAATTTAAGTAATCAAAATATCTTACATTCATTGGTAAATAGACTTGTGAAAAAGATGTAGAGTTGTAGTGCTTTAAGTTGCGTGTAATGTAAACAATTACAGGAATTTTTTCCTTTATAGCTTTAATAGAATTAAAGTTAGATGTAAGATGAAATTTATTTTAAATATGGAAATATTTTGTACGTATAATACATAATAATTAAAATTTTAAAGAAATGTTCCCATAGATTTTTAAATTTACATTCTGATGTATAAGTGTTACTGTAAAGGAAATGGCATAAGGAGGATATTGAGGATGTGTTCAATTTCACAACCATTAAGATTGTGTTGAACACAACAGTTTAGAGAAAAACATTCTTACCAAGTGGTTGATTCCCAAACACAGAATAATACCACTTAGGACCAAGCTTCTTCAATACCTCTTCATCATGCAAAATGTATTGGCTATCCAATAACCCTTCTCGTAGAAGAGCTTGAACTGTGAAGAAATGCTGCCATTAATGCTAGTGAGAAATGAGAATATGTATTCATAAAACAATGGGGAATTATGTTATCAATTAATCTATATCTGATCTCTTAATCAATAACTTAGTAATAATTGAAGTTCAATGAAATGTTTTTATGTACCTCTTCAAAAGCACACACACACAAACAAGTTTTTTCCAGCAATAAAGTAAGGAGAATAGAGTAGAAAATTTTTTGGTATAAATTATTTAAACAGGAATGATCTACATCATATGCATAAATATTCCACCAAGATTAGGAAAATATCTACAAAACTGGCAGTAAATGGAATTTACTTCGAAGTTTAAATAAATTTTGGTCACTTAGATTAAAATTACTATTTGATGTTTGAGTTCATACTAACCAATAGATTCTCCCAGGTTGAGCTTTATTTTTGGATGTCCTGGAATATGTTCTTCAGAAGACAAGGCACGCATGGCTATATGAAGTTGTCTATGAACTATTCTCTGTCTCTCGGACATGGGAAACAAATCCTCTATGGAATAACTGGACCAAATATGACAATAAGTTACTAAAAAAGGTCTAGATATTTAAAAGGCACAGCAATCAGAGCAAAATGCACAAATAAAGCATGCATTAGCATTAACAACAATAAAAATATAACGTAAAATAGAACTTTACAAGTAGTTTCCTTGAAGCCAAAATCTACAATAATAGATATTGGCCTAGAAGTATGAGTGCCCGATGATGAGAAATCATTTTCTCATATTATGGGCAGAGAAATTTTGAAGTGCCCAAATGACAAGAAGTGGTATCATTTATTAAATTTTGTCTAAATTTTGGCTAAAACAACTTTTCTTAAAAATACATTCAATAAGATTTCCTTCTTGAATTATGTATGTGCTTTATCAGTCAGAAATTTAATAAAATCGATCAATGAAGCTTCATGGAACTCCATTCTGGCAATCGAGGAGGAAATAACTTTGCAAAGTCCCACTTTACACATTTATTTTTATCCTGTTTAAATAAATCTATAGTGTGGAACTTTGCTTAGTTATTTCCTTCTCAATTTCAAAAATTAAAGTAGAATAAAAATTAAATATATAGCTGGGAAAAATGCAAAGCAAGTTCCATAATTATTCCTAAGTTTAAACCAAATTAGATTATCAACTATAATTTACCTTTAAATTTTGAACTGATGTTTTGATAAAAATATTAATTAACTGAACAACTAATAAAAAATTAACATATTTTATATAATATGGACCTAGAAGTAGCCAAATTAATTTATATATATATTGCAGAAGGTCGAATGAATTGTGAAAGAAGCTAAGCTGTACAGGTAGTCTCAATTTGGAAAGACTTTTGGTAGATCAAACTAAGCTAGAAAATGACATTCTGTCAAGCATAGGTGATTTACAAACCTATTTCCTGGTGGAATGTAATCATCTATATCAGACACCATGAATTCCCTTTCTCTACCACTGAGATCTTTCACTCTGACCTCCATCTCTTCAGCTACTTCTAGTAGTTTGATCTTAGATGCTGATATGTGGAGAATAACTGGACCAGTCTGAAAAGCGGTAAAGGAAGAAGTTAGGTCAGATGAGCTACTTAAAGATTGACATCTGAGTTACCGGTATCAAGATCAAGTAAATATAAATTTAAACAGGAATTTATTCTGTGGTTGCCTTTATTAGAAAGAAAACACTAGGATAACTTGAAAAATATACTAGGATAACTTGAAAAATATGCTAGTATAACTTGAAAATTTTCCTGAGATATACATTTGTAATCGAGACTGTGGATAATAAATACTATGCAAGAACATATGTTTACCTTGTTGAAAGACGATGGTTGCCTTCTGACTAATAATTCTGCACCTCCTTCATCCCTCGGGCCTTGAATTCTTCTTGCTAGCCATTCAATGCATTCACTGGTAGCTTTTCTGCTAAACTTAAGAACAACATATGTATGAGGGAAGTGCAGGGAAGAATCTACACCGTCATCGCCGTAAGACGTTTCTTCTTCGGCATCATATTCATCTAGAAGTTTAGTAGATTCATTATCGTCACTGCTATGCATCTTGGATGGATCCTGGTAGAGAAAAGAGCTAAAAATAATACATTCACTCGCACTTTCCATACTCTAGGATAGAGAAATAAAATTAGAAACGCTACTATATAAAACGGATAAAAAATTGGTAAGCAACGATTTAATGATTGAGATACTTTCCCTTGAGATAACATGATACATGAAGACGTTTGAAGTAGCATTAATAGCATATTCAAAATATAATTTATCAGTATTCTATGGTACCACAAAATAAATAAAAACCTAACATATATCAAAATAGTTTACACACCTACTTTAAGGGCTTGATCACATTGGAAATATCAGATAATGCGACTACTTATGATCTCCTAACGTTGTTAAATTATACATATATGTTATGATAATATCATGCAATATTATTGCTCTTTAATATTATAAGATTATGATTTCAGAGAACGACGAGCTGGAAACCTACATATTTTATCAAAAGATAAAAGAAACTTAAGAACACTCGAAGAAATTGATGTGTAATCGTAAAAAACCTAGTATTTTAATTAGACTGTCAAAAATTTTCTGTTCTTCTTACTCTACAAAGGAAATCGCGGCTAGTTTAAAACTTCAGTAATTAACACCGCATACTTTAATTGGAACACGTATGAAAAAAAGAATAGCATAGAGCGTTATCTTCGTCTTGGACCAACGCAAACAACATCTCTAAAGTCATACTTGAGTTTTCAAACAGTAGCGGGGCCGGTTTATGTTTCAATATCACGAAGGGGAAAGAAGAAATTGAAATAGCATTGTATCGTTTAATTATTTTAATTGTAATCTTTAGAGAGAAAATAGTTACAAATGCGCATAATTTGGTTTCTCTTGAATTCGTAGGTCTTGCTAAAGATTTTGGGAAGTCTTACAAAGCCTGGTTGAAACTTTATTGATGTTTTGTGTGTTTCATGAATTACCGACTTGTGTAGAAGTCACTAGTTTGGTGTCATTTATTAGTTTTTAGTAAAGTATACGTTTTTGATAATCTTTAGGATCTAGGTAGCTTTAATTTACTTTTAAACCGTTAACTGTTTATTGTCGGATAATAAACTCACCTATTGGAATATTCCTGTTTAAGATCTCACTAGTCCCTGACATTTAAAAATAACTTGCTCTAAAATGGGAAGTTGGCTTCCGGCCGATTTTGAGGAAGTCTTTTTGTAAGATGTTGGTTCTCAAATTTTTGCGAGTTTCTTTCCGGTGGCATGCTTCACTACGACCCCTAGCAAGAAATATAATGTTTCAAGCTCGATATGCTACCGAATTAGATTCCTATCTATCAAATCAATAACTTAGATAAACTGAACTGATTAGCGATAAGATATAGCTGAAATTGCTATCTCGGTAATTCTTGGAAATTTTCACGGGGAATTCTGTATAGGAAGTAGTGTTCAATCTTCATGTGAGACGTCAGCGGCAATTTTAAGCTTTTTAAAGCATTTTTACTTAATCTTAAATATCTTCCGTGTAAGATATTACCAGAGCTGCATCACTCTGTGAGGTATTTAGAGAAAATATTGGATATATATTCCGAATAAATACAAAAATTCATTAGAGAAATAACTGGTAAAATTTAGTGATACTTTCCCTATAGTTTGGATGGTGAGAAACTTGCATATAAGGAATTCTTGGTTTCAGAGTGATGTATACTTCAGAAAGTGATAGATTTGTATAAATTTTTCTTTGTGAATAAATACCCATTCATTTTGTGACCATGGAAAATGTAAAGAATCATTTAATCGCAAGGTTGCATCTTTAAATGTCCAGTCAATTGAAAGACTGCCAGATAAATACAGATAAGGGTTAGCTATAATAAACTTAGTTAAACAAAAACTTATTTAGAACTACCAGATGTATATGTTGCTGGACCGATTTTTTGAACCAATTTGCTTTTCGACTTTAAATATATACTTACTTAATTAGAAACAATAACATTAGAAATATATTGCAATGAACCATCAAAATTAAAACATAAAAAATTGAGCAAGAAAAGATGAGATTGATGAAGATTTAAACAAAGTTTTTTTTAGTAGAGTAAATTCTGTGTGTAACTCATGTAGCTCTGTAAATAGCTCAAGATCTTTGCGGGTTTAGGTTAATTACTTGACAACTAGGGTGGATCAACTTCAGAAATGTGTGAAAACGTCCAGTAGGAGTATTAAACTTGAATTCACCTCAAGAAATTTAAGAATTTTTTGTATATGGATTCATGTTATTCAGATTTTTCAATTTATTTCAATGTATTATTATTAAAAATTGAAATTAATAAAAATTAAACATTAAATTATTTTTTAAACTTTGACACTGTTTAGTTTATTTATAATAAAAATTATTATTTGTATTGATATATTTGTAACTAAGTGTGTTTTACTGTGTAATTGGGTTTTTGAGACCTGTAATTAATATTATAGTTATTAATGAAAAATTAATATCAGTACTGCAACTTGCCCTTAAATAGGTGAAGTTTATGAAAACTTAATTACACAGTCTCTCTACTTAATCCAATACTTAATGACCCAGCGGAGCAATATTAGAAGATTAGAGACAGTTTAATGAATGGTACAAGAATGATGTTTTAGAATTGTTTGAAGAATTGAAGATATGGTGTAAAAGTTACTTGAACTCTGATTTGTTAGTTTTTTTTAGGATGACTGGTAAATTTTAGGGAAAACGAGTTTGGCTGATACTCCTAAAATAATTTCTATCGTTAAATTTTCCTCAAATTTCTGTGTAACTGTGCACTGTAGCATTTTCTCATCCAAATCTGAATTATGCATGGTTGTAAGTTTTACCATGTCATGTGACAATTTGATCAAGTTTGAGGTTTTGTTCAATCACATATTTGCATTTGATGTTGAAAAGCTACCTTAAAACTGGATATGGTCTCAGAGATATTTACCAGAGAGAGTCTTTTTAGAAAAACTGCCTTGATGGTAACTATAATTTAAAGTTTATAATAGAACTGCAAGAAACCAAGATGTTTCTCAGACATGCTACTTAGTAATTGTACACTGTAATTTTCTTACCCTGTATTGTATTCGCTTATAAAAGATTGCAAATTCATATCTATGCCTTACCATTTAATGCAGTTTAGTTATAGGAAAATGGAGGAAATAAATTTTCATGTTTCATGAAAAAGAATATCTCAAAAAGGAAGATTCAAAATTCTCGAGGAAAATGAATGTTTAGTGTCCACAATTTAAATGAAATATACTCAAAGCCAAGAATCATATGTATTTGGTAGAGTTGAGTGAAAATCACTTGATCCGAATGAAGCAACAATTCTTCAACACTTTATAACTAACTGTATTTTCAAAAATAAAGATGATATAGCATTGAATAAGCTGAATGCTGCTCACCAGCAAGATGGGGTGATGGAAGTTCAACGTACAGTGACATAAATATTAATTTGTTCAGTTTTACAATCTTTTGAGTGATCTGTTGAGAAGTTTCAAAAAATCTTCAAGAAATGTAGTAGTGAAGTTCAGTTTTCATCATTTTTACCTTTCAATTCAATCCAAATTTATTTAGCCAATGACTACAGAAAATAGAACACTAATATGCAAAATGGGTGTAATAACATTAACATGATAACACATCAAATGTAAAAATTATGGTGAAAGTAAAGGAATAGAAGAAAATACAAAGAAGAGTTAGAACTAATCAAATAAAACAAGTATCTTAAGAAACAATAAATACATCAAAGATAAAAGAAAGATTAAAAATTGTGTTTTAAATATTCAACAATGGTGTAATAAGCCTTTTGCCACAGAGAAAAAGAGTATTGAGAAGGTTAAATGGAGAGGGTGTGTCATGAAGAATATCATTATTTTGGCATATATAATGGCTATGTATGCTATTGTTGAAAGGAAAGAGACCAAGATTATTATTTTTGCAAATATGGCCCAGAATAGGATATAAAGACAGGGAAAAGTCAGAAACTTTAAGAATTAAAAAGTGGATGCCCCAGAGTTCTGCTTGGAACATTTAATAGAACTTTAGTGGCTCTCTTTCGTGCTGAGAACTCTGCTGGTCTTCTGGAATCTATAAGAAATAATTGGATGAGTCAATGGAGAACAAAGCTGAGTTTTTATGTGACCGTTTTTGATGCTTTTATAAAGCAAATGAAAACATCATTGCTGCATTTAAATTACTGTACATAAAGAAATTAGTGTGATAATTTAAGTTGTCCATCCTTACCAATTTTTGTATCTAAATATAAGTTCCTAGCAACATTTTTCAAATGAATTAGGAAATGCTTTTTAGAGACAAAAAATTTGAAGGAGGTTATTCTATTCAATTGAAAATAGTTAATGTCAAACTTTCTTTGAAAGTGGCTCATAAAAACAATGAATCTCCTAAAATTATTTGCAGTGCAGGCAATCCTGATCCAGAATTCCTGAAACTGTTTTGCTTATGAGTGAAATTCTTTGCCTTTCCAAGATTCAAAGCCTCCTATATAGGGAAACTGTATATAAGGCACACTTACCAATTGATTTATCACTGCATTTACATCTATATATGTGCTCTTGAATAAAATCCTAACTGATCTGCTGGAAAGTAGATTTGGGAAATACAAAGGAATGAATGATCAATGTCACAGTGAAATAGGTTTTAACAGGGAAAAAAGCACCAATAGGAATGTTGAGGATAAAGTCCTGTAATTATGGTGATTTGCAACTGAAAGCATTTTTTTCACATGGATAAGAAACTTGGCTAGTGAGGAAAATGACTGAGAAAAAAACATCTTTTGATCATTTTTTTAGCTTTGAGATTTGGTAGAGAAGGATGAATAAAATTAGGAAGAAGTTGGATGAGCAAAGAAAAATAAAAGGGAGATGCAGGAGAAATGAAAGAAAGTTTGCTGCTTCAGTATTATATTATTAATAAGTATTATTAATATGTATATACTATTTTATATATTATGTTCATTTCATATCTTAAGGTGCTCAACCTGTCATTTGTCATTATGTTATTACATATCAGTCTTTCTAAAGCTAAAATTACTTTCTAAAGAGGAATTATCCTTTTTCTTTGTATAATAGTTTATATATTATCTTAGTTTATATTTTTATCTTTTGTAATTGTGATATTCTTGTAAAGGGCTATTAATAAATCTATTTTATTTTCATCATCATCAAAGTGAATTTGTCTTGAGACATCCCAAGACCCAAGACATATTGCTTTTAGAATATTTGAAAAGTTTTCTATGAGCTCATAAGAATATTATTACTTGATAGTACCCTGAATTCTGAGTTTTCTTTCAAAATGGGAGGATATATTCTCCTGCTGACCTGTAATTAAGTCTAGAACATGTTCAATTAGGAACATACAGAAAAAAGGTCATAATTTTTGCTATGAAATTAGCAGAGGGTATGAGTGAGAATACAGCATCATCACAATGGCTGTAATTAAATACTATTATTATTTTATTTAATTTTATAGCTGGTTAATTCCTTTCCATTTTTAGTTTTTTAAATCTTGTTTTCACTTTGTCTTATTTCATTGCCCATTATACAAAGGATAAATCAAGGAATAAAATAATACAAATAACACAAATAGCAATGACAGTGATGGAAATGCAGTATTTGATAAAGGAAAAGGAACTAGAAAGGAAAACAAATTTGTACAACAGAATTTGATTTAGTAATATACAATATCATAACAGAGCAGCTGTTTTGGCCGTGTGTTGGTAGATACGCGTTAGTGATTTTCGAGAGCCCGCCAAGGGGAGAATAATCGCCGCTCACCGATTTTATTTTGCTTTATTTTTTTGCGTGACCAGTTGGCGCGATTTTGTGAGTTGACTAGTTTTTTATTGTAGTTGTAGTAGTGTGTGCGTGTTTGTAAGTGAGAGACTGCAGACTAGATAAATACAAATGTACAAGAAAGGAGGTGAGTGGTTCTTCTCGTGCTGATTCTCTCATTTCATATGGTAGAATATTACATATGTAAAAAATGAACACAGTTTATTATTTTATACAGATCGAAATTTTTTTGCCCTAAGTATCCAAAGTTCGACTCTGAACGACTTGAAAATGCTCTCATAAGATATGAGAGATATTTTTAAACCGTACTGTCAAAGATTGGAATAATTTACCTGCAAAAGTCTTCGAGCCCTTCCCAAAAAATCATAGGGAATTTCTAAAAAGATTGGGAGGAATTATTAATGACGAGTGAGCTTGGCATTGACGAGTACAGGTGGAGTAGGGGATTGCCTGGTGGGGTGATGTACGGTGGGGACTTGTCCCCGGGACCGCTACGGTAGCCGAGAAGGCCTACCAGGAACCCTGAAAAAACTTGTGCGACTGAGGGGGAATGTTTATGGGAAGATGTACATATTTTATTTATGTAAATTGTTTTGTTTGTGGGAAAATTTGTATTGTTTTGTGGGGAATTATCATTATTATTGGGTTGTATTGGTATTTTTAACTTATTATGTTTTTAGGATGTTTGTTTAACTTAGTATGTAGTTGCCACCAGACTATATGTCTAACTGTAACTGTTCAATTAATAATAATAATATGCATGTAAAGTCAATTGTCATTCTTCAACGCAATTAAATAGGAAATAATACTCCTACGAAATCGAGATAAGTGGCAAAAGAAAACAAATTCAATAAAAATTCTTATTTTGGTCTTCCATTAACGTCTTGGATTCGTAATTAAAATAATTTAGGCAAAAGTTACGACTAATGTGTGTACTTTTGTAGTCATAAACAATCCGTGCCCTTGACGACTTGGACTTGGTAATTGGGAAAGAGTGTCGACATTTCATGGTATAGGTCTAATTACACTGAATGACTTAACTAGCTGTTATCTGGTCAGTAAATTACCGCGCGACTGAGCTAGTGTCTATTATACATATAGTAAAGCACATTTAAGACGTTCCCGCGGAATTCTACCTTAATGTACTGCAACCCACTTAGCCTATAATTCGCCTCACGGTAAACCATTTTTTTCATCGTATGTGTCGTCCTCTCACGCTTCTCTTTATCTTTGGAATGCTCCCTTGTGAATTTCTTCTTTGAAATGACAAATTTTGTGAGAATAAAATTAAGATAACGAGAACCAAAACAATTTCCATCTCCATGTCGGCATTGATACGAATTCTGGGATAGAGTGAGGTCTTCTTTTTCACTTTTGTCTCATGTTCAAAGCAGCTCGTTTGATTACAAATTTGCCTGGAGGTGTTTTCTCTCGTCGCAATCACAGATTTCGAATAAATCTATGCTGCGTTATGTGAGAGATGTGCGATACCCTTTCACCGCTGCGGTTGAAATATTCGAAAAAAGACAAAAATCTTCCCTAATTGTCCATTGTTTCACTGTAGAGTGAGAATAATCAAAATTAAGTGAATAAGGAAACTCTTAGCGGGAAATTTATAATATCATTGTTCAAGAAAATCAGGCAAAGCAACCAGTATTACACTATCCGGTTGTAACCAGTAAGTTAAACCCGTCTAGGACGTTGAAGTGAGTCGATTGTTTCTGTGTGATATATATTTGTGATTACTTAATTATTGTAATGTACCATGCAAAAGAGCCCGTGAATAAATATTATTATTATTATTATTATGAAGCAGTTCTCGCTTATTCCCCAGAAAAACAGTTTCGCTGTACATCGTCCACTAGCCAGCCTGATACGCGTTATTTTCCTTTCGTTAATACAACTGTTTGAAAGCGTTTTCCTCATTTATTTTTATGAAGTAGATGAAATGGATAGATCCATATTTCATGGAATATGAGATATAATACTGATACATAACATCGAGAGAAGAACTGTTTAAACAATTGTACGAACAGACCGCCGAGATGAAATTACCGGATGTGATTGAACGAATAGCCGATGAAATTGAGAATTGAAACCATCAGAGACGTTTACAGACGATAATCCTGGAATATAGGGAGAAGTGTAAAAAGAGGCTCCGGAACAGAAGAAGTTTATTCAGTTCTGGTTTGACTCTCATTCCCTTCGGGGGGTATCGTCAGGGAGTGAATCAAATGTGGCGAGCAAGATTTTACTTGTTTCCGGGAGTGTGAGCTTAGAAAGTAATACACTGCCTCGAATCGAGGTAAAAATGTCACACGTAAAATGGGTAAAAATGCCACGGATAAAAATATGGTGAAGTAAATATGCCATTATACAAATGTCACAGTAAAAATACCTCACTGAAAATGTCAATCCCCCCGGTAATCACACGCGGGTCGGGAATATGACGGATGTGTAAAGCATTCTGGTAAAAATATTTACAGATTACCATGAAACCTGAAGTTCTATAAAAAAATTACCATAGTTAAATCCAGTGCGAAAAGTTAGAAGACAATATTGGCGGGTGGGAATTCCTTGCGTGCGTGTAAGTTAACAAGCAGAGTAAAAACCGTTCCAAATCGTGAATAAAACTATTCTATAAATATAATAAAGCTGTTTCTTCCTCAAGAAAACCCATGACTCATATTCGCTATATTCTCTTTTGACATTGGACGATAATCCAATCAACTGGGCCCAGCATCATCAGATAACATCTATTATTTTGGTCAACTGCTCCTAATCTGCAATATTTTCCTCGGGTATCTAAAAAATTTTTAATTTATTAAGCATTACGTAGCGTTATGAAGCCTTACGAACTCTGACTTTTACGAATTTAGTATTACTTTGAAACGATTGGAGAAATTTCATCTTGTAATAAACTAGAAAAGATTATACATGGTGAATATTGTCAAAAGGTTCAACGAAGTAAAGGCGGAAGCAATTCATTGTGTATTTAACAAGAAAAGATTCCAGTTTTAGAATGGGATCAAACTACAGACTACAGAAGAGACTATGTAATATCGTTCAGACCAAATCAGGAGCAACATCCAAGAAATGAAGCTGAGTCTTCGCAAAACAATGTCGTTCAAGATAAACGAAACGTCGACAAGAGAGGTTTGATAACCATCACACAGACATTTAAATGTGCATTTAAATGCGTGCCCCCTTCCTCTCTTTCCGCCACTCAAACTATTTACATTCACTGCGGCGAGTAATTATGAGGTAATATTAGTTACATCCTCTATGAGCACTCTCTCTTAATATATTAAGTAAATTAAGTCTTTATTTGAAATATATAGTCAATTACATTTAAAATTTAATTAAAGATCGGTTTCATGGTTACGCTCAATGAAACTGAGCGAGTTTCGAGTTCATAAGCAAGCATTATTAAATACATAGAGCGAATGTTGTGGCAGAGAGTAAATTCGCAGGCGAGTAGAAAGTAAACTCGCCCAGTATAATTAAGCCTTAAGGAAAGCATCAGTAAACTTCGTTAATCGAAAATCAGCAATATAGTTTTACAAATAATGTATTCTTTAGATGATTTTAAATTGTACGTTGTGAATAAAATTTCAAGTAATAAATGTTTTCGTTCACAAAAATGTGGAAAAATTGGCCTTCGGAATAATTTCAATGGTAATGTAAAGGTACGAGACATTGTTTTATCAACTAAAGGAACGCTAATCACACTGTGTAGTAGGTGTATAAAAAATTTACAAGGGAATCAATAGTAGAAACCTTCAGAATAAAGTAATTAAGATCGTCTTTATTTTACAATATATAATACAAAACCGCACTTTTACTCGAGAGCGACAATGTTTAAGTACTCAAAAGTATCAGATGTACGCCATAATAGCTGTAGGTTTTTTACAAATAAAATTTAATTCCGACATTTTTGACGGGATATCCTTAGTAAATAAACAATCTTTTTAAGTATGGAATCGTATTAAACTTAATAATAATATCTTTGGGTGTTCAGAGGCCAATGTTTATAAAATGTTGTACTTATTTTGAAAGAATATAGGATGCACCCTCATAAGGGAGGGAAAAATGCGTAATTTCTGTTTATATATTGCTATAGCTCAGGCAGAATGAGCAGATTTTTATTCCAATGTGGCTCTCAATTTTTATGCTAAGATGATGATAATGGATTTATGGATTTTTCAATAATTATATCGGAAGAATTACTTGTTAGTGCGTGTCAGGATGCAATGGATTACTCGCAATTATCGAAATGATTAAGTACATACATCAGCTGCGTATATCTTGAAACATCCGTTTCCGTTTCACAATTATCTAGATTGTCTATTAATTATCTATCTAGATTATCTATTAGAGAATGGAAGAACATTTTGTCCTTGTGTGGAGCGGCACTCTTATGTTATAATTTTCTATTAAAAGATAGCACTTTTTAAATTTACAACTGATAATTATCGGAACATTATGGCACTCAAATGTTATCAAAGGGAAAACAGGAATGGACTTTCCAACGATGTAGAAAACGAATTTACCGCTTCTCATCTAATTGACTTTATACAGTGCTCTGGGTGCTGCATCTGCGTTGTCTTTGGAGGAAACATGAGTCGCTTATTTTCCGTTCTGTATCTCTGTTGTAATCAGTAAGTGTCCAATTATTTATTTTCCGACTAGAAATAATTTTTTAGCATTTTCATATCCTTAATTTCAAAATCAATGTTTATCCTATTACTCCTGGGAGCATCTTTTCACATCATACTTTTATTACTTTTAATATATGTTCACGGATACAATTTACGTTTTTACATTTTCCAAGCAAAACCGTGCGAAAATTGTATTAATTCAACGGTTTTTGTAGACTTAGATCTTAATCTCGAGGTGAAAACATTTCCTCTGATGTCTTTTGGTTATATAAGAAAGAATAAAATAATACTTGAGTAATTCCATTTTAAAGATGATCCAATTCTTGTATTAAATTTGTAAATTAAGAGTACGTGTTTTCTTTTGCTTCCAGATGTCCTAACCTGCCTTTTCCTTAAAATTTAGCTTTTATCTATCCACTCCTTCCTGTTGCGGGCTTTTTTCTTTGGATAATTTTACCCTTAGCTTCATCTTAAGTTTTGAAATCCACAAAGTAATCTTCTATACTTTCCATAAGCACTAAAAAACTAAGGTTTTTAAACCCACGAATTATATATATTTTGTTCGCTTGTTTCAAGCTATCTATTTCTTTCAAATTTTATTTTTCAATATATTTGAGATATATGTAAGAAGAGACGGTTTAGTGTAACTCACGCCCAATCAAAGCCATGTTATTACGCACGTTGGCACGCAAGCTTCCCCATTTAGTGATCAGCGTCAGCAACCTCTTGAGTTTCTCTGACCATGACATCAATCCTTTACAAACAACTTGTAGATTCTTAACGGGGAAATAAAGATTGATAATTACAATTCTAATGGCGACGTAGTCAATAAAATATTAGATAGTCGATGTAACCAAGGAGACGGAGTTATACGAAAAGCACATTTTTCGCTTAATCAATTTCAACTATGGAATACGCAAACGAAAGAATTAAAACAAAGACATTGAAAATGACCAAATGATGTCCTCAAATATATGTAAATCATAATTGTAATCCTACCGTTGTTAAACTCCTGTGTATTGGTTCCTCTAACTATTGCTAAAAATCTCCCTCAAAAAGATTTTCCTTTTCGATCCCATCGATGAAATTCTTATTTTTTTTGCTTCCATGGGTGTGACAATAAATAACCATCCATCTTGTATTATGCAAAATCGTGCTATTCCTAATTAATCTAGTTTCTTGCAAGATAGTACATGAGCTTGCTCATCAGGGAGACGGGTTGTTCACAATATCAAAATTTCTGAAATAGCTCCAGCATTATATCAAGCTTATCGAAATTTCAAATCGATCGACGGCCATAAAAATCCTTATTCAGTTTCTATTCTTTTGGTAATGAATTTCGTACGACCGTTCTTTCTAATTTGACTTTGAATTAGAAATGAATCCTACAACCGTTAAAAGTGGAGTTTACGTGCATTTCTTCGCTTCTGCATTCACTCAAGTCTTATTTGAAATCAAATAACAAATAGATGCAATTCTACCAAATTTAGCGTATGATAAAAAAAGAAGGAAGAGGCCTATTTGGACCCAATTACAATTTTTCTGTGCGTCTCCAAAATGCGATCCGAGCCCTAATACCATAATTGATAACGGTAAAGATCGAAATCGGCCGTAAAAAAAAACCAAGGAAAATAATTAAGTTTTGTTTGCAGTTTGCTTTAACTAATTTCATTTTTCTTCATTGGAATCTATTACATTCTTCCATCACATCTAATTATCTTTCCTTAATCAGTTTCTTAGATCTGCCCATAATATCACGAGCTTTTAGCGAGAATAAATATTTATTATTCGTTCCTTTTTCCACACAATATAAGGTGTATTGCCTGCAACTGATAAAAAATAATTTTACGTGCATTTCTTATAAGGACGCTCTATCTAGTCTGGGGTCGAATTGGCGACCTTTTGGTAAATAACTAGTATCCTACTATCTGCGCAGGGAGTACCTTAACACTGTTCAAGGTTTGAAAGTTGCTCAACTGCTCGTTCTCGAGTTTTAAGCAAATAAACACTCGCGCAAACTTCTATCTACGTACAATTCAAAGATTAACGAAAGTTAATTGAACTTATGCTTCTCCATGAGTCTTCTCTTTTATTCTTTAGCAGTAACTAATTTAGACGAAGAAATGAAGGAGAAAAAGTACGCCTCACTTTCCGGGCGGTTTGTTGCTCCACTTAATTAACCTATTCCTATGATGGGTGTGCTTCGAAGGATATCCTTTATCACATGCGGAGTTTATTTCTTTTCCTAAATTAAAATTGAAAAAATCGTCGTACAAGATCGAACCAGAAAGAAGGAATTTTGAATAAAGATGCGTATACCAATCAGCCGCGTGTGCATGCGGTAAATTGTGCCTTGATTCGTTTGATTCTTTCGCGTCACATTATATTGGGAGCTCTTCTCCAGAAAACAATGGCGCGAATTTCTATCATCCTTCTCAATAATACAAGGTAATAGGTTTGAGTTTTGTAAAAGAGAAGAAACAAACATTCGAAAGGAGATCCATTAAAGAGAGGATAACGTAATGGACCGGGAAGCTAATGACATTGATTATCAATCAACATTATTTAGATGAGATAAGGCCATCTTTAGTGTCTTGGCCATTACTTCAGCTATTTACTTTTAGCTTAGATACGTACGCGCCCCGGTAAAGCGAAGTAGATGTCAGCACCGAATACTTAAAGGTGAAATGCTCAATAGGAAAAGAGATCAGTGAAAGATTCGTTGAAACAACGCAAGTATCAACTGGAATCCTCAACTTCTTCCGACGTTACGTAAGTTTCTCATTTCAAAGTAAGCGAATAATTACACACATTTATTCGGAGAGATCGTGCTTTAGGGCTCAGAGAGATATTTGTGGGTCACCGTATATAAGAGTATTTATGATAAACGTATGATAATGTTGTACGAAGTTTTTTTTAACAAAATATATTTCATTGGAACGCACGACGTGAAAATTGAATAAATACTTCCTTTCGAATCTTTGTTTCCCAACTTCAGACGGAAATCATTCGCTCTTTCTTTTTCAAATTAAAATCCGAAAAAATCGAAAATTCGATCGTGTTGTACGACTTTATATGACGGTTTCGCTAAATTTTCCTTATTTTTTTCAATTTTTTCAGCTTTTCTTATTAGAGACGAATGATAAATGCCAAGATAATACTAACGATTACATATTTTAAATAATATACTTTTTATTGATATTTTTTAATTGCCCATAAAATCACAAAATAATACATTCAAGAATACACTGGAAATAATACATAAGCACAAAGTTAACGATTTTCAATTTAAGTTGAGCTCAGTGTTTATTTCTTAATATTATTGCTATCTGTTAGTGCTATCTGAAGATGACTTCAAGCCCTTACCGAAATCAAGTAAAGAGTTTAGTCAGATACGTGTATAGTTCTTGTACATAGAAATGTATAAATCTTAAAGTTTTTCCAAAAATGTCATTAAAATTTTAAGATATTTTATATTTATATGCAAATACGATATTTGTCTTAAAAATTGGATTCGTAAGATTTATAATGTAAACATTTTTAACTTTAGTGCCTCTTAACTCTCAACTAAGAAATTTATGAACCAACGATAAGAATTTGATTCTTGGTTGAAATACTTCTTATGAAACTTTTATCAGGCTTTTACGATGATTCTTTTAAATTTGCAACAGAAATAGAGCGTAAAAACGATTAAAATGAACTCTAATTGCTTTGATTACATTACATTACGCTTTCATTCGCCCGAGATCCAATCTGGGAGCAATATTACGGATAAAAATTCTATTAATTGTAAGAGGATGAATTTTCATAAAGTGCATGTTCCAAGGTTTCACTAATTCTAGTTATTGAGTTTAAGGTGAAAATAAACCCACACTCAAATTACAATATAGATCAGCTGAATTGCCTGTAGATTCTCAATGTTGTGCAAACGTTGATATTACCATAAAAATTTCGAATTACCTTACCCTTACGAAAACAGTAGATAGCAATAAGTAGCAAAAGAGACGTGGAGTTACGTAAGTAATTTACTCGATATACTACTCGAGATTGGAATTTTGTAAACTTGAAAAACTCTAAACACTCGGCCAATTCGATTATGTGAATAACAAAAGGCTAACATAAATAACAAAAGGCTAATCAAGTTAAATTAAACTGCATTCCAGATAATGACAGACAATATGACAGATACATATAAATGTTATGAAACTTGAAAATCATAATTCAGCAATATATATTTACAAATAGTATAACCTATGCTCTAAATGCTTTAATTCTAGATTATTTGATTTTAAATGTACTAATAGCAATAACATTTCTTGGTTTCATTAAATTTTTACAAGTTATATTTAGGCGTTTCTTTTATATTTATAGTTTGTTTCTATTTTGATAGCTATTTTTAAAATGTAAGATTGATCATTTTTATTTTTTTAAATTAAGAAGAATCATATTTATGCATATTTTATAAGTTATATTTATTCCCGTAATTTTTCACGGGGAAATTTACTAATATTGTAATAATTGTGTTAGTAAATGTATTTTACTTAGTGTATATTTACTATGTTCTTAAATTTTGATGTTTACTTAAGGAGCATCGGGAGCTTAAAGGGAATCTATTTGTAAATAGTGCTGTTATAGGTTTTGTCTGACAGAGAGGAGTGACATAAATTGTAAATTACCAGTTTACGATATATTATTTGTAAATATGCTGTGATTTAATTTTTAAGATATTTAGATTAAGGAGCTACCTCCTGACTGTCTTCATACTGCAGCAAACTTTAATAAATATAAATAGAAAAACAAACAAAAAAATAAATAAATAATATACCAATAATAAACAAATAATAAATATATAATAAATGGACAAATTTGAAACATTCGCAATTGATCGTTTGTGATCGCTTTCTTATGTCAGTATCTTTCTTATTAGTTTGGCAAATAGATTACGAGCTGAATGTCTTTTCTACTTAATTAGTATTTCTCAAAGGTATACGTTAGGCAGATGCATGACGAATTGAAGTCGTGCTGTTTGTTGTGAATCTTTTGGACGGATGAAGACGTGAGGATGAGATGTGAGCAAGTTGTTTGGCCTGAATCCTTGACTTACTGTCCTGGCATCGAACGGAGCACTAAATTAAGAATTATTACGCTATGCACTCGCACAGCCAAGCCTTGGAGATGTTGTTTAATCTACGTACAATGTCATTATCACTGTGACAAAGTTGAGTTTTACTTCGCTGACGTTAATGAATGACAGTTTTGATATAATAACCATTCTCGTTCACACTTGAGTACCTCGCAATAGTTTACTTACCATTTAAATAGAGCACAACTTCATAAGGCGCTAATGTAGATTCATAGAGGAACTTTATTACTTTATTTTATGGGTATTATGGAATAGTCGGGAAAGATGGAATAGTAAGGTTTGTTTTTTTTTTAATTGATATCTCTATCATAGACTACTTGAGAACAGTATCAGAATGCCCCTCAGAACGTGTCGGCCGGCATCAGGGCGTGTTCAGTAAATAAAGATTTGTTTTTCGTGTCTGGAAACTTTCAAGAGGTATATTTTCAGACACGTTATGTGCAATGTTTGGTGAGTGTAGTTTTGGAGAGATCATGATGCTTCCTCACCACTGCTACTGAAAAATTCGTTATTCTTTCGTAATTGTCTGTCTGGTGATATCGTTTGATCTCAGAGTGAAACATTGCAAAAATTAAGTTACTATGACGCACTCTTTGTGCGAAAAGCAGACCATTCTTCAAAAGTATTATGTAAGGCAACCTGCATCACACAACCCGGTTATATCGCTATCTCAAATATGACGCGGTTTTTGCTTGATCCTCTGAAAAGCATCTAACCGGGTTTTACCCTATTTGGATTACAAATTTAATGGCTGATAAACAGGGATTAAAAGAAACGGAAATATTTATTTAGTTACCAGTTTTTTGGTGGTTCACATGAGTCGATTTTTATAATCGTACTTTGCCATATTGTTTTAGTATTCACGTCAAGATATCGTCAAGGCAAAGAAATTGCCCGAATACAGTAGAATGCCACCGAGTTTACTGTCTCCAAATAAATAGACGACATTATTGCATTGATAATATTGATGAATGGAAATGACTGGATTGGATTGAATATTGATGAGAATCGGAAACGTATTAACGGCAAGCGAAAGTCATTTCGAAACCTACTCGAGCTTTCAAACACTATTAAAAACGGACGACTCTCCTCTACGAAACACTTCTAGTCGAGTGTTTCGTAGTGTTTTACTTCATGTTAAATTCCTTTGGAAAAATGCTCTTTTTATGATATTTCTGCGCTCGAAAACTGAAATGGATGAAAAATCTGACCTAATAATCATAATGTATCCTTCATCATCATAAATATTTCCAATCATTTCTCTTGATAGAGATCAGAAATCCTTGTTTTATCAACACTGAGGAGTTTAAAGAAAGAATCTTCGAGAGAGGACGAAGATATCTTAAGGAAGTATCTTAAGAAAAGTCTTAAGGAGTCCTGTTTTTAAAGTAAAACAATGCATCATTCAATCATTGGTAGGATTATAACAGTGTGTGAAAAATCCTAACAGATCTCTAGGATAAGATATCTGTGAAAATTTCAGCGATATAAACTCTTTGGAGCAAGTTTCCAACACCACTATAGAGTTGATTTAAGGTGTATCACATCTATAAACGACAAAATAGAGCATTCGGTTGGGCTGTCTGACTGCATTATTTAGCCGCTATTCATAATCGTTTTGCTGACAAGTTATTCTATTTTCGTTTTAGATCAACCGAAGCACATATGACGAATCAAAATGAGGACGACAATATCTTCAAATCGCCATATGCTGATTTCGCCAAGAATATAACTTTTCCTGAAATCTCACTCCCCAAATTCATCTTTCGATCATTGAAACTTAACGAGAAGTGGTGCGGAGATTCGCCGGCATTGGTGAGTGTTACACTGAAAAAACTCTTCATAGATTAAAAATTACAACGTATCTAAATAGGCTGAAGTTGATCCATCATTGAAACATATTATTCGTTTGCTTTACCATGTAATCTGAAAAATCCAACATTTTCTTTCTGTCATTTCGCCAACGTGGTTTATAGAAATATATATTATTGTCAACCAAAAATATCTTTTTTGGATTTTATCTATTGGGATTGTTTCATCTTCAAGGATGAACGGTGTGTGACATTCTATGTGAAGAGAATAACTGCGTCAATATGTTAAATTGCTCCAAATGTTTCTTATCACAAGGTGAATAATAGGAAAACTAGTCTTGAAAATGCTCCTGCCTCTGTATGACGCCCTGAAAGAATATAGATGAATTTTTAAGGAAATAAATACGAATGTGTCCATCGCGCATTTTATAATGAAGGCCGCCAAATATCACTGACATCTGAGAGGCAATACATGAATATCTGGCAAAGAGATTTAAAGTGATCTCAGATAGCAATTCATCACTTTTGATGGAAGAGGTCTAGGGTTCGATTTCTTCTTTTAACCGGATATATTTTATGATAGTCCATCGAGAGATGTGCGGTCAGCGCATCGTCTTTTCTACACCTCTTTATTAATCACAATTCTGAGTGAACACCGATGAATATTGGCTCCCGCCGCGACCGATTTCACCGTGCGCGAACGCGCTACCTACTTGGTTATTCGCGAACCTCAATGAACAAGTATTTGGGAAACATTTCCTTAGGACCGCTTGTTAATTTATCTTTCGCGGAATCGATTAGCTCAAATGAAATGTGAAACTAATCGAAGTATTGGAAATTTGCAGATTGATGCTGTGCAGAACAAGGCGATCCTATTCAAGGAAATAGAGCCCCTCTCCAGGAGATTCGCAACTTCACTCAGCAAGCTGGGATTCGAAAAGGGAGATGTCCTCTACTACGTCACCTACAATGCATCCCTCCTCTATGTTCTCCAAATCGGAGTTTGGCTCTGCGGAGGAGCAGTTCGCGGCTGTTTTCAGGCGGAAGAAAAAGGTAAAAAAGATCCGTTTACTCAGTCAATATACGGAAATAGAAACATATTCAGAAATCGGTGCCAAGCAGTATTTCATGTTTCTCTGTCATTGCCGCTGTCACTTACTCTTTCATCCTACTGCTGACCAATCTCAACCAAACCAAGCCCAGTGCAAAACGGAAATGCTCGTTTTATGAGCTCATCTTAGGCTTCAGTTCACTTGCCGTGTTTTGATACTTCTAAACTTGGGCGTTCAGTCTTAAGCGATTAGTTTGCTTTGCTTGAGTGGTAATTTAAGGTAATTAAGTTTAAAAATTTTTGGCGCTGAAAAATATATATTGAAACGCGAAAACGTATGATCATCATTACATTTTTACAGTGACTCCAAGTGTAAAGTTTGGAAAGGGACACGGTTGAGAAATTTATTCCTTTGTGCATGCACAAGAGCTTGAGGGAAGAATCTGTGAGTGAGGATCGACCGTTCAGTGCTTCCTAATTTGTTAGATCATTTGAAATGGATTTTTCAAGAATAAAAAACAAATAATTACTAATGGTAGGCCAACTCCCAGCATTTTCATTAACCGGAAAAGAAAAGGTTAATCCTAATTTCAAAATAGACTATTTTGATTCTTCGTAATGGGTAACTGCGTGAAAATCAAGAATCTGAAATCGTTTGCCATTTAGTCGAGTTCTACATCACGAGGATCGCGAATGAATTCTGCAGTTATTTTGCTTTGTCATAGTAATTTTCCAGCTGAGGCTTTGGTTGAAACCATTGGACGTATTTCATCACTGAAAGACCATGTATCGGCAACTAATTCTTTTATGAACATCGGCAATCTCAAAATGCCGCCCCAGAAGGTGTGCCGCCTTCCCTGGGCGGCCGTGCAACTCAATTCATTTGTTGAAAATTTTGAAAGCGTTAGTTTTCACAAATGCGACTTTTAGAGAGGGGTTGACTTGGTTCATTTCGTCATTTAAATGAATAAATTTTTCTACTTAAAACTCTTGCTTGGATATGTTGGAGCATCTACGTAAAGTGAGCGCCAGCAATATTTTTCTCGCCTCCAAAAGATGGGAATATGGAAGGAACAATACTTGCTCGGAAAATATTCACGTAGGAACCTTAAATTCTAAATTTAAAGTAACACCTTGGGCACACCTTGGGAGAAAAAATTTAAACGTGAAAATGAAAAGTAATGAATATCCATGTCGAATAACCTATACTGCTTAAATTTGTCTAAACGAAAAGTACTCTTATTTTATAATAGATGCAATATCTGAAGTGAAACCTGTCTTCAGCGGAAAGCATTGGGACCGATATTAAGAATGCAGGGTCGGTCATTATTACTGGAATTCATTGCCACACTGATCCAGGCAGGCCAGCAGGATATTTGGCGGATATTTATCATCCGAAATTGGTTAAAGAACAAATATTATGTATTGTTCATACGAAAAACGTATATTTTTAAATACGTTACATTTATAAACTATGAACACATCCCGAAATATTTTACTATTTACTATATTTTATTTTCTACCTAAGTTATTACTATTTACGTACTCAATTGACTCATTCAGAATATGTTGAATAAATTTAAATTATGTAGTTTCCGGGATAACCAAGTGAGACCGTTCATCTTTCGTGAAAATGGTCCAGATACCGATTCTCAGTAGGGACCCATGTGCGCGATATGACCTTAGCTGCCGAAGCACTTAAAAGAAATATATTAATCTAAATTAACTTTACGTAAACTAGGATCGACCAAATTTTTTAAACTAATGAATTAATTTCTTTGTACGATTTATGTTGCTGTTGCCATCAGATGGTGAATTTACGTCGTCATCCGGCTGAATATTTAAGGAGAGATATGTCTTGGTATTCCTCTTAACAAAGGTTCACACGTTGATTTTTATGCGGATTTCATTCCTCGTTAGATTTTATCCATTCAACACGAGGTTGGAATACACTTAACATTTCTCGTGCGGTTATAAGTGAATGATCGTTGCTACAATTAATTATTTTGAAGCATATTTCGAGCAACAAAGTCGCTTCTGTTCAAGGCTGATTACGAGCTCTTACTTCCTCCGACTCATGTTTATGTCAAAATAACTATTATGTGAGTATCGCTGCAGTACGCTATTCGCCTTGAGAGTTTTCGTCTTTTGTTTATCACTTTTTCCATTCTTTTCCGATTTGAGGGGAACGGCCCCTAAGGCCGTCCATGCTTCTACCGAGCAGTGAGGATGATTACAGAAAGTTTCTTCGTCAATTGAAATAGATGTGCAGTGTAGTGAAAAGAAACTTCGGATCGGTCAGCTTAGCATTTAATTAACCTACACACACTCATGAATTATAATTTCCATGTTATCCGTACATGTTTTCTTATGCATCTGAGAAATTTATTTCGAGGGGCCTCGCATATGAGTGGTGGATTTGAAAAATCTCTTAACTCTACCGATTTGAAGAGTGTGCATAAAATTAAGTTTTTATTGGTGTCAAGTCTTTGTGAATATTGTGCAAGTAGATGAGGAAATAAGAAGAGAAATTACAGCAAATGCTTGAATCGAGAATCAGATGGATTAATCTGGCGATGATTAGTTTCAGTGATAAGTTATCTGTGAGTGCAATTATGCAATGGAGTAACCAGGACTGAGGAGTTTCATAGTCTCCAAATCCTGTCTTTTTCTACCACTCAATCTTCTGCACGAGCAGGGCCGATGCGGGGGGTAAGGCGGCACACCTAGGGCGGCATTTTCATCGTGAGATTGCGAGTGTTCATAAAAGAATTAGATGCTGATATATGGCCTATCAGTGTTGAAGTACGCCGAATGGTTTCAACCAGAGGCTCATTTCTGCTTAAAAATCGCTCTGGCAACAGAAATAACAGTAGGATTTAAACGCGACGTAGAATTAAACTAATGATACAGAGCTTTTGAATTCTTACAAGTAAAAATTTATTTATTAAAATTATGTCAACTTTTCCTGAGATCCTCGCCGGTGGAGAAATATATTTTTCGGAGTGATAATCAAATATTATTAACATTCTACAATTTCATAAAAAATATCGACGTAATACTGCCCATCGAACATGATGTTGATGGTGCAATATTAATTTCTTGCAATTAGACATTTTAGATGATTTTGCCGAAGAAAAAATTTGCAAAGTACAGTTTATATTTTTTTGCTCTTACCGACATTTTTAGATTTTTTGTGATTATAATTTCATATTGTAAAATGTATCAATATTACATTAATTTTTCCTAGTTCTTCCAGTTTTCCCCGGATTTTAAAGGGTGACATAAATTGCGTTCACTTCAGGCTGCTGTTTTTTGACTCTGTACTGTGCTCGAATTTTCAAAAATCAAATTTTCAAAATAGATTTTTCAAGCAAACATTCTTCTGTATAGAACACAATTATATACAAGATAATACAACGTACATAAAATCATTAAGAAATCTTTTAGGTTTAGCATTTATTAAGTTTAAGCCCTTTCATTGATGCACTAAAATCTGACTAAGGTAGAGTAGGTAAATGTTATCTGATTCCAACTCTATCTCCATACTAAATTTCAATCGCTTCTTCTCCAAAGTCCTGGGAATTGCTTCTTATTTATTTTACATAATAAGATATGGCAGTCCACATCTAATATTTTGAGTTCCAAACATACAATAAATGGAGAAATAAAATGAAGATATAATCTTCGAATTACCTCTTTCTGTAAAGTAGTGACTCATCATATGAATATCATATGAATATGCTTGGATCAATGTAATTAAAATTTTATCAAGTCATAAAGTTGATCCTTGGGATGTAATGATAAAAAAACATTACTTTTATGATGAGATACAAGTAGCCAAGGCAACTTCAAATTAATCGATTAATTAACTACGATAATTTTGCTCAAGTTAAATAGCAATTATTGAAATTGATATTACTAACAAAAATTACTAATTGCAAGATCATTTCAAATTAATATTTTTGAAAGGCTTACAAATAGAAGAAGTCTTAAGGGTACCTAAGGTTTATGATGTAAACACTTATGCTTTAATATGAATCAGAACATGTCATAGTAAAAGTATTGTTGACAAAAAGCTAAGTTGACCATTTGTTTTTTCAGAGGAAATGGAACGTCAGATGCGTGAAACAAAATGCCGTTTCATATTATGTGACAGTGAAACAGCTTCAGCAGTAAAATGGGCTGTAGAAAGACTGGATTGGCCCACACAACTTATGTCAATTGATGGAGAAGTTGAAGGAGCAAAAGCTGTGGAAGATATGGTGTATAAGAATGATATCCCAGGTTAGGAATATTTTTAGGGTTGATCAAATTGTATAGATTTATTAAGAAAATCTGACTAACTAGGATTTATTTGATATTATTATATATATTATAGTGTTTGGCTAGGAAAGCTAATTTTTGTGTAATCTTTTCACTTCTGTTTTCAGAACACGTCAGTTAGTTGCCTCATTTTATTGGTGAAGCCAAAGGGTCTAGAATATATGTCCAAGGCATAGTAAACAGATATATTCTGGCATTTTACTCCATTTCAGCTTAATTCCTTTCTATACAGCTTGTGAATGGCTTGTTTAACTTATCATGACTGAGGTTTCAACTTGAAATAGGCTTGTTTGACTCATTTGCTTGATCTTGATTTCCTTGATCACAACACTCTTGGAGTTTTCATAGTGATATTAATTATTCCTTCTTATTATCTATTTGGTAAAAAATGCTGCATTGTAGAGTGAAAAAGAACCATGAAGTATGAAGTAATAACAAAGCTCGTCTAAAAAGCTGAACATTATTCATAAATATTAGAAAAAGGCTACCAGGATCATGCAACGATAGATTGCAGACTCTCTAGATATTTCCTATTGTGGCAAATAAAGTTAACTAAAGAAATAGCCTTTCCAAAAGTTACAAGTATTTATATAAATATTAAAAAGCCCAAAACTCTTCCTTTGTATTTTTAAATGTAAAAGAAATAAAATTAAGTAATTATCTGTTTATAATGCTATCCCACCTATAACAAGGTTTTATTTTGTCCCCTGGAAAGTGTCTTGACTGAGTTCTGTTTGTTTGTTGTTGTTTTGAAAACATGAAATGTTTTCTTGTTTTACTTTTGCAGAATTTATAGAAGAGGTTGAGATAAAGCCAAAGGAAGACCTTGTGTTCATCCCAAGCACAAATGGAAGTACAGGTCTTCCTAAAGGAGCCCTTCATACACATCATAATATAGTAGCATTTCTGATTGGGATTGGGGCACCAATGGATTTAGAAAGGTAAACACCATTGATTGAATGCACACTATATTAATAATTATCTAAACTAAGATAAATTGAATCAGTATCAGATTTTCTGAGAAAAAGTATGAATTATTACTGAAAGCAGGAGCTGACTAATATTGTAATCAATGATGAAATACTGTCAATTTTTTTCTGACAGTGATAATACTACAACCAATGAATTGCTTACTTTTCTCATATCTGAGTTATACTCATTTTCATTGTATAATAGGATTTCCTTTCTTTTAGTATTTTAAGAAATTCTATATTAAGAATTTATGTATCTTTTTATTTATTAGGTTATTTTCTTTTTCAAATTAAATAATGGTATTTTAATTAAATAATGGTATTTCAATTAAATAATTGTATTTTTCTTTAAGGATCGGTGTTCCTAAAATAAAAATTCTCTCAGTCATGGGCAACTTTAACATTGGACCATTTAATAGCATTCAAATGACTCTTGCCTTCGGACAGACATTCATTAGCATTTCAAAATTCGAAAAATCAGCCTTTTTTGAGTATATTGATAAGTACAAGGTAAGAAATCTCATTCATGGTTGGGTACACTAAAAGAATTTACATGAAACAAATTAAAGTTCAAGAAAGGTTTACGAAGTGATGATTTTTTGCATTGTTATATTTTTACAGCCTCAAAAACTATTTCTATTTCCTTACTTGGCAAATTGGTTTGCTCGCTGCCCAGAGATAGAGAAAAAAGATCTCAAATTCATCTCAGAGGTAGTTCTTGGAGGTTCTGTAGTTGACCGTTCTATCATTACAATTATGAATGAGCGCTTGCCTTACATATTTGTTTCAACGGTATGTATGTATGGTATTAGTATATTATTAATATTATAAGCTTCCTAAATCACCAATATACTGAAAAGATGAAATGTAGAAATATTTGGATGCTTGCATACATTGATAGAGACTCCTCTGCATATTTATTACTATGGAAAAAGAATAAAATATGTTTATATTTGAATTTCCCAGGTCTTTGGGATGACAGAAACCTTAGTTGTTTCCTCATTATCAATGGGACAGCTCCAAGGCCCATCAAACGCTGAATCAAGAAAAACAAAAGTGATAAAACTTGGAGATGGTAAGTATTAAACGTGAGAATGAACAACCATTTGGTCAATTAACAATTGATTAACACAACAGCAACTGAAATTTGGATGTTATCATTAGTGAAAACTGTCTCCCTTTTGAAAATAAAAACAATCTAATGATTTAGAGTAAATACCTATCTAGGTTTATGCAAGAATGTGGTTAGTCATAGGGAACTGGCAATCATTGGTAGAAAAAGTGCTTATGTATCTTTTTAAAAAAGATAACAAAAAAAAACAATGGAATGGACATGTACTCACAAATGCTAGCAGACAAAGTTAACAATTCAGAGGTTCTAATTTTGCTCAATGTTTTGGGATCATCAACAAACTGTCATGAGTAATTCAATATTTTTCTGGAAAATATCAAGTCCAAAGATTTAAGTTCCTAAATTACTATATGAAAATGTTAAAATATATTGATAATTAATTGAAATTATTCTCATCAAAATTCATGAAAAAATCTTAAAAACGCTTAAGCTTAAAAAGAAGAATGTAAGAATTTAAAAGATGTTTTACATATCTCTATGAATATCATCTGACCAAATGATTATATGAAGAATGAAATCCCCATAGTAAAGAAAATGAGGTTCTGAAAATGTAGAAATTTTTTCTGAAATGGTAGTGGCTGTAGGGAAAAAATTCATCAGTTGTTTTTTTCAGAATTCATTCAGAATTTTCTGAATATTTATTTTCACAGATTTGAATTTGTAGTAGGTTGCTAATATTTGAAAATATGTGAATGCATGATTATTCTGTCTAAATTTCTTTGATTCACCAAAAATCAAGTCAGCTATAGACCTTTATGAACTAGGAATAGAAGTAGAATTACTAAAGTGCTTTGACAGCTGAGATAATTTTGTACATAAAGGTCCCCACTGGGAATCGAACCTGGGACTGCTTTTATCAATTTATATGCACTGTCTTCTTGGCTCTGAGGGATTCCAGTACTAGGAGTGCCTGCCAACAATAAACCACTGTGATTGTGAATTTATTCTACATTTCTTCTAATGGTGGTAGTGATTCAAGTTTATGACTTGTCTATGTCTATGTTCAGAAATAGTGAAATAGTTAAAATGATTTCATATTAAAAGAATCAGTCACATTTTGAATTTCTATAATTTGAAGATATTAGAGCATCAAAATTCTCTCAAATATATTTGCTTTTTCTCCATCAATACAAAATATGATTAATGAAACTTTTGAATAGTGAGCCTGGGTGCCACAGCTGGGAAAAATATAATCAATCCTTAATCTCATGATATGCAGCAGCAGCTTGATTTTTAATTGCCTATTTGTAGCCTATGTTATTATCTGTTCATTGAGAGCACTTCTGTATCACTGTAGATCTGTAGCTCCTAGAATTCATAATTCTTGATACACATTTCCTTTTGATTTTGCAGATTACCATGTTTCTTGTGGTTCTCTTTTACCTCTTGTACAAGCAAAGGTAAGACTTTTCATACATTTTATTAAATGCTCAAATGAGTTTTATTCTCATAGAAAATTAATTTTCAATCTCAAAATTGTCTAATATTTAACCACATAATAATTAATATCAACTACATTTTTATATTATATTTAAAAATGAAAGCAGCATTTAGCTCCATAAATAATTCATTTAATTTCCTTCAAATAAAAAGAGTAATATTTCATGAATACACTGTAAAGATTAATTTTGAATTTTTGAGAAAATTTGTTATCACCCTTGTGCTGTCATCAGCACTGAGGCTTAAGTCCATAATTATACTGATATTAAAGCCTTATATGGTTGTATGGAATGATTAATTGAGCATTTTCTTACAGATTGTGGATATAGAGACAGGAAAAACTTTAGGAAGAAAGGAAAAAGGGAAATTATTTGTAAAATCACCATACATAATGAAGGGATACATAAAATGTGACAATTCCAAGGTAATAAATTTGACTTTTTAACCATTGACTTTAAATTATTTTTTCTGCAAATTCTAATATTTGAAATGTCATTTTCCACGATATGTCCTAAGAAAGCATTTATTAACATGCAATTATTGCATGTAAATGAATGTGCACATACAGATGTGCATTACATTCTTACATGCAATATAACTGTATCCTATCATTCTTACACATGAGGTAGTATTGAGCTTTTGTTATTACTAAGTAGTAATTTATAAAAATTTTTAGTTGTATACTGTCAAGAAAACAGGTTGTCCATGCATCTAAGTATGAGGTATGTTACTTTTACACAGTGGCATGCGGTCAGAGCATGCAAAGTATGCTTTGCATGCATTGAAAGGCAGGAAGATCTGCATTTATATCATCAGTATTTCTAGGAAATTGTTACCGGTAGTATAATTTCTAAAGATTGAATGTTTATGGGGAAAATAAGTAACACAGTGGAGCACTTAGCATTTCAGCAACACTGGCAAAGACTCAGCTTCATGCTGCCTTATGTGTTAAGAGAGCTCCATTGGGTCCTCAAAAAAATGGCTGCATAGGTTGGATTACATTTTCCCTGAATGCAATCTCTAAATAAGCTCTAAAAGCTTCCTCAAAAGGCATAGAGATGGCACTCTAGGATCAAGTCACTGATGATTTAGTGAAAAAAGAGTGCTGTATGGAATTAATCTTAAGATCTTTTTAGAATATCTTATCTTCATCTATATCAAGGTATATGCACATTTTCTTTCTGGTACAGCATATGTTTCAGATGCTATTGTATGTGACTGAGTGAATCTATATCTCATGTTCATGATTGCTCAAAATATCATGATTCTTGGAATACCATTTCTGTAAAATCCAAATTTGAATTTCCAATTTTGCATAATTACTTTATAAAAATTTTCCTTATATAAAGTAATTCTCTAATGGGATTGAATATTCTGATCATTGAAAATTTGGCTAATGGACCACATAATATCTTTGAATGTGATTTTATATTCTTGAGGTTTCACCATCTTTTCATTGCCTATCTTTGTAGGGGAGTAAATCTGAAATAGATGAGGATGGATGGCTTGATACTGGAGATATCGCCTTCTTTGATGAGGATGACCACCTGTATGTAGTGGACCGTTTGAAAGAGATCTTCAAATTCAACATGTATATGGTATAACTATACTGAATGACATTATTTTCGGAAGCATTTGATAGTTCATTTTAAGCAGAATAGCAACTTTGACTCAGGTGTCTCCAGCAGAGATTGAAAGAATCATTGGCGAACATCCAGCCATTTTGTCTGCTGCAGTAGTAGGAGTACCTAACCAAGAAACTACATCAGCAGCCAGAGCATATGTGATAGTTAAGCCTGGATGCACTGTTACTGAAGATGAAATTAAAAAGCATGTTGCAGGTAAAATTGTGGCTTATTTATTTGAGAAGTGTATGTATTTTCTTTGTGAATCCAAATATAGTCAAAATACTCAAATGTCATCAATTTGACCTTTCCTCAAGCTAGTTTCTGTTGACTTCAGATGGGTAAATTTCTTATATAAAATGTATAAAATATATTATTTGTATTCATATTTCAGATAAGACTCCTGTCTGCAAACATTTACATGAGGGTGTTGTATTTGTTGACAAATTACCTCAAACAAGAGGAGGAAAGCTCAATAGAAGAGCTCTTTTACAAAGAGCAATAGATGAAAGAAAATAGAAGCTTATAGGAATGAATTGAGCTGATAAAATGATCATAAGAGCACAAAATATCCTGAGTAGATCATCTATAATCACTTTTAGTATGCTGCATGTACTATGCAAGAAAGTGTTAGATCTTCAGGGGGATGACGAAATCTTCTCCATAATATACTAATATCTTAAGCTCTTTCTTTTAATTTCTATTTGAAAAAATAATTTTTATTGAGTGTTACGCAATATGATTATGAATTGAAAGTAGCAATATTATTGAAGTACATTTTAATATGATATAATTTATTTATATTTGTCACCAACTCTTGAAATTGAATAAAATTTTATCAGTCCAATAATTTTAGATATTTTTAGATCTCAGTGCAATGGAAATAGTCACTTCATTTGTATGACTGTAATATGTTAATTTAGCTTGCCTAATTCATTCCAAAAAAAGTACAACAGGATAAAAAGTTCCAAAGATATTTGTTAGAATTAAAATTATTTTGTTAACCTTCTGTGATATATTCTTGTATTTTAGCTCAATATGTCATTATCTTTTATAGTTCTTCCTTTCTACAAGTAAGACTTTTATATTTATTACAGCTTTAATTAGATAGCGTTTGTAGTGAATAAAATGATATTTGTAGCTACTTAGCTACTTTTATGTACTAAATAAAAATTTATAAGGAAAATACATCAGAAAATGTTATAATCTGTTCATCTTTTGCTGTAACATATTTACCCAAAACCATTGTATCAATTTTAATTTCTTGAAAATTGACTGGCCATCTATTCCATCTATAAATTTTGATCTTTGAAAAGTTTCTGGATTTCATGCCTAGCCAACTATTTTGTTATTAAGATGAATAATGACCATTTTCCTAACCTTTTAAATTGTTTTATTAAAGTATTTGTGTTAACAGAGCAATGAGCTCTAATTTCAATGGAATTTCAGTCAAAAGAATACACACAATATGAAAAACTCAGTAGCAAACATAAAGGGATATAATTTTATCCACTCAAAGCATTGCTTGAAGGAAATATATAATTTAGGATTGATGTGGCTAAGTCAGTCATTTTGAAAGGTATATTAAATTTTTCAAATTTCTAAAATTGAATAATTCTGTTCTTAAAATGCTCATTTAATTTTAAATGAATGATATCTTAACAAATTAAGAGAATTTCTTGTGTATTAGCAAGTAGTGATTCAACCGGTTGATCATTGCAATTTTTCTGTTCTATCTACAAGAAAAGTTGATTTACTCATGTGATTTCCATTGAAATTTCAATTTTATTACTAATAGATATCTTCCTCGAACATTTTTTCCTGCCAAAGTATCAATTCCAATGAATAGCGAATGATTTGCAGAAGAATTTGGTGCTAAAAATATCTTTTGGATTTGGGAATTAATAGCATACATTTTAGCCAAACATTGTAGGAGTAAGCATAAAAACAACGGATCCATTGAATTGAAGTAATTCAATTTGCGCTTTAAGATTTGTTGTTCTTGCTATGCTGAGTGTTTCACCGTCGAACGTTTTTTAAGCTGTCATTACTGACATAAAATCAAACATAATATATAACATCAAACATAGTAAAGCCTTTGATTCTATTGACGCGGATATATATTAAAAATTAATATTAAAAACTGTAAGCATCATTTATACACTGATGATCTGAAGATATATCTCGATTCTACAGTTGTCTGCTTCCCTGAATGTGTTCAGTATGTGAACCATGATTTCCAGCAAAGTCACAAATGTAGCAAGGACAATTTTTTGAAGATAGACCTATTAAAATTACAAGCCATTGTCATCAGATATCCCAAGTTATTAAAACGAATTATTGGAAATATTAATGCAAACCTCTTGAACAATTTTGAGATCCCATTCTGTAACTCTCTTAATAATATCGGTGTTTGCATAAACATCTGAGGGGATGGATGGAAGAATAAGCGTTTTCACAAATTTTCACGACCGTGCTCCGAAGTTGTGCCGAGCATTTCAGGGAAAAATGGAGTGGGTGGTGAAGGACGGGAAAGGACTCTCCCCCTCCTCCTTTATCTGGGGGAGGAAAACAGCAATAAAGTTGAAGGTTGTTTATGACCTCCAGAAACTTTCGAAGTCTCTTTCCTTCTTCTTGGATGAACTTCTCTGGTAGAATCGCTTACATATTTGACCACAGCCAGAAGGAGATACTGAGAGCCGGGGGTTGCCCTGGGCAACGATGACAAGAGCGATTTCAGATTTCCGTTTGAGAATGTACGAGAGAACTATTATTATCCCCTACAGAACTTTGGTCATTACTAAAAAGACTTACTCATTGTTGATGTTCAGTTTGGTCTCTTTGGTATTCAACAAAGCCGTGAAAGCCTATAGCCACTAACTCCCAAGCGACAGCTTTAACAATCTGGTGGGGTCACTTGTATCAGATAATTTTATCGTGAAGCTCTTATAAGAAAAATAATTACGGGACGTTTTCAATTTTCGCAGATTAATTGGACGTTTAAATTTAAACTAGTATTTTAGTTTCATATATTTTCATAGAATACTAAATTCTGCCATTCGTGATTTAATTCGTAATTTATCACAACTTTCACATATTTACAATTCCCTCCCTCCCTTACCATTATCTGTAAATGTTTCTCCTCTTAGTCCCACACGTGATTCCGGGCGCAATTTCTTGGAAAACATTTTCACCAAAACTACCGCTAACAACTTCAGCGCCAGCGCTCACCCTCACCTCACTCATTATATACACGAAATAATTAAAAATATATAAATCACGGTCTGACTAATCTAACTTAGAAATATTAGCCAGCGGAGAAATTACGCATAGAACGTCTTATTCATCCGATGTGTTCGCTATTACGCATATGCCAAACGAGATCATCCCCCTTAGTAAAGGCGGTTTTTTAGTAAGTAAGCCATCCACTCGGAAAATAAAGCGGCAGTTGACGAAAATGACCGGGAATCGAACCAGCGATCTTCTTCATACTGGCAGATTGCATTTTCCAATGAAGCCATCCGAGGTGGAGATTTTCACAATGCCTATAAATTCTCCAGCCGGATGGCCTAGTTGGTACACTGCCGAAAGGAGGAAGGTCGCAGGTTCAATTTCCGGTACCGTCAGAATTCTTTCAAGTCTGATTTTCTTTGTTCGAATGCTTTTTTACTTCCTAGATATAACCTTCCGAAATGTAAAGCCTTTCCACAGTGTGTTCAAATTTATAATTTCTTTGTGAATTTTTATAAAACCGAATGTGTCTTTAGCATTTTTTGAATCCACTCGAAAATAAAGGCTGCCATAACGTTTGGCGATAATCTAAGCGCTAGGAAACGGCTTTCGGTATTTTTTTCACGTTAGCTTCTAACCAGATTAGATCTCAAGGTAAATCGGGATAGAAAGGGGCATTATCGAACTAAGCTATCCGAGGTGGAGATTTCCAGAATGCCTTCTAATTTCTTCAGCCGTTGGTTAAAGCAGCCTGCCTATTGCCACCCCCCCTATTGGCGAGAATATACAAGTCCGTAACACGGCATGTGGAAAGGGGTCATAAATTTGAAATCAGCCTTGCCGTTTCCCTGATGCTCCTTGGTTCGACGCCAGGGTACCATTTGCTTTCTACAATACAATTAAATAGATGATTCGGAATTACAAATGAGGACCTTCCCGATATACTACGAACTCTAGATTCAGCACGGGGTAAGAGGGGTGTTTACCGATACTTAATCGGCGGCGACGTTTGCGGTGATGGAACTTGGTTCGATAACAGACCGGTTACATTATCCCATTTTGATATATGCTTTGGTGAACTTGGGATGTTTTTGCAAAACATCCGATTATATGTTATAACAATTAAGCTGACTAAGTAAAGTGCATGCCAGATGATGACAAGCAAACATGACATTGAATATTATTAAACTTTGTAAACCATAATTTACGAGTATGTATATATTTACAAACAGTATAACTTACGCTCTAGGTGCTTTAAATTTGAATTACTTGATTTTCAAGTGCACTAAATATCGATAAAATTGCTTAGTTATCTGATACTTAAGATTTTATATGCAATACTCATGTAATTAGTATGATAAAATTTTATGAAGTTATTTTTAGGCGTTACGTTTGCATTGATAGGACCAATTTTTATGACGATGGTTATTTCAAATTTGAGAGGGATTATTTTTATCTTTTACTCGACTTCGCGTAAGGAACTGATCGGCGAATGTGCAATTAAAACTCTCAAATGCCACTCGTAAATGCATCCAATTCGCCGTTCAGTCAAGGCAAATAAACGACAAGTATGTTTTACAAAAGACTCGTCTTTTAATTGGAGTCATGTCCCGGGGTGCTCGCTGCGGGGCGATTTTCTATTATTTATCATATTGGAAATCATAGAATATATTTAAAATAGAAGTGCGCCTTTATTGAATGATGAAATGAGCTTGTAGCCGTAAACATCCGGGAAAATATCCAGTGGTAGTATCGCTGTAAGGCGTTCTAATCGCATCCATCTTGAAGTGAACTGTGAGAGCATCGTGACGCAACTTCCTTCGCGCCAACCGCAAACATCCTTTAGCTCGTAACCCTTTCTCGACACTTCATTTAACATTACCAAATGGATTGGAAACGTAATATTTTGGGAGCATTTATTTGCTGTAAGTGTTAAGGAAGTTGATATATATATATATATATATATATATATATATATATATATATATATATATATATATATATATATATATATATATATATATATATATATATATATATATATATATATATATATCAGAAGTGGGATTTTAATTTCTTGGGATGAACGCATAGATTATCTCGTCAGCAAACTAAGGAAGTAAGATTTTATTGACTCACCTAATTGAATATACCTCATCTTCGCAGCCTCTTTGGTGCTCAACGTTGTAAATGCTTCAGTTCGCATTTTGGAAGGATCGGAGAAAATTTTTCCAGCCGGTAAGAAGTTTACTCTGACTTGTCAAGGCGGAGGTACTCTCCGTTGGAACACTTCTGTAAGTACCAAGACATGTGCATGAATGGCGAACTCTCTTAGCTGCACGACCGCATTTTTAAATATTACACAACCAATTTTATCTTCTTCCATTATTGAAATATTATTGCTATGAATATTTTAGGGAAATTTTGGAGCATTAGGTGCATTATTTATAATTACCTTCATTGGAGCTGCATAATTTGCCTTATAACTAATAAAAATAATAAATTCGCAACCTAAAACAAATTTTAACGCAGCGTTGCTAAGTTCCCACTGTAATATTGTTCCAATTCAAAGGAAATAGTTTGAGAGAACTATGAAGCAGACTTAATATTCTGTCGAATACCAAATGTTTATTGATTTTTACAGAACACAGATAATTAAACTTCATGAAATGACGAAAGTTGGTAGCGTATTGTTTGATCGAAAATCTAATATAATACGCATAATACTTTCTGACTTTCTTCTCGTTCATAATAAGTAGTCGTTCTTAAGATGAAGATAGCGTTTACGTACTTGAGAACGATAACCTTCCAAGTCAAGATTCCATGTAGAGAAGAAAAAACCTGTTTTTCCTTACAATTACTTACACTTCGCAATACAAGAAAATAGATGGAAAGGGACGCTACGGGCGTTGGGTCGTCAATGAAGGTAGAGACACAAAATGCTAATTGAAAAAACGCATTTCTTTGTATTATTTCACTTCTTATGGTTATACTCTACTTAAATGCATACATACTCTACATAAAAGCGAAAGTTATCAAAAAGACTATATTTTTCTTAAGCCCTTTCTCCCAGCCATAGTGTTTGATTGAATCTTGTTATTTATCGATTCCCACTGGCCATTTCAACCGTAGAGTTCGGATAACAGCGGAATTTGCGAATTCGTCTTTCAAGCAGCAAATCATTTTCACCAAAGTGACGCGACTTACAAAATGTCATCAAATTTCTCATGAATGTTTTGGAACTCGCTTCGGAATATTTTTAGCAAAATTTACATCATTTTATCTTATCTAATATTTCTATCGTTAAAGAAGATTTAGCTTAACTAAAAGATAACTTTTAAAAGTTTTATTTGATGATAGCACTTTCTGCGAAACCCTCGGTAAATTTATTATCATAGGATTCCTTTTGTAATTATCAATCATATGGAAAATTATGAAATCATATGAAATCCAAAATGGCTTTTAGAATAACAAGGTAATATCAAAAATTGCTAGATATGTAATTTATCGGATATTATTTCTATGGATTCTAACTTACTTGGAAGTAGATTTTGTTACTCACGCCTAGGTAATTGGCCCAGATCTGACCCGATTGCTATTTTCAAGTGCTGGACTATGTCTGCATTGTATTATATTTCGTTTTCTCATATCAAAATTTTTTAGATTGAATTGTATTTTCTTTCTATACTGAAAAAACATATAAAAAGATACGCGTTTATTTCGAAATTCTCGAGCGTTTTATTCCAAAAATATATTTCGCTTTCTGCAACTCTATATACATACTGAACCCAAAGTTTTCCTTTGTCTGTCCCACTCATCAATAGGAGGCATCATATTGTTCAATTATGAATATAAGAGTAAACTCATCAACTTCCTCAAAGCAATCGACGGCGATAAAGTATGCTACAGGAGTACCATGGTAAGATTTTTTCTCGTATATTTTGTGAAGAAATTTACTTTTCCCCTGAATTTAAGTAATTTTTCACCTGAATCCCCAACTATCAGACGCCTCAGCGTCTAACTCTTCCGCCACTGGCGAAAGCATAAAAATATCATAAATTAAAGCACGTAAATTCAAAGCTTCGTCATTTTACGCTCATAGTTTTGGATAAGAAAATCATTTCGCTTGAAATCTGAGGTTTAAACATAATCTTACGTATACCCCAAAAACTCCTTTTTTTACTTGACAGATTTTGGTGATACTTGGTGGAACTCCGTCATGATCAAACACAAAGAAAACTCACTCTGTAGAGTTCACAAAACTTTTGTGGACTCTACAAAGTGAGTTTTCTTTGTTTGATCATTTTATATTTACTTCTCGGAATGTTTTGAGGAAATACTGTATCATACTTCCGGTGATCTAATTTCTGCTTACATTCAAGGGCTTCCCATCAAAAAAGGAGACTGCTAATTTGTTAGCAGTGAGCTGCTGTGGCCAACTAAGATAATCCGCTTCGTTTCTTTGCGGTCGCGATATTATAATTAAACATTTTGTCATTTGCGGTAAACATCCTCTATACAAAAGTGTACAAAATTTTCCACGTGATAAAGGTAAAATTTGAAACAGTCGTCAATCCGTAGAGAAGAGGCGATGGATTGTTTTCCTGGTTTTACCAACTCTAGGTAATTATTGGCGTTATTAATCGCAAAATACAAAAAATAGTATTATTAGGAATAACTTGTTGTTATACGTCATGCTAAAATATATTTTCATCTACATAGCGTGACTATTCGTAGTATAACTGATACTTGTTTATTGCTTTCACACTTCTGAGTGTGTTCTTCCTTTCTTATATCCTCCTTGCAAAGCTATAATAAGCTAGCATATCATTTTTTATAATATGCTAATTTCTTCGGAATATCTAGTTATTCCCTCATACTTATGCCATGCAGGATTTCAGTCTGCTTCTACTTCCAAGGGATCAAGGAAAAAAGAAGGGTAATAAGACTAAAGGATTGTGATTTGCACAAAAAACATTTTCAGTACTTTCTCAGAAACTTTCCCACGGGAAGTTTTTCTTACGAAAATATGACGAAAAGTAGCAGGCGACTACATTTCTCCCTAAATTTCCCGAGAACTCGCGGGTTCTTGTAGGTTTTTCCAAGATACTTTTATCCAAAATTTTTAACAGCATAATGAATAATATACGTTAAAACTAGATCCCAGGAGGAATATTTTGATACCAGATAAGACCTTGTTTCTTGAAAGATAGACCGAAATTTATCGGCTCAATTTTCGCCCAATTTTCTTTAAAATATCAATTTCCTATTCTCCTTTCGATTATGACACTATTTAACCGTAATTTAATTGCACTACGCCATCAAGAATTGGTTTTAGTCCATGATGAATGTCTTTCAAATAAGTTTTCGTCCACTTTTTTCTGTGCAAATGTTGCAATAGCGTGCACCATTCTCCCATGAGGAATACAGGGGGGAATATGCTTTTCACTTACTCGGTTGTCTTTTCACGGTGTTGACTGGACGGCGCATGCCAAGAGTACTTTACACTAATCCGGTAGTCGTTTACACGCTATGGTCGTACTTAACAAGAAAAAGGATGGGTGGGAGGGCATACTTCCCCACGTGCATCTGGATGGTCGGGAATTCCGCGGCTGTGGTTTTCCATGAGTGTCTTCGGATAACTGGGCAAGGGCCGAGAAAGCGGCCTCCCTTGGAAGTATTGGGATTGGTTTTGTGAGTGTCGGGAGTTACTAGGATCTACAGGGACGGAGATATGATGTATAACTTGAGTAAATGAAATGCATTATTTGGGTTATTCAGCCTCTCTAAGGAAGCCGGGATTCACTGGGAAACTCCTGAAATTGGATAATAATTTTTATAATCACCCACCTTCCGGATTCAGACGTTTTCTCCCACTTTTATTCCAATGAATTATTAAGGTTTGTACTCTAATTTGCTGATCTTCGCAATTTGGCGCGATTGATTTTCGTTTACAGTTTAATGTCACTGCGCCTGCGTAATCTAAATTATGTTCTATCTTCGTCCCAATATATGTATTAGAAAATATTTTGAAAGTTGCTTGGATGAGGCGCTATCTCCTGATTCCCATGATTATATTTTACATTTAATCATACAAAATTATATCAGTGTGTACAGCAAATAAATTTGTGATCGAATTGCTCAATTATACCGTTCATTAACCAGGAATTTATATTCTCCAATAGTTGAAGTCATCATTTATCATCATTTATTTCACAGGTTCTCGGTATCTCGGTACCTATATACTATACCCACAAAACTCTACGTCTAGAAACCGACCCGGCTGTCGAACATTGCAGTGAATAGGGTCGGCAGCTCCCCGGCTGCCGTTTAGTCGGTTTCGGCGCCTGCCGAAATAATTCATAGTTTATTCTGTATGAGTAATTGATTGAACATTTAGTCAGCAAGTGGGAGTTCTGGATTCAAGTTCTGGTCATGTCAGACTTTTTTTCAATTACTTTTCTCCTTAGGAATATTTTAATGATTAAAATGCGGAAATAATCCCAAAAATTCGTCCTTTAGATCCCGATATTCCCTTCTTTTTAACATAATCACCAGATATTAGAATACCCACCTGCCTACGATGAGTCCAACCTGACACAGAAGAAATTTAGATGATGCTTCCACAACGAACCGCTCAATGCATGTCCCTGAGAATCTTTAAGTTTCACGGAAAACTGAAGACCTTCTTTTCACATAGAGTAAGGATCCCTTTTCTATGATTTTTCTAGTTCTACTCTAGTGCGGTTGAAATCGGAAGCGTCAAGTTTTACATGCGCGTTACAGAGCGGTTTTGTTTTGAGATAGTTTTTGGTCATTTTGAAGCTGTACTTCGACATAATGGAAGTCCTTCTGTGCAGTTTCTTGGGGAATGAAGAAGATTATGAAATTTTACTGACGGCGACGATTAAAAACGCACGTACAGAATTCTACAGGATAAGAAGTAGAAAAGGTAGCTTCCAAATCCCGATCCTAATTCGTCTATTTGATGACGAGGAATTATTCCGGCGGTATTTCAGTTTCTTATGGACTGTTTAATCGAATAATGTTAACAATAAAGCAAGACATAATGAAAGATCCTCTCAACCGCATAACATGAGAGTTAACTCCTGAGAAACCTTTTATAACTCTTTGGTAGGCTGCTCCAAGTCATAATAACTAGTATGTAAATGAATATTTGATGACTCCATTATTATTGGTCTACTTGTAAGGCATTTTAGCGGTTTTTAAACCAATTTTTGTAAATAAGTGGGTAGTACGGAAAATATATTCCATATATAATTTAAATTCTATATATTGCTCGCCCATATGAAGTATGAATAAATTGTACATTTAAGTGAGGAAGCTCTTATTTAAAAAAAAAATCACAAGCTTTTAAGTACATGTATGATTTGTTTATTTTATTTAGAAGTAGGATCCATAACTACACATTCTGGTACAATATAATATTCTTAATACTAATGCTAATGAAAGTATTAGATAATCCCACTTCTGTTGTTTTAGGATTAGTGAAATTGCAAGGTGAACTCCCATCAACTATAATTTTATCAGCATAATTAAATTTTTGCATTACAACTTATAATTTCATCTTCTTAAAGAAAAAATAAGGTATGTTTATTACTAAAGCTAGAATGGTAAATAAACACATGACCAGGGTTCTTTAGTCATATAAAATTTCTAAATATGTTTGAATAATAAACCAAGGAGATATTACATCAGTACTTGAGTCGGGTAAGTGATTCTCAATTGGGATGATCTGTATAGCATTTAAATCTTTATCTTACATAACAAGCTTTTGCTTTAAAAAAAAAAAAAACTGCAAAAAGTTTCTCAAGGATCGTTTAATCAAATACTCAAATTCTGTTGAGTGTATTGTTTCTTAAAAAATATATCTGAAGTTTCTTAGCTGGAGTTTCATACATTATTAATAAAATATTCTTTCAACTTTCACTACCAGGCAAGGAAATATTGACTCAGTATAATAGCTTTTGCTGAATGCTTGCGGGTACAAAATATGCCTCATTCTTTCTAATCCACATTATAATTTTGCATACTTTAGTACAATAATATAAAAATTGTAGTCTTAGAACTGTTATAATTTAGGAGGCCTTTCTTCCATTTCTTCATAACAATCAAGCATTCAAATTCAGATAAGATATATCTAATATATAATGTAATAACATTCTAAAATATAAAAAGATATGCATGTGAATGAAAAGACTAAGTTCATAATTTCATCAAATTTCATTCACTATCTGGGACATATCTCAGTATATATGGGATAGTGAAGATAATCTTTTGATAGTGTTTCTTGCTCTGTTGATTTAATTATAAAATTTAAAAATTTATTTTTTTGGTCTTATGAGAAGGAATATGATCTTAGAAATATATCTAAAATGTGCAGCTGGTGGCAAAATTAGGAGGAATGCTTCCCATGAAGCTTTTGAAATTTGTGGTGATTTTGTTGAATATTTTTATAGTAGAAAAGGAGATACAGTGGAAAATCGAGCAGTTGTGGAGGAAAAATTCAGCTATAATTCATGCATAGATTTTAAATCATCTGTTTTTTTATTTTGGACAATTCAATCAATCGTGTGATTTAAAAGTTAAAAATAATACTTTTGCTACAATAGTATATGGTTGTTAGATAAATCATTACTGAGTTACTTGACTAATCACACAGTTCATTAGACTTTATTAATTTCCATTGAAGTAGCTCTGTCATCATGGCAGTGCTACTTATTCACTCTCAGTTTATATGACTAACATTGTCATTTGTCATAAAGAATTTTATAGGATAGGTTTCAACCAACCTCCAAGAGATATGTTTTAGAATGAAAAATGTAGCAAACATTATAAAATTCATTCTATAATATAATACATGGTTGATATTGTGGAATAAATTAATGCAAATTTTCATGAACATCGGCTATAATTTGTAATATTGAGAGAACTAAAATACTTTTGCATCCTAAGGCAAAAACTTTTGCAATCATAAAGTTTTGGAACTTTGAAAGCTGATAATAATTTATGTATTGAAAATAAAATATTTCACAGTTGCAATAACTATTGAAGGACAAGTTGGTAGATTCATTAATTTTCCAAAATATTGCATTCATTGTTGATTGCGAACTATTTTCTTCAAAAAGGATCCAGTTTCCTTCTCTGTACAATACAAAGGCAATGCAGGATTATGAATTTCCATATTTTTATATTAATAATATAGAATGTTTAGTTACTTTTCAATTATCAGATTGAAGACTATTTTTAGAGATGACCTACAATCAATTGACCTTGAATGTAGAGTAGGTGAAGGACTAAGGTAAAAATGCTTCTCTGTAGCGTCTTAAGAATTTTATTTATATTGCTTATCATCTAATCGATTGAATATATTTTGGCTTTAAATGAATTTATCACTTTGTGTTTGCTCCAAATGCCAGTTTTCTATGGTTAATATTTAATAATGTTGTTGAAGATGTGTAACAAAATGCTACTACTATCTGCAGTTAGTGTGCTGACAGGAATAATTGCCATTCTGAAGGAAAAATAACTTGATTGGCCTCCAAAGAGGCATTTGGGTTGTCAAATATGAAAGTATTTGTTTGTCTGTTTCTATTGATTAAAATTTGGGTATTGGCACTTAATAATTTTTTATATTGTTTTTATTAGTATGTATTATACTCTGTATATTATTTTCAAACATACATTTTTGGTGACTGGGGCTTTTCTCCCTTATTACTTCACTAATACATATAAATGAATGACCATTTGAAAGAAAAGTTTCGAGGTTCCTGTTAAAAATAGTGAGACAAATGAAAATTCCTCCATTTTTTAAATAAAGTGAATTAATTTTAATCATCGTGTTGTGTCCTGGATGTGTTGCTTTATGCAGAATTTTTTTTTACTTAGAGATGTTTGTAAATAATTTTTAAAGTCTGATAGGAATATCTATTCATGGTCTGAAAATGATTGAAACAGGTTTTGCAAGTAATATTATAGTCTCCAGGAATGAAGAGCTCGATGTCGTATGCAACTATAAAAATATTTTAATAAACCGATATAAATTTGCAACTTCTGACAGCAGAGTGATAGTCTCAGAAACATGACTGCTGAATACAAAGATCTGTCTCAATTTTGCCCGGTTCATCAACAGGGTTCATCTAATTTTTAGGTGGCTGATGGTGATCGAGTAAGTGTATTTGCACAGAAGCATTCAAGAATCCTTGAAGTGGTGGATGCGTCTGACTCTGATACTGGTTATTATAAATGCTTTGATGAAAGAAACCCAGATTGGATGGCTGAAACATATGTTTATATTTTTGGTGAGTTAACTTGATCTTTTGGTGAATTGACAGGGCTAGTAAGCTTTTCCAGTATTGAAATATAGTGTGAAGTTAAACAGTTAACTCTGGTTTCTCAATATTGTTACCTCTTATTCCTTATCAAAAGAGACCAACTAAACTTGAGAGCAGCAATGAACTTTGTATTTTCATATATGCAGAAACTTTCTTTTAACTTCACTGAATTGATAATAAAAACTTAGAAAAAATTATTTCTTTGGGTTTTCTGTGAACATACACTCATTCTTTTAAAATATTTGTGATTGTATATGAATTTTATTATTATGAACAACCTCAAGGTCATTGGCATTAAAATATCCAATTTCTTACTCCAAATGACTCAAGAGATCAAGTAAAGTGGCTGCGCTAATTTACACACAACAATTATGATGCTTAAATAAAACTTTTTAACTACTTCTCTATTCATAGAATATTTCAGCAATCTTTCTTTAAATATGTGGCTGTAATCTCAATCTGGATTAATACTTATATTGCAGACAATGAGCATCTTTTTGTTCCTGTATTAAATAGCATAATCACAGCAACAGTTGGGAAGGATGCAACGGTACCATGCCTTGTATCACATCCAAATGTAAATGTGACTCTCCATCAAGTTAGTACAGCCACTACATTTGCTTTTCTTTTAATGTAATTAAAAGTGGGTTTATGATTACATTATTTATACACTTCAAATTAGTTAAAAACTTATTGATTTCCAGATTTCCACTGGCCAATCTATGGAAGGAGTGCCATACAATCCAAGAAAAGGATTTGTGTTAAAAAATGTAACAATAGGCCTTCATGGATATTTCTCATGTGATGGAAAGTATGAGAATTTGAAGCAAAGTTTAGAGCAAAGTTCAGTGTTCTTAATGCTTGTGAAAGGTACATATTTTAGAAATGAAAGTTCAGCTTAAGTTATTTGAACCATGAGCAATGCAGCAGTGGTGGGATATTGTGGTGTGATGTTTAATTGAACAAATGTCTGACCATAAAGATTATTACTTTCACAAATTTTGATGTTCTAAATGATGCTGAATTATGATTAAACATAAATTAATTGCACTGCTGTCAGTAGATATGATTAGAATGATATGAGTTAACCAAAGAAATCTGTAGTGTGAAACCACAATCTTTTATGATAAAAGCATGAGTAAAGAGCATGTTCATATAGACGAGTGTAAACCAGGGGATTGTCAAGTATAATAACAGTTGGTTCTCAACGTGTGTTCTACTTCCTCTTAATTATTCTATTGCTCTTTTCTCTCATATTCTTTATAGAACTTCCTTTTTCCTTATTCTATGCTATCATTTGATTTGTAACACTTTTTGTTAAATGCAAATTTCCAAGGTCTTAATTCTATTCACATACCTTTTCATTTCACTTTCATGCAGTGCCATGCTATAAGCAATTCCCTTAACCTTCCATTTCTAATTGCTTTCCAGTGTCTTCTTTATCATCCCACATGTATGATCTTCTGTTCTTATCATTACCTCTCCAAGGCTTCTCCAACTCTATAACTTCTTTTTTTCTGACTTCTTCTAATTTTTCTCCTCTGCAGAAATATCTATCTCATTTTCTTCATCAGATGCTTCATCTTCACATTATTGAGTTCTTAATATGTTTCTGTTCCAAATTTTCAACTTGCTCTAGCATATCCTTAAATTCTTTGTGTTTTCATCCACCAAAATCACATAATCTGTGAACCGTAATATATTTCTCCTCTTTATTATGGCTATACCACTCTTTCAGCTTTCGGCAGCATTTTTATTTGCATAAAGTTCAAAAGTTGGTTAGAGATTCCCAGAAACCTTGTCTCACACTCCTATCACTCTATATCACAATTGTTTAAGATCTCTTTCAACATTATACATTGTATGCAGACAAAGGTATTTTCAAGATTCAAAATTCAATTCTCTGCCATCTCCCTTTTATAGATATATCTCTCTGAAAATTTTAATCATACCAATCACATCTTTTGTTTCCATTTTTTTTCCTCAACCAAAATTGTTCTTCAACCATTTTTCTCTATCTTATTCACTAGTCTTATGTTCAACATCCATAGCATATTTTTTGCAGTATATTCTACCAAGCTAAGTCAGTTTCTCAGAACAATTTTTTGTTTCATTCCTATGGGATCACATAATGTATGAAGACTATAACTCTCTGTCATCAACATAGAAGTAGTCATTTCTTTTTGCAATACTTTACTTTGTGTTAATACTTTCTTCAATTTTATTATTCAGTACCAACACATTTGCCAAAGCCTATCATTGCTGGACACAACAGTGTTATACATTCAAAAGTAGGTGAAGATATAAGTCTGTCATGTACTGTAACTGTTGAGGGACATCAAGTCTATTTGTTTTACTGGACCTTACCTGAAGGCCCACAGATGAATCAGGTAATACTCAGATTTTGCTTTAGTTTGAATAATTATTTAGAATGAAGAGCAATGTCATTTATGCATCTATCATCATACAATTTTCAAAATATGAAACACCTTGATAAGAAGAAGTTTATTGCCAACACAATTATTACTTGCACAGTGAAATCACTAATTTGAATGTGTTTTGACTTCCTTGTCTGTTTTCAAACTTAGCAAATTCAAATGAACTCTCCTCTGAAATTAAATTAAATTATGTTTGAAAAAACAACTGGTATTATTAATGCTTAAAGTTGGATATAAGGACTTTGCAATTTACACCTTGAGTGATAATGTGTAAAAAAATAATGTTTTATATTTTTTTCTACTTCAATGATTCATAAATTAATGCAATATTCAGACAGGTCGGTTTCAGACAAGTAGGAGTACACTTGGTAGTGGGAGAGGAAAACTCCTTCGCAGAGATACCATCAACTTAACTGTCAGTTCAGTAAGATTGAGTGATCAAGGAAATTACTCTTGCTTTATCAAAAGTGATGCAGAGTACAACAAAGATGTGGTGCAATTAAAAGTCATGGGTAAGCTCTACAATAAAACTGATTTCCTTTAGTTTAATTTATTGTTTATCTAATAGCTTAGCATGGCTCCTCGACTTAATGAAGTGGATAATCAAGTGGTCAAGTATAATGAGGCAAAATCAATATAATCTGTTTGAATGATTTCACAATCACATGTTCAATTAAGCTTAACTGATTCATTCTATGTTAAGTACTGCTGATTGTTGCATAATCTATTTCCCTAATTCAGCATTTAATTTGCATTTTTTTTAATTCTTGAAATGAATGCTTATTTCTTTTCTCATCTTATGGCATATGAAGATCTTCTGTATTATCCTTGAAAGGGTATATTACAGAAAATTTTCTTTGATACTGTAGGTTCTGGCTATTTCATCCAATGTATCCTTTTTACAACTTCTAACATATCATTATTGAATAAATTAGATTTTATCTTTAGGAGTCCCATTAATTATACTTTGTTCTCTTTTTCCAGCATTAAAATTCACCCATGTACTAACAATTTTTATAATCTCTAATATTTTGAAAAGTGCTTCAAAAGTGAGGTAATTTTGAAATTATGGGCTTCTGCTAGAAATATCTTCAGCTTGCTGTTTAATAATAGAAAGAAAATTTGTATATTTTAATTAATATAAAATTCTAATACATTTTATGGATTAATCATGGATTAGGTTTATTATAGTGAATTTTCCAACCTGCACAATTGTTCATTAGTTTACTGCTTAACGGTGCTTCTAAAATCCTAGAAAGATCTATTTTTCATGTGGATTTTTAATATATGATCTGATATTTCAGGACATAGTTTCATTAATTTCCATCCTGATGGAGGTTCGACAGTTATTGAAGTGAATGAGGGTGCTCCATTTGTGAAATGGGCTGTGGGATATTCGGCAGCTCCAACCCCTTCTTTTCAGTGGTTGGCACCAGATGGCACTAAAATTAAGAGTAATTCTAAGTACCAGATCACTACCAATCCCATGCAAACTGTATTAGTTATTTCATCTGTTACTCCATATGATGCAGGAACTTATTTGCTACTAGGAAAGGCTGACACAAAGGAGAAAATGCAGAACTTGACTCTTTTAGTGAAAGGTAAAATAGTATTATTTATAAGGAACGTAATTTAAGGAGCCTTTTTTGTTTTTTCCTGGCTGGAAATTTTTAGCTCCATGATTTGTATTTTCACTAAGGAAACTTCCTGTGATGGATTTTTTATTGTAAATTATCAATTTTATCCGACTTAATTTTTGGAATATAACTATGAAAAGAGATATAATAATGAAGCAATAATAGTTTTCTATTGGAAATAGGAATATTAATCATAGTATATTATGTGATTCTATTCTATAGAATAATTCGGAATCAAATTACATTGTTACTGTCATATGATGTAGTACTTCTTATTGCTTTATTCATCAATACAACATTAAAATGATCAAAAGTAAAATGTGAATTTATATAGCTACAGAAATTACAGCTGATTGATTGATATTTAATCATCAGATTCAATAGTATTGAAATTCAGAAATTTAAATAATGTTCACAAGAACCTGTAATATATTTCTTACTTATTCTATTACTTATGATGATTTTTTTATGAATCTAATTTTAGCTCGACCAATGATTTCAATATCTGGTGCAATGGATTTCTTCATTCTTAACAAAAACTACAGTATTGAATGCAGAATGATCTCTTATCCATTTGCTAATATTTCGTGGGTTTTCACTAATTGCACCAATTATTTGAATTGTGATAAAAAGGAAACCATAATATCAGAGGTAAGTAGATTGTAGATAGCTGTTTATAAAGAAACAAACCACCCACAGTTTTCTGAACCCACAAAATTGCTGATTTACATATACACAGATTATCATTTAATTGGAAACTATATAATACTAATACTTTCCTTTTTCACCATTGGAAAATGTATATTATAACCTGGTATTGATAACTAATTTAATACTTTCTATATTTGATATTCCTTCAGGAAGGTCCCAAAATAAGATTCCATTATCCCCATTTGAAACATATGGAGGAATATAAATGGCATCTATACCTTACATCAAACCAAAAATCATTAGCGAAACAGTTAACTATGAATTTAAAATATATTTATGACCACTGCTCACATTCCTGGTTTTGTCTTTATAATTGGGAAATATGTCAAAAATATTATAGCATTGCTGCTGTGGATTTTATATAAGAGAATTATAATTAAAGAAGGCTGTGACTTCTCAATCCTCTGTGATTTTAAATTTTAATTAAATATGAATAGATACTTAATTATATATATATATATATATATATATATATATATATATATATATATATATATATATATATATATATATATATACACACACGAGGTATGTCCCAAAAAAAGGTTCTCGTATTAAAAAAAATTGAAAAATCATTCATTCAATAAACTTTTTTTATGGTTATGTTGAGTATATAATTATGTGGAAGCATCCACTGCTAATGCATGTCACACTCAAATTAAGCATCTAATCTGGTTGTCTTGGATATCCATAGAAACGGAAAAAGCCTATTTGTGTTGAAATATAAAAAGATTTAGGGAAAAAAATTTCCTCGGGTGCTAGGCGCATGGGAAGTTTTTTTAAAGACATCCCTCAAACTAAATTATAATGTAATTAATAATAATATAATATTAAATAATTATATATATTTATTTATAATACATTTGTGATTGTTAGCAACTAAGCTCTGTGCCTTTTTCAGGAGAAATTACTGCATTCCAATGTCACTTATACCCTTCCGATTGAAGCCTTAACCAGTGGAAAACTTCACTGCCATGCATGCAACTCTATAGGTTGCAGAAGAGAAACTGTTAATATATTTCTTTCAGGTTAGTGTTTAATTTAATTACATTGTATGACAATATGTATTAATCAGTTCATCTTTCAACAAGAGATATGCTGTATGTCCTTTGATTTTGAAATGAGACTAATCAAGGATAGATAATCATAATAATTAAATGCTGCATATGTTGTATGTGTTTCTCTCCATCTTCTTAGGAGACATGTCTAAAATTACACTTTTTTAAAATTTTCCACTGAAAATTCCTCTCTCCGATGTCAACTTTACTTATTGCTCCTCTTATCAGCAAATGTGATAGAGGAGCTAATTGGGGTTGCTTGTCAGATTTGGTTGCTAAGATTGTATAATGGTTGCAAGCTCAAAGCCAACATATGGACTTTTTTGTCCCTCTATAATTATGATATTGTTTACCTAAAATCTTTTATCTTCTATAAATGTTATCTTTCATTAGAATTTCACTACAAGATAACTTGTTTTTATCACAGAAGGACCATTTTTATACATAATTGATTCTTGGGGTGGGCAAACCATTTCATGTTTGTTTGACCTGGCCTTTGTCAATAGTAAGAATGAACCCCTGTGTGTGCTACAGGTATTTCCAGCAAAGGCAAAAACTCTGTGTCAGCCATGTAATTTATATTTTTCATGGCAGGTAAAATATTACAGTCAGCAAATACAGAACTGCACAATTCTTTTTGCTGCAGGAAGGGAACATATCTCGACAGGGTGTAGTGAAGATCCAGTCAATCACTCATCTTCAACTGAAATCTCCAGTTTTTAAAACGTAGTAAGGTTTCCATAGTATATGGAAAAGCTGTTTGATAATTGGAATATTTTTCTAAATGTGTATGATATTGATTTTCAGGAAATTGAATCAGATAGCCTATCATTGAACTAGATTAACTTTCATAGACGACTGTTGGTGTAGTTTTTTTGTTTATTCAGTGTTTCTATTAAATTATCATTCTAAAAAGTTAAATACATACACACAAAATATATAGCCAATTTATATCCAAAGTCAACCTCTGTCTTCATGTTGCATATGGTATATAGCCTACTATGGTTTAACAAATGAGACATTGACAAACAATTTGTTGATGTAAGAAAGTCATCTTGGAGTGGAAATCTAATAAAAAAGATTCAAATAAATTCAAGCAAATGGATAAAACTATGATAAGGAAGGTAAGCAGCACATTTTTGAAGGATGAAAGTCTTTGAGCAAAAAAAATTTCTAATTAGGGAGGGAAAAAGTAGTCCGTATATTGGCTCAAACTTGTAAGCACAAGTGCAAGCTAAACAAGCAAACACTATGTAGAGCACCTCTATCAACTCTGCTATTACATCTGCTGAGATGAGTAGATACATGAGGGAAGAATTTTTAGCAAAAACTGCAAAAAGCTTGAAATTTTTAACAGTCATATCTCCTAAGTGGATATCCTTAAAGCATAACTCCTCATTAGATGATTATTTTGCCTGTTTCTTATCAATATTTGAAAAATTAAATGAGTGATTTTGTCAAAGTTAAATCATAGAAAAGTGTTACTTTGGGACAAAAGTGAAAGTCACTTGATTATTGCATCTAGCCATGATTCTTAAATGTTATGACTTATTCAAAAGGATATTGATATGAAAGCAAAAGTAAATGTAGCAAGATATTCTTACTTTCAGATTCAGAAGATGGATTGAATCTCAGTGGACCAGAGTCTGTTGTAGAGGATGAAAACATAACATTATTATGCACAGCATCAATTTACAACTTTACTAATGATATTAGCTGGTGGTGGAGGCAAAGGAATGGAAGTCAATTTCAGCCAATCAATTTTCACAAAGGTAAACTAAAATATCACCATAGATTTAGTCCTTAATCCTTAAATGATTTGATTGTTATGAAAAGTGTATTTAATTATTTATTTAGAAATTATCCTTGCAGATAGGTCACAATCGAGGTAATAAGGTCATTTACAATACACTTTTATGTGTATTCATAATAAAAGATTAAAAAATAATTACAAAACAACAATTTATTATATGTTTAAAAACCATGCTAAATTTATCTTATCAAGGAATCTATTATATATAGCTAACTCTCCGGATATACCTATATATATATATATATATATATACATAGATATAGGGGATACGAATTCTGACCATGTTCCACGAGCGCCGTCGACTTCAGATTTTTTCGACGTACTGGCCCTACACTCTAGATGCCAGAATAATGCAGACATCGACGCTAGGTGTCATGGGTTCGATACTAGAATGTCCCAAAAATCGCAATTTTCCCATAAGAATGCATTGCGCGGATTTTTGAAAATTATTTTGAGGCACTTATCGTTAAGATAGTGGAACCAAAATCTCGGAGGTTGAAGATGAGGTAGTCTTCTATATTACGAATGGAAGAAATGTTACAAAATGACGGTGAGTTCGACGCCAGGTGGGTGCAAAATTCTTCCATAAGAAATGCATTGCTGCAATTTTTGAAATTTTTTTTCAATGCCTTACCTATAAGCTGGAAAGATAAAACCCGGAATGGTGACAAAGGCTTTAGAAAGCATTCTTTCATGAATCTCACCGTTCGTCTATTGGTCCTTGGTTCGATGCAAGAGGGTCATTCCGATTCCACCATGCATTTCAAACGGGGAAAACGGAATCTTATTTTAGGACCTTCCCGATGAGATATTGAAGCGAAACTTTGAAAGTAGTGGTAATGGCACTTATCTAATATTAATTTGCTATTTCTCTCATGGAAGGGTCCTGAGTTTGACGCTAGGCGGTCTTTTACGCGAATTTTTTCAATCTGTTTTGAGGCCGTTCTCGATGCGATAGAGCAATCAAAATTAGGGTGTTTGTAGATGAGATGGTCTTCCATGGTACCAAAGGAAGAAACGTTAGCAAATGACCGTGTGTTCGACGCCAGGTGGGTTCGAAATCCTTCCGTAAGAAATGCATTGGTGAAATCTTGGACGATTTTTTTAAATTCCTTCCCGATAAGCTGGAAAGATAAAACCCGGATTAATGACAGAGGCGTTTAAGAACATTCTTTCATGACGTCCGCTGTTTCTCTAGTGGTCCTTGGTTCGATGCAAGAGCGTCATTCCGATTCTATCATGCATTTCAAATGGGAAGAACGGAATCTTAATTTAGGACCTTCCCGAGTAAATGGTTCTGCATTGTATAAATCATTATAAACTTTTTATGTCCTTCTTGAAATATAACATATTTTTGTATACAGGGTATATTTATTTATTTACTTAGGACAACCCCCCAAATTTCAGATTAAATTTCTGTTTTCATATATCTGGTGCGAATGGACTCATACTCTGATGGTTACACCATATTTTTTTAAATATTACAGGACTTTCTGTCGAACTAATTTCAACAAATAATTTTGAGCTTCTATAAATGTTTGTTCTTAAGGACTAAGACTGTATTAGACATTTAGTTTAATGATTTTTATTTTCAGTTTTGAGTAGTCAATATCAACTATATAGTACTTTTATAAAAATCAAAATGTAGGACACTATGTAAATATTATTGCTTTGGACAATAGAATGTGGACTATATTCAGTGATGGTTCTTATACCATTGGTAATCTATGTGCTGATAAATAATCAGAATATTTCATCCATATTTAAGACACTGAATTAATGAAGTATTACATGCAGTGAAGCATTATCAATATTTTGAGGGTTATTTACTATTATCTTCTTTTTTATATTGAAGTTTTTATCATATTCTTTGCAAGGGAACTACCAATATATGGATTATGAAACAGTATTTCAAACCACAGATTTGCATGAGAGTAGAGAAGGTATGAATAGATTTGGGATAAAGCTCTTTTTCATCTATTATGTAAAAATGAAACATCTAAACCTAAAAAATAACCATTAGCAAGTTCTATTTGTTTGATGATGTCAGGTTTGGCTGAAAGGTGTTCTATTTTTAAGGTAAGGGAAAGAAGGTGGTAAAATACAATTGGAGTTTTTCTGAAACTGGATGTTTAGAGAAATTGTTGATGTTATGGTAGGGTTTGTTGGTTGGGCTCCTAAAAATAGAAAATTCCATTTAGCTATTATTCTTCAGAAGAGATGATTTTAAATGATTATTTCCCTCACATTCAATTTTGAAGGTGATTAAACTTGGATGGGAAAGGAAAAAAATCTAACGGTCTTTAAGAACCATTCCATACATATCTTGCTAACCACACTCTGAGAGTTTGATAGTATACCTGTCTGTAAATTAACTTTATCATGAATAGTATACATTCATAAACTGATGACTCAAGGAGCTGAATTTTTTTTAAGGTTGCCCTATACACAAATTCATAAAATATGTAGAATTGGAACTAGAATACTAAAATTAGGATAGAATACATTAAGTTTTATTAATAATTCCCTGCTATTTCTACAGGCTTATACCAAGTTGCAAGCCATAAGTCCTACTCACATGGAAGTATACTTTACATGATGAATGTGACTGCAGAGAAGCTAAATGGAGAGTATCAATGTAAAACTAAGATGATAGAAACTGCTCAGTTTGCGGAATCAAATGTATACAAGCTGAATGTTGAAAGTATGTATTGCATTTGAAAATATAAAACAGTACTAATGCAAATTAAGCACTAAAGAGCTTTTGGAGGGAGGCATTTGACTGATATTATGTTAGAATTATCAGTCTCATCTCACATTTGCACTTGGCCTTTCCTCTAATATTCAATTTCTTTTAACTTTTAAAAATGTTAGAATTAAGTAGAATTTACTGTAATTACAATGGGTTCTTACAGTATGAGATGCTGGATACCTCAATTCATCTTAATAATTGATGAATCTTTCTTTTCTGTAAATGCTTACTCGGCTGGGCTTAATTTTTTTAAAATGAAAGATAGAGCTTCAAGTTCATATTGTTTTCAATATTTTTAAATTTGAAAGTATTGGTGTAATTAATTTATGGTGTTGTGTTCTTGTAGAAGGGTCCTAGGAGTAAGTGATGAACCCAAAAATATTTTATTTATTTTATCTGCCCAATCTTTTGCAAAAGTTATTTTATAAATCAAAATTTTATTTCAATAGATATATTTTCAATTTTATAGCACAGATAAAAGAGCTTTTCTTTTATCTTTGGTCTATTCATTTTCAAGTTACACGCTTTTCTTATTTTTTAAATTGCTGTCAACAATAATGAGAAACAATTTAAGATTATTTTGGGTTATATATAGAGTTAAGTGTGAGGGCTTTTGCCCTCCTCTTAGTGGGTGTGCCTTTTTGGGATACACTTTTGTTAAGAGTGACTCAAGGACCCTTGCTGCATGCTGAGTTTCTTACTCTTTCATTTGGTAGGAAATTGTCTTGTATGAACTTGTAGATATCAACAAGGATAAAATGCGAAGCAATAAAGATTTCCATTCGCTTTTTGAATGAGCAAGAGGAATAGTAAACACACCAATCCTCATAAATGGTGTTACTATATACAGAAAATAGAAAAACTCGTGGAAACTGATTTTCAATTAAAGTTTGATCATATATCATTCGTTGCAGTTTATACCTGTAAATGCAACAAATGGAGCTGCTATAATGGTTAAATTTGCAAAATGTTACCAATTTTTTGTCTAAGGTATTATTGATAATATTATCAGGGTGTGAAGTTAGCTTTTATTGATGTTTTTATAGTAAATCAGATTATACAGCTGAAAATGCTTTAATTCAAAATAAGAATGTGAATCTGAAAATGAGTAGATTCCAAATGCTAGGATGATAACTTTCACATTATACGTTTCTGTAGAGTCATCCAAACTTTTTGAAACATCATCCATGCACAGTAGTATTTTACAGTCATATATTAAAGTCTAAAACAGCAAAGAATTAAATTTGCTTCAAGATTGTGAAGCAAGATTAAACACATTTTATTCTGTGATTAAATACAGCTTGAAGAAAGTTTTAGATAAGTCAATTTTAGTCAATATTAATTGGAAATGATTAATTTGTGCAGCTATTTTCAATTAGCAACAGAAGCACCAAGATGCAGGGATTCAAATTTCTAGCAAATATGTCATTATTTTTTTGTTTGAAGTGCTATTGAATCAGGAGAGTGACTTCTGAAAATAGTTTTTTATTGCTATGAAAGAGCATATTAATCAAAGAAAAAATAAAAATACTATATCTCTTATCAAACGAGAAGATTTTTCTTAAAAGTTTCAAGAAATTGTATAGAAAAACTTCAAGACTATAATAAGAATTTTCTAAGACAGATAGATTTTATTAATCCAATAATTTATCAGATTTTATTTTGGAAGTACTTGCTGTTATAATGAAAATATTTTTCTTGTGATAGTACTACTCCTGAAATCATCTTTTGATTTAATTATAAAAAGCTAGAAATAAAACAAGTCAAGAAAAATACATTTTTTTAAATTTTAAAGGAATGGGATATTTTTCACTGGTTAAAGAAAAATAGCACTATCTTGGTTTCAAGTCACCTGATACTCATTGTTGCTTATCTTAAAAGTATTCCACCTACTTCAATAGAAAAAAAGTGAATACATTTTCTAAGGTAATTCAGTTACAATCACAAGAGCAAGTCTCTGTAAGCAAACTGTAAATGCTGTCTCTTTTTTGGAAAATAATTTATTTTGACACAATTTTTTGTTTTCATTGTAACATACTTTATCACTATTTTAAGGGAGGATTTTAAAAGTTAAATGAAAAATTGAAGCTGAAATTTTTGAAAGTTATTGTTTATTAAAATATCCAATTATATTTATTTCTATGATAATATATTTAAATATGCTGAATTATAACTCCTTGAAGATTTTTGAGAAGCTCAATTAATCAAACCTTGCGAACAAAAGCTTACCTGAACAAGCTGTTAACTGAACTGTTGAACTGCATCAGCACTATATGTGGGGAAAGTCTAACTTCTTAATTGAAATTACCCTTTATCAGCCTAAGAATTTAAAATTGCCCTATAATATGAATGATTGCTGCATAGAATTAATGATGTTGAGTTGTTATTTTCATTATTATAGTGCAGTATATTTTTTTATTTCTTTGCATTGCCTTCAGCAACATTTCAATTATTAAAAATGTAATATTTTGAACATTTAACCTTTAATCCTATTAAAAGTTGTATATCACATTGTTGTTATGGTGTCTCTTGAGAAGTGAACAAGAGAACCACATATTCATTTTTATGGCAGTGTGTGCCAAAATATGTTTACTTCTTGTATTTTACCATTTTGTCACTCTTTCCACCCAAACGAATTGCTGTTACATTTCTTGATGCTTTAGAAGGCTGATGAAAAAAGTTACACTTCATTAAAGGAAAAAGATTGGAAATCCTAACATAATAACTTTATTCAGTGGTATATTTGAATCTAATGATAATTAAATTTTATGTTCTTAAGATAGGATTGTCTGTGAAATTCTCAAATAATGATAATATCTTACAACTAATTGGTTAGGAAAAGAGTTTCAGAAAGATTCACAGGGTGGCTCCCGGATAGCCATGTGGGCAGTGCATTCGGCTTGAGTGAAAGCGGTCTCGGGTTCAATTCCTGGTGGGAGTTCACATGCGAAATGAGCTCAGCTGTCAAGGCACTTTAAGCAATACTTATACTCATACTAAGTTTTACAGGGGCTCTCTTGAATTTTTTTCTTTAACTAATATGATTCATATTTTATTTTTGAATTTTCTAAAGTGGTTTTCAATTATTTGCTTTAGTTATTCGATACAGTTTTTAGATTATCCTATTCCAGTTATTTCTGTTTATTAAATGTATGCATGTTATGAATCACAACCCTCTAATGAAGACAGTGTAAAAAAATAAGTTGATAAATTTAATAAATGTAAACTTGATTATTGATTTTTAGTACAAAGAATTAAGGAAGATTAATTAATGATCTATTTTCGTTACAGAAAGAAAGATTCCTTCTTTCAAGGAAGCACATAAAGACTCTCAGACATTGTATGTAGGTGAAGGAAATTTTGTGGAGCTTGATTGTAGAGTGGATGAACCTCACCAAATTCATGTATTTTGGTTTAAGGTAAATATGACGTATAAATTTAAATAATTGAAAAAGGAAAGGCTAGATTCAATACTTATATGGTTATTAGGTTTGATAATCATTAATAATGTATAGAACAAAGGTTCAGAAAGTGGTTTATATAAATCCTCAGTCCTTTTGTGACTGAAAAATTGATGACTGAGGGCTTACTATGCACATTATACAAGTCACTATAATGACATATATTATCCAAAAGTTCAGGGAATTACTATTTGAAAGAAAGTTGCTCTCAGAAACTCCTAGTTTCCAACATGTCCTTTGAAATTAGAATAAATGCAGCAATCCCAGGATGAGGAGCTTTATCATTATGGATCTCCTCTACTGTTTTAAACAATGCCCTTTAGATGATAATATCATATTTGGTAATAAAAAAATCACCAGGAGCAAGGTCAGGCAAATAGGGAGGATGTGGGATGACTTTAATGTTTTTGGAAGTGACGCATTTTTTAAGAATGAGCAATGTGTTAGGAGACGCAATGTCATGGTGGAGCCAAATTTTGATGGAAATGAAATTTAACATGGCACATGAAGTTGTGCCGTTTAACCCAAAGTTGTACGAGAAGTGGAAAATTGTAAGTTGACTAGGACTCGAACCCAGGTCTCCCACTTTCCAGGCTGGTATTCTTACCACTGAACTGTTGAGCCATGCCTCTTCATTTCTGTAATTGGAAACATTTATGAGTAAGAGAGTAGTGCTCCACTTAGTGGCTCCAACCACCCCCAGAGGTCCTCATCGAGGCCACAGAATTTTTACTTCTCGTACAACTTTGAGCCAAATTTTTTTAGATTTTGATTTGGCTCATGGAATTATCCCCAAATATTTCCTGGATTATATTTCTGCAACACTTTTGTAAAGTTTGAAACAAAATTATGGCGGATTCTTTGCCCAGTATAATCCACTATATAAAAATCTGTTGATTCACTAAAAATATCCAAATAAAATCATACAGAAGAAAACTATGCAAGCACTCAGCTGTACAGCCATTTGCATACTAAGGATAAACTCCCCAAACCACCAATTATGATAGCTAAACATGTGCTTTTCTGATTCCACAAACTGTTATGTAGTTTATATAAACCCTCAGTTATCACTATTGTAATATATAAATTGATTACTGAATGTAAGAATGTTATATATGTTGCTACAGTATGTCATTGCAAAGGATTGAATCATGCATGAATGTCTCATAAAAATACTTACTCTAATTATGTAAATCACACCACTGTAAATATAAGGAGTGTCATTTAATATGCTTTAATGCTTAAAAGTTTAATGATTTGAAAAATCACAAAAGCATTGTTTTTTCCTAAATATGATGTTGAGTTTAGGATATAATAAAATTAAATATATGCAGTTTTAACAAAATTCATGACTAAATAGGAATTAAAATTCAACTGTAATATAACATTCTTTCAGTTGTAAGTAAAAAATTTAAAGAATTTGTACAAGAATAATAAGGTCATCAAAAGTAGGACATGTTTACAAATGTTGCTCCCTTGGAAGCATGAAGAAAAGAGACACAAGAAAACAGACTTGAATTAAGGAAAAGGATAGCAATGGCCAAGAAAGCTTTCAACAACAATATATTAGTGTGCAAACATTTGGATAAAGAAGTAAAGAATAAATTTTCTAAAATCTTTGTCTGAAGGACATTACTGTATAGAAGAAAGGGTTAGATCATCAGTAAAAGGAAGAGAGAAAAAAACAAGAAGTGGTAGAGAGGCAGATATGGAGAAGAATGACGTACATGAGATCGATTGACAGGGAAATGAAAGGTGAAGTATGTATTATGGGAAATATGTTAAGAAAGAAGATTATTGGAAGCTATGGAAAGAAGGAAGTGCATTGGTCATCTGCTAAGACACAACACAGTTTGACTGGAATTTTAGATTCTGGGAAAGAAAGGAAAAGGAAGAATTATATGTAGAAGAAATCATTATAATGGGTGGTCTGCTTGCATAGGTCCTAGGCATTTCCCTATCTTCTGCTCTTCTCCTCATCCCTCTCTACTCTTCTTCATTCTTTAAGCAGCCTATGAATATCACTCTTCTCCTTCTTCACTTTCCCTTCCACTGTGCCTTCAAGTACATCCTTAAATAAGCAATTAATTCTTATTGCATTCCCTGTCTAATTCTTCATCCTTTGGATACTCAAATCGATCAATCTTCTTTTTTCATTTACCCTCCTCTTCATTTCTAACTCTATCCATCTACTTGATGTTCAACCTTCTTCTCCATACCCAAATTTTGAATGCTTCTATTCTATTTCTCTCTTTCATATGGTGCACATCTCGCAGCCTTATAAGGACACACTGTGCAAATTTAATCATCCTTTTCCATTGTTCGACATTGATGATGCTTCTTAAAGATTTTCTCTTTCTTCTGAATGCTTCCTTTGCCATTCCTATTTTTAACCCAACTTCTTTCTCACTTCTCCAATCCTTTGTCTCCTCTTTACCTAGATATTGATATCTTTGTACTTATTCAAATCTCACATCTTTTGACACATCCATCACTTAATCATCCTCTACTTTCATGACTTATGTCTTCTTATTCTTTATTCAGAGGCCATTTTCCTCAAGCTATTTTAACATTTATTTCATTTCATCTGTGTGCTTTCTGCAATCAGTGCCATGTCATCCGCAAATCTAATGCATTCTACTCTTCTCTCTCCAATGCTTACTCCTTTATCTCCTACCCAGCATTCCATGGCCATTGAAGAGCTGAATGGGCAAGTTATGTAGAATTGAAGAGGGCATCAGAGGACAGAAACATCTGGCAGGAGCAATAAGGCATTTAGAAATAGAGTAAAAGGTGGTGGATTATGGAAAGATGACATAGTTTTGAAAAAAATTGTGACTTTTAATATAGATACAAATTACCAAACAATTTTAAAAATTGTGATAACTGTTTATTTATTTGATAATTTGCTGCTATTGTAACTGATCACTGATTTTATTTAACATAGGATGGCAAGAGTTTGGATCTCTTGAGCACCAAAAATCACATTGAATTACATAACAGTGGACAAACATTGGTCATTCCACATTGTGAAACAGGTGATGCTGGTTTCTATGAATGTGTTGTTAATAGCATTGCTGGAAACCTCAAGAGGAACTTTACGATCTCACTTATTCAGTGTAAGAGTTTTAAGTAACAATTTAATGATCTATCAATTGAAAATTGTGTATTGCTGCACATCTGAAGCTATAGATAATTTTGTAAAGAGCTATAAGTGGCTCCTGACTCACAGGTTGCCAACCTCTGCTCTTAATTGTTGGTATTCTAGGGTAAACAGCAGAAATATCTGAATGCAAAATAATGGAATATTAGGTTCTAGATTCATACTCAGTGTTCCATTGTCATTTAAGAAATAATTTATTTAATAATTCTGAGTTATTTTAAACTAAGTCCTATACCATATGATTGAATGGATGTTGGCACTCATCTCTGTTGCTTTTATATGTTTGCATTATCCCTTTTATGAAATAATATTATCATTATTTTTCTTCCAGTGGATCAAAAAGAAAAGTCGAATTCAAAAGGTACTGCAGCAGCAATATCCATAGTGATTATCATCCTTGTCATTGCTGTGGCATATCTGGCTTGGAGAATCAGAAAAGAAAGGGTAATTTTCTTTATAATTATAGTCTTCAAGATACTCGACAAAGAGACAATCTTTCTTATCATTTTCTTTCACCCTATTAATTTATACCAGACAACCATTATCTCCAATAAGTGATGTAAGACATCCCACCCTATACTTATGGCTATTAATTCTGCATAAGAATCACAATATAATTTTAGATCGATTTGAAACAACTTGTTTGACTCATTTTAAATTCAACTAACTATTGGAATTATGCAGCGATGTGCAAAGAAAACTCTGGATACAGAAAACACGTGGTAACCCTTTAATGAACATGCAGGAACTGAACATGAGCAAAGCAAGAAGTAGTATGAAACAAATGAGCATCAACATGCAAAATGGTATACATAACACATATATACATAATTAGATTACAGTATCATTATACCAACACTAGCAACTTAAAGAGTCTTTTGGGATTGTCAACCATACAGAACAACTTCTATGTGATGATCAGATTCTATGAAGTGTCCAACTGTATATCCCTATCTGAATGATGACTCTTTTTAGTAGTGATTAATCTACTTTCACTGCTGCAGTATATAATTCTCTTTATTTCATTTGCGTTAAACTTGGTTATCTTTTTCAACAGTAATGTAATACATTAGGTTCTTCATAGAACCAAAAATATTGAATGTGACAAATACAAAGATTTATTAATGAGGAGAAGTGATTGCCTCTGAAAAACTGGAAATAATGTTTTATTGCATGATTTGAACAAATATTCACTACTAATGCAAATTATTATTTCCATCACCACCATAATCAAGCCACCTCCTCATGAATTAATTTGGTATACATTCCGGTTGAGTAATAACAAACAGTCATAAATTATAATTTCTTTTAGCCATCTTCTGTTCAGTCTAGACAAGGTGTCACTTTGTTAAAAGCAGTCAGTGGTCTTGCTGTACTCTCTGTGCCATTACCTTTTCTAAGCCTTAATGCTATAAGGATCTTCTAATTGTGTTTCCCAGTCTTAGAAGTATAAGTGTTGGCAAATCAATAAGTTTCATGCTATCTTTTCTGTTCATTTGTTTGTCAATTAAAAATTGTTTATCTCTTGATTGATTTAAAGTTTTATCCTTTATCTTTCATTTATGTGTATTTTTTCATTCATTTTGAAAATTTACTTAACATATATGCCATCTTTTGTAAGTTTAAATCAATTTTAGTGTAATAAAATTAACTTTTTCATTATCTTGGCTGCAGAAAAATGTACTAGCTTTAAGTGCTCAGGATGTAGCAGCATTTCATGAGGGAGCATTGCTTACAGTTGATCCAGATTTGGCTATAGATGAACAAGCAGATCTTTTACCTTATAACAAAGATTTTGAATTCCCAAGGGAAAAGTTGAAACTCGGTGAGTTATGTCAAACTATTTTAAATTAAGGGGATATTTTGAAAAAATGATTAATTGCTTGAATGTCTATGAAACATATTTTTACTATCATAGATTAAAAACAGTTAACCATTGCTTTAGAGGACATCTTTGGAACCCAAAAAATATTAATTATGTATTATACGAACACAAGCTAATAATTTCGTTTAAATTATAATATCTCTTCATAAAACTACCCCAAATTGAAAATAATTAGTATATTCATATGTATTTGTTAATATTTCCTCTATTTATAAGACTTGTGCTTAACTTAGAAAATTTGAATATTGAAGACTTAGGTAGACCAAAATATTTTGAAATAATTGTATTTATATATAGATAATAAAATATCCTAATTCAAGATTTTGTTACAGTTTATTTGATTTTTCAAGAGGATGGTCATTTTCACATAAAAAATATTGGGTGGGAAAGTCTCTCATTTAACTCCTTGATTTCCCTTTCAGAAGTGAGCATCTTATAAAATAGTAGCAATCCCTTTGATCCCTTTGCTGCTTTTCCAGTGATTCCCATACCAAATTTGTTATTACTTGCTATCCCTCGTTGAAAAAATCCTATGGGTCCCACACATTCTAACCATACTCCATAAGAGATCTTGCTATGAATAGATGTGCCAGCTCCTTAGCAGGTTTGTTACTCTTCTTAAATTCCTCATAAGAAAGTGCAAGCTTTTAAACCCTTCACTTGCTTCATCACCAATATGACCTTCCAATCAAGGTCATGTCTTATATTAACTCCCAAATGTTCAATGTCTTTTTCTGATGAGATATTAATCCCATCCAAAAACAAGGTAAATAGAAAAATTATATCTTTTCTTAGGAAATATAATATATTTACTTTTTAGAAATTAATAGATAGATTTACAGCCATCCAGTCCATCAGTAGATCCAGGTTGTTTTGAAATAATTTAGTGTCATTTTCATCCTTCGTTACTCTTTATAATACACAAACTATTATTGATTTTGAGGTCATTTAATTGATAGTTTTGATGTTGTATTCATCTATTTGTCAGGGCGGCAAATTGGCAGTGGAGCATTTGGAAGAGTGGTGAAAGCTGAAGCAGAAGGCCTGAAGGAGGAAGAAAAAGTTACAATAGTTGCAGTGAAAATGATCAAACCACATGCAGACATATCTCATCTAAAAGCTCTGATGACTGAACTAAAAATACTGATCTATATTGGTCACCATCTTAACGTGTTAAACTTGCTAGGAGCCTGTACAACTAATCTCATCCATAGTAAGCTTATTCCTTAAAATCTTTTTATAAAATTAGACGTTTTTAGTTCTGAATCGATTTACTTTTTGGAGAAGGAATTTACTGTCGGATATTCATCAGTCATTGATTGGAATCTCTTTAATACAATTTAATTAAAGTAGGTAGACAACTTTAACCTAAGGACTTTATTTGGAATTTAACATATTTATGTTTCAAATTGTTTGGAGTTGTGAGAGTCATCTGCAGACAACTCACTCCCTCCTCTTTCAGTTACTCAGAAATGGAGTATATAGTATATAATTTAATAATTTAACTTGAGTAAAATTGTGTAATTTATATAAATATATGTACTATGTATAATTTTAAGTTGTCTAAATTAATCCTATGATTGTATTCTTGGATGTATCATGCAACGCCGGTAAGATTCTGTGACAAACTAACTTGATCAGTTTTTCTCACAGATTAAAGTCACATTAAAAAACTATGGATAAGATACATCATTAAATAAATCTTAATAAAAGGTTTTTACTAGTTTTATTTTGTTTTATTCAGAGGAACTTCTAGTTATAATGGAATATTGCCGTTATGGAAACCTTCATAGCTACTTACATCGCCATCGTGAGTCATTCATCAATCAAATCCATCCAGTCACAGATGTGGTGGATTTCACCATAGGCAAAGATGCTGTCCTAGAAATATCCAGAGAGGAGTGAGTTTAAATTTTTAATTAGTATAATCAAATTATAATTTCATTAAAGAATTTTAATCAATATCATAAGGTCCATTGTGTTCAGAACCTGATTTATTTCCATTACAATTCAAAAATAATTTATGAATATCAACTTATTAATTTTAAATTACAGGATTTCCATGAATCCATCAGGAGAAACAAGTAAAGGCTCAAGGGTGCTGTTTGATGACTCAGCTGGGCAATCACAAACTTTGGATATGACAGGTATTTACATATGCATGCTGCGCTCAGCCACCTATTGCATTCAGTGGTAATAATAACGTGTTTATTTTCCTGATATTCCAAATTTTAATTAGACAAAGGATATGAATTTCTCCAAGGAAATGCTTATTTTTCCCTTTTCAAATCATAATTTCTAAAGCAAGCTAAATGGATTTGGAATAAAATGAGAACAAGAGGGTCAAAAAAGTCTCAGAATATCAAATATGTCAGTGAACGTAGGGCCAATGAAACCAAATGGAGAAAGGAAGGTATGGATTACTAACCTTCTGGGAATCACCCAATGTGCATTTCTCTGACTATGCCACCATCCTTAGCATTTATCTCCTGAGGATGGTGAAATGCTATATTGGGAGAAAGAAGGTTTCGTTTGGTTTGTGTGAATTTTTTCAGTGACTACTTTTAGTGTTATTTCTTGTCATTTTCTTGCAATTGCTGATTCTTGTGAACAGCTTGTGGCTATCAATTTTTGCTTCTTGCTCACAAAAACAAGCACAGAAAATCTTGAGATGTTTGAAGCTGTCTACAAGGATTTTAGGTCAGAATGTCAGATCGTAAATAAGAAATATTATTAAAATTATAATAGTGATTTTTTATAAATACTGTTATTAAAAATTTTTCAGGTGAAAATTCAATGTCAGCAATGACTGAGAGTGAAACCAGTAACCCTGCTGATCTCAGATGGAACATAACTTATAAGTGTGACTTCAAAGGCAAGATCAAATCTCCATTATGTACAAAAGACCTGCTAAGTTGGTCTTACCAAGTTGCAATGGGAATGGAATATCTCTCTAGCCTCAAGGTCTGTTGAGAACCTTAACCCTTTATCATTTAGAATAGTATTTATTCCTTACATTAAGAGTAGTTATTGAAGTAAAAACTGTTGAGTTAATGGAGATCAAAGGTGTAATAATTATAAAGTAATACAAGTAATATACTTTCAATCCTTTGAAAGGTCTAGCTGTTCATATATAAAGTCAGTTGTACTTGTTACCTTTAACTAGAAAGATTAATTTTTGATTACCTTTTATTTTAAGATTATTTTTCTCTTGTGGCAAAAGATAGTGTCCTCTTGTAAAAAGGAAGAATTCTTTATGAATATGCTGCATTCTTTCACAGTGTGTAACACAGTAAGTGAATCTCACATATATAGAGGAAAAATGTATTAAAATTCATAGAAATGTAGTTCAGACAATCTTCATCTGCTTACTTTCTTTTTCTATTAAGAGTTATTTCTGTTTATAGATAGTATTTTATCTACATCTATTTGGAGGCTTTGCAACACAGAGAAGTTTAGATTCTCATAAGGTAGCATATATTCTTGAATCCAAGACACAGCTTATTTGCGCTTTTAGAGTTTCCAAAAATTGGGCACATCTTAAATTACCATTCTAATAATACTATTAGGACATTGAATAAGTTCTAACTGTTTTCTAGTAGATTATTTTTCCAGATGAGGCAGTTTACCCCCTAATACTGGGTTGGCCATTAGTGATGGACACTTACTTGCACCAAAACATTTATCTGTATAAGAGAGGTTTTTGCTTTACACAGGTTATAGTACTTAAGATAGGTTTCACTGTAGTTGTTTAATAATTTATATGGAAGAATAATTCTTAAGTTTTATCATTGTATTCCTAGAGTTTTCATATTTATTGTTATCAGCCATTCTCAGTGGTTAAGAAGTGAGAATTTAAAAAGGTATGATAAAAATATGACTGTTTGTTGCACTTGTTCTAAAAGTTGAATGTAGTTTTTACAAAAAGGAGACCATACACATTAGCCATATTCAAGAAATATTGGAAGAGCAGAATAATAACCTACAATTTATCTCGTTAAAATTTTTACTAAAACTCTGAATAAAACCCAAAATTCTCATTTTATCATGAAATAATGCATTTGGAAATTTAATTTGCAGTGAAAAATGATCCTTATATCCTTAACATGGTCAACTCTTGTTAAAGATCGATTCCCTACAAGGTGATTGAAGTTACATGGGCTTAGTATTCTAAAAAATGAGTTGGATGAGTATTTACCAATATTTACAGGCAAGATGAAACAAGAAAGCTGAAACAAGATTTCTAAAAGGAATTACTTTAAAGGAAGGTTTTGTAAATTACTTCCAAAACATGATTGCATTTTAGATTCTGGTGCTTTTTAAGAAGAATACAAGAAGATCTCACACTCACTCAGAATTCATTTCTACACTGAGAGGGGATTTGGGGATCTGCTTTGCATTGTCTTAGTTTTATTCTCACAAAATCAGTCATTCAAAAGAATGAATTCACAAGGAATCATTCTTTAGATAAGCAAAATGTGAGAGGATGATACGGATGTTGTAAAGCAATTTTGATCTACGGAATGACATGAACAATTGGGTATATTACTATTGCAGTGTGTTGTTCTGTTTAAAGTGCATCTGGGAATGGGAAATATCTATCTCTTTAGCAGGAAGCTGGGCATTTAAAATGGTATTCATTCATGCATTTAGTGTGAAAATGACCTGGACCAGGAGAAATTTGGGTATGAAGTGGGATTATATCTTAAGTAGCAGTGTCTTAAATGGGTTTTACTGTATATTTAAATTTGTAGAGTTCAATGTGAAACAATTATTACTTTAATAGTAGCTCAGAAGTGAATTTTAGGTATTTCTTAATCCTGAACAAATACACTTTTAATGTTGATGTGCTTATTGAATGTAATAATGAGTTTGTGTATTTCAGATTGTTCACGCAGACTTAGCAGCAAGAAATATTCTCCTTGCTGATGACAATATAGTAAAGATAAGTGACTTTGGATTAGCAAGAAATCTCTATGCTAATATGGATTACACGAAAAAGGGACAGGTATGATGTAATCATGGTAAAACTTAAGTTAAATATATTTCCAATGTAAATTAATGGATAAACATTTTAGATGGATGCAATTAATTTGAAATTTTTTTTAGGATCCTCTACCTGTGAAGTGGATGGCTATTGAATCTATTGAAGATAGGATATTTTCTACAAAATCTGATGTTTGGTCATTTGGTGTAGTTCTGTGGGAATTGTTTACACTCGGAAAAACCCCATATCCAGGTATCACTCTAGAATAAGATAATTAATGAGCATAGTACTAAGCAAACTTGAAATAGTTCTAAATTTCCAGGTTTTATTCACTTGAGCAGTCACTTTTAGGGTTATTAATTCCCATTCAATTGATCTATTTTCAAGTTACGTCTTAATCTTTTGGATAAGTAAAAGTTTGTATGTGTTTGCCTAAAACTTGAGAAGAAGAAGTTCTCTCAACTTTAAAGATTTTTTTATGTATTTCCTACACTGATGATAGACTACCTAATGGTCCTTTGTAAGATCCAAGACCAAGCAAAGCATTCTCTTTACAAAAGTTAAGCCTTTTATTGTTTGCAGCTTTTATGGAGACAATATTTGAAAAATGAAGTAGAAGAAAGATTCTTATTTCAGTGGTGGAATATGTTTTTGTATTTGACATTGATTTTAATTTTAATTTTGATGAAATACACAAAAATTTGTGGAATAGTTTAGCTCATAAACAAGCTGTCCAACATTAGTAATGGTTTAATCCAAGCTCAAGTTTTTTCTCTTAAGAGTACAAAGGGAACTGAGGACCATTTAAGAGTAACAATTAATAAAAGACTACATGAAAAGGAGGATATTTTAACATTTTCCATTGCCATTTACCAATTCTCTTGATAATGTTGACTTGAGGACTCACTGCATGTATTTTTTTAAAGGACTTAGTTTGATAAATTTCTGTATCTTTGTTTTTTACTCACAATTTAAATCCTTTGTTTGTGTATTAAACATTCTTAAGTATATTTATCTGTCAATGTGACCTCACTAATGGTTAAGCAAAATATAATTTTCAACAGTTATTCTTCTATCTTGTTAGTTACGTTAAATATCTTACGTTTTCTTGATAGTCCAGAATGTCACAATTAATATTTTATTCCCTGAGAAGTTCAGATAGTTATTTAAATTAAAGTAAGTAAGTGTGTTTTCCATGTCATGTTCCTTTTCTTCTTATTATCTGCTTAAAATTCAAATTTCAATGAAGAGCTCATTCTTGGAAAAGAATGGAACTGTTCTAAATTCACTAACCTCATTCCAATGAACTTTAGGGGAATGTCATACTTAAAGTACAATATATACAGGCCAGTAATTGCAAAATTCTTAGTGCCTTTTTTTCCCAGATTCTCATTGTGATACAAAACGCTAAGTAGCTGAAAAGAACTTAGTTTTACCCAAGCTATAAAATATTGATCCATAATTGGTAATATTTTCTAAGTCCATTTAGCAGACCTTGTTATTGAGATAGATATAACTTAAAAGTTTTGGCTTATTATGGTACTTTCTTTGACCATGTCTAAAATTTAATTTCAATATTTTGAAACATGACTAAACATTTTGTGAAACTATTTATACTAGAAATAGTGATATAAACTACATTATTTTAAGTATAAATGTGATCAGTACCATTCTGGTACATTTTTATTTTTTAATTAAAATAATAATTTTCTCCATCAACAGGAATGGATGTCAATGAAGACTTCTTGAAATTACTGCTTAAAGGCTATCGAATGTCTAAACCAGAATACAGTACTCATGACATGTAGGTATTGGTTTGCGAAGAAAGATATCATTATACAATCAAAAATCATTTATGAAGTAGAGAGGTTGTTTTTAACACAATTTGTTTCAACGTAAAAGCAATCCAAGAAATTATCTTGAATTGTCTATTTTTAATTTTTGATTTTATTTGCCTTGCATTTTATGCCACAGAAAAGCTTTTAAATATTGGATAGAGTTGAAATTTTTAGATTATGTAAATGATGAAGGACAAACTGCAAAGGAAAAATGATAGCATTATTTTTCAGGTATAGAGTAATGTTAGGGTGCTGGAAGAGCAAGCCGTCTGAGCGTCCAAATTTCTCTGACTTGGTTCACAGGATTGGAGAAACAATAGATGATGAAATGAAGCAGGTTAGAATTTTCTCTCATTATTTTGAGTTTTCAAGACAAACCCATGGTAAAATATTTATTAAGCATATGGATTAACCTAAAAACTCATACAACTCCTGCTCATAAAAATTGCCAAGTAAAAAATTTATCATTGTTTATCATGTTTCATCTTTCTTCTCAGTTTTGTCATTGATAGGTATCTTATGACTTTTCTCTTCAGCAATTTAAAGAATTTTATGCCTTAGTTGTGGCTATTTATCTACCATTGATGAATCATCTTTCTCTTTGTACCAATACTTCAGTTAGTCCTATCTTTAACCCTTTCAATCCTGTTATTGTGTATACATGACTGAAATTTTCCTTTAAATAAGAGCAAGGATCTACTATAGATGAAATAGGTATTAGTGAACCATAAACCAAGCTTCCAGTTATATTATTTTACTCTTATGACCCTATTTCTGAACTCTAGGGAGTTTGACCCTTGGCAATACCCCCATTCTTGGGCTAATTTCTTGCCGCTATTGCATATTGGGACCATGAAAACCTGTTTGTTATTGCATTGGTTTTGATAAAGAATTATTTGCTGCATAGATTGTCAATATTACCTCAGAAATAAAAATTTTGCATTTTTCAAATGATGTACAACTTTTTTAAGAAACTCTTTTGTTAATATTATGATTACTCTTAATGTCAGTACTAATATAGAAACAATCTAACATATTTCACTACTCTTCTACAGTATTGGATTAAAAACATTAAAATTAAGAGTAGTTTTGTTTAAAATTTGTCAACAAAATTCAGCATTTTTTTGCTTGGTAGCATTGACAATGAAATATTAGTAACTTAAACACTACATTCAATATATAGTGATTTTGGATTGGATAAGCTGACTGTTCTCTTAAAGCTCCATTTTCAATCATTGAAGAATTGCAGAATTTTGTTTAAGGCTTCTTAGCCTTTCTTCTTAGCTTATTAAAATTAATGGATTTTAAAATTTACAGCCATATTTTTTTTATAACCATTTTCTTATCATATTTGGAAAATATTAAACTTGAGTATTCATAAGTAATTATGTATGTACCATTATTTTAACAAATCATTTATAGCAATACTTACATTGTATCTCTTAATATCTCTTCTGTTGACTTTTCTAAAGGTGTTTGAGGGATAGCATTACTTTTACATTCTATGAATGTGTAATTAACGATCCATTGAAAATATTTTTCTCTCGCCATCAGCACTATGTGGATTTAAACACGCCATATGTCAACCAGAATGTGAGAATCTCAAGTTTGTGTAACAACTATGTGAATGTTAATTCAGATGGACAGAACAGTGAGTATATGCAATTGCAATCTCCTGAAAGATTGTATGTAAACATGAGACCTGGTGGGTTTGCAGAACTTCGAAAGAGTGACAGAATTTCTGAACAATCTAAGCATTCATCATACTCTGATACAGGAGAATATTTGCCAATGACGAAAGTGAATTAGTTGCATATCATTTTTGATGAAAAACAGTGTGGACTGAAATCTAGGTTAATTTATCTTGCTCATCGAGTGGCTAGTTTCATTTTCAGAAATGATTGATAAATTATAACTATGAAAAATGAACAATGTTTTTTTTTTATTTCACTAATGTTAATTCCTCTCCTTCATCACTGTTATATTTTATCTTTATTTTCTTTTCTGCCTAACATATATTAATATCTGAAGTTAATTACAACTGTTATATAATTTTAATTTTCCAATAATATAAATAAATTGTATTCTTCATTCCTTATGAGTAGTTATATATAAAAGTTTTTACACTGTTTGATATTTATAACAAATACGTTTGGGAATACTTTGAAATAAACAGCAATAGAACCTGCTTAAGATCTTCTTCAGGGGAGTCTCTGACAAGAAAGTTTAGTAAATGATAGCATTTTACTGGAATATGACAACGTTTTATAAAGCACAATGAATGAAAGCAGCATGGCATAGTTTGAAGGTTCTTGAAAGTTCACAATGAAAGAAGACATTTACTAGCGATTTTTTATTTGATATTTTGCTCTTAGATTAGACTCATCTCTATTTCAGCTCATACAGATGATATATTGCAAATTTCTAGAAATCAAGAAGTTCTTAGTAAAGGTTTGAAGAAAATTATCATTTAAAGTTTTAGGTTTATTTTCTTCTTCTTCCTTCTTTCCTCCTAGGCTCATGCTTGTTTTCATCAGTATCTCACTCATCCTGCATCCAGGTTCTACCTCCATCTCTTCCTTGGTTGCCCCACACTTCTTTTTCTCTTTTGGGCTTTGTATTTTGCGATTTTCACAATCATTTGCTCATCAATTCTATCTATTCTCTTCTAATCACCTCAATCCTTATTCTGTCAAGTAGTGTTTTTATTATCATTTCGAAAAATTGTCATCTCTGATGTTTCTTATAGCCTTCTAGTTTTGAAGGTAATGGATCTTGTCACTCCCACATTTGTTAAAATTGGTCTGACTACTGATTTATAAATCCTACTATACTACCCTTTGTATCTTCCCTTAAATATTTGTTCCACTAGATGGTAGCAATCAAGCAATCTTCAATTCTATTTGCTTTTATCATTTGCTCTTCCACTTCCTTCTCCCCACAGTTAGAGAGCACAATCTCAAGATATTTGAAGGGCATCTCTTGTTGGATGACTTTCCCATTCATCACCAGATTACAGTACAAGGGGTTCTTAGACAGTCACACATTTGGATTTTTTGGAAGCAATAACTATGTTAAATTTTTCAGCTATAGTATTAAATATGTGCAGGAATCTTTGTAGGTCATCTTTGCTATCTGCCAATTAAACGGCATTGTCAGCGTAGCACAAAATTTTAATTTCCTGATTTTCCATTCCATAACCTTTTCCTTTTTAATTCTCTCTAATTTCAATTATCTCATCCATAACTATACTAAATGACAGAGAGCTTAAAGAGTCACCTTGTCAAATACCATTTATTATCTGGGATTTGATTAGTTAATTTCAGGCCTAGATTGACTTGAAATCTAAAATTTATAATATACATTATTATTTATTATATTAAATATTCATTTGAATGAATTGTGTTGGAGAATAATGTTTATTATGACTTCTTTTTATGCAATTTCAAATGATTGTCAACTTTAAACAGTTAAAGTCCTTTAAAGAAATGCTCATCTGAAGAATCAATCGTCAAAGATTTGTAATTATCTCTTAGAATAAGTGGTTTAATGATGTAAGCATAGTTTATGGGTGTGCTCTGTGATCAGACCTAAGCAACCCTCTTTTATGTCCACACTTGTCCTGCTTTGTAGCAATCAAAATAATGTCTATGGATGATTTTTTAACTACTCCTTGCAATCATGTGGTCACTTTTATCTATCTTATCTTGAAATTATATCTAACATTGCAAGTCGAATTGTGTTGATTTTGTAGACCATTTTACCATCTAAATGGTCTTGGCATGTATTCGACCTTTTTGAACTTTCAAAGAATTTGTCATTTGAAGGATTGATATTTGAATAATTTGCTTATAACCGAAATAGAGAACTAAGTTAATAGAAAAGGACCTACCTACTGAAAATTTGCATTGTTGCGTCTCAGACGTGATAATCTTATATAATAATCACCAATGTGTATATATTTATCTATCTGATGTCAGTTAACTCCCATAAGAAATACCTGGGAGAAATATTGGAGCATAAATTCCATGCACCTCCCTACGTTATAGGATTATAAATTTTTTGGGGTCATTAAAGCTCCTATGGCGTATTATGTATTCATATTTGTCTGTCCAAAATATCCTTGTTTCAACTCTGGACGACCCGGAAACCCGCCCATAAGAAATGCACGTGAACTTCATTGCAGCCTTTTTTGTGTAATTTTGCAGGTATGAACAACTCGTCCCCCTAGCAACAAAAGCGATTGTTGAACTCAACTCTCATAAGAATATATGGAAATAAATAAAATGTATATGGAAGGAAAATTGACATTTTATTGCAAGGAAATCATTATTAAATTTTGGAAATCTAAAATCAGCAACTCTAATTTACATTTATAAAATGGAAGCTTTTAGAAGAAAATAATCTGAATCCTTCATTTACAACGTAAAGCCTCTGTGTTAGTGAAGAGTGACTAATTTAATGGTTTATTATTCAGAAGGATCAGATGTATGCAATTATAGTGGTACATTTTTCTATAAATTAAACTTATTTCCATCATTTTTGATGTGGGAATTCACTAGGTTCTATCAAAAAATCCATGTTACATAGGCAAAAATGATATAGTGAGTAAAGAGAGATAGATGATACAGAAAGTCGGTTCTAGGATTAATTATTTGAGTCTATTCATAAAATAGAATGCACATACCCTCTGCCATACACCCAAAAGGGTTACGTATGTAGATCTATGGATAATTGAATATGATATAAGTACCCCAGTAATTCATTTTTTAAGTAGGGGAGGGGGGGGTTCCTTTGTTGAAATAAACAGGCCGTGACAATGTATGATGAAATGACAATGTGTGAAGAAATGAGAACTAAAGTAAACATTATATGCATTTTTGAGGATGAATTATATGAAAATTAGAAATTTACTATGAATAAGTATATACCAATGTAATTGCGTAAGTAAAATATTGCATTATTAAAACAAGTTATGCTAAATGTAATGTATGAAAAAATTAAACAAAATAAGAGCGTAATTTTGGGTTTAATGCATATTCTAGACTGCAAAATAAAGATTACTTTTTGCAATCTATGATAACACTTATAAATTTATGGAGTATATTAATATTAGTATAGTATATTAATATTAGTATAGTATATTAATATTAGTATAGTATATTAATATTAGTATAGTATATTAATATTAGTATAGTATATTAATATTAGTATAGTATATTAATAATAATTGTCAAATGAGTATAATAATGTATTTGCGTGTATATATGATATGTATCTATTATATATAGCTACTTCTCCGGATATAGCTATATATTTATCTGTCTAAGCACTCTAAGCATGTTCCACAGGTGCAGTCGACGTTAAATTTTTACGACGTACTGGCCCCAACCTGTAGTCACCAGAATAGTTCAGACATCGACGCTAGCTATCATGAGTTCGATACCAGAAGGTCCCAAAAATCCCCCGTAAGAATGCGTTGCGCGTATTTTTAAAAATTACTTTGAGGCACTCCCCGGTAAGATAGAAGAATCATAAATACGGAGGTTGGAGATGTGGTTTTCTATAGTATTGTTCCAGTCGAAGAAACGATACCAAATGACCTTGGGTTCGACGCCAAGTGGGTGAGAAATTCTCCCGTGGGAGAATTGGCATTGAAAGGAAATTGCGATAAAATTTGACAATTAGTTTGAATGCTTTCCCGATAACCGGGAATGATATGAAACGGAATATACATAAAAGTAATTAATATGTTTCATATACGCTGTTCGCCATTCCTCTAGCGGTTCTTGGTTCGATGCCAGAGCGTCATTTCGATTCTACCATGCATTTCAAAGGGGAATAACGGAATCTTATTTTAAGACCTTCCCGATAAGATATTGAATTGAAACTTCGAACAGGTCAGAATGGCACTTATCTAACATTAATAAGCAATCGTTTCTCACGAACGTGTCCTGAGTTCGATACCGGACGGTCTTTCGCGCGAATTTTTGAAAATTGTTTTGAGGTCTTTCTCAGTGCAATAGAGCATTCAATGAGTTTGTAGATGAGGTGATCTTCTATAGTACCTGTGGGAGGAACTACTAAATGAGTGTTGGTTCGGTGCCAGGTTGGTGCAAAATGTACTTCAAATGTACTTCGGCGATTTTTAAGAATTGTTTGGAATGCTTTCGCAGTAACATGGAAAGGTAAAACTCAGAATGTGGATTAAATTATTCCGTGTGGAACTTCCTGCATAGTTATTTCTATACTCACCACCTCCTCCTCGGAGTTCCTCCAAGTCAAGACTTCGTCAATCGATTATATGTTTGATTTTAAATGTACTAAACAGTAATAACATTTCTTGCCTACCTGATACTTTAGTTTTTTAGGCAATTCTCCTATATTATGTTTAAAAAAATATCAAGTTATTTTTAGCCTTACCATTCATATTAATAGTTTTTGCTTCATCACGACGGTCATTTAAAATTTAAGAGGGATTATTTTTATTTTTGAAACTTATGAAAACGAAGGTCCAGATACTTATTCATATTTCATAAGTTAAATTTAGTCCCGTCATTTTTGACGGGGGAATTTACTATTCTCATATAATAATCACCTATGTGGGGATATTTATCTACCCGATTTCAGTAAAATCCTGTAAGAAATACGTGGGAGAAATATTGTAATATGAATTTCATGCACTTCCTTAAGTGATAGGATTGTAAATATTTTGGGGTCTTTTGTGTCCTATGGAATATTCCATGTTGATATTTGTCCGTCCAAAGTACCCTTGGTTCGACTCTGGACGACCCGAAAACACGCCCATAAGAAATGCACTTTCAAGTTGATCGATTGCAGATTTTTTTCTTTTGCAGAATTAAATCAGAAATGATAGCCCTACGAAATCGAGGAGAGTATCAAAAGAAAGGAAATTGAATACAGATTCTTATTTAGGTCGTAGAATATCGTATTCGAGTCGAAGTTGAGAGAATTCCGACAAAATGACGAAAAATGTATGTAATTTTGCGGGTATGAACAGCTCGTCCCTCTAGTGACAAAGGCGATCGTTGAACTCGACTCTCACAAGAATGTATGGTAAATATAGGCCCATATGAAAAGTATGGAGAAGGAGAACTGACATTTCATGGCAAGTAAACTTTGGAAATCTAAAAGCAGCAACATAAGTTTACGAATAATAGATCCTTCAGTACTGTAGATGGCTTAAAATTCCACTTTGAGAATAATAGTTCCAATAATAAATGCTTTCGTTCTCTAGATTATGGATTATTTTCGTCGAAATGATTCCGAAGGTAATCTTGTAAATAAAAGGTGATATTATTTTAGCGACCAAATAAATAAATACTCCAAGTCGATATTTTTGTGAAAGCTATAGATTAACTTTACCAGGGACAAAATGGAACATTTCAGTAGAAAAATATTCGGTTCCTCTTCTATTTATAATGCATAAAACAACTTTTAGATTTAAATAATCCGGTAGTCTTTCATTTTAAAAGTAACGTTTCAGGATGACGCCCGTGGCTCAGGCCATCTCTTTGTGATCAGCATTATCTCGTCGATGAACACACAACGCTACCTTCGGAAGCATCTCAGCAATCAGCAGAAAGAGTAAATCTGCGGCACTCAGATGTTGAACTTTGGAGGTTCCATTTGTATAAGAAATCTGTGAACGTCTATCAGCCTGCTTTTTCCAATGTGATAGTGTAGACGTAAAGTGAAGGGATGTATAAAAATTCAGAAGCCTGCAGATTTGTCTCATGTTGATATTCATAGATGCATGAATCCTTTATCATCAATATTTTCTCTCGAGAATTTCAAACAGAACTTCTCTAAGCGCCGCGAGTGGTTAACCTTTAAATGAAAAAATCAAAAAAATGTTTAATATCGTGTAAAATACGAAGTATTGGTATAGTTGGATCTAGATGGCGTTCCACAAAGTTCGATCTCGGCATCTGGATCCTAAAGTATTCTAATAGATTATCTATTCGTAAATACACGTACTGTTTTTCTAATGGAAGAGTAGATAATAGTGTTTAGCTAACGGGAGAGGACGGCCACTGTGTCGTTGTCATCGTGTTTTTATTTCGTCAATACTTAACTGTTTCACAGACGTTCCAAAAAACATTCAAAAGTCATGCTTGATAAAATGTCCTAAAAAATATTTCACTATCGGTCATGTTTGAAGACGATTCTAAGACGCATTTTTCAAGCCAACGTCATCGATGCTCCGTAAATAGTGATCATTTTTATTGCTTTAAGACAATGTGGTTCCACTTTTTGAGCACCTAAACAAATATTATGTTGCTTGCATTGAAACACTGCAATCGCATGCATATAAAATGAGTATGTTATCCATATAAACCTAAGTATCTCGTAGAATAAAGGTTCGAGAGTTCATGACACATTCAAGATGCAGAGCGAATGCATGCATGCAATGGAATATTAAGAGGAAATCGTTAAATTAAGAAAGGCTTAATTCTGAATTGTCATAAAATTTATCATTACGTCTCGCATGATACGGTTACTCGATGTGAATTATTTGCCATATATGAAAGAGTAATCAGTTTAGATATGCTCCTGCATTTCTAAATAGCATCTAAAAGTAAGACACTATGTAATTCGAAACATATTCTACCCACTGAATTAATCCTCGGCCAAACTCAGGAAAATCAATGTCTCAGAAGTTGTGAAATAATGCATGGCTTGCTTCGATATAATTTTATAAGACGAACATTTTCAAGTTTACTTTTCAAAGTAGTATTTAAAAGTACTTTTCAGGTTTTAGGCACGGAATCCTGTATTTTATGCATGGCGCCTCGGGACGCTGGTCAAAGGTGAGTAAGGGGAAGGAAGGACGCGAAAGAGAAAATACTACTAGTAAATAGAAAATACTAGTAGTTGCTCGAGTGAGCCGTACGAGATAGGAACCAGTGCCACATTTTACTGAAAGGAAAATCCAATTAAAATGAAGGACTATATCATAGGTAAGTATATGTATATTAAGCTTTGTTTGAACTGTATGAAGTGGTGGAATTTTACTGAAATTCCGCTGTGAGCCGATGAAACTCATTACGGGATTCTTTAGTTGGAGAAATGCTGCATTTTTTCGCGAAACAAACAGGAAATTTTCGTAGAAAGTAACGCAATATAATCGTGTAATGTAAGTAATGTGAATTTCAGAAAATCGGGTTCGATCAAGTAAGTGGCAGTAATTAAACGCGAGAAAAAGAAGAAATTCAAATGGAGATACTTGAGATACTCAGCAGCAATTTTAGACCATAATCGAGTTTCGTTGGTTGCATAATTTAGAATTACTCGATGAAAAACAGGAAAAGGAGAATTATAACTTTAACTCTTAAATTTTCCAAGGTCAGATGCATTAATGCAAGAATCAACAGTGAAGGTAATTCAGCGTATTCTAGCGTTTGACACGATAGAAATTCAAGATATTACTCAAAATGGATACGGCTTTGACGTATAAATTGCGGAGAGTTCTTATTTTAATGGTAGGTTTGGAGAAAGGATATGGTGAGGTTTGCATGTCCATCCAAGAGCACGGAAGACCAGCTCTCGCGATGACCTTGGTAATTGTATTTACTCGTTAGGAAATGTAACTAGGAAAATTGAATTGCAAGGGGAGATTGAAATGGGAAGGTATAAAGGTTTCGGTATAATCGAGGCGATCGCAGAAGTCTTTCTACATGCCATTTAGTACATACATGTACATACCCTGCGTAAGTATATTTATCAGCATATCTAGTGCGTACAAAGTTAAGGGACAATTTTGACTGAAATGGAATGATAGCCTTCGAGAAATTTTTTTCATGATATTGGAATCTTAATGGAAAATAAATCTAGAATTGTCAGTCGCTGTAAGTAGATGATAAATTCCGCGATATATATTGTATTGCATTCATCAATAGGTTACGGGCCATTCCACGGGAAATCGGACAGAAATTGACCTCTGATTTTTGAAAGTTGTGAATGCTATGAGAAAACCTAAGTTTCAGCTCAAAATTTTTTTGGAAAGTTATTAATATTTAAAGTTTGCGAAAACCGGCGATCATGGGTCATTTCGAAGGGCTGTTGGATGATACCTTTTATAGAAATTATTTTTTCATTTTCGGGGAGTGATGGAATGTATCTTATAAAGTTCATCAATGAATGTTTTATATATTGTCTGTTTAGGTTTGTCAGGTTTAGTTGCACTACTTCATGTGCCAAGATAAATTTCAATTCCACTACGCTAATAATTATAATGCCATTATACGTTTAAGCTTAAATACCGATAGTGTGCCTTTCTATGGATATTCTCTGTACGAAATCCCGATTATGTGCTCTAATCACCTTTCCTATTTCTTTTTAGGCCTCGACGTGATGTCTCATTCTACGAAAGATGACATACATCGATCTCCATACTATGATCCCAATTTCGAGGTACCAGTAATCTCGTTAGCTGATTTTCTCTTCAGAGGACTGGATATGAACTATGAAGAACTCAAGGACGAAGTATGGGTGGTAAGTATTACTTAAAGTCCATGATGGCAGTGAAATAGAATGGACATCTGGATTTGAAAGACTTTGCTTCCCTGGAGACTATATAGTAAAACCCGTGTAAGACGCTCCCGCTTATGATGCTATACTGCTTATTACGTGTTTTAATCACGGTCCCTTTCACACAAAACTCATAGTACAGATACCGCTAAAGACGCTTTGCTATCCGCTTAAACAGCAGACTTTTTCTGTTCCCAGATGCCTTATTTAGCCAAACGTTTGCCTCATTCGGTAAACCAAACAGTTTTTAAATTTAGTATAAGCTGTTATCACACTTCGCCTAATCTCTAGAATGGTTCTCTCTGGTTGTCTTTTTTGGGGTTAATTAATTTTGTGAGAAGTAAATTTAAGTTCGCGAAGCAGAGCAATATTTAGGCGCCAACATGAACCTAGGTAGAGTAGGATCTTCTCTATTAGTTTTTCTTAGGACAGATGGTCGCTTACATAAATAGAAAATCGCTTTTTGATGTTTACCCTCGTCACAATCTTAAATAGTAAACTTATCAAAACACAGACAAGGAATGTTATTTTGGGGTGTTGAGCATAGTCTTGGAAAAAAGTGATTTCCTCCCGCCATTGCTTTAAAAATATCATTATTCTTCCCTAATTTTCTATATGGTAAAAATTGTTACACTGAAAAGTGAAAAATTACTGAAATCAAGTAAAGAAGATGCTCTTTGTGCTGAAAGCTGACTAATCTTCGAAAATATCATCAAAGGCAACCAGCATTACACAACCTGGTTATTATGCTATCTTGCTTAAGACTTAAGGCTTTTGCTAATAATCACTTAAATAATTTAGAAAAAATCTTCCTCGCTTCATTTTTCTAAATTATTTACAATATGCATGTTGAACTTCATAGAACAGAATTTGAAGAAGTCTTATGATTTTTGATTCAGCTGCTCATAGAAGGCTAACCAATCAAGGGTCAGATCATAAAATTGCAAACTGTTTTAGTACAATATCACTCTTACTGAAATTTTGGTGTTCCTGTGATGCATAGTCATTGTGCTATAATGGAGTAGACTGAAGTCATGAATTTGCCCAGATTTATGGCTTTTTGATTGGATTTACAGCAGCTCAGATTAAATGGGAGATCGATATAGACTTAAGTCATTTTAAAGGCAAATAATTTTTTCGAATGATTTGTAACATGTACCATTATATCATAAGGGAATGCATCACAGGCCAGGTCTATAATATTTTCAATCTGACAAAATTTCCACACAATGACTAGAATTCCAGCATCAGGGAGGAGTTCCCCTTCTACTCAACCAGAAACAGACACCCAAGACAAGTGAAGGATGAATTGCATCCTTACACTGTTCATGTTTTTATCAATCTAAACTGCTTTTATCACTCTTGGTTTATTTTCATTAAAATCATGAAATTACTTTATAAAACAGGCTAATATTTTATGTACAGGTTATGCATGAAGGAAGTTATGCAAGCTGTATAAACCTTTTAAATGTGCAATTTCTCTTCAGATGGATGCAATCAAGGGTACCTCATATAAATTCAGTGATATAAAACCACTTACTGGGAAATTAGCCAGTGCACTGACACGAATAGGCTTCAAGAAAGGAGAGATTTTATACTTTGTGACATATGATACTGCCCTCATCTACATTATGCAGATTGCAGTGTGGAGATGTGGAGGTGGTGTTAGGGGTTGCTTTCAAAGAGAAAATAAAGGTAGACTATTTTTCTGTGTATCTGTATTGAAAGACTGTCATCCATTTTTATTACCATAGAACTTCAATAATTATATTTCTTCATGATGTAACTTATACCTATGAAATACTCACACTGACAGAGCTATACTCCAGAAAAGGTAAAATTTTTCTCAAATTAGCTTATATTTTGGGAAATTCTTACTTCATTCATGCCTAGGATAGAGGTTTCTGATATTTACATAAAAATATCTAGTTTTACTTTGTTTACAAGCTGTCTTGGTTGGCCATATGAGTAAGAATTTAGTATAGTAAAAATGAATATCATTAATCAATGTTGTAATCAGTTTACTCATACTAGAGAAGCAGTTATTAAAAATCTTCAACTCTTACTTCTGCTTAGCATTTTTGTATAATAAATTGTATTATGTTGACTGTGAGTGTGATAATTTTCCCTGTTATTCCCAAACTACAGAAGAATATGAACGGCAGATGAGAGAGGTTTCTGCTCATTTTATTCTGTGTGATGCTGAAACAGCCCCATCTGTAAAATGGGCAGCAAAACAGCTTAAGTGGAAAGTGCATTTACTTTCCATTGGAGGAGGAGTAGAAGGGGCAACATCTGTGGAGGAAATAATGGAAAATGACAACTCCTCTGGTATAGAATAATTAAAAATTCTTCTTAAAAATTAAGTTCTTTCCAGGTTTATGTACTAAAGCTTCAATATATTTCCTATATTTCTTAATATGTAAGATACATGATGTATGACATATTTTATTGCTTACAAGATATATTTCAGAACAAGATTGCAAAAATTGAAAAATGAACAATTTTCCGTTGGTGTAAAGATACTTACATCTTTATCCATAGAAATTTATCGATAAATTTACATTTCAAAAAATGTCTCCTATACATAAGAGATTTGAGGAAATTATTTCTAATGTTATAATGTATAAAATACCACAGAAATTAAATATTTATGGAATGAAATAGAAATTGATTGTACTTAAAGTTGCTTAAATATCATTTGAAGGTATGAGTTTGCCAAATTCTTTTCTATTGTGTAACCAGTTTTTATATATTGATATCATCAATATCTTTTCTACTTAATTTTAATATAGGAATTAATATCTTTAGGAATTAAATTGAGATAACAAGTAAATTTTATTGTGAAAAGCTATATATCATTTCTGATAAACAATTTTATGCCATCTCATATCGCAGTGAATGCATCATGAATTAGTTAGTCAATGCTATATTTTACTTAATTCATTCCTTTTCAAGCATTACCCAGAAATGTGACGATCAATCCAAAAGATGATGTTGTTTCTATTCCAAATACAAGTGGAAGCACAGGTTTTCCTAAAGGAGCAATGCATACACATTTCAATTTAGTAGCAGTTATTTCAGCTATGGGAGCTCCAACCAAAATAGGGAGGTGAGATTGCAATGAATTATTTAACTTATAGATAAGAAATAACTTAAATAGGATAAACATATTTTTATGATTAATTTTCACAAAAATGCAAAATTAAGAAAATTTCATTAGTAAGTTGTGCTAAATAATGTCTTATTATGAACAAAATTTTGATGAATTTAAGATGTCTTCCTCTTCAATAGCCTCCACTAGAAAATCAAAATACTGGGAGTATCTGGGTTTTGTGTTTAATGAGATCTGTTTGAGTTTGAATGCATATTTTATGAATGATTAAATATTCACTATACAAAAATTTGATATTTGTAAATTTAAGATTTTTTCTTTTGTTGATGATATGCAGATTCATAACTTATAGGTACCATACTTGTAAAAGTAAAGCCTGAGTAAATCACACTACTTTCATCAATGAAGTAATAAATTAAATATTGATTGATTATAGCGTACTCACTGATTTTTGGTAAATACCGAAGTTGAAAAAAGATTGAGACTTACTCAAACCCATCTTCTAGTGGATGATTTAATGGATTCATCTTCAGAAATAGGCATATATCTTTTGGGGACTTTTTAATCTAAGAGAATTTGCTCTAATTCAATGACTCCCACCGCTACATTCACTCAGACAAGCAGATTACAAAGGAGAGGATGTACACCAAATTTCCCATGTTAATTAAAATTAATGCATAATTAATGGGAATTCTATACCTTTCTTTATATAGTTTGATGATATTTTAAAATTCAGTTTCCAACAAAAATTTATTTCATAAACTGATTGAATCATAAGAAGCCTGCATTTTGCAACTTTAGCATTTAAATGAGAAATGTAACAATGAAGGCAATTAATGGAAGCAATGGATGCTAGTTAAGCCAAAAAAGAAATGTTTTTCATTTCCATTCAACAGATCCAGAAAATTTGGAAAGTCATATCTGACTTTGATGGGAAATTTCGCTGTTGGAACATTGCTCAAGTTGTGTGCTTCCATACTCTTTGGCTTCTCATACTACTCAGTCTCAAAGTTTGATAAAAAAACTTTCCTAAATTATTTGCTGAAGTACAAGGTATGTGACAAATAATAGTTGTTATAGAAAATACATTAAAATAAATCTAAATATTACTACTAATTAAGAGACAAAGGTTTCTCCAAGCAGCAAAAGCGGCAACCGTTGAGGGCAATTCCTCAGAAAAAGATTATCACCCAGGCAGCCACCAGTTTTCAGAATTTACTAATGCGCATATTGGAAGCTATGCTCCCATGTTCACAGGGGGTCCAATACTGAAGCATTGGGACTGTTGCTGCTTGGAGAAACCTTTGTCTCTTAGTCATTGAAAGCCAAGTTCCTTTTCCTTTCTTTCAGCTACTATTAATGTTATCTATCCCTCTCTTTCACTTTTACAGCCAGAAAACTTAGTGATCTACCCTTATGTTGCAAATTGGTTTGCTAGAGAACCAGAGCTTGATATGCATGATCTTTCATTTATTAAATTAATCTCTATTGGTGGATCTGTAGTTGAATTACCAACAATAAAACTCCTATCAACAAGGCTGCCCAATGTAGAGATAGAACATGTAAGTTGACAATCCTAAGTTCACTTAGGGATTTCTTTATTGATAAGCATATCTTCTTGCATACAAGATACCATACTATACACATATAAACAGAATATAATCATAATAAAATACACTTCAAACATACAAATTAATCTGTAAATTGCAGAAATTTGATTGTATATAATTTTATGGATGAATGAAAATGAATTTTTTAGTTGATTTTATATTTAGACCTTTTATAAGTCCTTAAAATTGGCTTTATAAAAGGAATTACTTTACCATTACACAGATTCATGAATTTCTACCAGTATTTGTAGCCAAGTTCCATTTATAACAGATGACATATACTCTGATACTCCCTTATTCTGTCTCATGTTTCCACAGCCTAATTATTCACATAACTCTTGAAGTAGTGATTCTAAGTGAACATCATGGCCACACTGGACATGGAACTTAAGTCCAGATTCAACAAATCAAATAATTTACCCAATAGACTGTTTTGGGATCACAAGAGAAAATTCTAACATATCGTAGCTTAATTCAAATTAATGTGGCACAAAGAAAGATTATAGCTGTTGGATAGATATTTTATCTTAAAAAATTAAGTTTACCCATAAAAATAAGTAATAACAGGATATGTATAATGATATTCACTCTTAAGATAAGTATAATATTGATAAAAATAAATATGATAATATATATTCATCAAGAAATTAGCTGGGCCATCGAAACATGCACATGTGAATGTAATTGCCTTAACATTTACTTCAGACCTATCACTGTTGTGTCTCTTGTTGTTTGCGAACTCCTTTTTTTGGCAGGTTTATGGAATGTCTGAATGTCTATTAATCTCATCAACTGGAATATATCAACCATATAGAATTATGGACCAGAAATCTGAGAAGGTTGCAGGATTGAAAATTATTAATCATGACAATGGTAAGTATAATCCAATGAGTCTCACTATTCATTATATTTTCAGATAATGTGATATTACTTAAAAGTAAGTTTGAAGCATATCCATCATGAATATTACAAGACAAATTGTGATTCAGGAAAGTGAAAACTCAATATTCTCTTTGATGATAAATAATTTAATTACTTTGACTTCTAATATCTCTCTGCTTTTCCAATTATGTATGCTTTGTCATGTAGGTTCATTTCACACTTCTTTTCTATTTTCATAAGACCACAAATGTCTATTCTTTTGTGGATATGAATTAAGTCTTTGTCGAGAAAAAAGTTACTTATTAGAGATACCACATTGACATGAGATACTGTTGTAATTTTACAATTTATAGAAGCATGAGTAATTCAATTTAAAGATGAGTATAATAAATTAGGTGGAATCATGAAAAGTCAAGAATTAGATTTGGGTGACTCAGAAGAATAAAATGACTAATAGATTGATTTTTAATTTTTTGTTAAATCTTAATTGACAATTTTGAATAATTAATGTGGCATATTTGCACTGTAATTGATACCATAAGAGTCATCATTATTAAAATGAAATAAAATGCTGCTCTCTGAGCTTTAATTAATTACTTTCTCTCTTTTTCAGAAACTCTTGTTTCTTGTGGATATCCTGCTCCACTTGTTGAAGCAAAAGTAGGTGAAGTTAAATCCCTATATTTAATGAATCCTTTTTCATGAACAATCAATCTTCAGAAGAATAGAAAATTTTTGTTCTTAAGCAGTAAGCAGAAGTGTCCATACCCCATAAGGGCTTCGTATAGGCTTTTTAAAATTAAATAATCAAAATCTCTTAGCTTGTTAAATAATAATCATTTAAAAGTGCATCTCTAAGAAAACTCTTTGCAATACTTTCACTTGCTTTAATTTAACCAAAATTATTGGTTAGTTGGATTTCAGTTTTCATCCTTTTTATGGGAAAATATATCCAAGTACTAAAACAGTCACTGTGAAAAGTAACTCTAATGTAACTAATGTATGTATTAGTTGATTTGCTGTTTTATTTGCTTTTGTTAGGTAATAGACACAACATCTGGTTCCACAGTTGCACCTGGTAAGAAGGGTATCCTCAAAGTTAAGATGCCTTACATAATGAAAGGATATACAAATTCCAAGAATACTCAGGTAATTCATTTAATTTTTTATATTTTAAATTCATTGAACAATTGCATTCATTTGCAATATTATTGAAATTATCAGATTTGATGGAAATGAATTTTAACTTAGCACATTAAGTTGTGCGACCAAGGTTATACAAGAAGTGAAAAATTGTGACTTGGCTGGGACTCGAACCCATTTACGATGATTCAGATTCATTTAAAAAGCCTTTGAAAGGGATGATTTGGTATAAAATCATCAAATTGATGCAGGATATGCAGATGTAAGGATAAATATAAGTGAAATATATTGACATGACTGGGGCTACAATGAAGGTTTTGTCTCACTCTTCTGTCTTAACAATATCTGGGTATATCTGCCTGGACATGGGTTTAAAAGACAGTCATACCATTCTTTTTCATCTCAATTTATCAATTACGGCAGTGAGTTAAGCTAAAAAGAATCAAGGGTGCACTGGAGGCCAGGCCCTTGGCGAAACTGTAATCATAGCTAGGGTCATAAACACAATCATTGCTTCCCTCTGAACTGGTGGAAAAAAATGAATTGATCTAAGATAAATGTGAGATTAAGAGTTCTTTTTATAATTTTTTATTATCATCATGATTTGGTTTGCCTCTCTGGTTATTATTTTACATTTGGGAGTCATTGAATACAAGCAGTTGTAGGATTCAAAAATTATAGGTTCTTTAATTATTAGCTCCTATGCAGCCATGCCCTACAATAAAATATACTCACATGTACTAATGTTTTCTAGTATCTGTAATTTAACAATTTGTTTATGAAGCTTTGAGATCAAATAAGACTGATATTTTTTAAAGCAGCACTGAAATTATATTCATTACACAGGGAGATATTGCATTGCCTCTGTGTGCATATTTAACTATAGTAGAAGTACGATATAGTGGGTGCTGACAAAAATTGAAGCTCATTGTAGCTGGTTTCTAATACTAAACGTTCATCCTCTTGAATCCCAGGGCAACAAGTGCAGCAGAATGGAACTGTAGGGTTTTTAATTCTTACTCAAATGCTTCAAAATGCAGAAAAAAGTACATTTGCATCAAAAATATTATTTCATTGATTCATAAACCATAACAGAAGCATTGCATGTATGAAGGGACAAAGGCAAGAGTGAAACTCAAGTCTCTTAATCAAAGCTCCCTGAAACATTTTAGTTGACGAAGGGTGAGCAAGTTGTGGGAAACAAAGGCATGAATTAGGTGATGATAATTTTTGTATTTAATCTTTTTCTCCTCTTTGAGAAATAAGGTGCCTCCAGTTACCATTTGCATTTTGCACTTAGTCTTTCCCTTCAATTGACAATTCCAAGATATGTTTCCTGCTAGAAAAATATAGAAACATAGCACTTTTAATACCAACACTTCTGAAACAACCACTTGTTATAATGGACATAACTCCCTATTGTTTTTGCTGCGAGACAGACAATGGCCAAAAATATCACTTGCTATAACACAACCCTTGTTATACGCCGTACTCATTATGATTGACTTCTACTGTACATAGATATATATTTAATATGACTCACTTCCTCACCGGAACTGATTTTCTGAAGTTAGAGTATTCCAAGAACTGGTGTAAACTGGCTATCCTAGCACTGGATATTAGTTTATGGAATGAGAGGGCAGTGAAACCCTGATCCTTGCACTTTCTACCTTTTGTCATTTTCATTCCAAGTTTTATATAAAAATGATGTCAATGATGAAGACATCATCAAGAGCAAAGCTAAAAGCAGGAATAGGAAAGCTTTCCTGTCTGCTGATGGTGTTAATTAGGCAGAATTATAGAAAAAGAAATGGTTTATTGCAGAATGATGCAGAATTTTATATTTAGGTTTTAATAGAAAAATTCATGTATTGTAATGTGTATTCTTGTTTTAACATGCTCAGATTTTAAAATTAACTTTGGAATGTGATGTTCATCATGTGCAGGCATACAATGCTGAAGTAGATGAAGATGGGTGGTTAAATACTGGAGATATAGCATTCTTTGATGAAGATGGATACCTGTATGTGCTCGAGAGAAAAAGTAGCATATTTAAATACTATATGCACCAGGTAAGTAATACACAAAGCATGAATTTATAACATAGTAGGGTTTTTCAAAATCATGAATGATAGGTAATCAAGTCATGAAACAACCATTTTTAAAAGCAAGATTTGTTATTTAGAATTACAGTTAAAGACATACAAGATGCTACTGCTTGATATTTGGTTTTTCCCTTGTCTCTTTCATATGAAATATATGGTAAAAATACTGTATAAGATGATCTGCTTCCCACTTAAGATGTGAATATATCCCATTCCCAGAGGCACTGCACCCTGCTTTAACCAATTGTTTATCTTACTTGATAGACAAATCTTTTTTGTATCATCTGAGTCATTCTATCACACTTTGTCTTATCTCTAGAGTAGTTGATTGTGGATTTCTCATTTGGAATGACTAATTTTGTGAGATTCAAATGAAGATATCATGATGCAGAACAATCTCCATCCTTGTTGGAGCTGATACCAATTCTGAGATAGAGTGAGATCTTTTTTATCACTTTATATCAGGGCAGCAAGTTAGATAAAAAATTCGCTTGTCAGTGATTCCTTTGGTCATAATATCAAGTTGTAAACATTGAATAAACCAGAAAGTGAGTGCAATGTTTTATGAATGTAGTCTTGGAGAGATTTTGCTCTCTCACTGCTACTGATAAGAATTGTTATTCTTCCCTAATCGTCTACCTGGTAAAACTTATTTCATTTTCTAGTGAAAAATGTGCACAATTAAATAACTAAGTCACTTGCATTGTATGAAAAGCAGACCATTCTTCAGAATTATTATGTAAGGCAAATGGAATTACAAATACGATGCTATGCTGTTTTAACTTGGTCCCCTGAAAACCATGATGAACTGGTTTTACTGTATGAGTTTCAACAGAATGATACAAGTTATCACATTACAGAACACTCTCCTATTTTACAGTAACACTCTTTTTGCCATGTTGTTGTGCTTATTATGTGCAATTATACTATGATCATAATTTCTATTTCCAGGTGTCTCCAACAGAAATTGAAACTGTGATTGGTGAGCACCCATCTGTTTTATCTGTTGGAGTTGTTGGGGTTCCTGATCCATTGACCACTTCTGCTGCAAGAGCTTACATAGTTCTTAAGCCAAATAACATAGCTACAGAAGAGGAAATTAAACAATATGTTGCAGGTAATATTTTTTAATAACTAAGGCAGTGGGAAGTCCTATGAGATAAAGCAGAGCAGAAATCTACAAAGATCTTCTGAAAAAATTATTGTAGATTATTCATTAACCCTCTGCAATATTGATAATACTGGTTTTTAATGGTATACCAGTCAACTTGAAATTTTATCCTCGAATATTACTTCCTGTAAATGTATTACCAGTGATCCTAGGCTTGCATAACAAAGACCATTTATGAGGTTTATGTTTGATGGGTAATTCACAAATATGATGATAATGACCATAAGATGGACTTTATTGGTACCTATTTGTATAACTCAAGCAGTGTTTGTCTTCTGTGATCCATACAGTTAACCAGCAAATGTAATCTTAACTAACCCAATAGAGTTACAATTATTTTTATTATCAATATAGTGTTGGTTATTTCATATCAAGATTGTGTGAATGTAGAAGAGTTCTACTCTATTCTTAACAAAAACAAGAAAAAAACCTTCACAGAAATTAAAATTAATATCTTAATGTATCATATTGATGTCCTCAATATTTAGATTTGGATGGAGGACTTTTTTTTCCATTGGAAGGCTTCATTTACCTATCAGCAGATTTGGAAAAATGTTTACCATCCTGTTAAGCTATCATGTCTTATCCTTGATTCGAGTATCAGCTGTGTTAGCGTAGTTTAATATCAAATTATTAGATGGGAAAACTTATTTGTATATTCGCTTTGAAAATTAGAGGAAAATAAATTAAATATGAACATTTGTTGCGGGAAGTGAATGAAGGCCACACCTGTTCTCTAAGTATTTTTCATTTTATTTATTGCCTAAATTGGTTGTTAGACTGTTTCTTAGTAAGATGTTTAATGGAAAGTACAAGTTTTCATCATAAATTATTTAACTATTGCAATTTATGTAATTCAGGGTACCAACCACATAGTAACTTACTCCATGCAGTTATAAATGCCTTATTGACTAATCAAAATTGATATTTATGTGAATAAATTAGAACTTGAGGGAAGAGAATTAATCTAATCAATGAGGATTAAGGACAAATTTGAAGCAAAGGAAGCATATTAATTTGGTCAATAGTTTTTTCCTGTCAACTGTAATTGCTCAAGTGAGATAATAAATTTTCTAGAGGGTAGTCAAGGTTGTTAACTTCACCAAATTTATTTGTTTTTTTATCAGGAAGAGAACATTATATGCTACATATCTTGTGATGAACTACATTTTACATTGAGTGGATTTTTGCAGAATTACTAAAAAAGGGTTGTAAAATACAAGAGAATGTCAAAACTGAAGAATTAACTCAAAAGTCAACCATGTTTATTTTATGTTTCTTTTTTGTTCTGTAGAAAGAAAAATCTTTTACAAACATTTACATGGAGGAGTTAAATTTGTTGACAGTCTGCCAGAGAGTAGAGGGGGGAAACTGGATAGACCTGCTCTTCTTCGGATGGCTATCAAAGAGTGTTGCAAATGAGTCTTATATATTTTGGATCTTCCATGAAGAATTGGGCGAAACAAAAATTAAGGGAATGGAAGAAGAATGTGAATATCCTCAATTTAAAATTCCAGACAGAAATCATTACCTTTAATATTCTTAAATGTATTTTAGATGAAATCTCCATGGAATTTCCACAATTTTTACATAACATTACCAGGTTCATAAAAAAACAAAAAGTGCAGATGTAAATATTGATGTATTAGTTGAGAGAAATTTTTAAACAATAATTTTGATCATTTCTTAGACTTTTTATACATTTTATGTATCTAAGCTGTTGTTTTATGCTGAATATTGATATTATATGATGAATAATTTGTAAGAAAATTGTAATGAAAATATATTTTGAGAAAGATGAGTGCTGTTAGTAAATGCTATTTTCCCATGATAACTTAAGTTTAAAAAGCTGCCTGAAAACAAGGCTGCTCCTGCACCATGTTTTCTCTGGAGAGGAGGGCACAACAGTGACTTTTCAGTACATTCATAAAAATATTTTTTTAAAATTTTACATAGAAGATTGATGTGAAAACTTTTGATTTCTTCCTTTTGGAATATTTCTACTGAACTAATGGGCAACCTGAAATAAGAACCATGGAACAACCCCGCTTAAAGTGTGTAAAATATTAGTTTTTTCCATATTATAAGCCCACTGTGCATCGGAGCCGATCGATTATGAGATAATGTGAGATCACTTATTTCTAACGTCAATTAAAAAGTCGCACTTCGATGGTTTCTTACATGACTATTTTGTATTTTAAATTTATAAAAAAAAAGGAGGAGGAATGATTCATGGACTGTTGAGTGTTTTCTAGGAGAGATCGTGATGCCCTCTTACCACTGTTTTTAAAAAGATTGATACTCTTCCTAAATTGTCTATGTGGGGAAAACTGCTTCATTGTAGAGGGAAAAATGAGCGAAAATAAGTAAATTAGACTCTATCTTTGTGCGAAAAGCAAAGACTTTTTGAAAAATATTATTTAAAGCTACAAGCATTACAGTATTATCCAAATCTCTTTCCTTTAGTTATAGTACGAGTACTTAATGAAAATTATACGAAAAGTTTTGAAAACTATGAAAATTATACGGAAAATGTTCTGTCCATTAATACTGCTAAAATAGATTAAGGTTGTATTATTGCTGTATGCTTTCGCCAAAACTATTGTGATTCAGAAAACATCCTATCATCCACTGATGATGAATTGATACTACTATTATTGACTGGCTTCTCCTTTTGAATAGTACAATTTTAAATTGCACTCATTCAACATTCACGCAGAGGCTCTATGAATTCGTATTGAGATAGTTTACTGTTTAATAATTTGACATAGAATACAGAATATGTTACTTATTGCATCTGATTGTTTTGGACAGAAAAATCTGAAGATATTATTCAACAGAAATTAACAAGAGTATTGAATTTACATTCCTTGTACTTGACAAAGGGGAAAGAGTATACATAATAATTCTTCAGCATTGTCCAGAATATTGCATACATGAGATCTTTCATTTCAGAATTCTAATATAGGTAATGGAAACAAAGATTTCTCCTATACACATGATTAATCCTTGGTACTGATAAACAATATCATTTACAATTAAATAACGAACAATAAAATATAAAGCTTCAACCCTGAATGTTAACAGAGACAATCTTCATCATTAAATTCTTATTGTTACCTATATTGAACATTTTTCAAAAATCGATCCGAGGACACTTCTCAAACGAAACGCTTATATTCTTTGAAATTGGGTTAATTTCTATAATGTTAACATCTGATGATTGTATCACGTGTTCTTCGATCTTTATCTTCGACCCCCCTGCCCCTTTTGGCGCCAGCCTCAAGTGTCCCGAAGTCCAACCCAAGTTCCCCCTCCCAAGTCCAACCCACTCACCTACGTCAGCATCCTCTTCTGACACCGATGCTCTCTCCCCCTCCCCCAAGTATCCCAATGATGTTCCAGAGACTAAGTCCAGAAAGAGCTCCCCCCACTCCTTTGACGTCAGGGCCCAGTAAATTAAATTTTATTTTCTGGAAAAAGATATACTTCAACCCGGGTTTGAATCGCCCACACCTCCAACCATGAAACTCCAGCCACACGCCGTAACTGCTCGGCCACCACATGAGTTAAAGAATGTAGAGTTAAATAAAGTATATAACTTGTGTGAAATCGCCCCTGATGACTTCGAGGCGGCTGCTGACAACGCCTTATATATAAGGACTTGTAATTTTCCCAGCGTTTCAAAGTACCCCATTACGTCACGAGAATCGAACTCAGACCACTTACATTTAGAACTTGTACCCCCTGTTGAGGATTTGAACTTCCGCTAGCATAAGGTCTGCTATGATTTTAAATAAAAATTACATCAGCGCGTACTTTTTAAAATTATTCACCCAATCCTTGAAAATATTTATATTTTAAAATCAGTATTAATTAATTAATTAATCTTGGTTCGATAATTTATTCTGAATCAGATAGCAACACTTTTGTGACGGTGTTCGAACCGCAACCCTCTTCAGTAGGTTTGCCATCCAGTTACATCCATAGTATATGAAAGTTTATTCAGATTTGAATTAATTCTTACACCTTAAAACTCTATGATAATGGTGAATTGATGGTTGGTATCAAAAGAGATTTCGTTTTTTTAATATTTTATTTGCATATTTAATTCAACAACATCATTTCAACAAGCTTTGAAGAAAGATTTCAGGGTAATACATTTGTAATTCATACATAAATCTGTTTTTTGGGAATTGATATTCGGAATCATCATCGTCTTCAACATCTTTAAGATGATTGCTGTAAGTATTCAAATATTCATGCACAAGTCTTTCAACGAATTCCGAATTGGCACACTCATGAGTTCCGTCTACACTTGCATATGCACAGTTCCTACATACCGAAGTTACATAGAGTTTTATTTGCTCTGTAGTTTTGGAGACAACGGCATGCACGTAGTAATGCACGTAATCCGCGATGGGTAAGTATGTCGGTTTCTTCTGCTTATCCACAAGATTCAGATATCTTAAGAGAGCCTCTCTGTACATATCCCATTTATCGTTGTCCGGTATGCTCTTGGTGTGTTATAGATTTTTCATTTCTTCATCGATACGTGAAATGTGTTCCGAATCTTGTTTATTTGGAAACCTTTCCATAACTTCGCTCGGGACCAAAATCATTTTCTTAGCATGCTCCATTATTTGATCAATGATCCGATCAAACTACTCAACGCTGCACCGATAATTACAGGAAGAAAACCACCACCTTTCTGAACAATAATGCGTCTTTTCTCTTTCCAGCACCCTCCACGCTTAATAATTTTCCGCAAGATCTTCTTGTAACGAGTTATTTTGTGTTTATGACATGATTTCAGTTGCACGTTCCCTTTTAAGACGTTATATATGCACTCACAGATTGCATGAACCAGCTTCTTATCGCAATTTTTCAATATGGCTGCTCTCTGCTCAGAATTGATTTTGCAGAGAGCCTTGAGCATATCAAGGCAGCTCTTCAGCGCTTGAGACATTGTTGAAGACTGATTGTCATATTCTAAAACACGTGTCTTTTATTCTTATTTTTCGGAACGTATACGTAAGTAAACTTATCTTCAGGGAATATGCTAGTTCTAATTCGATAATCATCAGGTGTACTCTGTTTTAAGTCAATGAACAAGTACCCGTGTGGTTTTGAAGTCGCCTCTCTATAAGCGTCTTGAATGAATAAAGGATTTTCGGGGTGAATTTGTCTCGCAAGATGGAATATCTGGCTTCGATCGCGAGGATTTTTGAAACATACGATGTAGTGAGAGTTTAAGGAAATGTCTCTGCGACCCTTGACTTGATGAAACAAATTTTGCGTAATGAAAATTACGCTCAAGTTCCAATGATGTGCACCTTTTGTAAATAAATTTACTATAGAGGAATCGATTTCCATCATCAAGTCATCGAGACATATCATACGGTGCGCTCTTGAATCTTTTGAAATTTCTGACATATCCGGGATTCCTTGATGAAATTTTATTTTAGGATTCGTTCTTAATTTAGACGGGATAGATTGAAATTCGGAATAACACCAAATTATGCTCTCAAACTTGGTGTCCACTAAAGAATCTATTGAGTTGATGAGCTTTTCCATCCACACGGACTTACCACTCATCGTCGGGCCACTAACGGTCATCGTGAAAGGAGCGCTCAGCGGAAAGGACATGATGCAAATGGATAAAGATTTCAGTACTTTTGTTATATATACACACACTCCTTTTTTTATTTTCTTTCTCATGGAAATAAACCAAAGTCGTCTTCATAGTAGTTTGGATCCCCCAGCTGGTTACATATAATTTCAAAAGGCTCGTCGTCGTCGTCGTCAGATCTGAATAAGATTTAAGGGGTGTAAAGGGATGTAACTTAAAATTTCACTTTGAAAATTGAAAATTTTATTTTTTTTTAAATTTTATTTCTCAAACATTTTATATAATTTTTAACAATATTTTTATTACGGTTTACAAGAGGAAGAAGGTAGAGAAACATTACAATCTTTGGATATTACAATAGTCGGACATGTGTATTAATTGGTAGTCCTCTCCTTCTCCTCCCCGCATCCATAAGTAACGACCTAGTACAGTTCTGTAAGAATAATTAATCACGATAATAACTTAATAACAACATCAACTAATTATTGAATAACAGCAAATAAAATATTTAATTATATAAATGAATAAATTAATTAATACATAAAGCAATGCATAGATAAATAAATAAATAAATACATAAAAACATTGATAAATAAATATATATATATATATATATATATATATATATATAATTATATACATAAATAGATAAACAAATACAAAAACACTGTCTACTAGGGCGTACCGAAAAACAAAAATTTTTAGTAGCGGGAACGTAATAGGTTGGAAAAGTTGCCTTTTAGGCTCAATAAGAAATGTGCAAAAGATGGGCTCTAACAAAGTTCGTCTTGGGCCTGACCAAAGAGCTCAAAAATTCGAAATTTTAGTGAAAATTGCGTTTTTTTAGGTAAGTTAAATTTTTGATGGAGCATACATACATTTGATTAAATGGCTGTTTTAATTCGTTTTGATCGAGGAACGATTAAATTAAGCCATTAAAAACAAATATGACGAGATATCATACTTTTAAAATTTTTGGAAACACCATGGAAAGTGGCAGCTCATCGCTGGTTCAGCTGCGGTGAGCTACCCAGGACTCATCATGAGGTAGAGCCCGCTAATCGAGTCCCGTCCGTCTACACACCCTTGGAAGCATACCAGATAACTAGTTGATGTCTTTGAAGGCTGCTTTTGTTCCAGTTTTTGGTATTCTCGAGAGGATCATCTCTCCTATGAACCCGTCTCTTGCATCGTGGCCTTATACTAACCGTGACTTCTTTTACGTTTCGTTCGACTGCTTGAGAATCATTTGGGAGGGAAAATAATGCAAAAAGCTACCTTATAGGTTCCTTTGCATTACCTTTAATGTTTTGAAGATCCTCGGGAGAAAGACTTACAGTAAGTGGTGGCTTGATGACAGTGACTTTATCCCAATCTATCAATTCTTCATAAGAAGGCACGTCGAACTTCTGTTGCGGGATGATGAACTGACAAACCTAATCCGTTTGATGGTTAATTCAGCGTAACACCTTCTATAAAGCTTTTTAAAACATAAAAATATTATTTCGGTACATATCATGATACTCCACTTCGAAGTTAGCACATTATTCATCTCGATAATTTATCATACACACTCAAGAGAGATCGTGACAACCAAAAAGATTTCTGAGCGAGCATAAAAGACATTATGTTGAATTACATCTTCAACAAGTTTTCTTGTTTGCAAAGGAACGTATGGTGTATCAGCTAAGGAGTTTTACGGCTCTATCATTCACTGTGATTTCTCTTAATGACATACCACATTGGAACGTGGACATGCATGACAAACTTCGGGTTATGATTGCTATGTTTACTGATGAGCGACCTAAAATAAGAACACAGGTAGGACATAGATTCATGAAAGCAGGAAACCATCAAACGAAATAGATTTGTCAGTTCATCATCCCGCAAAAGAAGTTCGACGTGCCTTCTTATGAAGAATTGATAGATTGGGATAAAGTCACTGTCATCAAGCCACCACTTACTGTAAGTCTTTCTCCCGAGGATCTTCAAAACATTAAAGGTAATGCAAAGGAACCTATAAGGTAGCTTTTTGCATTATTTTCCCTCCCAAATGATTCTCAAGCAGTCGAACGAAACGTAAAAGAAGTCACGGTTAGTATAAGGCCACGATGCAAGAGACGGGTTCATAGGAGAGATGATCCTCTCGAGAATACCAAAAACTGGAACAAAAGCAGCCTTCAAAGACATCAACTAGTTATCTGGTATGCTTCCAAGGGTGTGTAGACGGACGGGACTCGATTAGCGGGCTCTACCTCATGATGAGTCCTGGGTAGCTCACCGCAGCTGAACCAGCGATGAGCTGCCACTTTCCATGGTGTTTCCAAAAATTTTAAAAGTATGATATCTCGTCATATTTGTTTTTAATGGCTTAATTTAATCGTTCCTCGATCAAAACGAATTAAAACAGCCATTTAATCAAATGTATGTATGCTCCATCAAAAATTTAACTTACCTAAAAAAACGCAATTTTCACTAAAATTTCGAATTTTTGAGCTCTTTGGTCAGGCCCAAGACGAACTTTGTTAGAGCCCATCTTTTGCACATTTCTTATTGAGCCTAAAAGGCAACTTTTCCAACCTATTACGTTCCCGCTACTAAAAATTTTTGTTTTTCGGTACGCCCTACTGTCTACTCTTCATCTAGGAAACCAAACGGGAGGGTGTCAAACTGACCCACTCGCCGTCTTTTAGTGAATACAACTCTATATATTTTCGATTCGTCTCTTGTGACTACCACATGATCGGCCGTTCTCCTGATTTGATTTGGAATTAAAATATTTATACCATCAGTATCATTTTTGTCCATCTCCCTCAGACTCTCAAAACATATCTTTTGGTTATTAGAACTGTTTATGCGAATCCGCTTCACTTTGCAAACAGTTGCTATGTTGGTCGGATCCCCATTACACGCCACTTTGTATGAGTAATTTTTAGGTCCGCCGGATACGAATTCCGTTATATAACTCCCCATTCCATAGTTTAATAATTCATCCGTCATATCACCTAAAAATGACCCGACAGGTGGTGACCATTCACCTTCTCTTTCGATAAAGATAATGCTATCGGTATCCCAGTAAAGTGCACGATCACCCAATTTTTCTAGATACTCATAAAGAGTCAGACGGGCCTGAGATGTTGTATAGCATGCGATTGGGACGCATACTTTAGCGGACGGTCTGATCGCTTCTTTTCTTGCCACTATGTTCACGAAAAGGACCACGTCAATGGGTATAATACCTTTTACCTCAACGTTTGGGTCGGTTAATAATTTTCCCAAACCTTCAAAATCTTTTATCACAGTGGTTTGTGGGAGATCCTCCCGCTGGCCAAATTTCCCCCAGAGCGAATTCAGGGCTAATTTCGAAATATAGCGGAATCCTGGGTTCAGTTCTATTTTTTCGGGATCCAATTCAACTCCCTCCCTCTCATAGAACTGCCGCACGAACTCTGCTTTTTCATTGTCTGACTTGCACTCCTCGGGCCACCCGCTTGCTTCTACTTTCAGCTTCAAAAATTTATCTATATAGCCCCCGAAGAGGCTGCCTTTATCACTGGATTTAGTAAAACATGTGGTTTTATAATGCCACACTTCGTGAATTTTTTTAAGGGTCTACCCTTTCTGGACCGCCTTCTTGATTTCATCGGATACCCAAGTTCCCACCAACATTCGCTCCTTCTCGTCTTCATGAGGGCAGCTCGACTGAACATCATCTTGGAGACAGCTCCGACATAGAGGAAACGTGAGTTTCCCCATAAATCGGTACGGGAGCACCGGATGATACAAATTTCTAGGGGGTAAAATGCTACATTTTATTAGCCCTTCGCAATCCTTAAGCTGCGGGCAATCATCGCCAACATAGATCGTCGGGTGGCCAACGGGGTACTTCCCCCATTTGTTTATGTAGGGGTACAAGGAGCAGATGTCGATATAACGAATCCTTTCACAGCTTTTTGCACAGTAGTACAGCTTTCCTGCATTTGTTCGTCCTCCATAAAAACCTTCTCGAGGATTCAGCGGTTTATTTACCATCAAAGGATGGTTTTCCAGAAAACTCCTTATTTCAGGGTCCTCCTTCATCAGGTTTTGGAACTTGCATTCCCACATCTCCACCAGAAGAGAACCACTTCTAAGGAGCTCCTCACGCCGCGACATGGTGGATTCCAATCTTGTATCCATCGTCTCCGACGAGTTGTTGTAAATAGGGATGTCCCGACCGTTAGGGAAGCAGTTCTTGCATCCGTGGTAGAAGCATCCGTAAAATTCATAGACAGTGTCTACACCGTCATCACTGGAGATTCCATCCACTTTTCTCCCAGCAATCTTGACCTCCATCCCATTCCCGGCATGCTTAATTTGTATCCTTCTTCTTCGCTCTTCCAAAACCAACCACGTTACAGCTTTATGTGACTGGTTGTCCCTCCACCTATACCCTCCCGCCGGATCCGATCGTTTCCTCTTGTAAAAAATTTTTCTTGAAGGTCGCGAGGCATGCTCCCGCTATTGTAACGGCCTCTTTGAAAGGGGCGACACCGGTAAGTTTCTCATAAAGAGTTGCGAACACCGTGCAGGCCCTCCTTAGGATAAGCACGTCATTTTGACAATACTGCAACATTTCAAAATTCATGTCAAAGGGCTCTTCTTTTCTTGACACGTACCATGCATCGAAGATTGATTTTTCGCTCTCGGTCATCACTTCGTAGCCGAAGAATCTTTTTTCAGGGAGCATCCCCACATAATTTTTGTTATTAAGGGTGTTAAAATAATGTGGAAAATAGCCTTTTTTATGTTGACGCTTAAATTTAGGGCCATTGGTAACTTTGTTAACGCCATTGGCAAAAAATTTAACGAGTCTATGAAGGTTATCCCCTCAAATCTCATTGACATTATTTTTGTACCCGTCATTAATATCTGGGGTATTATTTTTAACTCGCCTGTAACATGTCTGAGGATGAATTGGCCGTCGTATCCCTTCAGATTATGAGCGATACAAATTATTTCTTTGAAATTCCTTCTTGGTAGCATTATGTACTGAAAAAATTGTGAAACGGGATCGCGTCCATCAAAAATGTGTTCTTTTAATCCACAAATGTTGCAATTATGATTCGACTCCTCGGCTTCCCAGCATGACATGCAAGCTTGCTGCATGACGCACAATACAGGTACATGTTCATATGTGTTAGTTTCTCCGGCCAAAACCGTGTCCTGACGACACTCGAAATCAAAAAACATAAATAAAATATCATTTTTCCCCTTCCTCGCTTCTTTCATCTTCTGCATATAACAGAGATGATCACCTACATAGTGAATGTTACAAATAGAGCAGAACACCTCCCCACATTTGTGATCTGTTTTCCGACCGGCAGTTTTAAAAACTTTCCCACATGACTTGCATTTCCTTAATGTGGAACAAACAGATGAGAGCGAACTCTTCCCCCTGGCTTGAATATGGTTATTAAAACATTGTGTTCCTGAAAATTTTCGCCCACAGTCGTTGCAAAGAATCTCTTGGCTGCCCTTACAGATCTTTTTATCACCACATTTTAAACATGTTTGAACGCGTGTGCACGCGTGGTCTCTTATATTGTTGTATGGAACTCTGCATGGGATGCAATAGTAGCCACAGCTGAACGCACCGGTCAAACTAGTAATCACATTAAAGTGGTTGTCACCAAAAATAAGATCAATCCTTTTCCTTTGCATATCACCGTCACTATCAAATTCATCGAGGTGATCGGGCCCCTCAAAGATTATCTCCCGTCCTTTTCTGTCTTTATAAACGGTAATCTTCCAATCAGGAAGCCCCTCTTGGAACGCCCTCACCTCATCAATACCGCCACCGTTTGTTAGGTCAACACCGATTTTCCGACATATTTCGTAGGCCCGTCGTGTTTGGATGAATTCTACGTCTTTCACAATTCTTTTGTAGGTAGCGTCGTCGTCCTCATGCCTAGAAATGGCAACAACGATGCTACGTGCAAGACACAAATTGTCGTTGTTATTTATACATATGATAGACCTTTTTGTCTTGCAGAAATCACTGAAAGAAATTTGGTTGACTCTTGAATATCTGCCTGCTCCTATGGGCATCGCAACGTGATAGAGCGATATATTTATTAACGAATTCGTTAAAAATTCGTCGTTGCTTTGTACAACTTTCGAAACAACCGATAAAACGGTATCAGTTTTCATCTGATCGGATCTCCTAAATGAAATAGAAATCTTTTTGGCTGGATCCGCATCGTTGTAAATACTTAACCCCAAATAATCATTCTCCTTCACGTTTTTAGATCTAATATAGTTAAGGATCGAGTCCAAAACACCATAAAACCATTCTAATGGATTAGCACCGTCAGCCATGCTGTTCAGGGAAATTTTAAATTCTCTCCCAACCATATTAAAACGTTTGAAGTTTCGTTCGGTTTCGCTTAGCAATATAAAACCAGCTTGCCTTTCTTCAGCATCAGGAGATCTCAGCACTTCTTCAACGGATCCTTCCACCGTGTCGACAGCGTCCAACGACCTGCAAGTCCCGACATGATGGTCGCTGTTGATGTTGTTGTTGTTGTTGTTGCTGCTGCTGATGCTACTGTTGATACAGGAAACTGTACCATTCTCCACCGCCTCCTCCTCAACCGCATCCTCCTCCTCCTCCTCCTCCACCGCCACCTCCTTGCGATCGTTCTGACCGGTAATCTTCCGACGTCCGCATCCGGTCTGGATCTCAAGTTCGGCATCTTCAAATTATATTAAAAATATTCTTAAATATTAGATTATCATGAAAAATTTTAAAAAGAACTTGTAAGAGAATTAGAATGATAAGATGTATTTAAAATAACGGTGTCAAAATGAATTTTCGAACTTAAATACAACATCGAACTTAAACTTACAATAAAATTTAAATATTTTTAAATGTTAGATTACCATGAAAAATATACGAGAACGTGCATGAGAATCAAAATGAACTTACAATAATGACGCCAAAATGAATTTTCGAACTTAAATACAACATCGAACTTAAACTTACAATAACATTAAAATATTTTTAAACGTCAGATTACCATGAAAATTTTAAGAGAACGCGTACGAGAATTAAAATGATAAAATGAACTTAAAATAAAAACATGTAATTGAAGCGATTTTTAACTTAAATGCATTAACTTACCGTGAGGTTCTGAGATTGTTTCTCCATTGCCCGTGTCGTTATCATCATCATCGTCCGATAGGAAAATCACCTCTATAGATTCTTCGTCAGAATCTACGGATATTAGAAATCGGTAGAATATACAATACACAATTGATGCTCTCTAAATTATAAATTATAAATATAATAGCAACATTTATTGTTCATCAGCTTACCTCTTTCTAAAGGGCCGTCGCCACTGCCACCACCTTGAATGCCTCTGTTGGTAGCCGTCGGAGTACTAACGGGCGAAGACCTGGCATCTATTTGAAATATAATATAAATTTTAGTTCAATTACACACCCGATACATTCAAAAAGCATTGTGATCACTGAAATCGTTATTAGAAAACAGTCGCTTACCATCGATATTTAAATTCCACCCGTCCAAGTCGGAAAACAATCGAGCTGCCGCGTTAATTTCGCTGCGAATCATCTTCGTCCTTCGCCACTCCGCAGCTTGTTCTTCGGCTTTCCTCTTCCTATCTTCCCGCGCTTTGTGCAGCCGGGATTCGAGGAATTCTCCATCGCAGTATACCTTGAAATAGCTCGCGATATCCCTGCCACGGGTGTTTCATCCTTCGCCAAACGATCCAGCACCTCCTCAATCAATCTATACACTGATTCCATTGCCACCAAATCACAAAATCAGTGCAATCAATCAACAACCAAGGGCCAACAAGCCAAGTGCCGCTGGAAATCGATGAAAATCGCCAAGGATAATCGTTGAAAAAAATCGCACAACAAACACCACTGAAGACCACTGCAGAAAAGCCCCGAACCCTTCAAATACACCTTCTTATATTCAGCCTAGACCCTTACACCCAATCCATTAAGTGCATTTCCATTGACTAAAGTAAAATTATTTTGACCAATACTCATCCTGGAAACAATACTCACACCACCAAGAGAAAGTCCACTTGCTTTCCTCAAAAGTGTGAACGTTCTTAGATAATACAATACATTCTTCAATATTTCGTAAGCCCAACACATCTATTTTGCGAGTGATTGGCGACAGTAAGTCGGTGGTAGACAAAGCTCAGAGCAATGCAGCGCCCATTAGGGAGATGCGACCATTAGGGTGTTGCGGTCATCAGGTTGCTGAAATATTTCGGACAATGACCGGTGAAAGCAACCTTCGCGCGAGAAAGGATAAGTCGTATTCCAATGGTTGTGGCGTTAAACGATTCAAATACACGAGACTTTTCTCGAAATCGTAATGTGTGTGTAAAAGGTTTCTATTCTTGTGATTTCAAAAGGGATGGTAATGACCTTTCCATTGGTGACATCGAGGCGAGCGTGTACCAACAGGTAATCATTGTGAAAGCGGTGGCCCAATGGTCCTGGAGCGTGGGAGCATAATTTTAGAGCTTTCACCGATTTTCATTTTGCACTCGAAATGTACATATTACATTTGATTGGACACTGAAGCTATATATTTTTAATTCTCTCTCGTCGTGAATATAATCAAATTCTGTACGTTTTTCATTTTGCTCTGAAATAACGATGGGAGTCCAAAATCATTTCTCCTCTTAGGGCTTAAATGCATACCCTTGGGGTGTAATTAACGGAACGGTAACACGAAGTTCTAAATTTAACGTCTTCGGTGAAAGGTGTAACTACAAGTTCAAAACTTAAGTTACCACTATCAACCCTCACATTTGGTTCTTGGTCGTCGAGCGGTCAACATCGATAGTGGATAATGTCTGGTGTTAAAAGGTATTCGCCGTATACAACAATGCGCAAGAAGAATAGCAAAGACGATAGATCTCCTTATGTATCATAGAGGAAGCAGAACAGGGATTCGAAAAAAGAAGAGAAATACACGCGACCGCTGAAATGGAAGAAATTCTACAGGTGTGATGAAGATTCAACATCACCTCACCATTATGCGGCTGGAGGTGAAAATCATCAAGTGGCGACCGCATGCAGTAGATTCGGAAGTGTTAAAGGAAACATCTTACCATCAGAACGTTGTAATCTAGTGCTGAGCAGATGTTACAACATAAATAAATCCGGATCGAAGAAAGTTTTAGTTGGTTTGAATGTTGAAAATAATTTTCAAACAACAATTTTCATCGCTAAAAATGGCAATTTCGGTGTTAACTTTAGTGAAAAGGTGTGGTATCTTCTTACCAATCAGTTCAGCGATTCAATTAACTCGTACTTTCAAAGTGAAGCTGAACTAACTACAGATTATATTCAAATCGCCGACGATGTCAAAATAAGTTTCTTAAATCTGTATGGTGAAAAAATAATCAATTTTGTGAAATGTGATCAATATAGCGTTCTTTTAGGACGCGAATCTTGGAATGGGCTTTTAAACTTAAGGAAATGTGTCGAAGATTCTGTTGACGAGTGTAATATTTGGCATGACTACGTGCATGCCGTTGTCTCCAAAACTACAGAGCAAATAAAACTCTATGTAACTTCGGTATGTAGGAACTGTGCATATGCAAGTGTAGACGGAACTCATGAGTGTGCCACTTCGGAATTCGTTGAAAGACTTATGCATGAATATTTGAATACTTACAGCAATCATGTTAAAGATGTTGAAGACGATGATGATTCCGAATATCAATTCGGGTACGGCTGTCTACCCGAAGTATCCCATACTCTAATCACGTGTTCTTCGATCTTTATGAGAAAATTAACCAAAACTCTTTTCCGGTATAGAATTCTTGAACTGCCCGTTCATCATGATTGTTAATAAATCATTGATGTTTACATTCCAGTTTCGAAATACTCTTCCCCTTACGGCTGTCTACCCGAAGTATCCCATACTCTAATCACGTGTTCTTCGATCTTTATGAGAAAATTAACCAAAACTCTTTTCCGGTATAGAATTCTTGAACTGCCCGTTCATCATGATTGTTAATAAATCATTGATGTTTACATTCCAGTTTCGAAATACTCTTCCCCTTACGGCTGTCTACCCGAAGTATCCCATACTCTAATCACGTGTTCTTCGATCTTTATGAGAAAATTAACCAAAACTCTTTTCCGGTATAGAATTCTTGAACTGCCCGTTCATCATGATTGTTAATAAATCATTGATGTTTACATTCCAGTTTCGAAATACTCTTCCCCTTACGGCTGTCTACCCGAAGTATCCCATACTCTAATCACGTGTTCTTCGATCTTTATGAGAAAATTAACCAAAACTCTTTTCCGGTATAGAATTCTTGAACTGCCCGTTCATCATGATTGTTAATAAATCATTGATGTTTACATTCCAGTTTCGAAATACTCTTCCCCTTACGAAAACACCAAATAGCTGATGTAACTAAAAAAGAAACGTGTAATTGATTACCTATTTAATCAAGATGTGGAATAAACCGAATGCCGCTACCTTTGAAGCGACTCTCATACTATTAAGTTATAGATTTACCAAACGTAAAGTGCACTTTGAACTTGCAGTTCATTAAATCAGCATTGGAAAAGTCGAAGTGATTATGAGCTTAAGTGTCCTAACCTACGATATGACGAAGAATTTATTTCCTAACTGCTACAGATCCGAACAATGAATTCTCTCATTTTTTACCACGAATGATTCTAAGTATTCAGCTGAATTTCTTGCATATTCTTATGTAACAGAGACTTCGACTATCGCAACGTTCGTCAAGGGGACTGGTCGTTCATAGCCTCAGAAAATAATCCTATATCTCGATGGAATTTCCCAATGATTACGAATTATTTTGCAGAATATGAACAAAGGTACCAACGATACATGAGAAGTACGCGTATATTACTTATGAGAACGGTCAATTTCATCAATGATCGAACTGGGGACATTGCGGTAGTCTAAAAGATCATTGGTCCAGGAAGAGGATTAAAAAGTCTTGAATGTTAGAAATCGTGCAATTAATGTATTCTTGGGGTCAAACTACAAGCACCATACTTTGGGAAATTAGAGTAGTTCAACCACAAGTATATTACGAATAGAGGAAATGAAAAAAAAGTTATTATAGCTGTCCTTTTGATCCAGAAATGGATCTAGCTTCTCATACGTTAGCATAGTTCAAAGAGGGACAATTTACAAGAAAAAATATTCAGCAGAAACCACACTGCCGGTCGAAGTAGTACTAATTTCAAGGCTATCAACCTAAAAGATATCAATCTAAAACACATTGTTTCACATGGATTTTTGCTCTGAAATGCGAACGATGATTTCTGATGTTATTTAGCTATGCCAATGGAGTTCAAAGGCGATCAAAATGAACATTAATCCTCTGAGCATGCGTGAAAAACGTTTTCTTTCTGGAATCTTTCTGAGGAGAATTTTGCCTCGAATCGAGTATTTTAATGCATGTACATTTTCGTATCAACTTTGCGGCTGAATATTTTCTACTTATAGTCAATCGATCGTTAAATACACATTCTGTTCATGGTTCTTTGTTGGAAAGTACCCTTACATTCTCTGCGAAAAAGTGGTAGGAGTATCATAATGCAATAATGGGAAAATTTGAATCTTTTGAAGGACAACTTTTTGTGGAAACGCATCCCAAGACCGAAGATGATAAAAAGAAACTTGAAAGCATAGCTCTCTTTTACGGTCTTCACTACAGCTCGTGCGAAGATTTATTCTAACTTTTGCTTTCCGTAGATATAGAATTCGAAATCGATTAGAATGAAATTCGAAAGTTCGAGCTATAAGTCGTAGTATTATGACGTTTAGAATCAACTGCAGTTTTGCTATTCTATAATGTGAATCGAGTGTGGTGTTAAATACACGGAAAGAAATCCGAACATTCAATACATAACATTCACGCAAATTGTGAAACGTCGTCTCCCACGAAAGAAAGGAATTTTCTTTTTTATGATAATGGGCCTCTATCGATGCGACTAGTCATAGCGTAACACAGAGTGTTAAAGAAGTATAGGCAATTTTAATCGCTTTCAGTTATTTTCTAGAGCAAATTGAATATAAGTTAATCTTCGGTGGAATTTTAGACAAGTTTCATGTTGATGATATTAAATTATGATTCATATGCAACCCGTGGGCTTTATTCTTTGGTCAGTTGTGAAGTGAGAGGCTCCTGAGATAATACTCGAATCATTATATTAACATTAACCGGTTTCCTAAACATCGGATTACTATAAAAGGGCTGGATTCAATCAAAAACTTATGTGACAATCGTTCGAAGCTTTTTGTTATGTATGAGAAAAAACACACCATGTCATTGAATGCATTTGCTGATGGATGTTAAATATTATTCCAAATATTATGTTTAATTATTAAATTAAGTACATCAACGGAAGAGAAGGTATGGTTTTCATCTCCTTTCAATGTCATAATTGATCCGAAACCTAAATGTAAATAAGTGAAAGAAATCCATCAGGACACCCACGAATCCCACTAACATAAGAGATATTTACCGTTGAGTCAATAGAACAATAGAACTGTGCACTTTTTAAAAACAATAAAAACGACCATACGTCAAAATGTAACACTAATGAAATTTCATGTCTTTTGGTATCAACACTGTGTGGTTCCTATGACTTTTCTAATATAATTTCTCAATTGAAATAGTACTGTGCCATCGATAAACGCGAAGGGTGTGTTTTCTTTATAAAGTAGGATTATTCACTGGGTACGATCGGGGTAACATGAAGATAAATAAAATGTAAAGTTCTATCTGCACAAGGAGTACATTTTTAGACATCTAAATTAGGGCATTCGTGCAAATCTTGGTCTTGGAATAAAAGCGATCGTGCACTCATTCTCGCACATCCTGCTTATTCATATTTATCATGCATTTATTTGTGTCCACTCACTGGAGACCTGAGCATTGCATTGACGTCGATATTCCAAATATCGAAATAATTAATTTAAAGAAAAGCATTGTATTGATACGGCGACATAATTCAAATTATGATTTTTGAAATTGTTCATTATGTAATCAGAAATCATTTAAAATTTAATGAAATAAGTTTTTATTTTGACCGATAGGTACTACTAGAGTCAAAGTCGGGCGGAAATCTATTTTCATAGTTTTATATTCAAGTGTTACATTCGATATCATTACGCTATAAAATCTAGTTACATTAAAATAACATCACTAAAATAGTCCATCGGCCGCTCCGAATTATTATTAAATATAACAAGTATTTAATTGACTTCCGGTCCGGACCGAGCCAAGAATCTTCGGAAAGCTAATCAGAATCCTTCCGATATAAAAGATATAATGGGAACCTATGTATTCGTTAAGATGCTGCTTAAGAATAAAAAAATTGAGAAATGGATTTTAATTCGGTAGTATATGGCAGCAAGCTGAAATGCCACTCGATACTCTATGGGGAATCAATTTATAATGGTCTATTATACGCGTCGTGAAGTTTTTAATTCTTACTTAAGTCCTTAATTAGATCCTAGGAATGGTGTTGGAAACTGAAACGCTCTCTATATAATATTTTATCAATTATATAATTAAAGCATTCCGTTATGAAAAGAATTTTTGAGCATCCTCAAGGAAATCCTAACGATAACCGACCGAACTTTATTTGTAACACGTAGAACATATTTCATATAATTAGAAATAATTAGCTAAGGTTGCGAAGACATTTTATGTTACTATATGTACATTTAATTTGCCATTCAAATGGACTCCGAACTTAAGAGGTTAAACATGACAATGCGAAGTGCCCCTAACGTCTAACAACAGTCTTCCGCCAATGCTAAGATTAAAATACAAGGCTTGATTGAATGATCAAGTCGAATTTTCATACGATCGGCATCGATTAAATCAAAATCTGCCGTGCGAATGAAGCTTAGAGGCTATAAGAAAGAGATCTAACTGCGTTTAGAATGGTTCGTTACGGCCTGAGTCGCCACGAATCGATCCGAGGACACTTTTCAAACGAAACGCTTATATTCTTTGAAATTGGGTTAATATCTATAATGTTAACATTTGATGATTGTATCACGTGTTCTTCGATCTTTATGAGAAAATTCACCAAAACTCTTTTCCGGTATAGAATTCTTGAACTGCCCGTTCATCATGATTGTTAATAAATCATTGATGTTTACATTCCAGTTTCGAAATACTCTTCCCCTTACGAAAACACCAAATAGCTGATGTAACTAAAAAAGAAACGTGTAATTGATTACCTATTTATTCAAGAAATGGAATAAACCGAATGCCACTACCTTTGAAGCGACTCTCATACTATTAAGTTATAGATTTACCAAACGTAAAGTGCACTTTGAACTTGCAGTTCATTAAATCGGCGTTGGAAAAGTCGAAGTGATTATGAGCTTAAGTGTCCTAACCTACGATTTGACGAAGAATTTATTTCCTAACTGCTACAGATCCGAACATTGAATTCTCTCATTTTTTACCACGAATGATTCTAAGGATTCAGCTGAATTTCTTGCATATTCTTATGTAACAGAGACTTCGACTATCGCAACGTTCGTCAAGGGGACTGGTCGTTCATAGCCTCAGAAAATAATCCTAGATCTCGATGGAATTTCCCAATGATTACGAATTATTTTGCAGAATATGAACAAAGGTACCACCGATACATGAGAAGTACGCGTATATTACTTATGAGAACGGTCAATTTTATCAATGATCGAACTGGGGACATTGCGGTAGCCTAAAAGATCATTGGTCCAGGAAGAGTATTAAAAAGTCTTGAATGTTAGAAGTCGTGCAAGTAATGTTTTCTTGGGGTCAAACTACAAGCACCATACTTTGGGAAATTAGAGTAGTTCAACCAGAAGTATATTACGAATAGAGGAAATGAAAAAAAAGTTATTATAGCTGTCCTTTTGATCCAGAAATGGATCTAGCTTCTCATACGTTAGCATAGTTCAAAGAGGGACAATTTACAAGAAAAAATCTTCAGCAGAAACCACACTGCCGGTCGAAGTAGTACTAATTTCAAGGCTATCAACCTCAAAGATATCAATCTAAAACACTTTCTTTCACATGGATATTTGCTCAAAAATGCGCACCATGATTGCTAATGCTATTTGGCTATGCCAATGGACTTCAAAGGCGATCAAAATGAACATTAATCCTCTGCGCATGCGTGAAAAATGTTTTCTTTCTGGAATCTTTCTGAGGAGAATTTTGCCTCGAATCGAATACTTTAAATGCATATACATTTTCGTATCAACTTTGCGGCTGAATATTTTCTACTTATAGTCAATCGGTCGTTAAATACACAATCTGTTCATGGTTCTTTGTTGGAAAGTACCCTTACATTCTCTGCGAAAAAGTGGTAGGAGTATCATAATGCAATAATGGGAAAATTTGAATCTTTTGAAGGACAACTTTTTGTGGAAACGCATCCCAAGACCGAAGATGATAAAAAGAAACTTGAAAGCATAGCTCTCTTTTACGGTCTTCACTACTCCTCGTGCGAAGATTTATTCTAACTTTTGCTTTCCGTAGATATAGAATTCGAAATCGATTAGAATGAAATTCGAAAGTTCGAGCTATAAGTCGTAGTATTATGACGTTTAGAATCAACTGCAGTTTTGCTATTCTATAATGTGAATCGAGTGTGGTGTTAAATACACGGAAAGAAATCCGAACATTCAATACATAACATTCACGCAAATTGTGAAACGTCGTCTCCCACGAAAGAAAGGAATTTTCTTTTTTATGATAATGGGCCTCTATCGATGCGACTAGTCATAGCGTAACACAGAGTGTTAAAGAAGTATAGGCAATTTTAATCGCTTTCAGTTATTTTCTAGAGCAAATTGAATATAAGTTAATCTTCGGTGGAATTTTAGACAAGTTTCATGTTGATGATATTAAATTATGATTCATATGCAACCCGTGGGCTTCATACTTTGGTCAGTTGTGAAGTGAGAGGCTCCTGAGATAATACTCGAATCATTATATTAACATTAACCGGTTTCCTAAACATCGGATTACTATAAAAGGGCTGGATTCAATCAAAAACTTATGTGACAATCGTTCGAAGCTTTTTGTTATGTATGAGAAAAAACACACCATGTCATTGAATGCATTTGCTGATGGATGTTAAATATTATTCCAAATATTATGTTTAATTATTAAATTAAGTACATCAACGGAAGAGAAGGTATGGTTTTCATCTCCTTTCAATGTCATAATTGATCCGAAACCTAAATGTAAATAAGTGAAAGAAATCCATCAGGACATCCACGAATCCCACTAACATAAGAGATATTTACCGTTGAGTCAATAGAACAATAGAACTGTGCACTTTTTAAAAACAATAAAAACGACCATACGTCAAAATGTAACACTAATGAAATTTCATGTCTTTTGGTATCAACACTGTGTGGTTCCTATGACTTTTCTAATATAATTTCTCAATTGAAATAGTACTGTGCCATCGATAAACGCGAAGGGTGTGTTTTCTTTATAAAGTAGGATTATTCACTGGGTACGATCGGGGTAACATGAAGATAAATAAAATGTAAAGTTCTATCTGCACAAGGAGTACATTTTTAGACATCTAAATTAGGGCATTCGTGCAAATCTTGGTCTTGGAATAAAAGCGATCGTGCACTCATTCTCGCACATCCTGCTTATTCATATTTATCATGCATTTATTTGTGTCCACTCACTGGAGACCTGAGCATTGCATTGACGTCGATATTCCAAATATCGAAATAATTAATTTAAAGAAAAGCATTGTATTGATACGGCGACATAATTCAAATTATGATTTTTGAAATTGTTCATTATGTAATCAGAAATCATTTAAAATTTAATGAAATAAGTTTTTATTTTGACCGATAGGTACTACTAGAGTCAAAGTCGGGCGGAAATCTATTTTCATAGTTTTATATTCAAGTGTTACATTCGATATCATTACGCTATAAAATCTAGTTACATTAAAATAACATCACTAAAATAGTCCATCGGCCGCTCCGAATTATTATTAAATATAACAAGTATTTAATTGACTTCCGGTCCGGACCGAGCCAAGAATCTTCGGAAAGCTAATCAGAATCCTTCCGATATAAAAGATATAATGGGAACCTATGTATTCGTTAAGATGCTGCTTAAGAATAAAAAAATTGAGAAATGGATTTTAATTCGGTAGTATATGGCAGCAAGCTGAAATGCCACTCGATACTCTATGGGGAATCAATTTATAATGGTCTATTATACGCGTCGTGAAGTTTTTAATTCTTACTTAAGTCCTTAATTAGATCCTAGGAATGGTGTTGGAAACTGAAACGCTCTCTATATAATATTTTATCAATTATATAATTAAAGCATTCCGTTATGAAAAGAATTTTTGAGCATCCTCAAGGAAATCCTAACGATAACCGACCGAACTTTATTTGTAACACGTAGAACATATTTCATATAATTAGAAATAATTAGCTAAGGTTGCGAAGACATTTTATGTTACTATATGTACATTTAATTTGCCATTCAAATGGACTCCGAACTTAAGAGGTTAAACATGACAATGCGAAGTGCCCCTAACGTCTAACAACAGTCTTCCGCCAATGCTAAGATTAAAATACAAGGCTTGATTGAATGATCAAGTCGAATTTTCATACGATCGGCATCGATTAAATCAAAATCTGCCGTGCGAATGAAGCTTCGAGGCTATAAGAAAGAGATCTAACTGCGTTTAGAATGGTTCGTTACGGCCTGAGTCGCCACGAATCGATCCGAGGACACTTTTCAAACGAAACGCTTATATTCTTTGAAATTGGGTTAATATCTATAATGTTAACATTTGATGATTGTATCACGTGTTCTTCGATCTTTATGAGAAAATTCACCAAAACTCTTTTCCGGTATAGAATTCTTGAACTGCCCGTTCATCATGATTGTTAATAAATCATTGATGTTTACATTCCAGTTTCGAAATACTCTTCCCCTTACGAAAACACCAAATAGCTGATGTAACTAAAAAAGAAACGTGTAATTGATTACCTATTTATTCAAGAAGTGGAATAAACCGAATGCCACTACCTTTGAAGCGACTCTCATACTATTAAGTTATAGATTTACCAAACGTAAAGTGCACTTTGAACTTGCAGTTCATTAAATCGGCGTTGGAAAAGTCGAAGTGATTATGAGCTTAAGTGTCCTAACCTACGATTTGACGAAGAATTTATTTCCTAACTGCTACAGATCCGAACATTCAATTCTCTCATTTTTTACCACGAATGATTCTAAGGATTCAGCTGAATTTCTTGCATATTCTTATGTAACAGAGACTTCGACTATCGCAACGTTCGTCAAGGGGACTGGTCGTTCATAGCCTCAGAAAATAATCCTATATCTCGATGGAATATCCCAATGATTACGAATTATTTTGCAGAATATGAACAAAGGTACCACCGATACATGAGAAGTACGCGTATATTACTTATGAGAACGGTCAATTTTATCAATGATCGAACTGGGGACATTGCGGTAGCCTAAAAGATCATTGGTCCAGGAAGAGTATTAAAAAGTCTTGAATGTTAGAAGTCGTCTATTATACGCGAGGTGAAGTATCTAATTCTTACTGATGTCCTTCTGCAGATCCTAGGAATGGAGTTAGAAACTGAAACGCTGTCTTTATTATATAAGTAGTTATGTTACTTTTAGGATCAAGGGCAATTCTATAATGTGATTCGAGTGTGGAGTTAATTACACAAGAAAAAAGAATCCGAATATGCAATACATAACACTCACGGAAATTGTGAATCGTCGCCTCCCACGGTAGACAGGAATTTCCTTTATTGGAAAATGTCGTCTTGCGGGATACAACAGCGTCGTCGGATAATTAAAAACACAACGTTTCGCCAACACTACCGTTGGCTTCTTCAGGTGAAGTGAAGTGTTGTCTTCACCTGAAAAAGCCAACGGTAGTGTTGGAGAAACGTTGTGTTTTTAATTATCCGACGACGCTGTTGTATCCCGCAAGACGACATTTTCCAATGGAAACTCACAGCGAAAGCCTTAGAGCCAATTTCCTTTATTGTTGTAATGGGTCTCAGTCAATCCAAGATTAATCTTAGCGGAACGCAACGTGTTTAAGAAGTAAAGATAATTTATTACAATAATCTTCAGGGATTCTATCATAGAATAGAACTTCAGATTGGGTAATGTAATATTTTTGTATCTCCTTCCGCACACTGTCTAAGTCAAAGTTTTTCGGATAATAAACTTCACCTAATGAATTATTTAAATTGTCTGATGGTTGCCGTCAGCATGGAAAATTTGATGAATGACATACTAATTGTGACTTACTCGACCATAATTACACCCAAGTAATGCAAGAGTAAGCTTTGATACCTAAATTTATGATGTTAGTCACTGAAAACACCTCTATGATAGTGCGGCCCTATGAAATTAAAATGTAGCAGAAGCATAGTTAAGGCACGATTCATATATTAGGTATTCATTATGACGAAAAGTTTTTTAAAAGATTTCAAATTGTTTTAATCTATGATTTTAACATCTCTAATGGATGTGTTAAGAGTAGGACATGTAAATTATGTGAATCCTCTGTGCCTTTTAATCGGTAAAGCAAATGTAGTTTCAGTAAGGTAATCGGAAATAATCTTCTGCTAAAAGCAATGCCTTAAGCTTTGTAAGGGTAATCCTACAAACACTATTATCTCTAATCGCGTTATTTTACAGGAAAAATGTAGCATGGTGAGGAATAGCCCCTTCCCCTTTGAAATTTTTCAATCCAACCCATGCACCAGGTGGTAAACAGGGAAAAGAAAAATGAGAGGAGCTCACGACCTCGGGACAAGTATTTGAGTATTTCTAACGGTTCGTGCATAAAAAGGTATATGGGATACCATACTCTAACATTGCAGACGTCTACCACTGCTTCTAGAAAGACCTATGATGCCTATCACTTTATAATATGAGGATGTAAAGAAAGAATATTAACTTACCTTCCAATGAGTATTCCATGATGAGCAGTGTTCACGTATAACACCGAATACTAAACACTGAAAACTGCACACATTTCAAATCACAATTCACTCATTTTCTCACTCACACACAAATATCACTCTCTTATTCTGGCTCTTCGCGGTCACCTGAAGGTAAGGAGGCCGAATTGTGCCGGGTCGTTCTTGAAAAGCACCTTCTCGCCCTGGAGAGGAACTCCCCGCTGCCGGACCTCTCGTCATATTGCAACGACAAATCCAAAGGCAAACTCCTGAAATCCTTCCTCCAGCTGTGGAATCCCATCCCAGCGGTCGAAGACGCCCTTCAGTCAAGGTTGATGTCTTTGTGAAACTCATAGGCCTCAGAGATAAATTGAGAAAGGAATGCATTTAAATCTTGCTACGTAAGATCTTATGAAAAGAGCTCAAAAGAACGTAACTTCCCTGAATGTATATTTTTGAAGCCACTCTCTAAAACACTTAAAATTGCTCTATGGCTCTCAATTAAAATTTATACAGCCATCAAAGATTGTCAAACTTAGTAACAAAAAGAAACGAATTGGGTGAGAAAGGCTTTATATTCTGGAGTTATATACATTTTGTACTCTGGTTATAGAAAATTAAAATGAAACTATACTCAGTAATAACGAGAGGAGGTTTTTATGTAATGAAAATGTATTACGAGATATGCACAAGCATAATCATTTTTATTTTCTAAGTTAATCAAAAGCCTCTCATGAAGCATCTAAAAGGCGTCAATTCTATCATTTTCCTACTTTTGTGGAACGGCATATTAAATTGAAAGAAAAAGAAATTTGTATATTTCAACGTTAATGGATTTTATCAATTATTCATTACTCTAAAGCAGCTTTGAGCGTTGGGTAAGAAGAGGGTAAGGGTTTAGAAATGTGCACTCATTGGTAAGATTTTCGCCAGAAGAAACCTCCATCATTTCTAAGACGTCGAGCTTCCTCCCTTTCGATTCCCGGTGGAGAAGTTTCGCCAGAAAGGAACTCTGCTTTCCGCTGTCCAGTAGGTGGGCGCCACAGCCATGTTTTATGAACCTGTTTTTGGATGAAGATTGTCTATGATTTTGAATCATATTTATTATTTCTCTTAATCAATACAGTACCCAAATTATAGACGCAATAACATAGGTCTTCATACTTCTTAATTCTACATTACGAAGATGGACGGCTAAGAGTTTGTGAGAAAAAATCCTCGAAGCTGAAGGCTTTTGAACGATAAACCCACGTATCGGGAAAACTACCGCACAAGAAGCGGGATGAAAAAACCCGCGAAACACAGGAAATGCATAATAAAGAAAAAATTGAATTAAATCTAAAACTTAAAATTCTAAGGCTACCTAAGCCTAATGTATAGAATTCAACGTTAACACAGATCAAAAATTAAATATCTAACTCTAAGAACACAACAACAATCAGGCAAAATAATTAATAATAGTTTTTCTATGGCTGGTTTCTTAGGCTCCGCTATTCTCCTCTGAAAACCACCTTAAAGTATAATTGTTTCAAATCTAAGGATAAGTTACAGATAATAGTAAAATTAGCATTGAAAGAACGTATTTCAGGAGTGAATTTAAAGTATGAGTATGTTTGACATGATTGTCAAAATCTACCTCGAATTAGTGAAGAGTGTTTTCCGTCGTTCATTCAGTGTCACAGGGATTAATGATATGTAAGGAAATAAATAAAAGTAATGTAAAATTATAATATGCTATAATGTCTTGATAATGTATTTCATAATACATTAAGCTATATATGAGCTATATTCATACTTAAAATCCTGGTAAATACAACAAATACCACAGTAACCGATCCATCCTCCATAGTTCCTAATTACCATGCCAAGAGGCTCTGGCATTGATTGCAGCACGCGAAGACACACTGATGGCCCTGTTCTCCCACGCGTCCTCAATAGTTTCCAGTAATTTGCTCCTGTCTTGAGGGCGGTCTTGCTTTTGAAGATTTTTTGCTATAATACCCCATATATTTTCAATGTGATTAAGGTCCGGCCTCCTTGCTGGCCAGCTTAATTTCTTAAGTCGTGTTTCCTGTGGTAAACAAAAGCTGTTATTGCCAAGTGTGTGTTCTTTCTCCGCAAGCATTACCCTTCCTCTGCGAGTTCTCTTTCGGAAGCACTTCAATCCAAGATAAGTAATTCAGCAAATCCCTCTGGTTTATCAGCAATTAACACGGGAATATCCCAATTGAGCAAAGAAACATAGGGATGTATTAGATCATGTCACCTCTGTATGATAGAACTAAGTATCGTCATAAAATAGAAAACACACAAATGAAATATACGAGGAAAATTGGAAGAAAAACAATAATCGGACGACCTTGAGCCAAGTTCGAAGCAGAGGGAAATTCCACACAGTCTGATGATTTCTCTCATAGAATTAAGAGAGAGATGCTTGATGTACTTCTTTAAATTATTTTTAAAATTTACTACCTACATCTCTTACCCCCGTGAGAATCAACTCGTCTGGCCTATGAACTCCAGCTTCTCTTATACATATCTAAACGGCAGTCGCTTCAACGAGAGTTCAATGCCATGATTATATCGAGAAGATATCAGCCATGGATACCCAAATGAAACACGGAACTTAGAGAACTATTCAATTATTGAGTTATGTTTAACGTTTAGGATATTCTTACACTACAAGGGGCAAACTGTAAAGTACGTACCCATCTTCCGAGAAAAAGAGCGCAGATAGCCTTCTGAAACTTCAACGTCCGTCGACTTTGCCTTGCATCAGAGTGGAAAATTATCCTGTATCGCGGGCGAATAGCACAGTGCAAACTGCCACACACGTTTCCTGCCGCTCAGAGACGAAGTTATCAGGACACTAGAAAGGAAATAAGGCATTGTAAAACCTAAGAGTAACATAAAATCATCGAATCGGAAGATCGCTGCAATCGCGAAGAGTCGTCCGTTAGATATAACACCGATGAATATTGAAAAACTAGATGTATAGACTTCTGAAAAGTTCTTACATTGCTAAGGAGTTCAACGTTGAGAGACTACAGAAGAGATAGGTCCTCTCCGTTCAAATGCTCCGACTGCTATGAGTCAATTGCAGGAAAGCGACCGCACCAATTCCGCCAAAATTGAACACTCATACCAACGCTACGAATTCAGGATGGAGAAGGGCGGTATAGGATTTCTCTTGTTCCATTACAGCCAAGCGTGGATAAATATGTCTGGGAGTGTAGGGATACGGTTTCATCATTCGAATGCATATTGTATTTTCATAAAAGACTTTTATGTGATTTATCAGTAATTATGTAAACTTCTCCAATTCTTTAATCATTGAATTTATAGTGTTTGCGGGGGTCCTGGATAGCCGTGTGGACAGCGAGTTCGACTTCGATGAAAGTGGTTCACAGTACAGATGTTTCCAGCAAATTTATTACATTTATGCATCTCATGATTTAAAATTTTACATTTTCTGAATATCTCCAACTGCATTTATTATGTAGAAGAATATTTAAATTTATTGAATTATTTTGTTCTTACCCTAATCAACTAATTTCATTTTATTTATTGTTGAGGGTGATTGAATGTTTTTGTTACAAGAAGATATCAAGTCTCCTAAACTCTGAATAAATAACCTCATCAATTATATGCATTGCTTTCGTTGATTCCCAAAGAGAATGCCATCTATATGGGGACCATGTCTTTAAGTTCTAATTTCATGTCTAACACCTTTATTTACTAATTTTGTAAGTCAAGAGGAGGCCATGCTAGATGTATACAATCTAGCTGCTTGACAGCAAACATCTTGATCCGTTTTCTTTGATGTGAAATAAGCAGTGATTTCAGAGTATGCAATTGTGGCCATCAATCAACAAGGCATTATCAGTCCTTAGTCAAAGGTAAAGAAGGTGTTGTTTTATTCTGAAAATCAGTTACAGCTTTTTAGGAGGCCCTAAAAATTCTCTTGTCATGGGAATCTTCTCAAATCTTGACTATAAAGTTTTAAAAATGTATGCCATACATTATTTTTAAGAGAAATGGGAAGGTCTGCCATAACATTTTCTTCCATATTTGGGGATAAATAAAAGTCAAGAAAAGGATTCAGGAATTTAATACATGTTCATAAGTTTACAGAGAGAGATATTTTAGAATATTTTCATGATTACAAAGTCTGATAATATTTTAATTTATTTCAGATACCTTGGATAAGCTACACTATTATATCAGTAAAGCTCTTTCTCTGCTCAAGGTGCATAAAATCCAAAACTCCAGTTTCAATGATCTTGATAACTTTACAGACTGACATCATCATCTATTGTCTGTATTCAGTAAAAAACAACAGCTTAAATACATTGAAATATGTAACATTTCTAAGGAATGATCACGATTCTTGTATATACACTTGGGATCAATAACTAATACAAGAAATATCAAGACTTCAATTTATAAATGTTTAAGGACCTGCTCATGAAATGAGAAACATCTAATTAAAGATAGATGTAAAAATTGTGGAAATTGCAAGGAGTATTAAGAAAATTTCAAAATTTCATTTAAGAAAACTAAAGGTAAATATTTCTCTATTGTAATATTATTGAGGATAGTCAAATTCTTCATCATTCATTGAAGATGCAAAATATGGAAGATAATTTGCAGGACTCTTTGATTGCTATCTGAAGAAGAGCAGGGGGGTGTTTCTGAGTCTCTACAGATTGGTGGCAACAGATTCAATCCGAGTTAATTGTAAAGTAATCCATCTACCAACTTCTGTGCGTTTCACACTTCCAAGCGGAAAGAAATCCATCTTGGGTATGACGTCACTCCTCATCCCAGTTGAGAAACGATGAAACATCATAAGAAATCACACATTCCTAAGAGACAAGTGAGCAGAGAAAAACAGCTTTCCAGTAAACAGTAAGTTTTGTAAATTAATTTCCTGCATTTGAGCATTTGAAACAAATGTGTGGTAATATTTTACACAATTGTGTTCATTTATACTTCGAATAATTGCAATCTATGTACCCATTTTGAATCATATTGTATGATTGTAAATTATCACTAAATTTGCTGAGGTATTTATCAATGCCTTGATCAAAACATTCTAAGTACATTTACATTGCTGCTGGAAATAATCAATAATTTTTAATATTGCATTTAAAAGCTCTTAGCATGAGGGTATCTAGCCAGCAGAGGGAAGTGGTTGCTTACACATCTCATGATGTGTCTAGTTCCAGTGAGAGTGCACCTCATTGTGAGGTGTAGGCAACATCTTCCTCTACTCTGCCACCTTTAAAAGGTTTACACAAAAAGGTTAATTGCTGCACTAAAATGGAATTGCATTCTATGCTTTATTACTACAGATGACTTGATAACAGCAATTCTTTTTAAGATGAGTTTTGATAAGGTTTTATAAATTTTCCTATGTGAAGATTGGAGATGAACCCTATACCTTCATGTTAACTTAACTATTCAGGAAAATAGATTGCTAGTGAACTTTGTTAGGAATGATATGATAATATCTAAGGATAGTAGAACATTATCTAAGGCTTAGAAGGAAAGGAAATTTATAAATATCCTTGTTCAATTCCATTCTGTTTTTATTTACCATTACAGCCATTTCTACATATACTGGGACACACAGATATACTCAGGAAGGTCATACATACAAAATAATACATGGATATAATATAAATACTTATTTACAATAAAAAATGTATAGATAGAAACATACTCTACATATATAAGCTTTAAAATCATGATCTTAGCTGTCATACCATACATTTGACATAAGGTACAATATTTTGTACTATTTTGTATAATCTTTTCAGATTAAGGAACCTCTGGAAATAAGTGCACATATGTATCTTTTATTTGGATATTCTATGGTTGATTTGTTTTCTATTGTTATTTATTTTTAAAGTAGCAGCTTTTTTATATAAAATTATTTATTACTATGAAGCAGAAGCCATTTCTTAAGTTTTACATTTTTATTTTGAAGCAGTCTCTTTTTTGTCATTAAGTTGAGATATATTTTATCATTTTAGGGCCCATTTCCATTTCATTCATCACTTTATGTAACAGGTTATTTATTTTTATTTTATAGCTTGTGCTAATTCATTTTTATTCATATTAGTGTTTTTTATTTTCATGTGATACATTTTTCTTTAGTGCAGAGGACTGTACTGTATGTGATAATTATTTAATTTCCTTTGAATAAATTTATCTAAAAGGTATGAATATGTATATTGCAATGTACCTACCAGAGGGGATGAAAATGAATTAATTACCTATAGCATGCAAAAGACATACTTTTCAATGTAATGTCTCCTTTCTAAGGGACTGTTAGGGATTACAATCTACCTTGTTATTACAGCCAGTATGTTCAGGGTATTGATCACCTCCTCTACAGGGCCTAACACTGGCATGCCTGAGGCTGACATTAGCACTGCTTCCCAATGACTTTTGGTATCAACTACTGGTATACCTTCTGCATAAAAATGCAATGCACAGAGGACCGAGGTGCCCAATGAAATTTTTCCAGTTATTAATACCATATATATTAGGTGATATCTAGGTGCTACAATAATTATTTCATTCATTAATCAGCATTCATTATTTTATTTCTAACACAGAAATGATTTATCTTCTATCATAATTAAATTATTTCACAATTTCCTTAAGATATGGCAACTTTAGAATGTGCTCTCCACAAGTTGATGAGCTATAAAGCACAAAAGAGTAGCATCACCTACATTGATATAAATTACAATCTCCAACATTTGAGTTGAGATTTACTAAAATTAAGAGAAGCAGAAGTAGACGTTTTGATTTTGCACAAAATTATTAGCAATTTTGGAATAACAAGGTTATGTATTTTTGGATGTGGGTTATACATTCTATCATTCATATTTTAAGTTAGGAAAGTTCCTGTATCAGATGTAGCCTAAAAATATGCTATTATTATTCAAGAGTTTTCTACTTTTGTAAATAGGATATTTCTCTTGTATAAATTAAATACAATACCACATACCTTCATTTCAATAGCTAATGTTGTGGTATGCTGCCCAGTGTTTAAGAATGGTCAATCTTTCACTATTAAAGCCCTTGCCATGCATTTATTATGATGATACAAGCCCTGGAAAATCATCATCTGTGACAATGAAGGGGTTTGAGTTATCCATAAGTGCCTCAGACCTTGTCTTCTCAAAACTTGCAGCCTTCTCTCTCCTCTGAAAAAACATCAGGTTCCTTAATGATCTCCATTGTGTAGGTTATTAACAATGAACATAATTATAGTAGCCAAATTCAGCATCTTTTTGGATTCATCAGGAATTAAAGTGAAACAAACTCAATACAATTGACATCCATTATCTTCTACAAGTACTGACATCTATATTATTCCTAGGTTCTATCATTTTGCCAAAAAAGGCCTGAATCCTGGGTCATCGTTCTTTGGAGGAAATACATTCAATTGATGGACCAAGCCCATTTCTTGAAAACTAGGAAAATTTTGAAAGACACATAGCCACAAATTACTATGTAATTGGTTGAAATAAACTCAAGAAGAATATCATTCCAGAAATTCCTCACCAGGTAAGCCTCAGTTACATGTGAAATAAATTTCAGAATAAGAAGAGCTCCTAAGAGAATGTATTAATTACCTGTTAACATAAGGTCCATTAACAATTACAACATCAAAATATGGTCATTTCAGGAAAATTTATTGCTCTTACATCTTTTATCTCATGAAACCTTCTCTAAAAGATATTGAAAATATATTTTCAGTATAGAACAAATGCATTCAAATGAGCTTATGTTGGATCTATATACTTAAAGCAGCACTGGGGAGTGAATCTTATATTTCTTCTTGATCCAAACATCTAATATTATATAAATTTATGAATCAGTTTTTTTATAAGTTAACCAGATGTCAGCAAATTGTAACCATTAGAAATACATTCTGCTAGAAAATACCTCAACAAAATGATTGCTACAGCTAAAAGATATTAAAGTGAAGATTCTCTCACCCCACAGTCAGTTGTAGTAACTTATGCAACGATATTTTGCATATTAAGATAATTAGGGTCACGATGTACACAATATTTCATATGCAGACATACACCAACAGCTTAAACTTTTCTCCCATTATAATCATAATTTATTTACTGCTTTCATATTTTTTACAAAATACTTAACAATAAAATATATTGTCCATGAATTTTAGAACATAGGGAACTTCATTTAGTATCTCATATCACTAGAAACCGACTTATTTGCAATAGCAAAGGATGAGAATTGAATACATTATACACATCAGAAAATTATACATTCATCACCAGAGAGCTACGCTTTGCACTCTAATTCATTATAACCATGAAGGAATGAAGATGATCAGTAATGCTCAACTCTGAACTGCTTAGTTTTATTTACTTTTTCAATTTCCTTTTTATAGTAGTTATACTATGCCTTTTTAAGTAGTTATACTATGCAATAAACATGCCATATGAATGAAAGAAAATTTTCAGCCATGTAAGGCTTTAAGGTGCAAAGTTAATCCTTTGAATGAAATGAAAATTAGAAGGAGTGTTATTAGGTTATATTATTATTTCTGAAAAGTCATGTGATGCAGAATATCATTTTTAAAATTAAAATTCATCATTTGATGTTACGTAATTCATTGTCATTCACTGTTCTTTTCTCATCCTTCCCCTTAGTTTCTTCATTACCTGTATGTGCTGCAGTATCAAAGGTAATATTGCTATCCTTTGGATTGGGCAACCTCCATATGCATGAAAGCTATGCTAGCTTGCAAGTGATGAAGGGGCAATCAGCTGATGCATGTCAATGACCTTTTTTAAGTAGGTCAGGCACATACTTATGGATCTAGCAAATATTTTTTTGTTAAAAAAGGTGTTTAACTATCAAATTTGTTTATCATGATGTAAATAATAAAGATTGTAGTTTTCACTTCTTTTTATCTTAAAAATATTCAACCAAGAGTTGGCTCATTGCAGTTGGTCTCAGCACTCCACTTCTCTATGTATTTATTAGTTTTACTAAATCTTTGGTACAAACTTCCTAATGTTCTTGGTTCAATATTTTTCAGATGGGGGCCAGTACTTAGGGCCTCTTCTACCCTAACTACACTCCTCTTCTCTTATATATTGAAATATTTTCTGCTACACCTCCTGTAATGAATCAAAAACCCTTCATGGCGGATTTAGAAATATACCAAAGAGGAATGGATTAATACATTATTAAAATGCCCTAAACAATATTTGGACCTGAATTCCCTTGCTGAATATGACTTGAGTAGTTAATTCAGAGTTTCATATAAAGTTTTTAAAAATTCAGTCATGAATATCCATAATTCCTTCATTATTACATTATAATATTGGATGAGGTGACGGTAAACCATTTAAATGCAAATTAAGTTAAATATTATCCCTGCATTCATTACCTGAGTAGCAGTAAATCTGTTATTATCAAGGTTATCTCAGGGTTGAGAGCAAAAAGGATCAGGTTACTAATAGGTGAGGGGAACCCTGAGTATGTTTTCTTTCACTGCTGAAACATGAAGATGATGGCACCTGAATAGCAAACTCTTTCTCTTAACATTAAACAAATGATGAAAGAGAGAAACTTAGAGAAAGGATTTTAATGTACCAGTAAACACAAGAGATGACCAAATATTACATCAAGTACTAAATTTTCAACATTTCAAAGGACATATTCTATGCACAATGGAAATTAAGTGAATATATTCTAAGGAAGAAAAGAAGTAAAATTATTTTACTAGAACATACTGTAGGAAGGAACATATATTTATATGGTGAAGTATGTTTACCATAGCTAAAAATTTTTAGCAATTTTCACTGAACTTTAGCCAGAAATTACACAGTGTTAAAATGGTTATTTATAATTACTAGATGGCATGAAAGCAGTCTCCATTTTTGGATAAAAATATATTGGTGATGCATTTGCATCAAGCTCTTTCAGTAATGAAGAAAAATAATACTAGAAATTATTTGATATAGATTTTCGACAATATCTGAACAAGATAAAAAATTACACTTGTAAGTTTTCTCCATTGGAATGAAGACCAAATATTGCTACTAGGTATTTTCATTATAAAAAAGAAAATTTCAAGTTTCTTACACATTTAAGAAGTTACCTGCTAAATTTTCTAGATGCACACATTTTAAAAATGAGATATAGGATGGAAAAATTGTCTATTGGTGCTTTTGAATGATGAAAAAAACAGTGTTTAGAAACAGATCACCCAAATAAAGATTACATAACAATAACTTCTAAATCAGCACCAAAACATTTGAGAAGTTACGAGTGATGAATTGGAATATCAATTGTTTCTCTGTAGTGCATGGTGTGTCATGATGCATTTACAAAGAAAATTCAATTCCATCAAAGAAAATGAATTATTTGAAATTATGTAAAACATGTCAATTATCATTTTAAAATAATCCTTTAGTCAGATATGTGCCTTATTTAATTCAATAAAAGACTGCCAATGCGGTACCATATCACACTAAGAGATGCAAGAACGTAGATCTTATCCATGTTCTTGAATGGTTGGTTGAAGATGTTGTTACTATCAAATAGTCATGGCTAATTGATGGAACTCAAAATTATGTAATTTGAAATTCAACTTTTTTAAGTGAAGAATATGTAATTCTGTCAGCACTACTTGATTGCAGCATTTCATAAATATGCTTAGCATATGTTTTTAATCTTCATAATTTTAGAAGAGGGTACACAGAATAATATTGGATGGCTACCTGAAGATCTCTCTTTAGATCATTGACAGGACAAATTTGTGTACAGTTACAGATTCATTTCATAACTAGCTCATGAGTAACTTTCATGGGACTCTTGTCACAGCTACAGGTATTTTGAGAATGGGAACTCTTTGGCTAGTGAAACAGTGGGAAAGTTGTGCTCAAGTCTCTGGTGATTACTTTTGAATAAGGTTTCAATTGTACCCACAGTGTCATTTTGTACCTTTTCATTTGAACACTCCTCGTAATTCAGTAAGGAAGACAATACTAAATTTCATTTTTACCTTGATATTTTTTTACCATTGGAGTTTTCCAGAAGAAGGATTGAGCTTTTAATTAGCCATTTGAGACCAAGAGAGGGAGAAGATCTATAGGTTCACATAAATCAGAGGAAAATTTTGAAACATGAAAAGAGAGAATTTCATTTAGCTTTATTTTCATTCCGAAAGTGCCAACAAGTCAGTTTTATTTGTTTTGCAAACAGCTATTATTTATTATCAACATTGGAAAGGGAAGATTTTATTAACATACAATAAACATCTGAGTTTGCTGATATGAGATCTTCAACTTAAATATTAAATTGAAGCAAAATTGAGAAATTAGTTAAGATTTTTGTAATATTTCACTTCATTGTTTGCTATTATCTACTTTAATTTCACTTTGTTAGCAAATTAACAGATGAGAATTCATGACAAAGAGATTGTGTAATCTTAAAATCTCTCATTTTCTTACATTCTTCTTTGTGTACATGAGGTTGTGCTCGGTAAATGGAGAATTACTTTTAATCATTCAAAGTATGCTATGGCTGTTTCCATTCTGCATTCTAGGTGATTTGCAAAGTAGCCTTTAGCATGCATACACAATACAACACCACTACTGATACTAGTGTATCAGTAGTGGTATGTATTATATTATAGTACTGAAAAATAACCCACTGACTTCTTGTTTAATCAACAGACATGATAAATCATAAAATGAGTAAATAAAGGAAAAATACCTGATAGTTTCATAATCTGCTTACAATGACCTGTAGTGTTGCTTACAAAGCAAGTGTAAGTTCCAAAATTGGTTATCTGAGTGCATGAAATGTACAGGATATGCCTTTTGATTGATTGATTGCTATCCCTTTTCTCCTTAATCCTGTCAGATGGCACAATATGCTTACTGCTGAAGTTCTACCATACCTGGAGAATATGGAAAATACATTAAACATTTACAATGACAACAATTAATGTTATCACAGATATTATAAAATAATTCAATGCAAAATTTAAAAAAAGTGAACTCCCTTGCCATAATTTACCCCAAGTTTGAGATATCTTGCAATGCCCTGACATTAAGAATACTGAGCAATTTAATCCTAAATTATAAATACACAGGATCAATAAAAGTATGTCAATAAAATGCTTTTATTCTCAAAAGATATACTACAGAAGAAAAGATATTTAAATTTTGGAAGAATTGGATGGATGAATCTGATTATAGATTTTTTTGTCGATATTGATCCATATACAGAAATTCTCTTGGAATCACATATTGATATACATCTATATCATGAAGATATAATTATCTCTCTTTAAAAAGGAAATGAAAATTTAAAGAAACACCAAAAATAAAATTTTTATTGATATCCTATATATTTATTCCAAAATATTTACCAATTTATTCTGACATGAATAATGCAAAATTGAACAGTTACATGCCTTGTAAACATGAGAAAATCATTTATAAAATGGACAATCACTTTATATACATATTGAATTCTTCTAAGCATTCATCCTGCTTAGTTTCAGGATATATTATGTTTTCCTTTTCACAGTACTCTGTTATCAGCATGAAGGAATGGTTATTATCCTTCAACACAAATCACAAAGGAAGTTTTAAAAATCTAAGGTCGAAAATAATTAATCGTATAAAACAGCAGTCAAAATTAAAAGTAATTTTAAATAAAGAAGTAGATTTGTTCAGAAAAATCTAAGATGTATGTTTCTGATAGAGCTTTCCAAAATTTGTTCATTCATCAAAGAAATAATTATGCATCAAAAATTAATATTTCAAGATTGTAATGCTGAATTAGGAAGAAAAAATCCTAAGGTAGAATCCTAATCCTAAAACATAAGAAACTGTCTGAATCTCTCCTACAGAATCCATCAGCAAACTTCATCAGACTTTCAGGAAAAAGAGAATCATAAGTGAAGAATTAAAAGTATTGGGTGAAAGTCAAAGATATACACTTAATGATCGATAAAGCTAATTTTTTCTATCAAGAATATTTTTCAGACTTCAAGTGATAAGAGCAGTTTTTACTATTAAGATGAGGAAGCAGGATATTATTACCTTGGCTTTGGGATTAACATAAACAGTGCAAGACTAATCTAATTCATATCCTTCTGCCGTAGTCACCATTTCTTTCTCAATGGCAATTTCAGGAGCATCTGATGAAGACGATAAAACAGACAATCTCAAAAGGCAATAGAACAATTAAAGAGCGCAAGAAAAGCTAACTTGCACTGGACAGTGATGTCAGCAGAAGCATGACCGGGCTTTCTAATTCTCATCTGAGCATTCGTAAGTGCCGTTTTGTCTCGTCACCTAACAAAATGTTATGGATTTTCCGCTGGGAAGATGCTTTCCCTTGTAAAAAAACATTACAATGTTAGAGAAATTGGAGCAATTCATAAATGGCAGAGGCTCACAACTATATATACTGAAATTTAAACACAATTTAGAAAAACAATTTCAATGCACATCAGATCTAACTGCCATGATGACATAAACAGGACAAACGTCAATGGACATTCGGTCGACTGGAATGATTTCCTATCTTTTAAGTAATTTTCATGACTTCGTATAAAAATCTATGTACAAGTAAATAAACCATTATGTTCCAAAATTAAAAAAAATGCAAAAAAAGCCTATGAGACGCGCAAATACAACTGATGATGATTCTTGCTTCGACAAATGGCATATTTTTCGCATATTCGCAGTCGATTGCGGTCGAGAGAATTGTATCAAAATCGACCGCAGCAGACGATAACTTAGCAAACTCTGGTATGTGATTTTTCACTGTTGTGAATGCATTGAGCATAATTAGTACTCCAACTACTGTCCGTACTCCCAAGATTAACACACACATGGTGTCCCAAAGTTAAGGGGTTGACTTTAAAATTGATTAAATGGAGTACGGAATGCGAAAGAAATGCTACAATGATTGCAAATTTCTTCATAGACTCATGAATTTTTGACCACACTATTTCAAAATTAAATATATTCGCCAATGAACATGTTGCGATGAAATTTGCAAGAGCTAAATTTGTTTTGCAGCAACAGCATTGCGCAGTATGTGAATGAAATTCACAGAAACCCGTACCAACGTAACCGCATAGGAAACTATAGTTTCTTCGGGATATAGATATAAACCTCGGGAATATATTCCCGAAGTTTATATCTATATTGAAGACGCCCTTACCAATTAGAAATTTCCAAGGGTATCTTACGTAATAGCTCTGGGTTCGACTTAAGGGGGTCTTAATCCTCCCTTAATAAATATATGGTGGAGATTTTAAATAACTTTATCAAGCGCTTTCCGAGAAGATAGAATTCGATATTTCTGAATGTTTACAGCGGTCATGAATATGTTTTGAAAACACAGTTTTCCATTTCCCTGATAGTCCTAGGTTCGACGCAAGTGGGCCATTTTTGTTCTACCATACATTAAACGGGAAGTAGAGAATCACTTTTAAGAACATCCCCTATCTGCTATCGACTTAAAATTCAGCATAAGGTTGGAAGGGTATTTACCCCAACTTAATTGGGAGGAAAGATAACAATGGTGGACCTTGGCTCGAGGCCAGACTGATTATACTTTCCTGTATGTTTCACTTAGGTGAACTTGGAATTTCCCGAGTATTTTCCAAAGTAATTTGGTACTGCTGTAATACTCACCAATTAGCTTGCAGTATGCAAGCAAATTTTCCTTATATGAATGTATTAGTATTTTGAAGGACCACCTAGGCGGAATATTTGTAGCTCTATTTTCCTATGTTGCAGAGGTGTGAGTAAAAACCATTTAGTGAAAGTGTACAGGTGTAAAGTGCTATTAAGGATAGAATATTTGTAATTCAGAATATCCAACTATATCATGAAATGGAATGACAGAAAAAAGAAGTTATAAATTTCAGTTTTCCTTTCTTTTCCAGCATTATAATTTTCCTGTTTGCTTACTAAGAACTAATTTCTCTTCATATTATTTCCGTTAAGATATCAAAGAATTTATAAAAAAGACATGGGGTGTTAACTTCATAAAAAAACCTATAGAGTGTAATTTTTAAAGACTTACCTTCGGATCTGCCAGTAACAGGATCTCTTGAGGACTTTCCTGTTATACAGTGAATATTCTCCAGATATAGAGCTTTTGCTAGTATTGTACATCTTTAGCCTTTTACTAATATTCTATAATTAATTGATTACTCCCTTATACAGGAATATAAATTACATTTCAAATAAGTATTGCCATTTAAAATGATATGTATAATTGAAATGCATAACATACTAATTTTCATCATTGTAATTTTAGGTATTTTTAGAATGTTTTGTCATTGTAAGTTTAGTATTTTGGAAGTAAGGAATAAGATTTCTTAAAAGATAAATTAAAAGAAAAATATAATTATCTATGGCAACTACAAACATATATTTTTTTATAATTCTAAGATAACTGAGCTAAGCAGTTTAGATAGAGAATGTCACAACAGTGATATTTTCTTTCCAAAAATAATGAACAAGTCAACTTTTTTAAATAATTTTATTAATAATTTTCAACGTCAACTGTGTGCCATCTGCAGGTTTTAGCAGGTGTAAACATGTATATGAGTATCATATAAGTCAGGTAACTTAAGATGGGATTTTTTATGTAGAGGACTTACGAAATGAAAGGTTAACAAAATGAACTAACGGTAAAAATATCCTTCGTCGAAATTATGTTTGATTTTTCTAAAATATTTTAGATTCTCATATGTAAAGTATCGATCATTTTGATGCTAACCTATATTCAAAAAGCCATCATACGGTATCTATTTGTAAAAGCCTGTCTTTCGCAAGCGTGTCATTGCCTCATTTGCTTATCTGTAAGCTGATCTCAACAAGAAATTTCAATTATACTAAAGATTGATTTTCTGTAGTGTGCACGAAACACAAATTCTCTACTAGCGAATGAGTATAATCAGACAACAATTAATGATTTCACAAAAGTTAATTATTTAACGGTCAGTTCTCTCCACTTTTACCTTTCAGTATTCATTTCCTGTCTTGCAGAGGATGAAGTAACTATAAAAGCATAACTGAAACTTTTCGATAGCACCTTCAGGAATAGAGAATGCAAGAATTCTTGGTGAAAACATCAGTCCATGGAGTAAAATTCGTGGCCGATGAGGAACGCAGCAGATTCGAAAGGTAATATCTATCTTTTAAATATAGCTAATTCGCCGGATATACGGAATATATATAGGGGATACAAACTCGTTATCGTTACAGAGTATATTTTCCTCGCAGAGTATTTTCATTAATTCATTATTTGTTCAGAAAAAATTTGCTGCAAAGTAAATCGTAACAAATGCGATTACGAAACAAAACACGAGTATGAAAAAAATCTTTTCAAATAAGTTATCCTGATTGCTTATGTTGTACAAATCATTCTTTTAGAATAACTTTTGGCCATTAACTTTATTTTTACAAAGCATATTTGCTGCATTATGTTACCGAATTTTTAAGTATCAGGCGCTAGAGTTGGTTAATATTATATAAGTTTAGTATGCAACGCATTGGATTGACTTTTTGAATGAATTGCGCTACAACCGAACCCATCGAAGATAATCACGATTGCAAGCATTTTATCAGATTATAATTCTCATTTAAAGCAGTGAGCATCAAGTAATTTGAACCTATCAGGGTATTCTCTTTTGGAGCAGGATGTTTATTACATAAATTCTGTAATACAGTAAAACTGGTTAAGACACTTTTCGGGGGACCAAGCAAAAACCAGGTCTTAAGTGCGATGGCGTTATAATGGTTGTGTAATGCTGTTTATATTACGTGGTATTTTTGAAGATCTGCTTTTCGCACAAATAGAGCGTCATGGTCACTTAATTATGGTAATTTTTCACTCTACAATAAAATAATTTTTACCAGGTAGAGGATTAGGAGAGAATAACGAATTTTTCCACAGCAGCAGTTAGATGACATCACAAAGCAGGATATATCTCAAATCCATACGAACAGAGCACAAGTCGGTTTTGAATTATAATTTGGATGTAAATATTCTACGGTTTTTTAAAAACATATTACGGCCTTTAGAAGATAAATGAAACAAAACATAAATAACATTTTGTTACTATTTCTCGCAGATTGCTGTGGGTGAGTCTGGTGTTGGCCTCCGTATTCGCCATGACCCACGTCATCGTAGATTCGTACGACTGCTATAAGAGCCAAGCGATGGCCTTCTCCTCAAACACGGCGTATTTGCACTGGAACACGGACTTTCCTTCCATTTCAGTCTGCGAAAAAGGTTCCGAAGATAAAATAGACAAATTGGCCGAAAGGTTTGCCTTTCCATTAATAGAACAGCCACTGGGGGAACTCCTCATTACATTAACGTTTTATTCGAACTACTTTAACCTCTCGTACGACAGAAAACATGTATTTGTTACTTAACCTGTCTCTATGAGAAAGATATGTCATGTTTATTAATACGGTATTCTATGAGCATTTATGCATTATTCTGAAATATCTTCGATACATATTTTTAGCATCCCTTATGTTTCCGCTTGTTTTTTCCGTTATTGCTTTTTATTTTGTTCTTTAACCTTTTGCCTTCCTGTGTTCATAGGTACTCTTTGCCAATCATGGCATTAAAAAAGAAATTACCTTAGAATAACAAGGCCCCTATTGCTTATATGTCGTTTCCGTGCTTGATATATTTACAAAAATATTTGGCCTTATCCTTACGAGGTGAAAAACGGGTGGATGTCAGTATACTATAAATTATATATAACTAAAACTAAGAAATGTTCATGTGGTACTCCCTTTTTATCACACAGAAATAAACACCAGTTTTTCGTAATTTCCAACAAACTTTTTGTAAAAATTCCTGACTTTGTCAAATGCTTTTACAAGATGAAGAAATATTACGTGAGAAGTGTATTCAGTGAAGTTTAGTGCGTCAGTTATTAACTGTATGAGATTTAGAATTTGATGATAGGTTGAATGACGGTCGCGAAATCCCATTTTTTCGTGATGAAGAGGTTGGGTTGGAGAATGTTGTATTGTGAGATGTACTGTTTCGTCCGTTTAAGGATATACAATTCAAATAATGTGGGTAGTGAAGATAGTAATACTATGGGTCGATAATCTGAAGATAAAGAAGAATCTTTTAGGGGTTCGCAGTAAAATATAACATAGTCAACTTCCCACGTTTTAGGGAAATAAGAGTTAAGAAGGCAGGAATTGAGATCTGTAAGGAGTGATATGGCGTGGGGTATAGAGGGGAGGATTTTTAATATTTTATTTTTTATGAAGTCATGTTCAAGTTTAATATTTTTGATGAAAATTATTAGATTAAAGTCGGTTCTCCCTCTAGTGAGTCTTCGTCCATTTATTTAATTCTTATTGTTGTCCCAACTGTGTAAGCAAGAAATGCGAGTAGGCAGGCTTTCCTCTTCTGGCGCTTTGAAGACAGGATAGTTCGTCGCGCAGGATGTTCACAATCCTGGAAACGTTAAGGTTTAATTTTTCCCACAGAGCAATAAATCAACAATCTTGAGAAATATCACTGCCTATGTGTCGAGCTCTTCACCAAAGTCTCCAAAAGACCTAGAATTGTATTGAGAACAATCCACGAAATATATTCATCCGGAATGAATGAATGATGAATTAATATCATTATTTTAATGTCCCCACAAAGGCCTTCACAAGGCGGAAGAATGTATTAAGAGCACCGGAGATCCATGGACAGATTTATTCGTATCCCTTTATTCTTTGAGCAGAGTTTAACTATTTGACTGATATTTATCCAAAAATTTAAGACTTTGTATATATTTTTACAAGATTTAAGGATATGATCCCTTTTTAATAAGAAATTTAACACAGATTCTACTTTTCATAGAATGTACGGAAAGGACAGAGACTTAAACATTGACATGTTTCTCATGGACATCGGCTTCTTTGAGGGTAACTGCCACTCCTGTTCATCACATTGCATCACGGGAAGGCTGAACTGCTCCGCTGATTTACCAGAGTTGGCTCGCAAGGTAATCTCTCCTCCTAGAAATAGAGATCTAGAGTACAAGACATTCCCCCATATCTCAACCTTTCCAATTCAATTCAAAAATAAATTTAAAAAAGAGGCCATAATTAAATATCTAAATATAATTTATTATCTCAACCTTCAATTAGTGGGACCTGGCTATATTATTCTTGGCCTCAATCCATACCAAGTTGTCCAGAAAATAAAAAATTGGTTGCTTGATCATCTCAGAAGGGCAAAAATATCATATTTTATGCTCAAATTGACTTTTTTCTACTATGTTCCAATTGAATCTCAAAGTTGAAATTTATAGAATTTACTATGTTGGCCTTGACTTTGTGGTAGGCTTCCATTATGATGAAATGAAAGAATTAAAAAATTTACCGTACCACTTATTTTATTTATCACAACCTAGGTTTCGGCCCCTTAGGCCATCTTCAGGTGAATAAACCACATAACAATTTCAGTCAGTATATGAAGGAGAGTAGGGGAGGGGGAGGGGAGGGTCCAAGAAAGGTTAGGTGTGGGAGAGTTGGGAAGGAGGAGAGGTTGAACATAGAAACTTTGTAGTTGCGGAAAGGATAGGGGAGGGGAAGGGAAAGAGGTTGTCGTTGATGGTAAGGACGTTGGGGCGGGAAAGTGATTTTAAAATTTCTAATTGTTCCGCCGAATCCAAGCAATGTCCTTTCTTATGGAAGTGGAGGTATTTCATGTCCCACGAGGATTGGTGCCCGGTCTCAAGGAGGTGTTTGGCCATTTGGGATACTTCTGGATGGTTGTTCCGGAACGCTGCTTGGTGTTCTTTCCTTCTGGTGGTGTATCGGCGGCCCGTCTGACCCGTGTATATGCCGTCACAATTAAGGCATGTTAATTGATACACACCACTCCTCGCGGACGGATCAAGCTTGTCTTTGCCATTCCTCAGCAGGTCTTCTATTTTCAAGGAGGGCCGGAAGGCTACTTTAAGTCTCTCTTTAGGGAAGTGCCGCGCTACCTGTATGGATCCCTTTCCGAGGAACCGGAGAGAGCAGCGTCGCGGGGGTTCTTCTTTGTCCTTACTCCCGTAAATGAGTTTGAAGCCTTTCTTCTGCTCGTGCTTAGCGATCAGTCTATCCACTAATGTTGTCGGGAAGCCGTTGGCTGTGGCCATTTGCTTAATTGTAGCCACTTCCTCGGAAAAATCTCTCTCACTACCTCTACGTCTTGCATACGCAGCTTGTCCATGACCTTCACTTCACGGAATGGACCCTCCTTGACGATTTAGTGAGACAACGGGCAAGTGAAGTACTTATAAATACATAGTATTTATAAGCTACGGCAATTCGTAAACAATTTAAGTCCCTAATGAAAATTTCATTTTTGGCATAGCGGCATTTCGACTGAAATAAATGTTCTAAATAAATAGTGTCTAAATAATAAGTCCCAGAGTGTTATGATTATGCATACGAAATGATACATAATGAAGGATAAAGTCAACCATATATAATGGCAAATTGTTCATGATTCAAATGAGTTAAATGACATAAGCATTGGGAAAAGGAGAGACTGTCGGTCCGGTTAGTAGTGAGCGCGATCTCCGAGAGGCATCAACCAAGCGCTATAAGGAGGAAATAGCAAGGACAGATAGTTATTTCTGGTCGTTCTTCCCGCGAGCTATTAGAGAAGCTAATAGGGTCGATTAGAATACTAAGATGGTGTCATTACACCCCCTGCCATACGCCACTGGCGGCTTGCGGGGTACTCATCTAAATCTAAATCTAAGGGAGCTTAAATGTTTAAGGGGATTCATCTACATAACTGGGATAAGAAGAATAAAGTAAGAACATGTATTATAAAAAGAATTTTTCCGAGATACATTTATGAAATCGCTCAGACGGTCTGAATGAGGTAAACCACTTCTGTATTCTATATTCTTATTTTGTCGAAACATTATCCGGCCATCCGAAGACAGGTACCTTCCTCCTCATTTCCGCTACAATTCTGCGAAGAATTAAAAATTTACAAGAGAATTCCAGCATTACTATCTCTGTGATGAGTTTACAGTATATTTATGTATTGTATTTTTATATTTTGGCTGAGATATAATATAAGTTAATATATGTAAGTTTTTTAATTATTTGGGTTACCGGAGGAGTTTCGTTTCAGTCCAATAATTGAGATCATGTTGAAAGGAATCCTCCGATTTGCAGCTTCGTTTTTCGTGCGAAGAATTGCTGTCCTCGTGTACGTGGAACGGAAAGGACTTTGACTGTTGTCGCAACTTTCTACCACTGCCTACAGAATTAGGCCTCTGCTATTCCCTCAACTCTGCCATGGTGCCACAACAGTAAGTATGCCAAATATAGTGCAAGATTCGTTTCGGTAAATTTAGCCCTACTGATTTACGTATTTTCTTTAAAACTGATACTCCTCAGAATTGAAGTTGAAAGCACATGACCCATGTGTGAAAGGTATTTACAGTCCAAGCAAGACTACCTTCAAGAAATACAAGGGGTTTGGGAGGCTGTATGCACCTAGAGGTGACAATGTATTACAATTTATGTTCCAAGGTTAAACATTCTGAGCCTCTGTCCGCTGATCAGCGCAGACAGGGGCCATAAACGTTCAATTTCACTGTGTTACAATGACATCTTGAAAATGATTACGGAATTTAGAAGTATTTAGACGCACGAATTAGAGGACATGTATTTTCATCCAAGAATCGAGAACCAAACTTTCAAGCTTTGCTCATTACTAAATGTGTCCCAATGCAGAAATTTAGATACTACTTTTCAGGTCTAAATGATCTCTGATTCAATCCTTGGTGGTGCGAAGCCTCTCTGTAAGAAATATATGTATGTTTCACTTTTGTCTCATGCAGACTTCATTTCCCTTGAAGATTAAATTCAAATAATCATCCCTCAAGTTAGAAACAATTGACAAGTATGCCAGCAAACATGTTGGCCTATCTATAAGAAATGCTTCCCAAGAAAGGAAGTAAAATCCATCTACAGGGTGCTATATTGGAGATAAGAAGACCGAGTCTGTATACATGGGAATTTCCACGTAGTATTGTTAGCACACCCTCCAAATCCTTAATATCTTAGTTGCTCCAACGATGTACTGTGTAGGAGATTGGCAGAGGTGCAAGCAACAGAATGAGAGGTATTAAATACTATATAGTAATATTGGTTGTTTCAATGTCACTTGATAAATTCACAATTGAAACCGAATAACATGATTCTATTTTTATTCTATGTTTCACTTTTAAATAAAATTCATTTATGTAAAAAGTGGATAGTTTTCAAGGGAAAAATTAAGAGGATTTTTCTACCTGGATTTATAAAACCTATGTTTCTATTAAGTATCCACAAGACTATCTAATGGCATAAGTTCAGAGAAATTTCATTTTCTAATTATTAAAATTCATTTACAATATTAGAGAGGCCTCACCCATCAATAATCGAAGCTTCAAAGGTGGCAAAGAATTTTTATCTCAGAGAGAAGTTGGTGCTGGAACTTTGACTTTTAAAGCCAAGGAGTCAGTTATGGTAAGTGAATGAACCTCTCATGAACTTCATCACACACTACTAAACAAAATATATACTTATTATTTTAATTGTTCAATAATTTTCCTGCTTAGATCTGACCAATGAACAGTAATGCTGTCTCTAGTCCTCTCTATATTTGTCAAAAGTTTCAGTACTTTTGCATTTCCTTTCATCTTTATAAGCTCATATTTAGAGCAAATTTTCTTCTTTTTACTGCTAAAATTCCTTTTGGGATGATTTAGGTGTGATGTTCGAGAATTTGTGAAAATTCCTAACATTGATTTTTTTATGATTGTTTTGAGAAGTATTTTTAATTCACTCACAAATCTCATTTGACATCATTTCAATCTGTTTAATTATTTCCATCTTCTTCCAAACCATATTCTGAAGATTTCAAGCTCCTGTATTATGAAATTTATTATTTTTGAAAGTCTAGCTTCCTGAACAGTAAGCTTCCTTTTTTGAAGAATTTTTATTTTGATGAATGCTCTAAAATTAATCTCATGTGACTTTTATGCATTCAGATGATACTATGAACAATTGAAGAAAAAATCAGCATTTTTATCCAAGATTGTAACAGAGTAATGACAGTTTCAAAAATGTTCATGGGTGAAAACTCAGCAATTCATTCAATTTTTGCTTTTAACTTTGTTGTTTTTGCTATAAAAGCATAAAATTTTCACTGCTGTGTTGATAGTTATTTTCATTCAAATTTCATCAGAATTTTAGTGTGAATGGATCAGGTAAACAACGAATCTTAATTATACCTGTCTGAATCCGTAGCTCTGCATAAAGGCGACCTGGCGCAAGGCTAATTTCTTCCCTTACAGCAAATTACATTGAGCTATTCCCATGTAAGCACTCCATACTGACTGGAATTTTTAAACCAGCCATAAAATGTTATGAAGGTGAATTTTGTTATTAATAATAAGAAGTTTTCTACTCCTATTTGATAACTCAGTTTGGGACTATGAAGAAATTAAAGCACAGATCTTTGAAAGAGAGAGATTAGAAGGCTGTATCTAGCCAGATGTAAATACCATATCAAAATAAACAGTAATATATTTTTGATGTCTTTTGCTCATTCATTTCCTCTTCTGTCATTTATTATTAATAATATGTTGTTCATTGTCTCTACTCTTCAACTGCATATTTACTTGATACAGAAATTTTACTTGACCATTAAGATTTTTTTTCTTTTGAATGGCAGGTTTATCTGCACTCAAAATACGATGTTCCCTATAGTAATCATCCATTACAGGAGAGAGTCAAAGTTGATCTGGGAATGATCATCAATGCGGAATTCAAGGTGATTCAAAATGTGAAATAACTTGAGTTTGTAAGGCCATTTAGATTGGTGAAGCTAAAAGCAAATACAGGATGATTCCTATATTTGCTTTTAGCTGTATTAGCACTACCGCTAGTTCATTTAAATGTACTGATAGACATCAAATACACCATATAAAAAGATGAAGCTGAATTCCAATATAATAAGAACAAAATTTAATAATGCTATCATAACACAGACTACAAACCTAACCATTATCACAGCATTTTATGCATGATTTTGGGTGAATATAATCCAAATATAATAATATTCAAATTGAAGCTTTTAGTAAAGAAACTTTCTTGTTTTCTTTAACATTTTATGGATTGTCAGAAATATTTCTATTCTTTGGATAAAGTTCTTTCATTTTTCAATTTGCTTTCCGAAAATCTGTAGACTATTTCCATTTGGTATTTTCAATCATTTTTATCAAAAATAAAAAGTCTGTTTCCAAAAACCATTTGTCTGAAGAAATTAAAACATGATAAGGAATAATTTTATCACTTTGTTCTTTCCTTTAAGATGACTACTGTCCATAATGAGGAAGGAGTTGAAGATCTAGCTGTTTGGCAAAGGAAATGCAGATTCCCTTGGGAAAATCCCAATATTGCTTCATCACCATATAAGCTCTATTCATATTCATCTTGTGTTGTATCCTGTCATGCATCTGCTCAAATGGAAATTTGTAACTGCACTGATCACTTTATTTCCAGTTTAAGAGGTGAATCCAATCCATCTACTTTCTATAAAATCAAGTCTTACATTGTCAAACTCAATTAGTATTGTTGTAGTAGATGGAATTCTCATTTCTCATTATCTGTTCCTGACTTTGTTGCTCTTCCAGATATGTGCATTTCTGTTGTAGTGTTGTAGTCTTAATACTACTGAAAAGTGACCTGCATAAGGGTTGAGATAAGTGAGGTTGGGATGGATTCTATTGGATATAATTTTCACATCTATAGATTGTTATGCACCTGGGTATTTACATCCCATTTTCTCTCATCGTTAAGTAATTATGTGTTTGACTATGACAAAAGTCAGAGCCCAGGTCTATACTGTTTTCAATCTGGTGATAGTGTAAATCGCAAATAAATGAAATGAAGTGACCAAGCCGTAACTTTGTAACAATCCATGACAGGAATGGAAAACAACAACTTGGTAAAAGTTCCACAAGTGTGTTAGTAGGAGAGTAGAACTTAAATCAAGTAGAAGTTTACATTCATTATCATTGTTTCTCCACTGCCATGAACAAATGATTTTAAAATTTATTTTTATGTTGTGTTATTTTCAGAAGCCTCACCAACAAGAGACTTCAATTTCCTATTCTAGTTTTACTCTACCCCTATTAATTTCCTATTAATCCCAATAGCCACACCTTAAAGTATGTGCTGCATTTAATTTGTCTTTTGATACTGGAGGTAGGAAAATATATCTTTCATTCACTTTTTATCTTAAATTAATTCTTGTTCATGTCTGTGATAATATTAAAGCTACTGAGGCATTAGTGATGCGTAACTCATTTTTTTCTAATTGAATGCTATGAAAAGTGATATTAATTGAGTCAATGTGCAGCATGGACCTTCTCCAGTTCTAGCACAGAGATTAAAATTAGGATAACTTACCTCAGTCCTCATTTTGACCAGTATACCTCTCCTGAGCTTTTGCTTTGAGCCTCAATCTAGCCTCTGGGCTGATTAATGTAAATATATTATTACTCAATATAAGAATAACTTTTCTGCAAAAGAATCAACACTTAATACAGTTTTTCTAGTCAGTTTGACAATTGAAACTGCATTTGAAATTTTCTAACATAATCTTCAAATCATTATTATGATTGCTAGATCTAGGGCAATCTACAATGAAGCTACTCTAGCAATATGGAGAAAAATATATAAATTATTTCATTCCCTTACAATCCATCATCACTGACCAGAAAAAAAGAAACAAACTAAGTATGTTTTAAGTAATTATTCAAATCCAATTTCAGGTTGGACCAAGAGCTGCACAGTTGAGGGCTTGGTTTGCTTATCTAAGCATCATAGTAAGTACGGTTATGCTCATTCATACATTACTACTGGAAACTATGCTTTCTAATAAAACTTTGTAATTTTTTGTATTCATCACAGGCAATTATTATTAAAATATAAACAAATATGCTCAGGATAGATTTAGCTATGTATAAACTTCTATATTGAGTTTTTAAATTAGTCAGTCATAAATATAAGTTTTTCCAAACAAAATTATTAACTTGATGCCCTTAAAAATAATACTATTTAGAAGAAGGATGATGATTTCAATAGAGCATTGTTGGAAAATCAGGCAAAGTATTGCTATTATGAGAGTTGTGTTGACACAATAAACAGTATCAATAAATTATTTAAAGAGAGCTATAATTGCAGTAGATGAAAATGTTATTGGACCCTCATTGTATCATCGAAAAACTTGTATGCTAAAATGAGAATGAAAACAAGTAAATCATATTGGAATGGATTATACAAGAATCAGGTATGAGAGAAAAGGAGTGAATCATGAGTGAAATGAAGGAAAGGTAAGATTAGCACAAAAGGTAAGTATGATGTTGGCTTGAACAGTTTGAGAGAATGACTGATAATAAACAGCAGTGAAACAAAGGAAAATTTGAGAAAATGTAGTTAGATGTGGTATTGTGATAAAAAGATGTCATAATCTTGCTAGCTATAAATCATGAATGACATTTGTAATTTATTAGATAACTGGTTTGAGTAATGGAGATGAAGTTTGTTCTAATCAAAGCAGGGGACCATATTTTATTATCTACTATCTTCTTTTTGGACTCATAATTTCACCTTCTCACTTCTCATCTTTCTTCTAACTGAAATTATTTTAAGACAATACAGAATATTTTGTATTTGTTTACCATTGGCCCTCCAAAAGGATAGATTTGTAAGTAGTATAATACAAAGACAAATTAGGAAAATGTATTTGAAAGGTTCAAATGATAGTGAAATTGTTTCAAATGAAAATTTAAGGAAACATAAAATAAATACAGGGAAAGAAAAGAAAGGTCGTATTTCATGAAAAGTCGTGCTTCAGGAAAGATCAGTAGAGTTCGAAAAGCAACCAGGCATACTTTGGATTTTCTACTGATTCCTCTATACTGGTAAATCATATGCTCGGCAAATGGAAGATCTGAGTTTGAGGTCAATTTGCAGATTTTCATGTCCATTTATCCTTGAGGAAGTATGTATATATCCAATTTTTTTATGTGAATGCAATTCTAACCACATCATGTACTTTCTACATCATATATTTTATTAAAGGAATCCTAAGGAGTCTGAAGACTGCTTGGAGCAATAAACATGGATTAAACTGTGACTGTGACACTGGCTGCTTGGAGGATGAATATTCTATTATATTGATGAGGAACTTTGAGTAAGTTCATGTATAACTGATCATCATATGCTATATACTGCTCATATGTATTTACCGAGCTACGACTTCAGATTAATACCCATGAAAACATCACCAACAAAATGCAATTTATTATTTTAAATGAATATTATGTTACCTTGTTACAACTATCAAAATAAAGGCAAAATAATATAACATCATCTAAACCTAAATCATTATCCACATTTTTAATCATATCGCACTCTATACTTATGTGTCCATTGTTGATAATGTTTTGATTAACGTTTTCTAGTTTTACTATTTGTGTACTGAAACCAATATTGATGTTCTGCTTATTTCAAGAGGCTCTCATCAACTTAAAGAAAGCACAATCTCCATGAAAATGAATGCTCTTCCTTTCTCAAGATTTGAGAGAAGTGTCATTCGGAAGAAACTTGACCTCTTGGGTAATTATAACATGAAGTTTATATCTGCACAATATCTCAATCACATTCATGCATGTTCCATAAAAGCTCTTTCAGAATCCTCCTTTGAATGAAATTCTTATCTTTAGTCTGGAACTTTAACTTTCTTACATAAGTTAACTTTCTTACATATAATGAATACTAGTGTATCCTAATCCCATTCATACATTTCTATCAACTTGCAGTTTGAACACTATAAATTTTTATTCATTCTATTTCTAGTACATACAATACGGAAATATTCATCAGAGGTTTCAACATCTGACATGAATGTAACATTGTAACAGTAATCCATCAAAAAATACAGTTTAAATATTAATAATTAAACTCAATTATGTTCATAATACTTATGTTGATGTTAACATGTGAGAAGATAATCAGTTACAAAATTCTATCTAAAATAATGGATAAAATGGTGAATCATAAATGAATAACTTCATATTACATAAGGATAAGTATCTGTATTAACAAAACCAGATTCCAAGAAGTAGTAAGAGGGATTTTAGGTGTTTATGAATTTATCCACCTATCCATAAACAATAACCAAAACAAGCAAGTTTAAAGTTATTAATATAATATTAGAAAACAAATTAACACAAAGAATAACTTACCAAGAAAACTCTAGTTTTGTAAATTATAATCACATCTATTATTGAGATACTGATATATATAATTTCAAGATTTGATAAAAGAGACCAGAAAAAGATAGAAAACAACAGTAGAATATTAATATAGCATAAAACTTTGGTGCTAGAAAAATAAATGTATGACTAGAGTCAATAGCAGATGTATTGTTGTTAGAAGAAAATAATTGGTTTTACTAAGGCAAATCATGTATGTAATTATTACCTTCAAACTCATATAGCATATAAACATACATAATATTCATTGGCACCATAAATATCCTTGATAAGGTTGAATCTCTACTGAGGAGAATGGAAAGGAGTAAATGTATAAAATGCTTAAATGTATAAAAATAAATATAATTTGACATTATTTCAGTAATAACAACATGATTGTAATAAATTAATTATTGAGTATAAAAATTTACTTTTCTGGTTTTATTAAAAAATGTAAAAAAAACTTTTACCTCTTTCCACAACTGTTTTAAACTAATCATGGCCTCTTTTGCTCCTTCAGTTTCCATTGGAGGAACTACATCTCTATTTCTTGGAGCATCTGTACTCAGTGGGGCTGAATTCCTGTATTATTTTTTGAAAGGGGGTTTTATTGTTTTTAGGAAAATGTTTACAAAGTCTACCTGTAGAAAATCTTTGACATGAAGGAAAAAATGAAGATTTCACAGTATGATATTTATATTTCTATATTTGTAAGGAAATGATTCATTTAAAATACTGAGACGACCTTGGAAAAATTAATTTTTAATAGAATCAAATCATCAAAAAACTCATCAGTAAAGAGTGCAACTGCACCTTGGACTAGAGGTTTTATTCTGAAAAATGAATAAACAAGCATTTATTTTTCTAGTAATAAAATTAAATAACAACCACCCCATAATAATTTGCAGTGTTTTTATGCATGCTAATATACAGGTTTTTTTCTAAATTCTGCTATATATTTACCTAAGAATCCTCATATTTATCTCTACTCAAGTTCTTTAGACTATAAGCAATGCATACTTTTTGTGATACAATTTCAGATGCAGAGAAACATTTCAAAGAACTATTTACAAAGATTTATCATATTTAAAGCAGTACTTAATATACCTTTCATAACCATTCCTACACTTCAAGATTAGATGATTATACCATGTCATTTTTCATTTTATTTTCTGTAGATTTTTGAGATTCCAAATTTTGCAAAACTGTAAACTCTAAAAGCAAAGGGAAAATATAGTAAAAAAAGGCAAATATGACTCTTTCTTCAGTGCAGATCTGACTGAAAATTTACATAAATATCTTTTGATAGTTTAGAATTTTATCACAACCCAGCTGAATTAACGAAGTTACTAATATTATGTTAAACACTTTTTATTTTTTGTTTAAATTTCAATTTCTGAAATGATACCTGTTGAGAAGCTGAGTGGTTGGAATTATAAGAGATGAAAAAGGATCATGCACTGAAAATGCAGCACACATCTACTTGTATGATTTAACTTTGGAGACCTTCACGCTAGAATCAAAATATTCTCATTCATTATTGCTGTTACTTTCAATTTTGGTACAATATATTACAGCGAGTCTTTGCACTCCACAATGTGGTTTGTGAAGTCAAAATATCTTTCACAGATTACCAATCATTATTTGTATTCATCTCAAAGAATTGCTGTGGATAGCTTTAAGAATATTATGCTAAATTTTAGATATTTGACAAAAGATCTCTGTTCAATGCTATACTTTTCATTAATGAACTTGTATTACTTTTTATATTTATTATGAAAATTTAAAATAAATTGTGTTGGATGCTTAAGGTTCCAAGACAACATTAAGATGTATATTATCTACATTTGCAGGAAAATCCTACCTTCAGAGGATAGCAAAGAGAAAATGTACCCTCAAGTCAGGCAAAACTTTACTTTGTTGTCACAGAGTAGTGTCATTGTAAGATGCCATACTGCCACCTCTATGAAAAAGGAATTTATTATAGAATTTATTAAAGCAGCCATCAGTAGATGGTTTAGCTTGCCACATATTATGAGTAACAAGTATTTTTGTTCAATTCAAAGATAAATTTTCTATTTTGTATTCATAATACATTAATTTCAATTCATAAAGCAAGCAATAGCAAATTTGGTCAATTGATTGACCAATCAAACAGATATTACATATTTGAAAGTTGATTATTTTTTAGAGAATCTGCTTTCATTGCAAATATTTTCCTTATGTTCTTCAGAGTTAATTAAAAATGACAATTTTCTAGGAATCTATTGAAGGATTAAGTTTTGGATAGTATTAGTTTTTCCTGATTTGAGTTCACTTGTTAGTTCATGGCCTCATTTTTGTAAACCAGATGCTCAGATAAAATGGACTAATCTACAGGTTTTGTAAAATCTCTTTTTATTTATAGGAGTGCATAATTTTACAGTCAACTCTTGAGCTTCCTTTTCCCGTGTAAGGGAAAATTACTAGGTTAGCATTTTCTATAATATCCATACCCAGGCCACATAATTTTATGAACTACATCATGTTGAATTACCTGCATTCATTTTGGAGTTTTTCTCAAATAGTTATCCTAGACATTCTTTGTTACTCATTTTGCTAAATTTTAAATTTGCAAACTCAATTTCCTTGCCTTCAATTACCAGGTTTTAATTTTAATGTGGTGACAATTTCAATAAGCAATTATCTTCAATTTCATAAATCAACAGTCCTTTGAAGATTTTCAATTATAGTCTTATTTGCTTGTTTAAAAATGCTGGTTCCTGTAGTTATAAAAATTCAATTTCTATTAAATCAAATTGAGGGATGTGAGAGGATTGATCACACCTCTTTCAATTCAAGTCAGGCGTTCTTAACCATGGTACATGCCAAAATAGGATTCATCTGTATGATCACATACTTACCTTTTCCCTCCATTTAAATCCAAGTTATGAAATTAATAACTAGAAAGCTGGCAAGTCAGAGTTCATAAATAATAATTCACAATGTATTGATGCGTCTGTATGTATGATTATATTTATTTTTTATTGTAAAATTATTTAAGAATTCCAAAAATACTTTATTTTTGAAGAAAGTACAGGATAATTTATATCTGTATTTCTCCATCCCATAAAGGGATCCAAGTAATACATCAATATTTCACTTATCAATAATGGACAAGTGACAATTGATAATGTTTAAAGATGAATTAAGAAAATCATAAGGTAATGTATTAATGCAGTAGCTACAGCTGAAGAAGCTTATCAACATAAAAAGCTATCAGCTCATTTTCTTTGGGTTGTGGATGAAAATCTTTCATTTGAGGAGATCTTGAGGCAACCCTACCTATGGATGACCATTGGTTTCTTCTCCAGCTCACATATTCAAATAAACATTTTCTTACCTCATTTTCTTTAGACGCATGTCTGAAGTCATAAAATACTGCAATGACAGAGTACGCTGCTCACATTATGTAAAATCCTTGAGTTTTCTTCTCTTTATTTGTTTTTCAGTTTTAGCTGTAAAGTATATGTCAGGGTAATATTTAGTGATGGGTGAATAATGAATTTTCACATTGAATCAAGTGGATTAAATCAATCAAATCTAAAATTGAATTAACTATATTACTTGATATTGATACAAATTGCTTTTTTCCGTTCAATTCTCCTAAGCGTACCAAACTGGAGCTTGCATTTTCTTAGCCTCCTGCCCATTGCAGTCACCCGTTAAATAGCAATAAAAATTCATAATAAAGAAACTTATACATTAAACATAATTATATTAATTTTGATTAATAATTTACTCATGGTTAGAAGCATAATTGTAAAATTTTCCATACAAACTTTATAGAGAAAATTTAAAATATAAACAAAAAGTAACAAACGTTTTCCATCAATTATATTTTAATTCAATTTCATTTAATTTGAGCTTTGTAGATGTTTTAGTTTGAAATTTTTGCTGAATAAAAAATAAGATTCAAATAGATATTTAAATATGTGTACAGCTCTAGTCATGTTGAATTATCCATGAATTAAAAAAAAATTACTTCCAAGATACTACTTACCAAAATTTTCCCTCCCCAAACATTCTCATGAGAAACAACTTTTACTCCTCTTTAAAAACCCTTGGAAGAGCTTCAATCCCTCCAGTTTTTTTGTCATATATTTGTTTGGTTTTGCAGACCTCATCTGTTGTAATCGGAGGAGTTTACTATTAACATAGAAGTTAAGTAGAAGTCCATTATAACTAATGCGGCATATAACAAGTTGATTTTTAGTGAGTGATTTATTAGCCATTGTCCATCTCACAGCAAAAATGATAGGGAGTTACATCAATTATGACAAGTGGTTATTTTTGAAGTTATATGATGAGTTATTGTCTCTATTGTTATTATATTGATATGACGAGTGCCACCTTTCTATATTTTTCTAGAAGGCATATCTTGGAATCGTCAACGTTGAGAGAGAGAAAGTCCAAAAACCAAACGGTAATCTGAGGCACATTATCTCTTCAAAGAACAGAAAATATTAAATACACAAATTATCCTCACCTGATTCATGCATTTATTTCCCACAACACGTCTCACCCTTTCACAGCAAAAATGCTTCAGGGAGCTTGATTAGAGACTTTTCACAAGTTTCACTATCTCTTTCACCCCTCGTACAATCTATTCCCTAGTTCCCTATTACTGGGGTCTTTTCTCAGCAAAGACCCCAGTAATCAGTTTAGGAATTTTAAATTAAGTTCCTATCTTATCCACCAATGGGATTCGTTTTCATACGAAACTTTGTACCAAATTCTCTGATTCCAGGATGGGTGGGAATATACGAGTTAGAAGCAGTGCTGATTTGATTCCACATTTTATATTAGAGAATGTACATTTTTGCAAATTTTGAAAAACTTGTGTAAGAATTAAAAACCATACAGTTCCATTCTGCTGCACGTGCTTCTGCTTTATCATGAATACTTTTCTAATTTTTATCACGTCTTGTTATAACGGACTTCTATTGTATTTATTTTAGTTTATAATATTTCACTATGTACAATAGCAAGCAATTTAAATCAACATGAGTGAGACAATCCAGTGGCTCTGGATAAGGCTGTCTACTTAAAAGCACAACTGGTAGAGGGCTTAGCTATTTTTCAGCCACTAAATTCTTTCCTAAACATATAAATCATGTTAGATATAAAAGTAAGAGTGGTTAGAGAATAAACTTTATCATTTCCAGAAATATTGGATGTTAAGAAAGAAGACCTTCTGACCATAAACAAAAGTACTGAATTATATTTAGCATTGCAATCAACTTATGAGAAAGGTAGATAAATGTAGTGACTGGAAGTTATAGTTTGAGAGTACCTATTTTCCATTTACACCATTTGTAGCTGTTACTTACTTGATAAAGTTGATGATCTTTTAGTAGAAGAAATAAATTTGTTGACAGATATTTGCATGATATTATTTCCAAGAGCAAGAAATTTTTAAGGAACTATAAGTATTAAGAAGCATTCAAGTCATTAAAATAGACAAAAGCTAACAATTTCCATGAAGTATTATGCAGTAATTGCCATCAATACAAATTACATTAAACCAGAAACTTAATAAAGTGAAGTACTAAAACAAGACAAATGTTGAAGGGCAATTCAAGTTATTTTGGTTCTTATAAATGATCCTTGATGACATAAAAATGTAATTGATTTTTAAAATTCTATAATAAATGTATATATGCCTATGATTTTCCAAGACTTTCATGATTTTAACTTTATCTTCACCAGTGCATCCCCAGTGAATAAAGAAGCTTAATTTTGCACCACAAAACCATAACAAATATTAATATTTGTTGGTTAGCCAACAAAGTGAACCGCTCACATGAGAATTAAGTAAGAAAGAAAGCCCTATGATTCTTAAGCTTAACTTTCCCCTAGTTTGTGAACAAATTTTTCACTATTGGATAGGCAACTAATCGTCGTACTTGATACTTGAGCTTGTCTTTCTTGTTCATGTAAGGAAGAAATGTAAAATGTATGCAGAGCAGGAAAAGATCCACTCAGATGGCATATGTGAAATACCTGTAAATATACAAATAGACTAGAAAAAGCCAAAGAAGAAACTCCTCAGCATGGCAAGGAAGTTTTGTACTTTGTTAGTATTCTTCGATAAACAACGATAATTTTTTATTGCAAGAACAGAAGATTAGGAGAATAGGATTTGCTAATTTGTATTTTAATATAAAACAAACAATAAAGAAATACATCGGTTATAACTTCTCAACTTGCTCACCTGTTTGTTTGTCCCCAAACAATATTTGTTTTAAAATGATTTCAAGAATTGAAGTTAAAAAAGGTGCTGGTTACTAACATATATTTCAATAAAAAACAATGGGGAAATACATACAGAGTTATCACTGCCTCGAATTCTCACAATTTCCAGAATTATTTTGGTTAAGAACATCGGCTCCCCCTCTGGGCATAGCTGATGAAGATTGAGAGGCAACGTCAGGAGGATTTTCCTCAACAGTCTGCTGAACCACATCTGGCTTTATTTCTTGCTGTTGAGGATCTGCACTTTGTCCCTGAGAAGCAGGTGCTGCATCACCATCTTGAGGTCTAATCAAATCAGGGAAACCATTAGCCCCATCTCCTTGTCCATTGGGAGCTCCAGTGGCCTGTTGTAGCCTTGCAGTTAACTGCTGTCCCCTGAAGTCCAAATAAAAGTCATTGGAAATATTAGGGATAAGTCAGTAAGATATATATGGATGTCATAGAAGATACATTATAAGGAATATTATCTATGGTATGTTAAGATGACTAGTGAAAATGAATAAAATACAAAAATAATAAAAAATCAAGAGATCAAGCTTCTATCTTTTAGCAAAGTTAAGCATGATTTCTGTAGGTTTTACAGCAATTTTTGAATTTTCAGATGGCAGATGGGACTATTTATCAACTACTGATTACTTACAGTGAAATAAGATCCTGAACATTGCCTACAGGAGATTGCTGCCCAAAGACTCCTTCAACCCTATGAACAGTTGAAAATTACATCAGAATCAAAAGTTCTTAGACATACCAATCAATTTTACTATGTAGATAGTGCTTACTACTAAAAACTAAAGGATGCTTCATTTTAAGTCATCAAATTCTAGCTCATATTTAAAGCAAATCAAAAGTACTTATTTCATAAAAACATCTCATTCTTTGGCTACATATGGAGGCTTAAAATCTTAATCATCAAACTCCCTTTTTGACATTACAAATGATTGTAGAATAAAACATAGATTCAAGACAAGGGTCAAAAGAATCTAAATAAATTTTACTATTCCACAATATTTGTTAAAATCCTCGAGGATGGCTTTAACTGGCTACCAACATAACATGTTGCATACATGTATCACAATCCTTTTTAAAAGTAATATTTCTGCACCATTACCAATTAAATTAAATATTTCAAGAATAAGTAAACCAAGCAGGATAAGGTATTACTCTTCTTTTAACACAATCTCACATCACTTAACCTTTTCTAGGCCCAACCTGACACTGCTAGTCTCCAAATTTAGAAGGTGATTACAGGGTATTCAAATCAGGTTGGAAATCAGTTTAGGAGTATGACATAGAATTATAGCATTATTAACTTACAGCCTCTGAATCCCAGGGTCTGCCATTAAATCCACGAAACGAGGATTATTTAACAAGCCAGTCAAATCCATATGCGGAAGCATATTTGCTATTTCTGCAAATGGCGCAGCTCCAGAACTTCCCAAATGTGTTTCAATGTCTCGCAGACAAGCCTTGTAACTTTCATTGTCTGGCTCAATCTCTAATGCTTTCTGGTAACAAGATTTAGCTTGTACATTATTTCCAATAGCTGAATAGGCAAAGCTGAAATAAATTGCATTTCTTTAATAAGGAAGCACAAACAAGGTAAATAGCTGTGGCCTTAATTAGAAGGTACTCCAAAATAAAAATTTAATTACAAAAAAATGAATTACGAGGGGGGACCCAAAAGTAACGAGAACCGGGCTGTGGAGGGGAGGAACGTCAGGGGACCGAGTTCTGGTTGGTAGGGTATTTTGGCGGGAACTCTCATGAGTCAGTATGCAACGTTTCGTCGCCGTGAGAGCAACTGTTTGTGCGCAGCATTTCTTTTATCAAAGTAACTTTTTCCCACGTGGCGAAAATGTGAGATGGCTGACGCTCGAGAGCAACGCGCGGCGGTAAAATTTTGTTTTCTGTTGGGGAAAACGGCTGCGGAAACTCTTGTAATGCTTCAAACAGCTTACAAGGTTGATGCTTTGAGTCAAGCTCGGGTCTACGACTGGTTTTCGCGGTTTAAAAGGGGCGAAATGACGATTGAAGACCAACCTTGTTCTGGGCGCCCCTCAACTTCAAGAACTGACGACAACGTTGAAAAAATCAACACCCTAGTCTGTGAAGATACATGGAGGTGCTGAAACGGTTGAGAGAGAGCATCAGGAAGAAAAGGGTGGATCTTTGGCGCACGGGGGATTGGTTCATCCATCACGACAACGCACCGGCTCACACTGCGTTGTCTGTGAGACAGTTTTTGAGTAAAAACGGAATGACACCGATTACTCACCCGCCGTACTCACCTGACCTGGCCCCCTGTGACTTCTTTTTGTTCCCTAGGCTCAAAAAGAACATGAAAGGAAAACGTTTTGGGACTGTGGAAGAAGTGAAACAAAAATCGCTGGAGGGGTTAAAAGACATCCCATTATGTGAGTTCCAGAGCTGTTTTGATCAATGGGAAAAACGTTTAGACAAATGTATATTGGTTAATGGAGAGTACTTTGAAGGTGATAAAAATTTAGTGTAAAAATATTGAGAAATAAAAAAGTTTTAATGAAATTCTCGTTATTTTTGGGTCCCCCCTCGTACATAACAATGGATAGGGTTCTTCTCTTTGTCAGAAAAGCCTTTCATGTCTCCAAAAACAATTCTTTATTAATATGGCAAAAAAGCCATCAATATTAAGCAACAATATTTTGTAGACACTCTAGATATATACATCTGTGGCAAATAAAGCAAAGTACAAGATATTCCTTTATGTTTTTTAAGGTTTAAAGCACTCATTTAAAAATCAAAAAGCCAAAAATCTCTTCCTTTTTGTATTTCCAAAGAAAAGAAATAAAGATTTTTAATATCCCAGTTATAACACTTTCAGGAAACTGAGTGAAAACTACAATGTAGTTCCCTGAAAATTATTCCTGCCAGATTTTATTGTATAACTATCTTTTATGCTAAAATTAAGGAAGAAGGACGAGAAAAGCCACCTTACCCCAATCGGCTATGAGCCTTGCTGTAACGTGGATCTATTCGAAGAGCCTGATTACAATCTTCAATAGCAGCTCCATATGAACCAAGCTTTATATTAGCTGCTGCACGGTTACAATAATAGACAGCATTGTTAGGATCTATTTCAATTGCTCTGTAAAATAAAAAAAGAAGATTACATCACAACTCAACACTTTTCAAATAATGTTCCCAAAAAAAGAAATCATATGATTGCATTTGTCACAATCACGTACTTCCGTTATATTTAGAATTATTGATATAACACATACATAAAATTTATATATTTAGAGAATTAAAATAAGAATATGATATTTAAGTTTCCAATTTATATTTCAAGTGGAAAAAAACAATCTTGAAAATTTCTTGTCAAAATACATCAAAAAGTAAGCCATCTATCCCAACATTCTCTGTATAGGTATACTATTTTCTCAAACCTACGTGGTCATTTCCACTGAAAGTGGGAGTTCATTATTATTTAATTGTAAAGCCCCTGTTATTTTAATGCTGCATAGTTGTACAACTAGAATACAATAATGACATCTAGAGAAAATAAGTAAAATATTATAAACTAATAGAGCATACCGTGTATAGTTTGTGATGGCTTCTTTAAATTTGTTTTCTTTCATCAGAGAATTCCCAACTTGTTTGAGATTTTCAGCTTCTTCCCGCTGTCCACTTGTAAGTTCCTTTGCAGCCTAAATTTCCAGAAATTAAAACAAAACTGTTCATTGTCACTTATAAAATCATTTGCATAAATTTTCATTACTTTATTTTTAAGTTTGAATTCATCCTTTCATTGTCCATATATTAAAAATACTGTTCTATATGACAACTTCTAACCAGTGTTAAATATCAATAAGCTTTAATTTCCCCAATCATTTTTCATTTTGTTAATTCCATTGGTTACCAAAAGTTTTCAAGGTTGTAATCACAAATGTCAATTTTAAGATGCAATTATTAGCACATTTTAAATTTTCCTTCTATCTAATGATAATTTGTGTAAAATACCAGTGAAAATGGTGGAGTGATTAGTACTTCAGCTCCAACATACTTCAGCTACAACAACATCCTGGCTAGTCAGATTTTTCTGATTTGGAAATGATTGTTTGTTCATCAATAATGATAATTATGTTCATACATGGATGTAAATGGGGTCATCCTGTTTCTATTATTTTATTTTTATCAAATTATAACAGGATATTATATTATTATAGATAGAGAAAAGTATTGGAATGAAGACAAAATAAGAACAAAAGCTAAGCTAAGGAGATATAACTCTAGAATATAACTCACTACTCAATTATCCGGAATCAGATAGCACATAAATGCAAAATTGATAGTGAAGGTATAACGACCTTAAATCAAGCTTCAAGGAGAAAAATTGCAACAAACAATAAAAGTAATTAGTAATGGGCAGAAATCAAGAGTAGGAAAAGGAAAATGTTAAGAACTGCTGAGGGATGTAATAGGGTAGAAAAACATACTAAATAATTCAAAATTATCATCATGCAGAGGCACCAGGAATAAAAGTATGCAAATAGAAACAAGAATTGAATAGGATGGAAAATAAAAGAATGCTAAACATTTTTTATATTTCAAAACTGAGAAGAGAGTAAGAAACTTAAGATGATACGACACATTGATGAATCAGAACTCTTGGACCTAAAGAAAATGGGATACTACAATAATAAATTCGATAAGCTACCATTACATCAAAATATTAGCATTTTTCTAATCAATGTCTGTAAACAACAATAATATACGTATAGACCAATTGCCAGAGATATAATCTTCAATTCAAAGCAGCATGGTGCGGAATTTGTCATATTAAGACGTAGTAATGACATGTAAGGGAGCATAACAATCAGAAAGACTTAATTCATATAAACACAAGTTAAAAGTGCGCATTTCACTAAATATCACTACAAAAAATTTTAGCAATTTTTAAAAGTTGTACACAATAGATTGTGAGCAATAAAAACAGTACTCACGGTCTGACGGTTGTATATATCCTTAAGTGATTCATTGCAAGTTTGTATTTCTTCCTCTGTGATCTGAAAGGCTTCCTGGATGCATTGGATTGCAACCTCAACTCCCTCTGTAGCTTCAGGAGTTAATTTCCCCGAGTCTACTTGATCTCGTAGAAATTTTACAATTAATATCTCAATATTCTTCATCTTCCTGTGAGTTATGAAGATAGTTGTTTGAGTTCCTTTTTCACTGTGATTAACAAATTCTTTAAAATCTCCACTGAAGAACCGCAAGACACATAAGAAATTATCTTTAAATCTCAAAGAAAAACAAACATCTGAAAACAGTTTCGAGTTTAGGAAAACTGAAATTAAGATATTACATAAAAGGGACAGCAAAGTCTCCAACCTTATGGGTCAAAGAAATACTTTTGTGGTAACTTCTTTTTGATACCGGTAAATGTGATACAGCAGGTTTGCTGTTAGGAATCACTGATAATAAATATCAAATCCCTGAAATTACGAAGGGTAATTTCAAGAGCATGAAATTAAGATCAATGAATAGCTAATACGTTAGCACAACCTGTTTTCAAATGCTGAGCACACGTATCAACTGCTATATATTAATCGGCAAGTTATTAACAGCATCCTTTAATTCCCGTTACTTGAACAAGAATTTTTGTTAGCACCATTCACCAGTGATTCCGCCAACTCGCTGAATTAATAAAGGACTGGGCATGTTCAGATAAGAAATCCCGTGCCATCTATTGCTAGCACCAGCAATGAAGTGCTATTCCTTGCGTGCTTGTCGCGGGATTCAAATCGTTTTATTTCTATGCCGTTTCGGAAAGGCTTCATATTTCTGTGAATACAAAATGCATTTCTTACACGAAAATTTTGAAAGTAACAAAAAGCTACAGGCTACTTGATAGAGTTTGTAAACCGAGTAAGTAAGTCATTTAATAATTATAAACTCAATTTTATTACATGGTTTATTACCTCTAAGGTAAGCAACGTCTGAAATTATTGAATCGACTGACTCAAATATACACTTTTTTGCTGGGATACATGGATGTAAGACATGGACTATAGAATATCTCAGAGCATGAAGCAGCGAAAGTGTAGTTTTGAAAAAGAAATTCAAGAACTAGCTGAGCAGATGGGAAGGTTCTTTAAACGTAACAAGAGAATTGTTGGATATGCTTAGAGGAAGGAGGATTCCAAAGCTAAAAATATATTAGAATCTATAGATTGATAGATGGTAAGAAAATTGAAAAGTGCTCCAGGAATAATTATCCTCTAAATAATTTCTGATTGAATGTTTGTATGGCAATGAGCTAAAGATCCATCAATCTTTGAGATTCTATGCAATTTCATAACAATAGAAATAACTATGGTTAATAAGACCTGATCATGATTTAACACTGGCAGCAAGGATAACTTTATATTTACAATGGTCATGGCTCATTTCCATGTGCAAAAGGTTTCAATATACTTTCAATGAACATTGATTTGATTTCGTAATCTTTGAAAGTATTTCATATCTGGCTATTTAATAGTCTTGAATACTTTGTACTAAATGTACCTTTTTGTTTTTAAAATTTAATTAAGTAGTCTCATTCTTGAATTTTTCTTTTAAGCTTTTCACGTACATACTGATATTTTTCTCTGAATTTCTTTTTGTGCATTTTCCTATCAGATTCAACTCTGTCTTTGAAACAGAATTTTTAAAAAGTGAGACATTTGAAGATTGGAGTAGAGATGATAGAATTAAAACAGGATTGAAGGAAACAGAGAAATTCATTTAATCAGTAAATTGACAACAATGACAAAACAAAGAATTTTTTGAATTAGTTGAGTTAGCTAAAAAAGTCTTATCAGTGGTGTGCAGTGAGGGTTGGAGATAGGCATGCAATACTCTTACAGCTACGGGGTCTGTGAACCTCTCAACCCCCTTTTTGGCATTTTGGTCCAATTTTGACCCTATTTGGCCTAGGTTTTAACCATAAATGCAAGATATAGATTCACTCAGTCAAATACAATAGCACCTAAAATCTGTATTGTATCAGCAAAAAAATGTGCATATATCTTGATATAGATGGAGATAAGATACACTATAAAGACCTTTATTTGTTAATGAATTCCATGCAGCACTTCTTTTTCACAAATGTTCAATGACTTGATCTTGGAGCATCATCCCTATGCCTTTTGATGAGGCTATTTAGAGTTTTCATGCATGTACAATGTAACACACCCTATGCAGAAATTTCTAAAGGGCTCAACAGAGCTCAGTTTATGCATTAGGCAGCCTGAAAGCTGAGCCTTCGCCAGCATTGCTAAATGCTCCTCTGAGTTACTTACTTTCCGTATGAACATTAAAACTTTAGAAATTAGATTACTGGTAGTGATTTCCAATAAATACTTATGAAATAAATGCACATTTTCTCATTTGTGGAGAGATGCACAGCATGCCTTGCATGCTCTGACCGCACACCGCAGTCTTATACTTCTAAGATTCAGTATAAAACACCATTAGGCTTTGTATCAAGATTAATTTGAAATAAAATTGTAGATAAGAGAAATGATTGAGTAGCTACACTTTACTCCATACTGAGTGAGAGAAAACAGATGCAGAACAGTTACCAATAAAGTATCTACCCAAAGGTAAACAGATGTGAAAAATAGTGACATTAAAAGGACTTGAACCTAGGTCTCTTGGTTTCTGGACAAATAGAATGCCTGCCTGAAGAATATTTGCTTTGAAAGTGGGAGACCTGAGTTTGAGTTTCAGTCATGTCACTATCTAATCACTTCTGTTTACCTTTGGGTATTAAGACTCATGACTATTCATGCAATGCACCTTACCCCCATCTTAGAGCAAAATATATTTCTGTGTGAGGGCTCTTGGGCAAAGTGGGCAGTGAATTCAACTTTGGCAAACTAAAACTCACTTCTAACTGGGTGCAATTACCGATAGGAACCTAAATGCAATATGATCTTATCTGTTGAAGCGCTGTTAATAATATCATATATTTTTTAAAGATATATTTATAACAACATTTTGGGGTTATACTAATTTTGAATACTTGAATTTTATTTCTATGCATATCACTTTACAGTACCTCTCACAATTAGGATGAAAGTTCAACAAAATTTATTATAATAGACATCACAAACTTCATAATTCACCACCTCCATTTTATTTCATTAAAATACCCAATTCCATTCAAACTGTGTTCAGTTGCAGCTGAAAATGAGGTCAATCACTATTTGAATAGAACATTTCTGTACAAAGTTGATTGGATAGTTCATGGTATGCTTTAGAGTTACTTCACTTGCATATCATGATTCACTTTCACTCGAATCACCAATGTGTCATTTTGAAGAAATCCTCCGCTTGTTAAATCAGCAACTGCTACAAACTCCATGTATCCAAATCCCCTTGGATTGACGGTTCGAGACCCATCAGATGGAGGGCGAGAAAATGCTCGTGGACATCCTTCCCCACCAACTGTCATACTCTCCACTAGATGCTCACCTCCCTCTCTCTGATTCATCAGTTCAAGTTTTATATTACCTAAAATACAAATTAATACATACTGTAAGAAAATATAAAATTTCTGCTTACAAGTTTATCCCCAAAACCAGGACAAACTTGTATTTTTGATAAATTATCTGCACCTGAGCCTTCAGGGGGGAAACTTATCAACAGTAGATTCAGTGTAATACCTTAGAGAACCTTCAAAAACAGTTTGACATGGGGTAACCCATAATATGAGTGGGTGGGCACTTAAGAAACTGTTTTTTCAAGAGAATAGTTAGAGCAAAAAAAAATCAGTGAGCAATGTTACTTTGTGCTAGTTGGGCCTTACCCTGAGCATGCATGCAATTCGGGGAGGCCTCTTGAAAAGTGTCATATTCACAAATCAGGAAAGGTACAATGACAGGCAAAATTATTAAGTTGGAACACTACTTTTAAAAAATTCATCGTGCAGTCCAATTAATATGTTGCCTAAACCTTCTTGGTTTCTCACATGAGGAAGAATTTGTGAAGAGAAATTGAGATAAATGTTGTAATTTTCATTTACAGTTTGTTTCAAGACAACATCCAAAATAGAACTTTAGTTTTTGACTTTTATATCTGAGAGCCTAATCAGCTTTGTGCACGTACTGTTAATTTGCCATGGTCAGTTTGATCAGTAAACTTATACTTGTAACTGCCGTAAGTTTATGAGCTTAAGGAAATACATACTAGGAATCAGTGATTAATGAATATTGTGATTAATTAATTCAAAGACCCATTTTATTCAATATTAATACAATAATTTTACTGGAGAAATTCCTAATACGTATAATTTTTATTAATGCTTGAATTCCTACTTCCACTATTAATTAAATATCAATCCTTAAGAAGACTCTTAACTTCCTGGGATTTATCTACACAATGAACAACCTCTATATATTGTTAATATGATGGTTTGTATAACATATTGATGCTGATGATGTAAAATATTAATGTTTTGTCCATAGAAAGACCATACATTAAGGTTTCTGTCCTTAATGAAATTATTTGTACATCATCATGCACTCAAAACTTAGGCACTCTGGGCTACCATCCACCTTGCTCATGTGGCTCTGGACACATTCATTAATACAGATTATGATCAAATGGCAGTCTTTGATATCATTGGGCACCTCAGTTGGGAATTAAAGAGAATCTCAAAAGACAGAAGAATTCTGGTACCTGTGAAAGGCCATGGTAGAACATCATCATAATCTCCTCTGACAACATGGATCAGCAAGGAGAGATGTGTGGGATTTCTTTTGGAGAGGTTTATCCTTGCACAAAAGCGGTAACCACAAGTGGGGTGAGTGTAGAAAGAAGGACTGTAAAGCATTTGAGGTGGAGAACTTCTCTCTCCCTGATTGTCCACCATCAGCTGCAAATGTGAAGAAAACCTCTGTATCTTCCAAAGAAAGAGTCCATTGCAACAGCGCAATGCCATTTCCTCTTCCAAAGCAGAATGGGACTCCTCCTTCATCTCCAGCACTGTGATCTTTCTCTAGATTGTGTTGATAAAATATTAGAATTAGATGAAATACTGATTCAACTTACAACTAGAAATACGCCAAATACAAAGCGAGGCTTAACGACAAATTTTAAGATCTGCATTCATCTGAAGCTATATATAACCCCTAAATAGTTGTTTCTAAGTAATAACTGTTAAAAGACATAAGTGAGGTTAGCAGAATTTTGTTTTGGGATAAATGGGGATGTTGGTTACACCCTGTCATATGCCACTGGCAACATGCCAGAAAATGAGTAAATGTAAATGTCATCAGTCTAGCAGCAATGTTTGTGCGGAAAGTAATAATTCAATTCTTTAGAAAATTTTCAGACAAATGAAAGTTTTCCTGTACATTGCAACGCCTTTATCAAACTTCATCATTAATATTAAGATATTATGGTAAAATATGGAATATTTTTACGATCAAAGTATTTAATTGACTTTATAAAATACAAATGAAATTTTACTTCGCCTAAAAATAGTTTCACAAGAGAGCAACATAATGAGGTTATGTGCCATGAAATTCATTCTCACTTGTAGAAACAGGAAAAGAGGGGGAGAATTATAAAGATGCCCTTAAAGTTAGTGAAGATAAAATTGAGCTGGGAGAAATTGTGTAATTTCTAAATTATAAATAATTAACATTGTTAAATCAGACAGACCATAAGAATGTCACCATTAGAGTTAATATACAGAATGGCAAGACCAGTCCAAGGTGGTGCAACAATGAAACTTGATTAATAAACATATTTGGCATTATCCTAAAATTAAAATCAAAATAAAAACAAAGAATTTCTCATTCACTGCATCTTATTACAGATATTGTAAAAGATTTACTATTCAGCATGATTTTATCAACCATCAGCTACTATACTTTATCTTCATTGCCTTTTTCAACAACAAACAGTTACTATAGATGTGACAATATATCTATTTATGTTTACTAATTTTCTCAAAATGAAAGACAGTAATAATAGTAATCTAAATATGGCTATGTATGCAAAGATATGACAGTTAAAGCCCTCACTAATGATGAAGCTAACTCTAAATGAACTTAATGAGAAATACGGCATTTAAAGAAAGCATAGTAGAGATAATTAGTTATTAAATTACTCAAAGATCTAGCCTAATGCCAAAACCGACCCACAATTCTCCTCTATCTACAACCACAGTGAATACAGACAATAATTTCTATATACACATACATCACTCAAGCTACCCTATAAGTTGCATACATATGATTCGCTTCATTTCTTTCATACCCATACAACCACAATATCCTCTAATGTTTCCAACTTTGGACAGCAAGAAAATTACTGTAGTCACTTAGTTGATAGAGCTGCATCACTATTATAAAAAGAGTTTTCAGATGTGATTTTTCTGATTTTATTGTTCTAGATGAAGAAATTAACCACGTAAACTTGCTGCACAATTCAATATATGCTAAAGTGATAATTGATTAATGCATTTGTGAAAACTAAAGCTAAAGGCCTTCAAAACTTTTACAACATAGTGAATGCTAGAAAAATCAATTGGACTGCACTTAAAAAGTATCATGTAGCAGCAAAAGCAAGCAACGTACAAGCAGTGGTACTTAGCATGTCCATAATTTTTGGGACAAGACCAGTTGAGGGGGATAGAGAAACAACATTAATGTCCATGAATTCTTAAAGTACAACTGTTTTAAATTTTCCACCAAAAATTCCCTAAGAATCCCCTCTTCCATATTTACTTATTTTATTTATATCAGCAGATGATATAGTGGAATTGTTGAGAGAACTATACATTGCTTTTTGGTGCTAAGCCTGCATGGTAGTCATGAGTTTTAGGCCAAAATATGGACTCCTTTTTTCCCCACTCCCATTAAGGTTTCCTTTAACTAAACACCTTCTTTTATATACGTAACGTGCACGTTTTCCTATGTAATTTTCAACATTCTTCTCATTTTTAGTTGTATGTGTCTTATTAGAATTCCACAACAGGATGACTTATTTATATCAAAATAAATCGGAAGAAATAGCCTCACTTGTTAAATCAGAGTATCAAAGAATACTACCTGAATGCAAGAAACTTAGGATAATATATATATTTTTATTCATGAGTTCGTTTTTCCAGTGCTTACCCGTAAATTCTCAACCACTATATCTTGTTCATGAGCTCTTTGTTCCAGTAAAATGATTCTCTCATACAAAGCTCTGAGGAGGAGGTCAGGACCTTCACAAACCACATTATCCATCACTTTCTCTTGAGATGGGCTTTCCTTTTTATTTGAATCCTCTGCAATGCTTGTCTGCTATAAAAAATTAACCAATTTACAGGTTTGAAATCATATTCAAGGCATTTATAGAAACCAATGTTATATATTTTATTTCAAAGTTGTTTTTCACATTTTTTAATAATTGAACTGCCCTTGGAAGTGGTTTGAAAATCCCATTACAGGAACAATTTTCAATAAGTGCTCAACTAATTGTGCAAAGTTTAACACCTATAACCCAATACTTGTGATTCCACTGCCACTATTTAAGCAGGCTGCTTCTGTGAAGGACTAAGTTGGTTATATCTCTCACCTTGCTCACAAAGAGTCCCAAAAATGCAGAGAGATTGCCTCAGCATGGTAACTTAGTGGTCAGAGAATCATCCAAGAAAATAGGTTTGATTACTAGTCACACAATTTTCACCTCCATTTATCCTTGAGTCCATCATCTTTTGCAAATTCTTGTATGTTTTCTGTTAGTAGGGATTAATTAATCCCTATGTTAATAGAAATGTCAGCAAAAAGTGGTGAGGAAAGGAATAAAAGAGTGGGTGTTGACAATATTTCTGATTCTATTGAAGCATGAGAAAGTGAAAGACTTGTCAGTTGTAACTTGATGGAATTCCTTCATTACTACATGAAATAAAAAATTTATTTTGTTTTCAATTTACATTATAACAGATTTTTATTTCATATCATATCATAAGAAAAAGCTATTGACTGCATTATGTAATGATTGCTGATGCACCCAAAGGTATTCCAAGTATCCTAAACACTGAGATGAAGGGAAAGATAAAGTGTCACAATAGTGAAGATTGATTTAATTATCTGAGAGGAAGAGAGAGCATGCATTAAAAGTGAAGTTTAAGGGGAAGCACTTAGAATAAAACCCTAAATTCAAGAGTCATTATTCTGTCAGTTTTGTTGAATTTGAACAGGATTTATTTTAGGTGAAATTAATTAATGGGAATATTAGAAAATTCTTAATAACACTGACCAGATTGGTGACTGGTAGAAAAACAGTACATAATTCAAATGGTATGAGTTAACATATCTGACAAGGAATCAGAATGGGCAGAGTGAAAAATGAGAGCAAAAGAGAGATTTTCTTTATCATTTTCTTCTTTTGACTTTATCACTAAATTATAAAGAAAGGGAAAAATTTTAAATATAAGATAAATGTCAGTGAAACTATACTTATTTGTGGGTTATCATACAGGAGATGGCTGGTTCACAGACTGACACCTGCATGATGATCCATGAAAGTCTTAGACAAGTCACAGAGAAGGAGAACACAAGATTTTATTTTAACCTATCAGATTCATCAAGAGAAAGAAAGCTAAGTCATCAATTGGAGAACAATTACAAATACAAAATACAAGTACATGTAGATGTATTCTACTTGTGTAGTATTTTTTCTAAGAATGAGAGATTAACCATTGAGCTTGTATGTAAAATAGTAAAAGAAAGCCTTTGTGAAGGAAACTTATATAATGAAAAAAAGCATTAATAAGGGAATTATGGAATGATTAATGAAATCCTTGGGGTGGAGTATTTGTTGTATGGAAATAGAGGCCCTGAGAAGTGATGACATTAAAATAGGTATATGTGTGGTTAAAAATTGGAAAAGAAAGGGTTGATGGAAAAGTAAATCATGAAGAGTTGATAATAGTGGGGAGGAGAAAGGGTTTTGATTGAAGTAATTAAGTGAGAGCATATGAATTGCTGAATACCGATAGGATAGCAACTGTAAAGGAAGGTAACTGAATAGAAAAGTGAAGACAGAGGGAACTTTTGGGCAAAATACATAAGATGATAGGAAGGGAGAAATAAGTAATCAAGAAGTGAAGAGCATTAAGTAGAAAAATTAAAAGGAAAATAACCAATCTTATGGTAAAAGATGAAGCCTAGGAAGTTATGAGATGAAAAAAACTTCATGGCCCAAAAATACAACTATTTTTCAATCAGTCTTCAGCTTTGAAAATTCCAAAAAAGAATTACATACCTTTCCAACATGTTGCTGCTTTATTTGCTGTATTTCTCTTCTGGTGAAATTATCAGGAAATATGTCTTTCAGCTGCAACGGAGTAACATCAATCGGGCATGTAGAACCATTTTGTCTAGAAGTTAAACAAAATAGTTACAGAGGAAATGTTTGAATAACTCAATAAAAATATTTTGTACTATGAATTAAAACATACTCAAGCCAAGAATTAATACACTTCATGCAAAAGCGGTGACCACATGAAGTAACAACAGCTTCTTCTAAGTAGTTCAGACAGATTGGACATTCATAGCGAGGATCCATGACTGCCAGATTTTACTTAAAGCCTGAAATAGCATAACAAAAAGGGGATTTTTTTAGTTAGAACTTAAATGAAAAGATATTTCCTAAAGATGAGCAAGTAATAATTCTGAAAGCTTCTTGTTTTTCTATGAGAACATCAACTTTGTTTATGTAAAAATTATGCCAAAGAAAGACAGTCAAGAAATGTGCCTGTTTGTGCTTAAGCTTCATCTTTCTTAATCATCCAGAGAAATAATACTTATACATAAAATCACTTAATTTTCAAACTTCAAGTTTAATGTAATGAGTGAATAGAAAATATCGACACTTCTTTGAGGAATGTAATTTAGTCAACGTAGTTAATTTTTGATAGTGGATTCATATAATATCTCTTGTACAATATTTCAGAGTATCTGATCATTAAACATTATTAAGATTATTAACAAATGATATTCAATGAGTTTTAATTTCACTGTAGAGGATGTATTTCACCCTCTTCTAATATATTTTCTCCAGTGAAAAAGTCCATCAAAGATGAACAATAAATAAATATAAAATTACTGGGTTAATTCTCATTATTTACTTCGAGAAATTTCATCACAAACATCAGAAAAGCGTTGGACTCTTCACAAAAGCAAGGAACTGAAATCATCACTTTCGAAGTTATCAGGTAAGCAATAGCTACATAGCTTTTCCTAAGTGTTGTCTTTTTAGCGGTGTTGCAGCGCAAGTAACGCGATTGTAGTTTCATAATAATAACCAAATTATGTTTCCAACATACATGATATGCAATTGAGTTCATGTTTCCAATTGCTTGGAGCAAAACTTTGCCCTTACAAATGCGAATTAAGTCAAAGAAAATTGAAATAACAACATACTATATATTCACGACTGCACGTTTCTCGATGAAAGAATTTTCAATCAAATTCCAAGCGATGGAGCATGTTAAGAGATGAGATTAAGCCAAGGTAAGGAATGCTGTAAGAAGCTACACTAATATTCACTTACCAATCGTCATTTCGTTCTTGTGCTGTATTTTCGTTCCTGTCGCCACTTTTACTCACTCCTATTTCTCTGCAACAGGTGACAAACCCACCTTGATTACAATATAGGTGTTACTGCCAGGTGCCACCCACAACATCAAGGAAAAGAAAGTGTATACGTAGGAGGTATGCGAGTCACCGTAACTTTCCTTCGATGAATGAGCTAGACCCGCTAGACCGAATCACCTATGATCACCTAGGGCGCTGGAGGCTGAACACTATGGAAACTCATCTTTTGCACTAATGATAAACTTATCATTGAGTAATGAGCATAAAGAAATAAATTGAAAATGATTCCCCTAACTGCTGAAAGTACTACTTTAGGGTATACCATTTAACGTTTGCCACCGTTTTGTTTACTGCAATGACACAGGGTGGGAAATGCTAATGAATAGATATGAATTTTCATTCAAATCTACGATGTGAGAAGATTATTGCAAACACCCATTATCTGGAACTTTTTGTTTTCGTGCATTGATGGATATAAACTTTGTATAAATTTCTGCTCGATGATGAAAAGTAGAATCTTGATTCTCAAGAAATACTTTTCTAGACTGCTGTTGATAACATGGGACAAGATTCTCATCTTTAATTACCAATAAACAACACCCAACTTAGTTTATCTCTCTTTTCTTCAGATTTTAGGAATTACTAACCCAATAAAATACTTAAAATCAGCTTTCAAGTAATTATATGTAGAGCATGAGAAAGAATGAAAATGAAAACGGACTTTTATTTTACGGAAGTTTTACAGGAAAATACACTTACAAAAATAAAACGATTACAAGCATGGACCCAAAAATTTTCGAAATACATTCGATTCTTAAAGATTCACCTGCCACACTGAAGTTCTTGCATAAAATGTGCATAGGCTTTACATCTCGGGCATTGTTCTTTATCCATCAGAAATACGACCTGCAAGCAAACAAGGAAAATTTAAATCCTTAACGTCACCGAAACACGAAATTTGTTTCCAAAACCTCAGATAAATGCAAGAATTAAAATCAAGAAATCATTCATTAAAGAGGTGCTTAATTGAAAATGTAAGTGAAAAGTGCTGTCGAAGTATAATTGACTTGACTACCAAAACGATGAGTGTTCAATCCCGACAATTTTTAAATAAGTTATATGACATTTTTTGCTCCAATGTACTTCAACGCTTGAAACTATTAAGTTACTTTTGGATGAAGCGGGCAGGGACGTCTAACGCGGCCTTCCAATATGTGCCCACACGATTTACATAATATTTTTCCTCTAGGCCGGTTGCAGAGGCAGTCTTCTTTAATATCCTGATACTGAGCCATCATTATCTCCCTCTGCGACTACAAAACGAATCCATTACAACCAGAATTAATATGAAAACAGAGGAATTTGCCTCTTGAGATGGCATTTTTTAAAAGAAATTCTCGAAGTGAATAAAAGGTAGGTTACAAAACGATGATTGTGCCATACCTTTTGGAGCAGCCCTCTGTAAACTGATCTAGCGCTCGTCAAAGTATTCCACTGCTGAATAGCATGAACTTCCGAAGGAAACAATGTAATCACAAGTTAAGGGCGCTAAGATTCTCAACACCTGCGTAAGGTCTCGGATTCATTCGACCAACATTCGGTCGGGGAGCACAAACTACCGCAGCCTACAGCAGCGAAGCTCGTGATCGAAAACATCGATTCTTCGTGGCATGGCAACCACTAAACAATTTCATATTTTCATTCGTTATCCCTCTTGAGCGAAACGCTTAGTTGGTAACGCAAGAATGAAGGTAGTGTTTTGCTCCGATTTAGATAAATCGGTTCTAGTAAGTAATTTTGAGAAAAGAGGATGGCTACAAGTTGGTCCCGAAGAAGACTGGAATTTCTATTGGTAAATTCTTAACCAATTCCATACCTTTCGTTTTGCTTCTCTGGAAATACAATTAGAATTTTCTTTTCTCAGGGCCGGGACACAAACATGCCGTAATTTATTTAGCGTGGACAGTGGATATCGTATGCATGACCACCAGTAAGTGCTCTATGTTTATATATCAGATGAGACAACACTTCCAATTTTACCGATTCTCATACGTGAAAAGTATTCCTTGTAATTAGTGAGAAAAATGTCATCGAGGAAGAGTATGTACCTTAGTAGTTATTCTAAGTCGGCCTGATAACTCTGTGGGCTCATAAGCAGATATAATTTGGACCTCCTTCAGGTTCTTGCATTTTTGTTTCGTTTTCTAGAAACTGTTGCAGACGTCCATGCAGTGTATTATTACTTCCAAGTTAATTGTAGAGTGTATATTTATTCGTGTTAAATAATCAGTGATGAAGGCTGCACTTATAACTAATATAGTATTATTCAATAACCTTTAGGACAAAATCCAATCTTTTTCAATAATTAAATCGATATTTGAAGCTGTCACTTCGTGAAATTCCATAACAAGGATGGAAAAACAAATAACTTTGTAGATTGAAATCCAGTGAAACTACAAATGGATCGAATATAGAACATTCTTTTTAGAGACTCGAATAACTGCTATGCGTATGGGAACCGAATTTTTTTCGGGCTATGGTGAAAAATCTCATAAAGTGAACAAAGAAAGATACTCTCAACTAATTCAGCCGCAGGTGTGTTGATATTCACCGTAGGATTCTCTCTTTCTCAGTGATAAAAGATTATTTCAGAAGTAAATATTTATCCAAATTGTTCTTGTCTTTCTAACATACCAGGTACTTAATATTTAATATCAATATGTAGTCATGAGGTGGAGGATAGGCCGAACTTCAGTGCATCTATTTAATCAAAACCTTTTCCACTCTGTAAGTTCAAATGTTTTATCTAAGTAATCGGTATCTGTAAATTTGTCCAAATGTGGAGATAAACTTAAAGATAAAGGTTCAAGAAATAAATGCAATGAACTGAAATTTTTGCTCAAGTAAATGGTGTGCAAGATTTAGCCATTGCATCTTATCCGAAGCTTTAGAAACTTAGCTTCGCAAAAAGTCTCTTTCTCCCCGAAAATTCTTCTTTGAACCCCATTATTTTCAGTATCCAAAGCAAAGGAAAGGGAACCCAAAAATGTGAGAAATTCTTCCTCATAACTTCTGTCCAACAGAAAAAATATCTCTTTCCTTTACATGTTTCTCTGAACGCCTACAATGTACTCTTACTTAATTTCGTTACTCGACAAACCAGGAAGAAATTGTTTTTGAAAGTTTTGTATTCCTGGTGGGACCCCACGAATACTTACTATTTTCTAGGTTAATTCAGTTTAAAATAAGGATTAGACCATCCATGGAAGAAAAACATCCCGGCATGAGCTAAAGTGCGGACAATGAGAAACTCTATGAGCGGCTCACCGATTATAATGGTATTTTCAGAATCACACAAAAACCCCCTTGCTTACAACCTTTCTTTATAACAAGTGAAAGAGTACTATTATTAAAAGTGTAAAAATTAATTATCGCTTCTGCTACGATGCTTACCATTAGATAGAGTGCCATACCCAGAAGAGTCGTTTCCGGGAGTTGTCAGTTCCAAGAGTTGTAAACTCCGGGAGACTATTTATAGTGTAACATTAACTGTCGTAGAATATTTATTCTTCGCTAATGAATAAAATAAATGTGCAATTGGATAACAATTGAATTTGCTCCATCCAGAGATGCAATTTAAGATAATTTAACGCGATTTCCTCTACAGACTCAGAAATTAACTGCAGCGTCATTATCCAAGAAATTACCAAAATATTTCCAAGTATCTCAATTCGATAGTAAATTTACCGCTCAAATATGTGGAAATTTATCCTAGTTATGTTTCTTCTATCCTACGGCCATTCCTAAAGTAACGCCTGACCATATAGACCTCATCACACACTGGTGCAGTAAGGCAGGGAGAGACCCACCTCAAGAGGTATTTATTATAAGGTGGCTCACGTTCTTTCAACTACAGTGGGCGGCAAACCGGATAACTCGCCAAATAAGAGATAACATGAAAATAGTCGAGATAATATGTTTTAAATAACTATAAGAATAAAATTTGTCATGCATAAAGATTCAATTCGAGCTCCTTTCATTTTTAGTTTCTACCCTTTAATTGCCAACTTCCATAATCTGTTATATGCAAAAAGAGGGAATTGTCCCTGAGAGACACACAGATGAAACACTGTAAAAAAATACTTGTCATTCTGATAAAAGAATGGGTAATAGAAATCAAATTTTTTGGAGGAAAGAACGTTTATGTTGGGAAGTCATTAGTTTAGAAGAGAGAGACAATCAGGTCTCTGATATTTAGAACTTCTACAAACTAAAAAAAAATGTGAAATCGTGCTTATGAGTATGAATTTAATGTCATAAAGAATGGCGACCGACTTTTTGGCTTGGTAAAATTAATATCTTGAAACTCTCTTAGGCTGAATTTACTATAGCGATAATAAGAAAAAGTTGCTAAAAGTGTGTTTTAAAAATAATAATTAGTTTAATAAATTTTTACTTATTCAATTAATTGGCTACCTCAAACTTATTTTCATGGAGCCTGGCTATATTGTATATGAGGAAAGAATTCCACTAACTTAGATATTTATGATGAAAGCTTACAATTAAGCTGCAAGGCCTTGGGTGGGTGTTACTGAATTAACGAAGAAATATAAGGTGGAACTTTATTGGAAGTGAGATATTAAAGAGGAAATTTGTAAATGTTACCAGTTGCTTGAGTCAAGCACTTTACACAATCCATGATATTCAAGAAATCATTAGAAGAGAGTTGGTGTTTACTGAAGAAATAGTGAAAAACTGCCATTTTCCTCCCAGAATTTCATATTTCCTGATGAAAAATGCATTTATCTTTCTTGTATAGGACCATCAACCATTTCCCAAATCACTATGAGTTAACAAGGAAGGATCTATTGGTGAAGAATATAAAAAGGTATCGCAAGGAGCTGGAGAAGGAAGGAAGTCCACTTGCTGGGAGATCTTCAGCCAATGGTCCTGGGGAAGGAAATGATGGAAACATTTCGGGAGGTAATGACACATCATACTTAAGCATTGCTTTAGTATGTATTATTTTTGAAAAGAATCTAAAGGTACCCAATATTAGTTATCCCTACATACCAATCACACTATTCACTTTTAAATAAGTATCTCATTTGTTCAAAACACTCCTTCATGCTTTGCTATCCTCCCGTACATCTTTGATTCTGGGAAAATTTAATAGTGTAATAGATCTGAACATCTTATTTTGTAATTATGCTAACTCACACATACCCATATCTGAGTACTTGATTTCATGCATTAATGTATATTAATAAATGGTATTACAATGTTAAATGTCTGTTGGTGTAAAAAGATTCGAACGCCATCAAATGCTTAATATCATGTTTTTGTTAATTTCTTTCCTTTCAGATCACAAAAAACAATTACCTTGAAGTTAAAAATTTATATATTCATACTATCAATAGATTTTTAAGGTCTTTATACCCCTCCTTTTGGCTTGTTTCTGCAGTGGAAAATGTTCGTATGTATTTGACTTAGGCTTTATTTTATCCACACAGTAGTTTCTTGCTTATTTTCTCATCTCTATTAATGCTTAACGTACCTCTGTTGTTACTTTCTGAAGCTAAATTGATAAAGGGTTAGATGTAACAGGAGATTATGTTCCTCAATATAGATCTATATAAAGCTTAAATTTTATTTGGTAGAATCTAGAGAAAATGTTTGAACTGAGATAATATAGAAAGTCATGACCAAAGTGCTACTCACACTTAGTGCCACAAAGTCATTAATAATTGAGGAATTTTCCCACTTCAAACTTTGATTTCCTCATTAGAAGCATATTGAGGTTAGACCAATTTTTCTAATTGCCTCTTTGAGATGGATCTCATTTCTTTTGTGTCAGGAAGACCATACTTGTACTTGGACCTAGTCCCTGTGACATTTGTCCTTCCTGCTGATTACAACATGTTTGTTGAGGAATATAGGAAAACTCCTCAAAGTACCTGGATTATGAAGCCATGTGGGAAATCTCAAGGTGCAGGAATATTCCTGATAAATAAATTATCAAAATTGAAAAAATGGTCGAGGGAGAGCAAAAGCCCATCTGCTTTCAATCCATGCTTAGCTCGAGAATCATATGTCATTTCCAGGTAATGCTTAGATAGATACAATTGCAATAATTTAGATAGATACAAATTGCAAAAGTATACTTGAATTACCATTATGTTAATGTAAAGCAATTACAACACTTGTTATAAAGTATTCAATTGTTTTCCAGATATATTGACAACCCCTTACTGATTGGAGGCAAAAAGTTTGATCTTCGTTTGTATGTTCTGGTGACCTCATTTCGCCCATTGAAAGCATATCTGTTTAAACTGGGATTTTGCAGATTTTGCACAGTAAAATATGATACCAGCACACATGAACTGGATAACATGTATGTGCATCTAACAAACGTTTCCGTTCAGAAACATGGGGTGAGTAGCATTGCAATCTTTCTTTTAGTGAAACAACTTTCTTTAGCACAAAATTTTTCTTTTCTTATCTCCTTTTCTTAATTTCTTAAAATAATTTCTCTTTGTCTGAAAAGCCTACCATTCTTCAAAAAGACAAAAAATGTAAAGCACTAATTTAAAAATTAAGGTGCCTAAAAACTTTTCTAGTAGCAGTATTAATATTAAAAGTGATTTGACAGCTTAGGTCAGAGGTGGCAAACCTTTTGGCAAGCAAGTGCCAAAGTTAATGAAATAAGAGTATACACACTCGACTCACGTGCCAACCCATTGAGTGAGATAGAGGTATTGATTATTTTTATGTCTACAAGAGGAATAGGATGTATTTGTAATAGAAAATAATGTGGTAATCACAATTATTTGTTTTGAAATTTAAATATTTTATTAGAGTGCATAACATAGGTAATTATATACATTAAATACAATTAAATTAAATGAATTTGTTTTTAGCACCCTCCCAGTTCCGCTTGCTGAAATGATTTCTCCGCATGCCACTTTGGGCATGGGTGCCATAGGTTTGCCACCCCCAGCTTAGGTCATTTCCCATGTGGGCTGCCTCCGAGTATCGAACCCGGGACCACTATTATCAGAGTTGAACGTGCTGCCCACTTGGCTATCCGGGAGCCCAAAAAACTTTTCTTTTTTACCTTCAGGAGAGTTCAGAGCAAAGTAATAACTTATTTAACAATATTTCTTTCAGGGGGAATATAACGGTATACATGGAGGAAAATTAAGTGTACAGAATCTGCGTCTATATCTTGAGGGCACTAAAGGGAAAGTTGTTACTGAACGGCTGTTCTCATCCATAAGTTGGCTGATAGTGCATTCTCTGAAGGCAGTGGCCCCTGTCATGGCAAATGATAGACATTGCTTTGAATGTTATGGCTATGACATCATAGTGGATGACCGGTTGAAGCCTTGGCTGATTGAGGTATGGCTGCCCACATCTACCTTGCATACCAATGTAATAATCCTTATTAGCCTCCATTGATTTACATATACAATTTTCAGACAAGTTGTAGATTCAATTAAGAAAATAGTTACCTAAAGCATTGATTAATAATTTCCAATAACATTGCAAAACATTGATCAGTTAAAATTTTATCCTGGGATAATTTAAACTTTTCAAAATCTTTCACAGATGAAGTGTAATTTAGGAGTTAATGATATATTTAGTGGATATTTGGTATGATTTTTAGGAAATCAAAATTAACATCTGAAGCAAACTAAAGATCTAAAGCTGACTTTATCATTTATGTTCTTATCTCTTTACAATACCTGAAGGGCTAGTTAGACTACTGGTACTATATAATTTGAATTCCTTACGAGTATTTCCCATTTTCTCTAATAAATATAATTAGCTTAAAAATGTATAGCCTGCTCATAATGCAAAATCTTGTAAGAATTTCAGAATGAGGATTAAAAAATGTTTTATTGCCTATTTTGGGCAGAACAAGGCATACCTCAATTATTAATCATCTGAGATGGGTGCAGTTCAGTAATAATGACTTTCAGCTGATCAATAGTTGAGTAAAATTATGGGTCATATTAATAAAAAATGACTCATTAAAAATAAAAACAGGTGCAAAAGCTTGGAGAGGAACAAAGTACTTGTGGGTCTATGCTCAAGCACATAACAACTGTTTTTCAAAGTTATTCTTAATAATTAGTTTTTTATAAGACCAAACAATTTGAACTTTCATAACCTATCTTTTGTAGTTAAGAATCAGTTTGTAAGAGAAACATGGATGAAAAACAAATTGATTATATATGATCCAACATCATTTGCATGATTACTCAAAAAGCATAAGTGCATAGGGGACTTTACAGAAATCTAATTTTTCTATTCAACAAAGAGATTGCATCATACTTTACTGTAGATTTTATATACGAAAATTTTCAGTGGAGGTAAACATGGAGAGATATGCAATGTCCATAACGTGAACATTTGAAATTTGTCAATACAATTAATTAGAAAGTAAAGGGACCATTAGTGTAGCTATTTCAATGGCATTACTGCTCTTAAATATAAAGTTTTCTTTACTCAGCAATAAACCCAATATTTAATAGCAATAAGTGGTCTGTGAAGAACATTTACATTTATGCATGCTTTAGATGTAGAGAAATTAAGTTTCACCTATGATAGAGATAGAAGGAAAATGCTATCATGAGAATTATTGCTTTTCTTAAAGGTAAATGCATCACCTTCCTTAACTTCTACTACCGTTAATGATCGGATTTTAAAGTATAAGTTGATTGACAACATAATATCAGTTGTCTTACCTCCAGATGGAATTCCTGAGTGAGTAAAAACTCATCACTGTAATTAATCCTTCATTTTGATCTTTGCAAATCAAAACTTACAGTTATTTCTTTCAGTGTCAGATGGAACAAGGTTCCTGCCCCAGAAGCTCTGGGTAATTTCATGCTTCTTCTTGATGAGGAATTGGCAAGTCAGGATGAAGCCCAATCATCGACATTACCAAGCAAAACAAGATCAGATGCTAGAGGACCATCTCAGAGATGGAAATAATATAAACTATCACAGATAGTATTTTATTTTGGAAAATCGATGTTGTATTTTCTGTAGAGAACTATGTACATACTAAATAAATCTTACTTCCCACTCTATATGTGAAGTCCATTTTTCCACCAATTTTAGACTCTAAATAAGAGCTCATCATTTAAAACACTAGATTCAGATCAAATTCAACCAAGGGTACTAATATAATTGAAATTGATAAAAAATTGAAAATGTGATTAAATTTTTGCGATTTAAAAATCATAACATGTACTTAAGTCTATGTATTTACTAACGTTAATTAAGAATACATTAACGTAAAATAACTAAATGTTTAAAGATTTAATGTCAAGAGTAGAAATAATGACGGTGGTAATGTATTGGTTTACATGCAAATATTCTGAGAATGCTGCCATTGACCATAAGGGAGGGGATTCATTAAAAAGCTAACGTTACTCTGAATAACATTATACATATTATAGATTAAAACTCGAGTTCATATGAATCAAGGAAAAGCGAAATAAGAGAGATCAATGCTAAACTTTGAATAAGTATTAATATTCAAGTTATCATCACTATGTTATCCTACCTGTAGAAACTAATTAATATTCTAATTAACACTGGCAATTTACGCTATCATTCTCGAATAATAGCGTAAATGTTTTCAGAATGCAAAGAACTTAGATTATGCATTTAAGATTGTTTCCCGCTAGCTTTTCGCAGCTCAACCGGCGATACAAGAGGAAGTGCGAAGAATGTGAATGATTTGTATGTACCGGTATCTTGAGGTGACATACGTGACGCGTATTTCAATGCAGCAACTGCAGGGAGATAATTTTAGTGCTACCAAATTACGCCCAAACAACTGTTGCTTTTACGGAAAAAAATTGCATTGTATATTATTACTGTGCCTTTAAGCGAGTGTCTCTTGCTACTGAAAGAATACTTTGCTAGAATTACTACTCAATGGAAAAGCGAAAAGGTACCAGACGAAGTCTTACGAATACCCTTAACTAAGCTCGAGTAAGGGATGAATAACTTCATCTATTTTGACAATGAGGTAGTCATTCATACGTCTCTTGAAAAGGAAGGGAAATGATCAACGCATTTATTTACAGGTTTGTAGTGTTTCATTGCGTTAAACTATGGCAGTAATGATGTCATGTTGTCAAATACAGAGCGTAACGTATTTGTGGTTTTTATTATTTCGTGATATCCCTTTTGCTCAGCACGTAACATGTATAAGATTCTTGGAATTACAGATAAATTAAACATTTTCTGTAATCTTTATGGATTCTCTTTCTTTGTCTACAGATGGATAATCAATCAGGTCAAGCCTCGGAGGAAGGAAGTTCCTCTCCTGATTATGATTTAAAGTTTCAAGAGGATCTGGAAAGAGCTCAGGCACTTAGCTTAGAAAGCCTAGCATTAGAAAAGTTTCGTTTGCAGAAGTTAGAACAGTTACATGCGAAGGAATCTCAGTCATCACTCGGTAAGTTGATGTAAACCGTGACTTAAGAACTTACGAACCTTTGTGGGGTATATCAATACCTTTCACCATAAATTGATCCCATTTTTAACCATTATTATGTTAGTTGTCAAATATTTAACCCCGTGAGTATGCTTAAAACGTTAACTTAGGTTTGCGCTGACAGTTTTTTTGGAACTCGTAAACTTCATCGATTACTTCGTTAACTTTATGTAAAATTTGACCTGATAGTTTAAAATTTTACCGAAGATGTTATTTCATTTACTCCAACAGTCGAGGATCCCGGTGAGAAAAAGGAAGCTGGACAGAGTAGAGGTGTCAATGTGAGGATTAAGCCCAGACCTCGACCAGAGCCGTTTAACACAAGTTCCCATCCTCTCCAAATAATTGCACCCCCGCCTTCAAATCATCGAAAAAACAGTACAATTACATCCGCATCAAGCCAAGTCGAAGGAAAAGACAAAAATGAAGATCTCATATCCTTTGGAAGTCCATCGCCACCACATCATTCTTCGAATGTTTTGGATGAATTTACTGGTGCCCTTTCTATTAAGGTATGTTAGCTGCATTCTTATCTTGTATTGTCTAAATTTATTGCTGTATAATTTTTATTTTTGGCTCAAAAGAGATTGATAACCAAACACTATGAAATTTTTATTAGATTGCCAAGGGTGACTTAAATTTGGTGAATATGTTTTTCTTGATAGGCATATTGGTGATGAAATCGAAATGTTTCAAGTGTTTAAAATATCCATTTCATTCTTTTCACCCATTATTTAATTTATATTTTCAGTAAGTAATGCATCTGTGGAAACTTTAAAAGTGCATTCTGTTTCGGATTAATGGCAATTATATTTGTGTGTATGTATGTTAGTAATGTATGTAATAATAGTTTATATATATATATATATATATATATATATATATATATATATATATATATATAAACTATTATTTATTTACATGAGTAAATGGCAGTGTAATGAACAGCATATGAGTAATAAACAAAATATTGTTTCATTGACCAAAAGTTTTGAATTATAAATTAGTATAGAAAATTGTTTTTTCATTAGATACTCATTAGTAAAGTATCTGACACAAAGATATTTATTTTACCTGAATAAGAATAATAATTTGTTCACTCTGGATTGTTGCAGAGTTACAAATTTTGCTTTAGGAGCATTTAGGGATCTTTTTTACATTCCTAGCATATATTCTTGCGTATGAACATAATTTCCAGTTAAAGTTATCAGATTGTGGCAAAGGATAATATTATTCTTGTGTAAAAACTCTCTGCAAATCTTTTTGCATGAATGTCTTTTGCTCTAGGTCAGGATTTAATGTTTTATTTTATTTTTATTTGTGTTGTTTTTATGCCTTGTTATGTTTGTTTCAACAGGATGATATTCTTTTGGCAAATTCTGGGAAGAAGTCCATCCATGACTCTGTTCTCACCATCGCTGAACAAACGAAAACTTTGGAAGAAGAGAGACTATTGCGATTCCAGTCATCAAGCCCACAGATTCCTAGAATATACCCCAGGCTATCCCTCACTTCATTTAACTTTAGCCCACATTATTCATCCATAAATTATCCCATTTTACGTCGCTCCCAAGCAATTTCTTACCCAAGGCCATTGGGTGTTACGAGTGAGTCAGATATCAATCTGGATGTCAAGATGTTTATGGGTAAGAAGGATGACAATAATTTAATCGACCTTGCTCCGCTGAGAGTGGATGCAAGAGAACCTCATGGTGAACCAAAGAAAAACAGCGAAGCTTCAATTAGAGAGAGTGTTTTGGAAGCATTTGACCCTCTGCTGTTTCAGAACTCAAATGAAAACGTTGAGCAAAAGACAGATGTTAAAGAACCAGAGTGTAGTGAAGGTGAGGAGAAGATGGATGCAAATGTTGTTAGAGTTGAAAAGAAGAGCCCTGCAAAGGAAAATGTGGCAACAACACCTGGACGACCTCCTAGAGTTCCGTTGGAGGATGATGGGAAGTCAGAAGGATCTAGTATCTATGACGTTCATGATCCATTTGATTTCATGAATGCCCTGCCATCCCAGTGTTCATCAGAGCCTATATATGCCACAGTCAACAAGGCTTCACCAAGAAAATCACTTGATGATTCCCCAGAGAGTATTGCATTTTGTCCTCTGCCTCCTCCTCTTCCTCCTAGAGCCAGTATGAGAGAGTCAGAAGCAAAAAGGCAGCCAGTGATAAAACGGAGGGTGAGTAATGAATGATAAGTTATGCCATATTTTATGCCTTAAATGTTTATTATGCCATATGCCTTAAATGAAAACATTCTGTTTTAAGTTAATTATTAGACCTAGTATTCAACTCATTTACCATTTCTCTTATTAGTTTTAGAATTCATTGTATAGCTTATGTGTTTTTTCTGCAAATAACTTTATGAGAGATTAGAAACTGTATATTCTTGTTTTCATCAATTTATCAGTTTAAATGAATTTTATTAACAGTCACAAATTTCTATACAGGTTTCATTCATTGGAGGCCAATTTAAGGGATGATTTTTTGCAGATTATTTTCCTAATTGAAATTCATATTGGTACAGAATGGTATAGATGTACTAGGTGTATTTTAATGTTCAAAGAATTGTTTTTTCAGCAAAAATCTAAGAGTCGTCTTTATGAGAACATTCAAGTAATGAAGCGCAAATCTGCCTACCATAACTCTGATTTGAAAGCATTTCATTCCATGGTGAAGAAACTAAGAGGTAATAAATGGAGTTTTAGTATCATTTTTGTCACAGAACCTTTTATTACATATCACGTTTACTACATAATTTGTATTATATTTTTAGGAGAGTTTTTGTATTCTGATTCCTGCACAAATCCTGGTTTAGTAATCAGCCCAACCCTTGAAAGCTATTATTCTGAAGGAACTAGTATAAAAATCATTGTCCGCACACAAGCATTATCTGAAATAATTACATTCACCTGTGATGGTAAGTTCCTGTATTTAGCAATCATTAAGGATACCACAGCCATAGGGGAAATAATGGTTTACAGTATTGTTCATTTCAGAAGTAGGATAATCTCATAATTGTTTATAATTATTTGGAAAGGTTAATCTGTTTATTAATCTGTCATATTAAAGTTCATCATCATCATCATTAATCATAACCTCATTTAATAATCTTTCATAATATAGGGTTTGTGGGTAGAAGAGACGTATTTAACATTTATTTTTCACTCATGAATGTTTTACTCTCTCTCTTCCTGATTGTGAGAAATGTCTTTTGTAAGCTTAGAAAATTGCTCCTCAAGGCAATGTATGAGAATACTCATTAAGATTAAATACAACTTTTTAATATGACATTAGTTGTTATTTTTAAATAAATCAACAAATAGCACTTCCAGAAGAAACCAATAAATATATCTTTGAAGAATAGGTTATCAAAAAATTTAAAAAAATATTTTTGTTACTTTTTGATAAAGGGTATAGTATGATAGAGCCTTAGTCAGATGTTACTGACGTTTAACTTGTTGGACAAAAGATGGACTAATGGTCAAATAATTTAAGCCTAAATCTTTTAAGTAATGTGCGACTTGTTTTTACTTTGATCTTTATCACAACAACTTGGTTTCTCTGTGAGACTGTGTCATATACTGGAATAACCCCTACTTCAATATGAGTTTCTATGTTATTAATATTAACTATTATTCAGCCTTCATTGTTTTAGTAACATAAATTACTACTATAACATTGTTTTTATTCTTTCTTTGAAATATCATGTAACTATTTTAGATTGGAACAGAACTCCACTTATCACAGTTTATATGTTCTGCTATACTTACTTTGAAAACTCCTTTCTGAATTACAGTTTGGAATAAATTAAATTTTTAAAGCAAGGTTTACCTGAGCTTTGTTTCACAAATTATCATTATCACATTTGTAAGTTTTGTGAGAACTGCTCTGTTATACCTACCCCATTCTTTTTACACCTAAACTGAATGAAAACTATTTATTTAAAAAATTTAAGTATCATATAATTAGTAAATCACCTATAAAAAATTTTAGGTGTGATAAATTTCAAAATTCAGAATGTCGTTGAAACTCAAGAAGGCATTTTGAAATTTTATTGAATGGACAGTTCCTATTTAAATGGCATTGCTACAAAATCAGAAGAGATCAGCAATATATGGGTTGGAGATGGAGGATTTAGTTCTATGCTATTACCTGTTAGAAACAGTATAGCCACCATGATAACTCATGTAATCCAATTGATATAAGAAATATTGTGGGGAGGGAGTTATAAAAGAACAGTAATATGCAGCAACAGGTTACTTTTTCAGTTACTTCTTCAGTGGAACATGTTATTCTTCATGTTGTTTATGAGATTGAGGAGCGCTCAGGGAGTACGCCGAATCATTCAACAGCATCAGCTGAAGATTTTGTGCTCAAAGTGTCTGGTCTGTCAGAATATCTGAGTCTGCACTCCAGCCTAGCTGATTATGAGTATGTCCACCAGTGCATTAAACTAGAGAAAGATGTTGAATTGACTCTTCTTCCACTTCAGCAGCTTAGACGCCCTCTAGCTCGTACTGTAAGTTTCCTCTCTCATTCTCCAAGGATATTTTGAAAGAACAGTAACAATTTTCATTATCTCACTTCCCTGTTTTGTGGTAATAACATATATTTTGAAACTTAATGCTGGGTTTAAAATACTTGCTTGTGAAGTTAATGAATTAACTGTAGCTCTTGTGCTTACCACAAGATTGAGCCTTTACTCAAAGTTGAAGATAATTGAATGTTATTCTGATGACATTTCTCTCATCTAGCGATAATTTTTACATCTTTAAATATAAACAAGTGCCTTATTTATTGGTAGATTATTTGCGAAAGTTGATAATGTGCCTGAAATCTTTTCCAAGAATACCGAAAAGTTATAAATGTACATGCACAAAGAAAATTTGTGGAATAGAAAAGAAAATCCACCAAAGACAACAGAAGCACTGTTAAATTGCCATGATTTAGTTGGAAGTACTAATAGAAGGGTAAGGATTATGTGAACTGTTTTAAAATGAGAAATTTAGTAAAAGAGGTTGAGAACCTAAATTTAAAAGAGTAAATTTGTGTGGAGACTCTCCCATGAGTCATGTCTCCATTTAATGATTAGTTGATTTATTCTGTCTCCATCGAAGAAATTAACTGTGTGAATGTGAAAACAATTTGGAATTATGGTATATAAATAATTTGAAATTTATGGAAGTAAGTAAATTTTTTTAAAGAAGTTGCTCATCTAAAGTCAAATTATTATTAACACTTGTGAAATATTATCCATCCTATTGTCATTTAGAGAAGTATATGTGCTATTATATGAATCTCAAATGCAGTAAAGTAATGAGCAATAAATTATTTATTGATGTTTTATATAGTCATTCATCCTTGCTGTTTTTGTACAAATAATTTTATAGTCAAAATAATGGAGTGTTTTCTTACGAATCTTACAGGCACAAGATGACAAGCGAGATAGTCTTTTAACTCTTGATGACCTTCTACCAAATGAACCTGTTCATCCAATTTCCCATGATGCTCTCATTATTCTACTAGGTATGTGTATCTCACTATTATGTTAAAGAAGTTCATGATTTATTATTAGGAGCAAAAGTGATTACAGTAGAAGTCAGTGATAACGAGTATGGTATATGATGAGAATTGCATTATAGCAAGTGATTTTTTGGCTGTTGTCTGTCTCGCAGCAAAAAGAAAAGGTTGTCCTAATTGTATGTCCATTTTAATGAGTGGTTATTTCTGAAGTATCGGTATAGTGTCATCGAGTGCCACCTCTCCATGTTATTATATCTTTTAAGAGCAGAAAAAAATTACATACAAAAGTTATCGACACCAAACTCATGCATTTGTTTCCCTCACCCCTCTTCAGCAAAAATGCTTCAAGGAGCTTGATTAGAGACTTTTCATGAGTTTCACTCTTCCTTTTGCCCCTCCGTACAAACTATGCCACCATGGATTTGTTTTCATATGAAACTTGGCTCCAAATTGTCTGTTCCAGGATGGTTGGGAAAATAGGAGTTAAAAGCAGTGCTGATTCAGATTCCACATTTTATTTTAGAGAATGCACTTCGGTTATGGTTTCAGATTATATTTTACATAAAAACTAAGAAATTTTGTGTATTTAAATGGGATTCATATTCTCATGAATAGATAAATTTTCTTGTTAGATGGTTATTGAAACAAAATATCTCAATTGTGATTTTAGGTTAATTCGCTTAAACACCAGTCTGTTAAATTTTAAGATACTCAACTGTGTAGTTAGCCTTTATTCATGTGTAGAAGTTTCCCATAATAAAATGTAATGCCATCATACACTGGCTTACATTATACTCTTATAGTTATGTTTTTTGAGAGATGGTTGATTCTTAATGAAAACATTCTTAGAACATGAATGGAAGTTAAGAAATGCCATAATTTGAATGTATTGACAAATTTGGTATAATTTTGTGTTGCAACACTGGGGGTCATATAGTTATGATATAACAAAGTTCTTTGCTAGCCTAAAAATACCAACTACTACCAACTTTCCTATTTTTGAAGGAGTAATTTGTGATTAACAAGATCTTATGTCTTGAAGCAGTCCTTTGATAATATAGCATATCATTTAATAAACACAACTATTCATTTTTGAACAGTTTGCTACTGGAGTAAAATCATCACTCCAGCCATCTCTCTGGGAATGACTCCAGTAGCTAAACTAGTTGAAAAGAAGTATTTATGAGGAATTTTACCAACAGTATGCTACTCTATAGCACAAAGTAATGGCTGAACATATTGACTTCCAATTCAATTGCTTATAATTTATTCTACTTTTATTGGCAAATGATGTTAATGTATTGCTTGTATCCTGTAGAGACATTGGAGAATGAAATGGAAAAGTTTATGCATGCTGCAGCTCAGCTTTGCTGTGGTTCTTCTGGGAGCAGTAAAGCATCTCTACAGTGCAAAGGTGTTGTACAGGCTGTTAAGGCTGTAACAGCACTTTTAGGCTCTGTCGAAACACTGGAAATCACTTACACTATTAATGCTTTGCGTGAATCTTGCCATCAGTTTTCTTTGGCACAGGTGAGTTAATTGCTTCTTTTCACAAGATCCATTTAAGAATTAATTTTTCAACCTTGTTTATAAGTACTGTCTACTTTGTATAAAACAGACTTTAATTTTGCCAAAGAAATATAAAAATTATAATTAGCACACAAGGATTGGATCTCCAAACTTTTTAAGATAACATGCAATTTAATTAACCTGTATCATAGCATTTATTCATCTTTTAAAAATTTGATTTAATTGAAATTTCCAAATCAAAATATGAAAAGATAGGTAAAATGAAGTAGCTTTTATTTATTCAACTAAGTTTGAATAAAAAACTAGTGAATGCATATAACAGTTGATATTTCAGCCCCAAATTTTTGGTAAAAATGTTGTAATTTGATAAATGCAGTAATTAAAATTCCCAATTTTCAAGTTCTTCATAGTGATACAATGACATTTTACCTTGTAAAAATATCCAAACCAATCTATGGAACTACAAGGACCAAATAGCAACTACAATTGAAGTTGTTAATGTTTAAATTCTGAATGTTAGTGATCAAAATGGCAATATGAAAGTGAATTTAACTGATATCCAAGAAAGGAGTACAATTCAAATATACCATGATTTTACTAAGGAAGGAGCTCTCTTAAAATGATACATCATTACGTTACCATGTAGCAAAATATGTGAGGTATTATACTTATTATTATCTAACTATTAATTATCTTCCCCTTAAACTAATTGTTATACATATGATTAATTGTTATATTTTCTAATCTGATTATTAAGAAAACATTCAGTTAAAGCGCTGACAAGTTTTTAATCAGTGAATCAGTTTATTATTATACAGATTTAAAAGTGATTTCAAAAGTAACTTATAAGTAACTTACAACATTCTAATCACTAACACATGAGTTTATTTGATTCTTATTCTCATTTTATGAATCACTAATGCTTGCTGGTATAATTTTCTCTTCTAAGAAAGCCTTTAGCTTGGCAAAAATGGCAGACAGAAAAATTTCAGAAGTATGTTTATCAAATTTGTCTTATTTCTTGAAGGTGTTCAGAGAAATATTATTAAATTCAGGAAATTTATTATGGTGGTTCATTTCTCACAAGACAATTTACTGTAGATATAATTTATACCTAAGGAGTTTTGTTTCTTAAAGAATAATTTTCAGATGTCTTGTATTATTGAAGTTCTAATGAGATAATTGTTTTTTTTTTTTTAAGGATACGAGTATTCATTCAGACACTTCTTGGCCTGAAATCATGATTGAGGATGGAGATTATTCATTTGTTACTCTCCGTAGAGGTGATCCAAGCACTAGCCAGGCAACTGTTGAGGAAGGCTTCTCAGAAACAATAGCAGTTCGACTTGAGCAAATCAGAGAGGCTGTGAATGCCCTCATAGAAACATACTGTCATGCTTTCAGAGTAGATTTCCAACTAAAGCCAAGGTCTGACCTGCCAACAAGTGAGTTTCATTTATGTATTCAGCTCAAATTGAAGTTGCTAAACTTTCTATATTGCATGGAACTATCTGGTTTCAATTTTTTGTACCATTTTGATAACTTGTCTGGAATCTTTCACAGAATGAATTATTCTGCCAACCTTAAGCATGCAAAAAATTTTGGGTTTTACATATATAAAACATATTTTATAATTTATTCCTTGGAAGAATCAATAACTATAGCTTATGTTATAGCCAGTATCTTCAACTACAATTCTAATGTGTCCCAACCGACTCTCTAAAGTCTCCCTTTAGCTTTATGTACTATAGGAAGTTGAAAGTTCAAATTCTTCATAATTTCTATAGTAGGATTTGCTTTGGTAGCTTTGACAGTTGTAGAAATCCATTTTTTATGGTTTTGTTGTAATGTTGCTGCATTTTTTAAAATAAACGACTAATTTATTTACTTTGTCTAAGTTCTACAATTAATTTTCTCCATTTCTTCCCATCTGTTAAATTTGAAATATTTATAAAGTAGCTAAATTTAGCTAATTAGGTAGATAAATTATTCAAGAACTTACCATCTGTGTTCTCAAACTTTTGAAAAATAAATTTGGAATTTTACATAGTATTAGCTAATAATCCTTCCATAATTTTTACCATTTTAATCCTCTTCTTTTTGAATTATTCTGTCAGCATGTGTCACTTAGTGTTAAAGACAGTTAATATTTGCAGCTAAAAAATTTCTCTTGTTGAAGTCTGAGGAATTTTATCTGTTTAAGGCTGAATATTTGTCTCAAATTTTCTTGACAGTGACGAGATTAGTTGCTGATGTCATGGATCCTTTGCTACTTCATGTGGAAGCGTTGCATCGGCCAATGCAGAATTGGAAATATGATGACTATTACATAATTTGCCAAGTCTATCATGGAACTCGCCCTGTCCAGAGTTGCATGCCTTCTAGTCCTGTTCGTCCATCACACTCTTTTTATGATCGAATTGCTTTTGATTGTTGGTGAGTTTTTCTTTAAGAAATGGATTTTTGTTTGACTTCTCGGTATAGGAAATTATTCTAAAACTACATGCAATCATGTATTTTGTGAACTTGCTAGAAATACTTTTCTGGCAAAACTTCAGTGGCTGATCAATAACTTGATGGTTTTAAATGTTAAATCTAGATATTTCCAGTATATTCATTCTATTTTTCGTATTAGTTTTTCTTAACATTATTGATCTTGTGAAATCCTCTTATTTTCAGTCAATGTTCTTGTCTCTTTCTTTCATAATTAATTTTCTATAGAGGTATATAATTAATTTTCTCTATTATAGAGTAGCTTAATTGCTGAAACTTTCAATTTTCTTTTCAGCAATCATTAAGCTCAATTTTAAAACCAGTCTTATGCACATTGTAGTTAATTAGAGATAGATGTGTACTTTTACTTAAAAGAACAAAGAGAAAAGTACACATCTATCTCTAAGTAACTATAATTATGATGTTCTACAGCATCATGGCTGCATCCATTGATCATACTTTTGCATATTGTTATTTACCTTAATTATGATTAGTAAGTTAATTTCATTGTTCAACTCATGATGAATTGCATTATTTTGTGTATTTGCTATTCTGACGATTATTGCTATTGAATATTGCTATTGATAGTATTCTAATTTATGTATGTTAGATCAAAAGAATAATAAAAATTGAAGAATATCAAAGTCCAGAATTTAAGGGTTCCTTTTGAGTATACATGAGGCATGTAAAACAGTTTACATTTTCAACAAGAACATTAAGAAATAAACTACACAAGCTAAGGAGAATTATTATCCTTAACATTTTTGACAAAAATATTGAGAATTTGCATATTTTTGCTTTATTCTTTATTTACAGTGAACAATTTTATGCAATAATTTCTGCAGCATACTTGCTAGTCAGATAAACTTTGCTGCATAATTTTTGACCCCCCTCCAATAGTCTAGCTATATCATGTGTATACATAATTTATTGAATGTTGTAGACATCACTTAATAATTATTTTCCTTATTGTTGGACTTTGATTGCCTATTTTCTCACCTAAGGAAGGTCATATATGCCTCTCATATCTCATAGAATGATCAATTCCCTTCTAGATTTATCACAAAATAGTTTAATGCCAGATAGTCTTTTTTAACCAGCATTTTGAATCCTATAATTACTCTATTGAGGCCTCCAGATGGCCAAGTGGGCAATGCATTTGACTTAGGTGAAAATGGTCTAACTTCAATTCCAAGTATAGGCTCACATGCAAAGTGATCTTGGATGTTGAAGCACTTTTAGTAATACCACTACTAATTAATCTTTTCAGTTATTTTCATAACTATTTCTCCAATGTTTTATCACATGAGATTTTTGATGGCAAAGTAGTTTTTTGGAAGATTGTAATGAAAAATTTGTTATAAAATGTGTACTTCAGTTGCAATGAATTTATATTTTAAATCTGTAGTGACTTATATTCTGTGTATGAAACTACACAAAGGGCTGAAGAATTTGTGTCTTAGGTATGCTTCATTCTGCCTGTATCAGCTAAGATAAGATAATGAAGAATAGGCTTTCTAAAGTTGGAACATTTATGCCACGTGTAATTGGAAACTGTAAATCATAACTCTCAGAAGTTGTAAATAATTCAGAAAATGATCTTTTTTATTTTATATCTATTGACCATCTGTAATAATGGATATAACAGAAAATGTTATAAGGCAAAGAAGTCATAGATAAGTTGGGGCAACCAAAAGAAAGTTAAGGTACATGTGCCTGGCACAATCTGTCAATGGCTTTGGGACATTCCTATGATGTATACATAAATAAAATTCCCTGAATATTGACTAAAATTTTAAGATTTATCTTTTTTCTTGAGCATTTAACAGAAATCTCTGTGGTATTTGAGAATGGAAAAATGGAAACAAATCCTGACAATAGGGAGTAAGTAATTCCTACTCAGGAATTGGTGTTTCTGGTATTAGTTTATTCTTTGGTCATATTTCATCCTTCAGGTTGGAAATCGAGGATCTTGCTCTTTGTCTGCTACCTCGTGAGTCTCGCCTTGTTCTTTCCCTCTACGGACGTACCTTAGAACCTCCAGAAGAAGGTGATGGAGAGGCATCTTCTAGGAATTTCAAGACCACTGAGCTGGGTTGGGTTGCATTACAGCTATTCAATTATGATGGGTTTGTCTGAATATTTTGTTATCACTAATTTAGGAATTATAGGTCCTTTAATATTTAACCTGTATCTATTACCTTTTAGGATAAGAGTGTTAAATATAAATGTGCCTCTTCACTATCCTGTTCAACTTTTGCTTTTTTTATTCTTGTATTTTTCTTTTACTTATGACATAATCTTGTTTCTATAAAGTAATTTCTCCGGAGCCTTTTTCACCATTATCGTTTCAATTAACCTCCAACTCAACCATGACAAGTATATTTGTCATAGTAGGGGATTACTTTCCTCTCCCAGCTGGGTTACTTCCAATCTCTAAGAAATTTATGTCATTTTGAAATATACTCCAAATAATTGTAAAAAATAGTTATTTTTTTTTAAATTTAGTTAAATACAAACATTATGAAAAAATAGAGATTTGTTGCTTTGTAAGTTTTGAAAAATGATTGCCACTATAAAAATTATTACAACTTGTGATATTTTTATACTGAGTACATAATTTCCTAAAGAATGTTGTTTCATTTAATGGCATAATTGCTCCAAACATTGTTTTCTAGATGCATATATTTCCTTGATTATACTTTCATATATGTTTCCTTGATTATAATTACATTATACGTTATGTATATTTTTCTACAAAAATTTCAAAAAAAAAATTATCTGATAAGATGTTAAGTTCTTTAGAATCCTCCCATCATCTTTGACCATTTTTCTGCATACAGAGTTTACAATGAGAATTTTTAACAAATTGTAATTTAATCTCCTTTCACATACTATGCTGATTGCTTGTATGTACAATAAAGTCATTGGTCAAATCCATTGCATGGATTCTACTTGACACAATCAATTTCTAATGTTTAATTTTTAATATTTTCATGCATTTGCATATAAAAGTTGTGTGTAATTTTTATTACTAATTGATATATAGTGATTAAATAATTCTCTCATTGTTTAAGTGTCCTTGCACAAGGCAGCTTCCTTTTATCATTATGGCCAGTTGAAGCTGACAAAATCCTTGGACCAGCTCCTGCTCCAGGAACTCATCCTCTTGGAGACTTCTTCCCTGTTTTAGGTGAGCAATTTCAAAGTGAATTTAATGATCACTGTACACAGAAAATTATTCAAAAATTTCCCATTTTCTCTTTAAGCATTTTAATATTTTCAGTCAATCTTGTGTATTATTACTGTGCACCATTTGATATATTAACATATTTATTTCATTTTTGGTTTTACATTACTGAGCATCATTTATCATTAATATCATTAGCCTACATATCATTTATCAATTCTTACATTTTAAATAAAGTTTATTAAACCCTCTTTTTATATATTAAAACTGTTCTCTATACTTAAGAATGTTTGAATATTGACATATGTTTTGGAGAATCTCTGATTTAATTTAATTTATATGTTTTAGGAGTTGAGTTGCCTGACTACGGTGGAAGAGTGATCTTCCCCCCAGAAATTAATTGTACTCCACCTGTTGTTAATGATTTCACCTACCTAGATCATGATACTCAGGTGAAACTGCTTCAGATCATTGAACAAGACACAATCATAAGGTAAAATATAGCTTTTTTTTTGGAGTTTAACTGCTTTTACCATGAAAAATTATAGAAAAATCTTGAGGTAGCTGGGAGTAGTTTGTTGATTAATTTTTACTAGAGTTAAGAACAACTGACTGAAAACAATTGAATAATTTGCTCGTTTGCTTCCATAAAATATTTTGATTAAAGCATTTCAGTTTTTCACTCTTTCATAACTGAGTGAATCTTTTCAATTGTTTGAAGTGAGTGATTCACTCATTGTGGAGGAGTAAGTGAAAAACCATATGGATCTATTTTTTGAAGTGAGTGATTACAAAATATTGTGGAATATTATTAAGTTGAAAAAAGCTATCTTTAACAAGCTACCTATCCTTTTTCAGTCTTCATATAGACTATTTTTCATTATCAGCATAGGTAGAAGATATAAATTCTTTGTAAAAATATAATTTTTCTTATTTCTGGATTAGTATAATATTAGTATAATACTTTATTGTTGCTATAATATATTCATATCTTTAAATTTTTGTACTCTTCAGCATTTATTCATTTATGTATTATATTTATATTTAATATTGATTGAAGTTTCATTTACTCTCTTTAATTCAGTGCATTATTCACCACATCTTTAGAGATGGAAATTATGGAATTCTTGATCAACATCTTATCTTTCCAGTAGGGACTTCCCCAAAATTAGATAATGTAACATGCGACTTCGATCCTCTACTTATGAGTGCATATAAAGTAAATGAGTGAAAGACTTGAATAGAATCATTTAGTGTTTCTCTCATTTCTCCATTATGAGAGTGAATCACTCTCTTCATATAATCTGATGGATCCATCCATTTGGTTTTTCACTCACTCCTACTCAAGGAGTGAATCAAATGCTTTGAACAATCAAATAGATTCGCTCAGAATAGAGTGAAACATTTAAACACTTTATTTGAATTATTCTATGGAAGAATAAATATTAAACAGTACGAAAATTTCAAGGTATGAAAATATTGCAGTAATATACTATTACTGTATTATACTAATCCATAAAGAATAGAAATCAAATTTTTACATAGAAATTATATCTTTCCTCATTGTGATAATGAAATATAGTTCAAATGAAGACTGGAAAAGAATTGGTTGCTTGTTAAGTGTAATTTTTTCAATGTGGTAATGTTCCACAGTATTTTTTTAAAATTTTGAATAATCAAAAGAGACTAGATTTTTAAGCAAATACCTGAAACTACATTATTTTCTGTGCATGCAAACTGTCTCATCACATTTTGATTGGAATATTCATTGTTAATTTCTTCTTAGCCATCTGAATAATATTTCAAATGGCAAAAATGAAGTGAAAAACCACTTTTCAGAAATGCCAAGACGAATTTAATTACATACTTAAAATAATATGAAAGATGCAATGAATAGACATGGATTTGATTTGATTGATATTTAAAAATTTGATAAACTGCCCAAGCAAAACTGCTTGCCCAAGAAAGTGAATATATGTATAGATATGAAAACAATTGCATTACTGTTCTATGATTTTTCAATCGATTGCCCCATCTCTAATTTTTACTTTACACTTTTGATGAGTTTTTTTCAGTAGACTGCTTGACATTCAACTTGTTAAGAATCCAAATCAGTTTCTATTGTTGGAAATTAACAATTTCCTTTTTATTTATTGATGTTCTTAAAATAAAACTAATTTTAAGATAATGCAAGTAAATTAAAGAATAATTACGACTTCAACAATAGTTTTTCTTTATCACTGTAGTATTTGCATTCTTAACTCATTTTCAAGTATTAAAAGTATACATAAATTGACTAATACGTTAGCATACAGTCGCATTATTTAAAATAAGATTTTCACAGATATGTACATTATGTAATTGTATACTCAAGGAGATTATCAATAGCCGTAAACTGGTTAATGCATGTTATAAACAATTATAATTATTACTTTATATTTTCCTTTTTACATGTAATTTATGATTAGGTGTCCAAAGTTAGACACGAGTGACAAGGCTGATATAGACAGGTGTGGTAACATAAGCAGGCTGCTGTTATGGGAGCACAGACATTACCTCCACAGCAAGGCAGAAGCCCTTCCTAAGATCCTTCTGTTGGCACCATCTTGGGATTGGAGTTGTCTTCCTCATCTCCATGCACTGCTTCATGTTTGGAAACCTTTGGATCCATTGAGTGCCTTCCAGCTTCTGCTCCCATGGTGAGACATCATTTCATATTTTATGTCAAATCCTGTGTGTCTCTGATTATGTGTTGCACAATTGATTAATTTTCATCAAAATTAAATTTTTATTAATAACTTTGAAATTTTTAAATTAATTTTATTTCTAGTCGAATATTTTACCTTTATAAACAGTATATCAACAATCCGTTTCACATTTAACAAGCTTAATTTTGTCTAATTTGTGCTTCGATTACTATTCCGTAGTCCTGATTTTTTCCCTTCATCACACTATCTTCTTTCTCCTCTATGTACTTTTACCTGAATTTAAAATTTCTCTCTATTGCAACTAAAGAAATTCAGTTTCGCAAAATTTGGTAAAAGTAAACTCACAGAATCCATTTATTAAATTCTCTTTCACTGAAGGATTTTCCATGCTTAGCTATGTAGAAATTTTCTGATGTGTTAATTTGTAGAACCTTCTTACAAATTTAAGAATGGAATTTGATTGACTTTTATAGTATTTTAGCTACCTGGAAATGTTTTCCTTCCTTTTATCCTCCCTTTTTTCTCAATAACTGGCAAAGATTAGTTTCAAAATGTCCTTTTACATTCCTAATTCTGCTTACAGAGTTTCTTTCATGATCCGTTGTTTCTTTTAATTATACTATACATCTCAGTCCATCTTTCTTGAAAGTGTCGGCTACTACTACTGCCACAGATTTTATCATTTGATTTGCTTCTTTATATTTGGGTTTCACAATAAATAAATAATGATCACAGTATGTGTTAAATCACTAAGTTTAGCCCAAAAATGCGAATTTTAAGGACCACAGCATTTTGAGTAAAGTGGTTAACAGTGAGTTCTCATCTGTGTAACAGTGTGGGTGGACTGAATCCTATTTCAAATGATAATAAGTAACACACTATGTACAAACAGCAAATAATGGGGATTTTGACAATTTAAAACAAAAGCCTGATTCACAGAAAGTGTTGTAAAGTGAAGTACAGTGGAATTGAGAGCTTATACTCCATGTTTGCACAGAATATCAGCAGATATAGGCTCAATATGTCTCACTTCCAAACATGAACTTTGATGAATTGTCATTGATATGTGCTTACAGCCTCCCAAACGTCTTGCCACCAGCATTTATTTATGAAAGACTTACATGTATAGGAAAATGTGTAGCTTCTCCACAAGGGCGATAATTCCATTTCTCTCTAATTCCATGTAATTCTACCTTTGACACACATGTCATAGGTTTGCCATCTCTGCCTTATACCCATGTCATAACCAAAGTTTACAGTATTAGTAATCCTTTAAATATTTTGATGATTAACAGTGGACTGTTATTGTAGAGTACTCATGGTGAGCCTTCAGTTTTCCAGATACTGAGGTACGCAGAATGGCCATCCAGTGGATTAGGGGAATTGAGAGTGATGAGTTAGTGGACTATCTCCCTCAGCTGGTGCAAGCATTGAAGCATGAAGCATGGGAAGCCTCTCCACTGGCCCACTTTCTCTTGGAAAGGGCTTTGTCTTCACCCAGAATAGCTCATCATCTCTATTGGCTCCTGACTCAAACTTTACCTGGCCAATCACCACAAGTAAGTATAATTCATTTTTTGATAATTGTTATTATTTTATTATTATCGTGCCCCTCGACCCAGTGAACTCCATATCTCATATCCTTTATGAGATCATGGAAAATTTGCTAAAGATATGGGAAAGTATTAAAGTATTAGATGTGGGTATGGAGATATAAAAAGGTATTTTATCAGAAAAGTGCTTGTCTTGTGCATTACTGTATCTCTACATGTTTCTGGAAATTTAATGTAAGTGAAGTCTAAAAGCTGCACTTATCACATTCTTAATCATGGCATATTGGAAATGAAAGAAGCAGTTTCACTGATGTAATTGGTGTAAAGTGACTTACTAGAGGTAGGTTTTGCCTTTGTGCCTTATCCTGTTCACATAAGTTGAAAATGGATTTTACATAAAAAATAAATGCATATTGCCTCTTATGAATTGCTCTTGACATATTTAGCAGAAAGAGGTTATAAAACAGAAATGAGAAGTATTCCAAAATTTTTGTTATAGATGCTAAAAAATTGTTGAAAAAACTGATTGTTTTTAATTGTATCATTTTTTTAAATATTTAGATGATTTATTATTTTATTTGGTAAAATTCCGTTAAAATTATTTCATTAATAAAAATTATTTGATAAATTTTATTTAAATAATCATTCTTCTTTCATCACATTATTGTTAGTATAAAGAATATAGTATGAATGACTAGTATAGTATGAAGTATAAATATATTCAGTAAAACCCATTTAAAATACTATCCTGCTTAATATGTGTTTTTCTCCTGGCCCTGGTCACTTTCACTAACAAGGCAAAAATTCTTTCTCATAATCTGTAATATCCACTCACACTTCACCTTTCCTTGAGAATGATTCTTTATGAATTCCTTCTTTAGAATGAATAATTATATGAGAATGGAATTAAGATACAAGGAAGCAGAACAACCTCCATCCCACTGTTGGAGCTGATACTAACTCTGAGATAGTGATATCTTTTTTATCACTTTTTTCAGGGCAGCATGTTAGATTGAAATTTTGCTGGCAGTGTTTCCTTTAGTCACAATCTCAAGTTGTAAACATATAAAATAAACCAGAAAAGGAAACACAGTATTTTGTGAGGTGTAGTCTTAGAGAGATTGTGTTCTCTGATGCCCTCTGCTCTTAAAATAATTCATTATTCTTCCCTAACTGTCTGTCAGGTAAAAATTGTTTTAGTTTAGATAAAAATAATAAAATCTAGCAACTTAGATACTCTCTTTGTGGGAAAAGCAGACCACTCTTCAAAATTATTATGCAAGGCCATCAGCATTACACAGCTGTGTTTTGACACCATCCTGCTTAAGATACGGTTCTTACTTGGTTCCCCAAAAAGCTCCTAAACTGGTATATTCTTACTGATTTTTATTTCTATATTTGTATACTTACTATTTGCGGTGAGTGTGGGGATATAGAAAAACATTTTTCAGCTGTAAATTTCTAAGGAAAGAAAAGTGGAATTTGGTGTTAGTGAATAAATGGTGTGAAAACAATCTGTTTAATGTTTCTCTGGCTGGTGTTTTCTAAGCACTGAAACCACAGGGAAGGTGAGAATTATTAATAATCCTGACCTAACAAACAGATTGATTTCAAATCTCTAAGGAAATACCATTTTAGCCCCATTTCTAATCATCATATCTAGTAAATGTAGGCCAAAAATATTTTTCCTTATTAAAAGTAAAATACCTGGCAAAAATTTTGAAATTGTTTCCAATTCAGAAGGTTATTTCTATTAGAATAGTTTACTGATGGCTATATGTTTGTATTATGGTTAAAAAGCATTTCTTTACTTGTATTTTATAGAATAATCTTGAGAGTCCACTGATGGATGACAGAACCATAGGAGAAACACGATATCATCGTCGTCTGCAGCTGATGCTGAGAGCATTATTGGCAATATCTGGAGAAGCCATGGCAAAGAGGTTTTGCTCTCAACAACTCCTTGTCAAGGTAGATAAAGTGCATTCCTTTTTCCTTTTTAATTTTAATATTTATTAGCCCCATCTGTTTCTGGTGCTTATAGAGTAAATATATTTGAGTAACAAGGAAATTAGTTAACTTTACAAACTAGAGAAGCCTTTACAACCTCAAATGAGGTGAAATATTCTGACCAAAATGGTCCAATAGACCGGAACAGACCATGACCGGAAGTCAAACCACTTAACCCTTTCGAGACTGTCGTCTCGAGACGATGGAGATTTTCTTATGCAGAAGCACGACTTTCGTCTATACACAACGCAGGTATAAATTGTGGGTGGATGCAGTTTCAGAGGATTTGGGTATTAAAATCTTACTATTTTGACCTTTTTCTGGGGGATTTCCGACCTTATCTTCTGCACGACTCATAGGAAACTCAGCCCCTGGGGTCATTCATAACCCTTTTCACAGTATGGCAAATTAAATGTTATTGCAACAGTTTGGCAAAAGCGTTTTTTTTAGTAGTAATTGTCAATATTAATTTGCATATTAAAATCTTGGTCTTTGCTGACTATGTACAACTTTTAAACAAAATTCTACTGTTAATATTAAGATATTTAGTATACTATCATGTAAAAATTATGCTGCATCATTGCCATTATATTAGTACACTAAATAGCATAATATTAACAATAGAATTTTGTTTGAAAGTTGTACATAGTTGGCAAGGTATTTACAAGATTTAAATTTTCAAAGTAATATTGACAATTACTGCTAAAATAACTCTTTGACAAAACGTCAGCAATTACATTTAGTTAGCTGAGGCCCCATGCTGTGAAAGAGAAGGTGAATTATCCAGTGTCGGTTTTCCCCCAATTGTGGTTGCCGAGGAAGGAGCCCTGCTTAAGACTCAGAAGGGTTCAATTCTATACCTGCCACTATCTGAGTCGCGAAATCCTTCCTTGTCCAGGAGAAGATTTTAAGAGAATGTGGCCGTCTCGAAAGGGTTAAGGGTTACACACTTAACTATCCAGCTGGAACTTTCCCAAGGAACTTTGCAGCAAATTGGCCAACTTATCTAAACAGTGTTTCTCTGTTAACCAAAATCTTGTTTGTTCTGATTCAAATCTATGCAAGAACACTACATTTAGAATGGAAATTTTTAACATTTTAGGAATGTTAAAAGGACATTAAATTATAAGATATTTACAAAAAAAATTGGATGTCTTAGGTACTCTTTCCCCTTTATTTGTATTTTGGATTAAATTGATGTTTAAAATGGAATGGATTTTTTTTGAGAATGGTTGAAGAGTTACAAACCCATTTTCACAGAAACATTGATAGCTAATCTTTCAGTGATTTAATCATTGACTACAGTAAATCTGTTCTTGCATAAAAGAAAAGTTTATCTTCCATGATATCAATTTCTATGTATTTTTCAATAGCAAAGATACGAACAAATAAAATATTTGGTTCTGTTTACACCTACTAAAGATTACTTGGTTTGAGTTTTTATTGATACACAGAAGAAGACCTGCTTATTTTACTCTTTGGATGATTATCCACCTACATAAACTGATTTTCTTGCACAATATTTTGGCATTTTCTAGTGGCATTAAAATTTGAAAAATGAATTCATGTTATCAAAAGAGGAGAGTTTTGTTTTCATTCAATTATGATGCAGATGACTTCATTAACCCTTCTGCTGTGAAGTTTGGATGTATCTGAATAGATATATAAAGGCATTGACTGTGACTTAAATGAATTATAAATATAATGCAATGCACTAGAAGTAAACAATATCTAAATTATGGTTGAACAACCCTATACAATGTCTTCAAAAAATTCAAAACTTGTATTTATTATTTGAAATTTTCAGCAGATTTTTGTGGGTAAATTTTAATGGAAGAACTCTTAAAATATATTACCACAGTGAAAGTGTTAAACATTACTTTCTAGTTACGTGGCCAATTTTACATTTACTTCTGCATCTGCTGCTTATTTCAATTTTCAATTTATACAACTTTTTTCAATTCTGGCAGCAGGTATCATATTTCTTAGTTAAAGTTTCTTGTCTAGCCAAGCTCAAAAGTCATGACTTGTCATATTTATATCCTTTTTCAGAAACTTTATGAGGTAGCTGAGAATGTTAAGGCTAAGAAGGATTCTTTTCGTCTGGAGACTCTCTTCTTGGGTTTGGAGGCTATTCACCATGACCTGCAGGAATCTGCCACATGCCTTCCTCTTAGTCCAAGCTTGGAAGTTGTTGGCATTAAAGTCAGAAGCTGTTCATATTTTCCATCCTTCACTTTGCCTCTCAAGTTAAATTTTATTAGCTCAGAGGTGGATGGTGACAGCAGTCTAGTCCCTGCTATCTTTAAGGTAAGTATTTAAAGACATGCTAACTAAATGTCCCTTTATTACTTGTCCAATTTCATTCCCCTGGTCATAAGGTGACTGATAATTTTTTTTACAAAGCAATTAATTTCACTCCATATGTATGTGAACTTAAAGCTTTGTCGATGAGATATTTTCTATTGAGGTTTGTTATATTTTATTTGGCAAATATTGCGTGACTTTGATTTCTCTTCCAAGTTATCTCAAATGTTATCATAACATATGTAAAAAATAATGAATGAAAAGTGTGTGGAAGAAAATCTTTGAATTTGTGCGTTGAAAAAAAGAACACCAAATTGTAGGAAAGCATCCACGGAGAGTAAGGGAGAAGAACTTGATAACAGAGTAAAAATACAGAGGCATTTGATACAGTATTAAGAGATGTATGAAGTTTATGAACAGAAAAGATAAAGTGAGATGTTGTTTATATGGGTGCAACATTTAGCATTCAAGGAGTATTGTGAATAATTGATTTCATTAATGTGCAAATCTCAAAATTATAGAAATTTATGTACATGAATGTAAATTTGATAAGGTATATCTCATCATTTGTGAATGAAACCAAAGAAATTTTACCCTTCAGCGTTACTATTCTTTCATTCGCTTGTGTATCTCATTTCCATTAAATTATTTATCATCTTTTCTTAAAACTAGTGTTATGTTATTTATTTTTAGCAAGATGTTTGAACATATTTTCTTTCATTCAATATGAAAACATTTCTGTTGAAATAGGTTGGTGATGATTTGCAGCAAGATATGGTTACCCTGCAGATAATTTGCATAATGGATAAGTTGTGGCTGAAGAAAGGTCTAGACCTGAAAATGGTTACCTTTTCTTGTGTTCCTACTGGCAATAAAAGAGGTTAGTGCATTTGCTCAAAATCGTTGCTATTAATTTATCATGTTGGATGATAGCAGTTGCTGAAACAGTGTTGTTAAATTTGAAACAATTCTGGAGGCTCTGTTTTATCTGATTTATGTTATTATTGCAATGCTTATAAAATGTTAAAGTTAATCAGAACTGATATGACAATGATAATTCATTATAATATTCATTTGTACTATTTTAATTGTAAAATGATGTCATTATAATATTTTCCACAATTATTGTATGATTTTTAGTAATTCTTTTTCAATGCCTTTACATTAACTTTCTTCTAGTATTGTTGAAGCTTCTCCTAATACCCTCTGGATTGCCCCTTTTTATTTCAGTAGTTAGAAGTTATAATAATCCTTTTTTTCTCCTTACTCTTTTTGCCTCTCGTCAAAACCATAGTTTAATTAATATTCCAGTAATTCAACAGTATCTGTAAAGAAAGTATTTTAACGTTTTCTTAGTAAATTAAAGGAATATCTTCGAAGATTTGGTTTCCTAATCTTAATTAATTATCCCTAAAGTTTCACTGAATCAATTGAACTTTTCTTTTGTCCTGCACTCCACCTTACTCTAATCAATTATTCCTTCACTTCTTTCCCCATCCCTGTTCAATCAGATCAGCACCAATTTTGTTATGATAATTGCTTCATTGCTATCATTATTACTTTACCTCTTATGGTTAAGGTAATGCATTTTTCAATGAGTTATAAATCCCATGGGCTCAAGTGTATGATTAAAAATTGCCTCAGTTGTGTACTCAACTAAATGAGAACCAGCTTTATTCAACAGAACTTGATGTCGAGACAATCTTGTGTGAATGACTGATTACAAGGCTCTTGCTAATCATGTATGCAAGTCAATCACCAGTCACACACTTTATCCAATGAGGACTCTGCTTTAATGTAGATTTTTCATTAAATGCAAAATATGTCTTTGCAGTAACAAGTACAGTAACTTTCAGTTATATGGTGGATCTAGTGGGACAGAGTTCATACTCACTTTATTAGGTAAACTGTGATGGGAAACAATGATAAACATGTAAAACTAAATTTTATAATACACTAATCTATTTGTGTAATACAATAGAAGTTCATGTTTTTTGATCCCCCCATGGTTAAAAGGATCTGCTAATATACTCCGATATATTCTTTTAGCACAATAGAGGTTCTTTGTCACATAAGGCTTTATGTTTTTAAAATGTAAAAGTTATATTCTTGCAGTTGCTTCTCTTTTGTATTATTTTTATATGTCATTGCAATGCTTTGGTAGGGGAGTCAAGATAAAATTCCCTAAAAAGTTAGCTACTTAAAAAAATACTGTCAATGTAATCATTTTGGGGGACATGTTGAGATATGTTAAAGTAAGGCATGTTAAACCCAGATTTTACTGTACTATAAATATCTATACAAGTTAAATTTTAAAAAATCACTCAATTTTCACTACTACATTCTGTTCAATCAGGTTTGACTCTTAACAAGTCACTCTTAAGTAAAACAGTTATGAAATTTTGCCAAAATGCATTTATTTGCATTTGATGAAGTGGATCAGGCTTTTTATTCAATGAATGCCTTTAGTTAAATTTAAAGATGCCAACTCTTGTATGAACCTGTCTTCTAGCTCTGTTAATCATACATCAGTTTCTGTCCACAAAAATTAACATGCAGATTTTTTTCAGGAATGATTGAGATGATAACAAATGCTGAAACATTGAGAAAAATCCAAATTGAATTTGGACTCACAGGGTCATTCAAGGACAGGCCAATAGCTGAGTGGCTTGCCAAACACAATCCGTCCACATTGGAGTATGAAAGAGCTGTTGAAAACTTCACTGGTAATATATACCACTGTGGTTCTATTTCTGTTCATAATTTATACAATTTTGATGAGAGACTCAGATGTTTGTGTTTGTTTCAGCATCATGTGCAGGATACAGTGTTGCTACCTACATTTTAGGGATATGTGATAGACATAATGACAATATAATGCTGAAAACCTCTGGACATTTATTTCATATAGATTTTGGAAAATTTCTAGGAGATGCACAAATGTTTGGAAATATTAAAAGGTAAGGACTTTTAATGTAAAATTATCACGAATAAGCTCAGCTAGTTAAGGCTAAATTAAGTGGAATTTCATCTAAATATGATAGTTATTTTCATTTTCACAAGGTAAAGAATAAAAATAAATAAAACATACACTTTTGCAAATTAAAATAAAAATGTGAACAATTTTGGCTAGCTCAATGAAAAACTTGAGGATCTCATCCCCGAGTGTGTTTTTTTTTACTTTCATTTGTGGTATTTCAGTTTTATTTGTTATTTTTTATTTACTTTGTGAAAATTTATATAACCTTCATAAATATACCACCATATATTTTTCAAAGTTAGTCATGCATACTGAAGATCTCTATTGAATTAAGGGTGAGTAAAAGACTTGTCTTCTACCTTCTTTTTACGTTTTTACTCTTATCCATCAACATAACAAACAAATTTGCCTGTCAGTTGCACAAAATATTAATTTAGATCAACTGTATTATAGTGGCAGATGAGTAATGATTTGATTTTGTTGGTGAGAATTTATCTTATTTGTTTCATACTGTTTAAGTTTTTGTGTGTCATTCCCATGAAATTAACATAAGAATATCAAAGAATAAAAAAGAATTGTTATATACAAGAGCAGTTAGATCTTGAAACGCCCATTGTGCATGGAAGAAGCTTCACTCAATGCTTCATTGCAACTTTAAAAAAACCTTTATATTATCATCTTCCTGTAGAAATAATCATTAATACTTATATCAGAAAAATGTTTTGCCACCCATGGTGATAAGAAGAGTAAAATTATTTTTGGGTCTATGTTTCATTGTGTCAATTCATCACACAGCATCAGGCCCATCATGTTATATAACATCGTTTTACATAACTTCCGAGATAAAGGTTCTTGCCTCTTGTTATTTGAGCACTTATAAATTCCAAAGATGAATTTCTTGATTACTAAATAATGTATATTGTTTTCCTCTATTCGTTTGATTTCTGATTATATTTTGTAATTCTTAGATATATTTACAGAAAGCTTAATAATTCGAGTATAACTTGAGGATAAACATATTACGTGTAATGTTATCATTGCATTCATGTAAATTAGAACTAAGATAGAGGTAAAATAATGGTTTAGCAAGTAAAGGTAATATAGCTAGAGATTCATAGTCTTTACCATGTATAAAAATTAGTATGGCAATGGTTAACTAAAATAATTATTTAATAAAACCAATTTTAATATTTTCCCCCTGTTGCAGTTGTGAAACATTTTCCCTTTTCTTTCTCTCATACATTTATGAGCATCCATGTAGTAATCCTTTTAATTAATTATTTCCAAATTTATTTTTTAATTTTTGTCTTTGTACCCATTATGTTTATGGAGCTATGCAACATTATGCTGTTTGAGTTGATCTCCACTTGCCAATTTTTATAATAAAAAATTAATTTTGTTTTACTGTCTATAATAGGGACAGGACTCCATTTGTGCTCACTTCAGATATGGCATACGTTATAAATGGTGGAGATAAACCAAGTGCTAAATTTCATCACTTTGTTGACATGTGCTGTCAAGCATTCAATATCATTCGGAATAATGGAAACTTACTTCTCAATCTCTTTGCTTTGGTAAGTCTGATTTCTTTTTCTTATTTAGGTGGAAATTACTTGTTTTATTTTTCAATATGTTTTAGGAATACATATGTTACCCTCAAGTTCTCTTCCTGTATAATAATGATGAAGAATGTATGAAGATTAAGTGGATTCATCCAAACCAAGCATTTTATTCTCTGTATTTTTGATAAATGAAGATAAAATTAATCCCAAATTTTTGTTTCCCTTCACTTTACATTAAATTTATGATTATTATGAATTTACGTGATTTATGGAGTTGATTATATAAAATTTTAACTGCTTTTTTTCATCATTTTACTTTTTAGTAATATCTCTGAGGTTATGAATTTGCTAAGTTAATTTTTCTAATATAATTTAAATTTCTAATATAAATATAAAATTGTAGGTTGTTTTTGTTATTCTCATTTTAGCTAACACAAGATTTAACTCTTAGGTTGTGACATTTTCTGGCTTCAGTAGTGCTGTTGTAACTCTCGGTTATAGTTCATTTATTATGTTATGTGTTTAAACTTAGGTTAACGAAAAGATGTAGTAATTATTTACTATATTTGAATTATCTTTAAAATTATTGAATAGTTGACAAATTTAATCATTAGGTAACTTTAATAACCAACACTAGGAAATCTAGTATTTTCATATAATATGTTAAATCAAGTTGGCGAAAGTAATTAAAGAAAAATTTTATTAGTGAATACTACAGTGTCCCTAATAGCATTTTAAATTGCTCAAATTGGTAATTGCTCTTTGGATAGGGAAAAGATTAAAGATTCAGACCTTAAGTTGTGTGCTCAAAATTGCCTACATCCCAATTAACCTTGGTGTGTACTCTCAACTTTAGCTACATTTAACCCTTGAACAGCTATGAAATAACCCTGAATAGCACAGCTATTGAAATGAGCATGGGTGATTCCTAGAAGTATGTAATCCCAGTCTCCTATGTAGTTGCCCTACATACAACTAACAGAGTGTTTTTAACATCTAGTCCATTAAGAGTTATGTTCCAATGCCATCTTTTAAACTAATTTGTGACTCTCTTATTTCTATAGATGGCCCCATCTGGGATACCTGGAATGAGAAATGCTGTAAGCTATGTGCAACGATCTTTGCTTCCAGGCTTATCTGAGGATGAGGCTGCGGCAGAATTTGCCAGGATGATTCAAAGCTCACTGGGTTCTCGGTTCACTCAGATAAACTTCTTTTTTCACAATTTGGCTCAGCTTCGTTTCTCAGGAGATAATAGCGGTGGAGAGTTGCTTAGCTTTATTCCAAAAACATACACGTAAGTTTGTGTTGCCACCTTTCATGATTGTGTAATCAAACTTCTGGGGTAGATATTGTGAGGTATCTCTTATTTCTTAATTCCGTCCCTCCTCATCATATTACTATCCAAATTTGTTAGCAAACTCTCCCTCTGATTTACATGCCTATAGTAAGCTGTGAGATTTTTTCCAGAAACTAGTGTTTTTACTTATAATTCAGTTACTAAGTGGCTGACCTGGCCTCGTGGTATCCCTGCAATATACCAACAATTTTATCTATTCACTATATTCAAACAATTCTACTATTGATAAACTCTACTGGCATAATATTGGTGGAAATCAGTATAAAGAAGTTATACCATTATCCGAAAATACCTTAAAAACAAGGATATCATCAAAAAATTAAAAACGAACATAGATGGTGAATATTTTTATTTTTATTGTAGTACAGGCAGTAAGAGCCCAAAATATTTTGGTGCCCCAAACAAGAAGTATCTTAAGGCACCTTTGTCAGTTATTTTTAAATTGTGACTAATCTAAATTATATTAGAACAATATTGTTTGATAAACTTGAAATAAGGAAGTTTTCTCTTAGATTAATATTTTTATAGATCATTTGTTATCAAATATATAGAATTGGAAAAGGGAAAAATTCTTATTCTGCTAAAAAGGTACTCTTTGATGATTGATATAAATCAGTTATTTTTTGCTTGATTCCAAGATGAAAGTTGAATTTTCCCATTCCCTTTTTACCTCATTTTCAACCATCATTGAAACTTATATCAATCTTTAAAACTTATATCCTTAAGTATTCCATATGTTCCCTTAATTTTAAATAATTCCTGATTTTCCTAAGTGCAACAGTGTCTGTCAAAGCAAAAACTTTGCTGCCTCAAGCAATGCTTTGTTTGCTAGGTAACATCAGAAATTTTAATCATAATAGAAGAGTATCATTATTACCTCATAACCAACTTGCAACCACTGGTGAGATATTAGTTAATAACTATCTGTACTTGTGAAAAACTTTGTTTATGCACAAATTGCTTAAGTTGTTATTTGAGGAATATTTGTTTTTAGTATAACTTTGTATGTTTGTGTATTTCTATTTCTAATAATTTTTCCATCATTACTTTTACTTACAGAATGCAGTCTGAAGGCCGCATAAGATCAGTCAAAGTGCATGGTTACCAAAAACGCTATGATCCTGAAAAGTATTATGTTTATATTTTAAAAGTGGAGAGAGAAGCACAGCCAGATCCAGTCTATCTGTTCAGATCTTATAAGGAGTTCTGTGAGCTTGACCAAAAGTTGTGTGCTAGATTTCCTTTGGTCAAGTGCTACCGGTGAGTATTCATTATTTTCCTCCAATCATGTTTTCCTTAATTAGATTTTCTAGTTAAATATTTCACTAAGTTTTCATCATTCCCAATTATAAACTCCTTTCTTGATGTATATTATTTCAACACTCTTTACGATATCATTGACTCATCTATTTCTCAAAACTTTTCCCAATTTATCTTTGTTCAATTACCACATCATGCATATTCTTCTTAGCTATTCATTGAGCCATCATTTCTGCCCAGTTTTTACTAACATCCTCCAAAAAAATTTAAGTTCAGATTCACTTTAACTAAGTTTACTGATATCTTTTTGTTTTCTTTTTTTTGTTTTTGTTTTGATTCATCTTTTGTGCTCACTATTTTCTTCAATACCCTTTATTTGACAGTCCTTGCCTTTTCCCAATTTAATATTTTTCACTCACCAAAGGAAATTGATTTTTGATGTGTAAACTTTAGATGAGAAACTAGAGTTATTTGAACAAAAGAGGCTGGAAGTTTTGATACAAAATGTAGAAAATGTATTAAGCTTTTGGTTCGGATACCGGTTGTACATTCTTTTTGCTTTGGATTTTTAAAAATTAAATTTTTCTATAGAATTCTGCAGAGACAAAGAAAAATAGAATTGATTTGATTATTTTCCATGGTAATGTTAGTAGAATCCAGAAATATATGTTTTGATTTGGTCAATTTTGTTTGAAACTCCATCTCAGCAAAAATGGGTTTTGGTTAGCCTACTTATTTAGTATTTTCTATAATGAAAGAATTTAGTCACATAATTGTTTGTGTTATTTAAATTATTTATATTACAAGATGCAAATTTATTTATTTTTTCAACTATACCACAGTCTGTCAAGCTACCATGTTGGGAGGTCCAACATTAAACAAGTTGCAGAGAAAAGAAGAGCAGACATAGAGCGCTTCCTAAAGTCTTTGCTCAGCCTTGCAGATGAGATTTCTCACTCTGATCTTGTGTACACATTCTTTCACCCTCTCCTAAGAGATCAGCAGGAGGCTGATATCCAAGTCAAAAAACTTAAAGGTAATTCGTTGAGCTAGAATTTCATTTATTCAATGTGTATTCTGCTAAGGAAGTTAACATTCTGATATGTTTGCATGTTTTGGTTCAAATGAGCATGAAAATTTCAGTAATAATTCAATGATTAATACCCAAAGAAAGTGGATCAATCCAAGTGGATCTATATTCTTGCTTGTCATGAGCTAGCTCATTACCTTGGTGTTGCCCAGATTTTTTTATTTATTTCAATTTTTTTTAAGAGAGGAAAAGGAATTCTCTCTATATTGTATGAGCGGCATCCAAAAAGTAAGTTTCCCTATTTTTTTCTCAGGGTAGAATAGAGTTGGGAGAGAGCCATTTGTATAGAGTGTTGATACAGATGTTGTGATACTACTGGAAATGCTCAAGATTGCTCAACTCACTGGATGTTAGTACAATGGTTTTCATGGAGACATTTTAGCGCATTCCTGCCAGCTCTGAAATCCAGATTGTTGTTCGTTTTTTGACCGAAAAAAACGAAACAATAGTATAAATTCATATGCAGATATCCTCAGTCATCAACAATGAAGATCCTATAGCAATTCAGATGGTTTGTCGTTAAAAGATGTTTGGCGTACATTGTTCATAAAGGGAAGACAAACTGCTTGTGATGAAGAGCAAGAGATGAAGATTTTAGGATATTTTTTACTTCCAAACTTATAGCTTCTGTATTTAATTTTTCTGTCTATATTTGAGAATTTGCTAGCTTCCATACTCATATCAGACGGTTTTATGAGTGCACTGAGCTTCTCTGCTTCTTCACCTACTGACCCACTACTAGTACTGACCCACTGAGCTTTTCTTCTTCGACGCCATATATCATCCACTTCTTTGTCTCCTGTACCACTAGGGCAACCAGCTTTCCTAAAACAATTCTTATCTGTCGTAGATGTCATGACATTCCAAGCATTCTTGATCCACATGATCACCATGAAGAAGTCAATACTCCTGGCTAAATCTTGAGCAGATGAATGTTTTTCTAATTCAGTGATCAAGTGATTTAGCACATATTGGCAATACTTCACTTTGAAAATCTGTATAAAGCCTTGATCTATGGACTGTTATGTTCAAGTTATGTTCTGAAGAGAGAAGATCAATTTTACATTATCTAACTCAAAGTGAGATGGGAAGTCGCATTATCCAAAAATAACAGTATATCTTTTTTCTGAAACTTCATTTGTCTGTCTTAACTCTCCAACCTCTCAGTCATGATATCAGTTATAATTCATGCTTTTGAATTAACTTTCCATGAGACTGGAAGAGAATCCATATTCACTGCTTTATAGCACCTTGGCTTGGCAGCTTTTTCAATGACTAGCAAATTTTCTTCATTTATATTGTTGCAAAGAAGAACTGTCAAATGTTCTTTGGCAACTCATCCTCCAGCAAAATTTTCTCCTTTAATGGATAATGATACTTCCAATTTTTATCCCCATTCAGTAACTGTATATTCACTCACTAATGCCAATTCGCCACAAATAGCTTTGAATATTATTTTATGATGGGTTCTGAAGTCCAGCTGTTGGATGCTTTAAATGCTTAGACATTCCATTCCTGGGAAATTTCTAAGGCTTTTTCCTGAATCATAGGGCCCAAAACAGGAATTTTTTGAGAACAAATTCGTCTAAACTACTCAAAAACTGCTGTATCAATAACAGGACGACGGCTGACCTGAAACATGCAGTTCCTGTTATCTGAAAATTCAATTTCACAGAAAAATCTCTAAAGTTGGTTTTTATTTTTCAATTTTCCTGCAACTTTTTCCAACTTTGAAGTGCTCTGCAAGAACTCTCACAGAAGATTTGCTATCTTCATGATAATTAATAATCTCTGTTTTCTCTTATAAAGAAAGATACTTCCTTGGTGCCATCTTAACAGAATGATAGGATGAAAATTAGGAGACCGTGTCCCATTTTAATAGAGGAAACACTTTATAGCGGATGTACACAGTGATGCAAATTGTATGATGAAATGAATTTTGCCAAATTGCATTGAAAGACAATTGCAGCTTAGTAATCTAAGCCCCAACCCACAAATCAAGCAGTGTTAGAGTATTGCAAGGATATTGGCTATGGAAAGGATTTCGAATATAAACACAGCTAATATGTCCATTATCTGAGGGTATTTCATTTCTAGGCAGTAAAAAATTTGCATCCACTAAAGAGTATCCACTGTAGAGGGGTTTGAAATGCACATAAAATGTAATATTTCTGATCGGACATCATGAAACTGTCTGTTAGGAGGACTGTCAGTTGTAATGGGGTGTCTGGAGAGGAGGGGTTTTATTGTATTAGCATAAAATGAGCTTATTTTCTTCTTAATTATGTATTGATCCTATTCAATATGTATTTCAATGGTTTTAAGCCTTGTTTCAACACATTCATTTTGCATGACAATATTTCAGAACATATTTCTTGTGTTAAATGGAGAGAACCTGTATACAAATTATTAAGTAAAATCTTTAAAATTTCATTATATAATTAGTTTAACTCAAAACTTGATTATATATATGCAATATTTTGATGTTTATTTTTTATGACAACTCACCCGCGTAACAATTCCTATAAATTTTTAGTTTGTTTACAGTGGCAGTGACTTTGAAAAATGTGTGAGGGTAGAATTTGATTCTGCTATTTTATATAATTAATATAAAATATACTCTAATAATAAGCAATTCATTGAAAAGAAATGTCTCAAATGCTTATTTTAATAAGAAGTTTGTAATAATTTATACTGCGCCATATAATCAGCATTTTCATTTCAACTACAGTTTTGTTTATGTGCCTATAAAGTAAATAAATACATATAATTAATATCTTTGACATTTTCAATTCACTCCAATTAGTAGTCGTAGTAGTTCTTCTCTAAGAGCAGACACTGGTCTGCTGAGAAGTTATGCTTCTTTGCATCATTTTGAGTTTAGAATTCTAACCCTTACAATTATGTGTTCCTGATTTTTTAATTCGTAAAGTTTTCCCAGCAATTTGGTTTTAGACATTTTCTTCAATAAGTAATGCCATTGATAGAAGTAAAATCTGATCAGCCTCTATTAATAACCAGTTTCCCTTTCAGGCAGTGTTAAGGAGCCAGGCATTTCAAGTCCAATTATGAGTAATGGAGGAAGGCTGAGAGGGCAACTAAAACTTTCTATTTCTTATGCAAGAGGAGCTTTGTCTATAATGGTTCATCATGCCAGATCACTGCCTCTGGTAGGAGGAAACCAAGAACCATCTTCCTATGTGAAGATATATCTCCTTCCAGATCCTACCAAAGCAACAAAACGGAAAACAAAGATCGTTCGGCGCAGTTCACACCCAACTTTCATGGAAATGGTAAGTACATCTTTCTTATCTTTTCAGTTAAGGCTAAATACCAATTTCAGTTCCTTATATTTGCTTCTCTTGCCTTTTTACTTTAATTTGTCCAAAATATATCAAACTAAAACAGCCACCTGATAAACAGAATTTGATGCTTAACTGCTTAACTTAATCTTGTACTGCATTGAGGAAGTTGCAGATGATTTAGTAGAGGTGTGGTTTTTTTCTTTTTGGTTTTTTGTTCTTTTCTGGAAGCTAACTCAAATGCTTTTTTATGTCTCGGTCTTACTAATGATGTAAAGTGAAAAAAGGTGAAAGGAAAATGATTTTGCTCTGTTTTGTTGTTGTGTATTCAGTTAGCCTTAAGGTAAAATGAATTGATTTACAAAAATAAAAAATACTGCATCAGAAAATGTAATTACTGGGATACAATTACAAAATACCAAAATTTTAATTTCTATAAAGTCTGTTTAAGTAAAAATAACCAATTTAAAATAATTTATTTCCTTCAAATATATTAGAACAACAATTTAAATTATAATTAGTAAGTTGTGGATAAAATTACTGGTATTTTTTATGAAAGAACTTAATCTCTCCAAAGGTAGCACTACTTTTTAGGATAAAACAAATACTTCATGTGAGTAGTATAAAGGGTTAATGTCTTGAAAGCCAGAGGAAGTGCTAATCAGGTAATGTAAGGATACTACTGCAGGTAGCCTTCTTCATTAGTAGGTGTTTCATTTCATAAATTCCAGTGGAACACAAAATAGCAAAAAAGAAGTAATTGGGGTAATAGTAAAGCACAGTTATATGCCTGTTCTAATAGAAATGGTTTAAGGTAAATTGTCCTTTTAATTGGTGAGAGTTAAAAGAAAGGAGTGGTGCAGCACATTCATTTATCAGATAAATGTACACAAAAAAAGTAATGAAATAAAAATTTAATGCAGCTCTGTGCTAAAAATAAATTCAGATAGTGCTTCTTGATTAAATTAAAGTTAGCTTCATTTATACAGGATAAATCAAAATTGTTAAATTCTGGTATAAAATAGGGTGCAATAAAGATTTATGAAAATAAAAATAAACCAGTGAAACAAAAATTTTTGATCTCACCATGTTGTTAGTGTTGAAAAATGATGATGTTGATGGAGCATTTGAAAAAGCCATTTATAGATGCTTGCCATTCTAAAGATGGATAATCAAAGATGAATCTTAGCAGTTCATCATACATTTGACAAACAATCTGCTACTATGTTGTAAAGGTAACTATGCAATAAAGAGTTCACTATTCCAAACACCTTGTTTTCATCTTTTTTGACTTTTTAATAATGATAATGCCTTGTTTTTACTTGGGCGAATTTAGCCTTTAAAGGCCAATTAACCCCCTAGTTATCAAGGATATTCATTAAGTTTTGGCCATCCCCTCACAAAGGAAGTACTAATGTGGTCAATACTAGGAATAGTATGAGAGGTACTGATGATTTTTTCTGATCAACCTGTAATGTGTTGATTACAAATAGTGGGAGATAGATAAAATTCTATATTGCCAATGCTAATATTCTCCATCGTTCACCATTCAATTGTATCGTCATAGACAAAAATAAATCACGTAAATTTTTCACAAGGACACTGTGTACATTTTAATAACCTTGTTAATCACAATGGAATAATAAAATATTCCGTAGTATTTTGCAAAGTTATTGAACAGGATATAGTTACCTCATGAAAAATTTATTCTTCTGTCATGGAGTTATACAGTTATTAATTCACAGTTATTTATGAATCTGTGGAATTCATGTTTTGTGGTCATTGTTTGTTTGTTTGCTTATGTTTGTCCTGTTGCCCCTTATATTGATATCCTATTATTTTTCTACGTTCATCCAAAGATGCGTGCATAAACTTAGAACATTATAAATTTTATTTGTATGATGTTTGAAAAGCAAGTGTCATTTCACAGTCTTCAGCTGCAAAATAGAGAAGTAAGCCACAAAATAAAAATAGAAAAACAACTTTTATTAAGAGTGTGGTTGCAAAATGGTACTCTGCAAAAGAGCAAAACATGCAAAAGGTAAAGCCATGAAAGACATACTTGTACTAAAATAAGAACTACTAATGATGATTGGTCTACCTGAGGAAATAACTAACGACAAAGGATTTGGGACAAGAGTTTATGCTTCAAGAAAATGTATGAAATAATGGGGGTTCAGTCCTATGAATACTTAATAGCTATTGGCCATGTTTCATGCATTTTCTCTCAGAAAACGCTTCGAGTAAGCAAAAGGATGGACTGGTTGCACTTAAATCTGTCATTTTTCTTATTAACCTTACATAAACCTGGTAACTTATGATATTATTCATAAGTTGAGTGACATATGTACTCTAATCTGATAATTGTATTAGGCCATAGTTTTAGTTTATTCTAATTTGTTTTAATGTTATTTAATAATGTAATTTACTAATTTTTGTTTTTCATTTCCCTATTTTAGATGGAGTATTTCTTTCCATTGGAAGCCATAATGCTTCGCACGCTTCAAGCCACTGTTTGGAATTATGACCCTCTTCAGGAAAATGAATTCCTTGGAGGGGTTTCTCTTTCTTTAAATTCGCTGGGACTGCCTAACAATACCACTACTGAATGGTATCCCTTAGTCAATGTAATTCTCTAAAACACGAAAAGTGATTGACAATATATCCATCTTGTTTTAAAGTATGCTCTAAATGAACCACAGTTTAATGTTTCCTGCACACTTTTATATGGTGTAGAAACTAAGTTCTCAATTTCTCTTAAATCATGCAAGAATATTCTTCTAAAGAATTCGAATTATTTTATTTTGTTTATACTTAAATAAGACAGTATTTATGATTAATTTTCCCTAACCATCAACTCAATGAATTCTATATTTTTTTAGTGATTGAAATAAAATGCTCACAAGAAAATTTTGAATTAATTATGCCTTTAACTTTTGTAAATAATTCTAGTTCTTTTTAATATGCAAGAAAATTTATTTATCAATAATTAGATGAATTTTTCTGTCAACTTTTCTGTTTGCATATCTTTTGGAGGTGATAATTCTTTCTATAAATAAATGCAATTTGAGATTTCCTCCTTTTTATCCCTGCATTCTGTATGAATTTATAATCATAAACATATGAAGACTGACATTGAGATTTCAATAAATATCATGTCTTGAAATCTATAAAACCTTTGGTGTATTTTTTAAACAACATCAACTTAGGATTATCAGCTCTCCAGGATTCTCGAGGAAACACACATTTTCAACAATTATTGTAAGATTTTCCTGCCTACTAGAGCTTGGATCCCACTTTCGTTCAACTCTGTTACAATTTCATTCTTTGTGCCTTATATTTTCTTCCATAGGGAAGACTTCCTTAAAATAAATTAAAGGAAAAGTAAAAAAGATAAAGCAATCTGAGGGTCATACTAAAACTAAGTTTCACAGTTTTATAGCTAATCAAAAAATTATTGACTTATCATCGATATTTATGACTATCTTTCAACATAATCATCTTTGTTTTAAGGCATTTTTTGTATATGGGCATCAGCTTTATTTATTCTTTATTCCAATAACATGGGTCTCTCAGATAGCCATATGGACGGCATGTCTGATTTCTGCAAATGTTTCAAACGTTCAATTCCTAGTGGGAGCAAATGTGAAATGACCTTAGCTGTTACAGTACTTTTAACAATACGACCACTACTCCAACAATCATCTATGAAATTCTACTTCGGAAAAGAAATTCAGGAACAAAAATCACTTCCTGATGTATTTATTTTTCCTGTAATGGAATACTAAAAAGTTACTCTTACATTGTGGAATAAATTTGTAATTCTTCTTACCCTATTTTCAGGCTTATATGGCATACTTTGGAATAAATAACCCTTCTATCACCCTTACATGTTGTTCATGATGAAACTAAGAAGTGATCTTTTATTGAATGATGTACATAGTGAGTTACATAGTGTAGTACAGGACGTCATCGGGAAGGAGGCATTTAAAGTATATTAAATTGTGAATCATTTTACATATAATATTTGGCCAGTGGTGTTTAGACAAAGTATAAAAATGGCATCTTCCATATAATATGCAGGGAGTTTTTCCTTGTATTTCTTTGTGGAGAAAAACTGCTTCTCGTAAGCTAGAAAATATTATAATTTTGACTATTTTCACGAGTATTATATTCCTATTTATTATATCTTTACAATTAGCGGCATTGTTAAATGTGTTTTGAAAGTTAGAGCAGTTTGCACGGGAGCTCCAACCGGGAATCGAACCAAAGTTGAGCGCGCTGCCTACAAGGCTATTCGGAAATCCTTGTATCTTCACTTTGCCACTCATAAGGAAAGTTATGTCCCACTTGGAATATTTTAGTTTCTTGGGTTGAGTGCTAAAGTAAGGATACTGTCATGATAACATTTTGAACTTATTGAATAATCTCTAATCATCAATATTTCTATTTCAAATTGCGTCCTCAGAATGAGGTGCTTGGACTACTGAACTATTGCAATAATAATGCCAAGCAGGCAGCAGACTCGCTGATAGAAACATCGGAAACATCTGACGATAGTAATTCGAATGTTTGCATGGTAGTGTTTTGAGTTGGTAAACTTTTGGAATCTTAGAAAAAAATAACCTGAAATCTAAAAACGTTCGTTTCACCTTCAGTTTGGTTGTTGAAAACATATCTAATACCTCAAGCAAACATGAATCCTTCGTTACCTGATAGTATGCATAAGGATATAGATAAAATGAAAGGAGACGCGATTGGTGATACTTTGTACAGCGAGCGGTGGGTTTTAAAAACGTTGATGAAACTTTCAAAAGTGAGGACATTTCAAGCATTATTTATTACTGTATATTGAACGCATTCACCTGTTTGTTTCTGTTTTAATATCTTTACGCAAATTCCACCCAGGAGTATTCTAATTATTGCAATCCAGATGACTATCATCTTGAATCCAGTCTAGAAGAGGATCTAAGCGTTCTATGGGATATGACAATAGAGCCTGCTGTCGCAGAATTTTTAATGGAAAATAATGTGGTGGAACTAATTACTGATGTAATCACTGTGAGTTGTTCTCCGAGAATGAATGTGAGTAATCAGCCAAGCAGCTTTACGATAATTATCTATGGGTGGGTTGGTAAGAGGAATATTCAAACTCTTAGGATTTTTTGATTCTCTTGAAATTAAATTTTAAAACACCGGATTGTTGTTAAGAGTGTATTTAAATAAATGCTGAAGTACAATTTCATCAAAGCATAACTTGAATTCAATGGTAAAGATTAAGAGATTCGCCGCGAGAATCAAGATCCCTCGATGTCCCTACCGGACACTTTACAAGCAATTTGGATCGTAATCCTACAGCAACTGCGCTGCATTATGACTTGATTTGAATCGTAATGGTTTAGATTTATCAAATGTTGTAGATTGAGATTGAAGAGTGCCACAATATTGCAACTCTATAATGTTCTTATTTGGGTAGGAGAACAAGGAATCAGATTTTTTTGCGCTTTTGCTTAGTTTTATTGTGTCAATATTGGCTGAAAATAACAGCCATGCTGTTGGAATAGTTAAATTTCTTTTATGTAGTAATTTTTGCGCGCATTTGTTATTTTTTGTATTTTTGAATAATTGAACCAATGGCATTTAAGGTTTTATCGTTCTTTGAAATTTATCATAAATAATTCATTAAACTTATATGTCATGCTTGTATGAAAATGTATCCATTGCCTTATAGTAATATTCAAATATTTTCATACCTTGTTTGCCAAAGTGTTTTATTGTACATCAAGTGTTAATTATTTCATTTGGTTTATTGATCATGCAGATGTATGTTCAAGACACACTATATAAATGTATTTATTAATGAATTAATTTATGAAAGTTGTATGTTGTCAAATATTCCAGGAGATTATGATTGGAATCCTAGGAAATTTAGCATGCCAGGGACAAGTTAGACAAAAGATAGGAGCAAATGAAGATTTGGTCAAAATAATCATTAACCTGTTGACATCTTCTGACAGCCCCACTCTTATTCAAGTGATGCGACTTATAAATACCTGCATATGGAGTTTAAGTAATAAGAATAGCAGCAGCAAAGAAGCAAGCAGTAGTGGTTCAGAGAGTGAAGCAGATAAATCCTGCTGGATTGACACACTCAAGACTGAAAAAGAACTACTTCATCAGAGCACTTGTTTCATTTTGGCCAGTTCAAGAAATGGTTTGTTGATTTAGTTAATGATAATGGTTCTAATGATCATTCACTTGATATTTTTCTGATATTCATAATTTACCCTGTTACAAATTTTATTTTGTGACTCACTGAATAATCCATAAATATAATTTTAAATTCTTCTTAAATTTATTCAGGCTACAAGTTGATTATGTAATTGAGATTTCTAGTAATTTTAATATACCTATTATATTTAAGTGTGAAGTTGATTTAAAATACTTATAGATGGACAAATTTATTTCTTAGATGTTTATATACTGTAATACAACAATTGAAAAAATCATGCCATGCTTACTGAAGTCATCTAAGCGAACTTAGGATTAGGATAAGAATATGCAGAAACTGACACAAATTTCCTCTGATTTCTTACATTATTGACAAAAATAACAACTCTAGTGGTAGATGCTTTATGAAATTAAGATTACTTTTATCTCAAGTTAAAACAGTATTAAATGTTTGCAACTAGCAAAAGATCTCAACTCTGCCAAAATACATGTCTCATGACAAGATGTGCATCTCAGGACGACAACAGTTTGTGACATTGGTTTAAAACATAGGTCACTAAATAATTGTATGTGGTAAAAGCTATTTTTCCTTCTCTTACACAATGGACTTTAACACAAGGTTATGCCTGAAGAATTAGATAGATTAGATACCTGTCTCAGTTTTGCAGTAAATATCTTTTCTTTGAATTGAATAATTTTTGTGTCAGTATGTGACCCTTAATATTCCAATCATTCTTATGTTTTTCTTGTTGCAGAGGAACTTCTGAAATCAACTTTAAGCCTTATAGATTCCTTGTTCAATGTCACTGACTCTAAGGATGACTTCTTTTGTAAAACCTTCTCTACGGAAACGTTTGTCCAAGCTATGGTAGAGGGAGTGAAGGAGATGACCAAAGGTGCTGAAGATGGAAACAGAAGTATGTATAGTAAAGAGATGTTAAAACATGGTCTTGCACACTGGATATCACTTCTTCATCGGCTCTCTTCCCATAACATTGGAGTTTGTGCTCTTGGTATGTAAAGGTTACTTTGTAGACAGTCCATACTTTTAATTTCATTGTATCATCTAGCCTCTGAATATTCCAATTTTAACTCACCTTGTGGGGTTATTATGATTGTACAAATTCTTAGGATTAAATACACACTTTTTCTGTTCTTTTCTTCTGGATTTAACATAAAGAAAGTTAATCAGAACTAGTGGTTTTAAGTCTGAATCATTTTGTTTGACAATAACTTTTAAATGTGAGTATAAATTTTTCATTTCTATGAATAAATATTCAGACACATTGAAAATTTAGAAGTATGGTTAGTAACATCGTTACTTTAGTCTTTTCCAAAATTCCTCTCAGTATTGTCATATGGACAAAATGAAAAGCCTTGTGCTCGGACCCCTTTACGTGAATCTTCAAGTTCAGATGGATGAAACTTATATTTTTAGTTTGCAATAGTCAATTTCAACCTCAGATATAATATTATCACCACTGTAGTGAAGATTTTATGCTTTTATAGCAATAACAACAATGCTTAAAGTGAAATTGGAATAAACTCATGTTTTTTACTCATGATCATCTTTAAAACTATGATCATTCTTTATCAATCAAATATAAAATGCCATATTTTCCTCATTTCTTCTTTGTATCATCAGATAACATAAAAGTCACATGAGACATGTTTTTGAGGAACCAAAACTTGGTAAAAAGTTGTCTAACTGGCATGTAAATTCTTCATCTGTTTCTTGATATTTGAGTTTTGTTCTCATCATTGCTTCCTTATCCCAACAGAAAGGACTTAAATGAAGGAGGGTATAATGATGTAATTAACTCATTCAGTTATGTTATCATTTTCAGAAAACCTATCATCGGAAGTATTTGCCATTGTGAATACAGTTTGGGTAGAAAAATCAACTAGGTGTGATTACCTCGGCAGAAGTCTTGTCAGAGACCTTATGTTGGCCTTGGAGATCTTGACTGTACTGCTTCCTTTTCAACAGCAGTGCCACAGTCTCAAATGCGCACTGAATTTGTTGCAGTTGACAGGAAACAGGGACTTTGTGGAAGAAGAGGAAAAGAGAGAAGATCTTAAGGAAGTGTTGGAGGAATTTTGCTTCCTTGTGATGAAGCAATGGAAGCTAAAGTCTCATTGTATCATCTCAGACCTTGAATGTTACTCCAAGCAAGAAGTTGATATTTTATACAAAGTATTGAGGCAAAAACTAAGTGAAACAAGTGTCTCTTCCTCTGAGTCTGCCGACGAAAGGCTTAAAGAACTTGAATCACTTGTTGAAAGTATATCACTGTGAATATCATGTTTGAATTTAAGGCACCATGCCTCTTTCATTGAAAATTGCCAGCCCTTACTGGTTGGTTTTTATGTGGAGTTTTGTCCAATTGACCAAAGAAGAGTGAAGCCTGTCAGCAGTTTCTTTAAATCCTCAGTTACCATTTATCAGTTATTGCCTCTGAAAGAGGAAAGACCAATAGCTTTTCAGAGGAGCTTTTTGTGTGGTGAATTTAGAATGGAATGATGAATATGTATGATTTGAATCATTCCATTTATAATTATTTAGTGGAAGTTTCAGTTTTCAATGGATTTGGTACTTCCATGAGAGCTTATAAATTAAATTTATATGCAGAGAATTAATTTTGTAAATAAAGTGTATAACAGAAACAATGATGGATTGAATCAATTTTTAAAATACCCCAAGAGGACCTCTTTCTTTGCAGTATTTTCTTCGACTCATGTGCTAAATTTATCTTCATGGCTAAGGAAGATCAGGAAAAATTATATCTTAAGAGCATGGAGAAAGACCAATCAAAGATTTGTTTATTAAAGCCACTTATTAAACTTAGAGACCCTCATTATCTCCCTTAGGGTACTATAGAACTCAGGCTCTCTTAATACCTAATACCATGTGTGAAATAATGATTTTCTTAGGGGATATAGGGGAAAAATATGATTCAATTCTTTGAAGCTAAAAAAAAAACCATAGTTAATAACATACTCAATTCTATCTGGAAGGCAAGATCATTGCATTGCATGTGTAATATTGATTGGAGTAGTACAGTCACATTGAAGAGCAAAGCCAGTGTATTGCTACTTCGATTAGGTATTCTTCCTACATATAATGGAATATCAACTAAGGTTGAGCATTATTATTTTCCAGAAAAGCATTGGTGTGATTTGAACTTCAGGAATTTTCTTCTCTTGATTTGTTATATTATTATCATTTTTCTCAAGCCATCTATGGGCTGCAATTACACAGCTTTCTTTAATGTAATGAATTCCTGGCTCTTTTGCCAGCATTCTCTGGCTCACTCTTGCTCCTTCTTCCTCTAAGAATGCCCTTTCGGTTTTTGGTTTTTTTCCTAACAGATTTTTCATCTCTCCAATTTTCTTTCTGAATATTACTGTTTCCCATATCTTCTTACTTGATTCTATATTTTCGTACATCTTCATGATTTTCTTCCACTCGTGAGAAGGGGAGGATCTTGCTTGCTGTTTTTTCTGATTACATTCTTCTAAGATTATTATTATTATTAGGATTCCATTCATATAAGAATACTGTTAATCTAATATTATTATTATAAGTTAGGAATTGAGAAAGATCGCTCCGGTTTTCCGATTCTAAAAAGGACTCGCGGCCGCGTCTCCTATCTAGTGTTACAAGGTAATTCACATTTTCAGCTAAAAAAATTGGTCTTATGAAAATAATGATCTAAAATATAACATACATTGATATATAGTTGAAACATTTTGAGTTTTGAAGCTAACTCTTTAATGTTGCTTTCATTTTTCGATTATTTCTTCGGAAATCGAATAATATTACCTTGAGTTATGTGAAACGGACCCGTGAGAAAAGCATTTTTTCTACTTTCCTTATAAATTTATTTACAAAGTTAGCACTGATTCACAAAAGGCATTTTCGGAATGGTCTTAACAAACAAAGCAATAAAGGTAATTAAAAAAAGTGAAAAACTAGCAAGAGCTTGTAATACAGTGTGTTACCTCTGCCAAAATCATACTGAAGTCTTTCTTCTAATGCTCTAAACATCCATGCGTTAAGTCTGGGAAAGTAGTTGAAAGTGTAGCTTCCTTCGCGACTTCAATGAGGAACTGCAATGAGTTTCTTTGATCTTCTTCTCAGATATTTTAAGTATTCTTCTCCAGAATTTGTCTTTTGGATATACAAATTTATTCTTCAGCGTCTCGTCTAGAAAATTTCCAAACTGATTACTATTTTCAAAGTCATTTTTAACCAAATATAGAGATGCCTTTCGAATAAGAATAAGAGAAAGTAAACAAATGTGTATATTCAACTAAGTTTTATCACAAAGTATCATGGTAATATACTGAACGCGTCTACATGTGCGATGATTACAGAATATTAACTTTGTGTTTCCCGGTTAAAAGTATATGTATCGCTTTTCTATTGTCTTACATAGAAAAATTCGTGGCGCGTCCTTTGTCAGAATCACATGACAGGTGGCAGGACTTCGGTCGTCTAAAGTACGAGGTACATTTTAGGCCCTTCATTTCTCCTTAAGCATTGAAAAATGTTTACTTCAGAGACTGACTCCTAGTTTACATAAGAGTAAACTCTCCATTAATGTAATATTCGAGGAATCTGAACTGAAATGATGAAAAATGATTAATTGTACAGATACCTTGCTTATTCCTTTGATTATCAGGCAATTTTACGTGTTCGATGTTTTAATGCCTAATATTAACCAACAGAATAAATGCTATGCCCATGTTAAATGTCGAAAACGATCTTTTTAACACAATCTTTTTAATTATAAAATGCAGTCTCACACTTAAGAATTTTTTAACATCACAGGTGTGTTCTTAGAAATGAAAAAATATGTACTCACAGGTTTTCAGTCAAGTGAATTTATTACCTTTATAAAATAAACAGATGTGATTGATCAAATCCAGTTAATTCATCTATCATTTATATTAGCTTATATTTTTTTATTTTTATCTAAATAAATTTATTCCCTTATTTATTTACATAATTATCATTAAAGTAAAATTACATTTTCGCAGTGTAACCATGTGAAAGGATGATGAAACTCATTCCACGGACGGCTAATCCTTTCGGATACAGAGGATCACTCCAAACTTGATGTTTTCAGCTTTGTCAAGCCCTTCTCCTCTTGTTGCCATTAGCAAATTGAGTGTCAAAGCAGTGTTTTTGTTGGGACTAGAGGATGAAATCCTAAGTGCTCTTAGGGCATAAATACTTTTGGAATAACATGCATCGGTAATATATGGAAGTAATACAACCCAGTTATCTAGTGAATAAATGGTGTAGCATGCAAGCAAAGTTATTGATGCCGGAGGGCGAGTTTGCAGAGAAATTTAAGTAGCTTAACAAGAAGTACTTCAGTAAACTGTTGCAGCTTATAGGTAAGCAAAGAATTATGAGAACAAGTAATTCCTCTCTACACTCTACATTCCTGTGATATTTATAATACAAGAGTTATCTTCTATTAAATAAATTTTATCGTGCACAAAATGGTAGTGCAAGATGGCTTCCCCCTTCCTGTTGCATCTTTTGACATATTCTTTGAATATGTTCCCTTCATTTCATGAAATAATTCTTTATTAACATTATCTTTTCATATTCATGTTATGAAACAGTGTAAATATTTGATGTATTAAATACTTAATGCAAGGTACCGTCTTACAATCAGTTTTTTTGAAAGAGTAGAAGGATATTAGCGGCAGTCAGGTTCTCTCTTCATTTTGCATCCTTGACTTATTGCTTGTGTTCCCTTTCTTTCATAAAGGCTTTCTTTCCTCACACAATACAAAAGGCTTCATTTGTCAGGAATTCTTACAAATGTTGTGATAAATTTACTTTCTTTATTCAAACGTTACTTTGCATATATGTTGTGCATTCTTTAATAAGTAGTCACATATATCTCTACCCATTATCTCTTATTTTTCAACATTTTTAAGAATGATTTTATAACAACTAATACAGTTAATTTTTACATATAATTTTTTAATTCATGTGCCCTCTTTAAAAGTGTTGAGGAGGAGCATTTTCAGTTGAAATGGAGATTTATTGTTATCCATATAGATACATTCTCAAATGCAATCATTTCAATTCAGAAAACTGTAGTTTCATTTACATTACATTTAGCAAACAATTCCTAGCACAGGAAACCATCTCTAGATGGCAGAGTTTATATAATTTCATATTCTTACAATAAGTCTAAGTGTTTCATTTCTGGCGAATCTTATCGTCATATTTATAGTTAAAATTATGCATTTCTTCCAAAGAAACCCTTCTGGAAATATTCCTTGAAGATTTTGTTTAAATTAATTTGTATTTTTATACTGTATTAATAATTATAATTAGATTTGTTTCCTACATGAATATTATGGTAAGAGATTCTGCTTAAAGTTTCAAAAAATGAGGGAAAATGTGCCAGATTTTTTAATTTATGTAGGTGAAAACATATAGTTTGAATTAAATAATATGAATGTGAATACTATAATAATATGAACAATTAATTATTGAAGGAAATAACATGATTAGAATATTAGGGAAAAGGATGACTTCAGGAACTTGTTGAGTTTTAATGCAGATGCTTCATATTCCACGCGTTCTTCTTTATTAATTAATTTAATATGAAGTATTCTCAAGTAACTTTTCATATTAATAACTTGTTTTGGGATTAAATTTGTATTTTAAGCACATTAGAATTTTATTAGATCTTTTCATACAGTGTATTCTAAATGTTTCCCTTCAATGCCTATTCAGAGTTATATATTCAAAGTTTTCTTGCAAAAGACACACAAAGAAAGAAATAGTGAAGGTTGATGAAATATTTTATTGAAGATCAACATATTTCAGAAATGCCTAAATTTGTTGTGAACTCTGTATTGTAATGAAAAAGGAATGATTAGCATGCCTGAAACTCTCCAAAGATTCAGACTTAGAAAAATCTTCAAGGTTAAATGAATAATTTGTATACATGTGGGACTTAAGATTTTTTCAGTGTTTTCTCTCCAAATGTAGAGCATAAAGTTCAAATCTAACATTTTTTCTTTTCCCAAATTCAAACTTGAAAATATGGTAAAATATTCTAAAGCCCAAACACTTGTTTCATTTCCTGTTTTTCAAGCTCAATTTTACACATTTAAAATCATAGAACAGGTTACATTTATAATAATGCATGAAATAAAATTATTAACACCACGCTTCTTTTGTGCAAAAAAGAAAATTGCAGAATTACAAAGAATTCATAAAAAAATTACTGGTGACATTTGTCAAATAAAATATATTCAATAAAAAGGTCAAACAAAAATTGAACCTCATTATGATCAAAATGATATCAATGAAAATTAGCTGAAAATATCAAGATTTTGATCGAAGACGAAGATTTACATCATAGCTGCAGTAGACAGATGAAATTTAATGAATTAATATTATATGCAAACTGCAAATTTCAAACTCAAGAAAACAAAAACTTGAAAAATTAAATTGAGAGTAACAAATAGCAAGAATTTGAACAAAATGCAAAGATTTCCATACAGACACAATTATTTTTAAACAATAAATTCAAACATAATTCATCAAATAATTAATATCAAAAGATACAAATTAGTTTCCAACGACAGAAAAATGCAAAAATAATTTCTCTCTTTCTGCATTCTGAGAAGATAGCCTTCAAGTTTGATATACATAAACGAACTCGGAAGCATTATATTGTCATCATTGTAGTAACCTTTTCTGTGAATTCAATCAGCTTTGTGAATATTTTTATGTATATTTGATTTATTTGTGTTTTTTTATGCTATTTTTAATTTATTTATTTAGAATGACCAATTTTTTCCTTAATCATCAACACAATTTTTCACTTCTTGTACTACTTTAACATTTAATAAGCTTCTCCTAAGTCAAAATTACAATACGAGCATTTGATCCTATAATATTTAAACTTGCTCCTAAAGTGATAATGTTATCCTAAATGATGTAGGCTTAGAGATACAGTTTCATTTCTGGGTTCCTTCAGTGATACTCTAGTTATAATATCAGTCAGTGTTAAAGGTAGATTTTCTTATCGTATTTTTTTATGTCCCTAAACCTTTTTCCTTTATCATTCTAGTGAAATCCAACTCATCTTATTCAGTGTGAACGAAAAGCCAGGCTCTATGAGGTGATTTAGAAGACAAGATTGATTGCATGTGACTCCATTGGTTGATAAAGTGAGGTAGTCCTCTGTATGGGTGAGTGCACCTTTCTTTTAATACTTTAATGAAGGAATTGCTTTACCTTTATCAGTGCATTTAGAAAGTTAAGTATCAAGTATCTATGGTATAAAATGTTTTTGTCCCAAAACATGGTATCTTTCATAATCTTGAGTTTTTAGTTAGTCTAAGAAGATTGATACCAATTGTGGGTGACATTTTTTTGGATTATTTCAGAGTAAGGGTGCCTTATTTGAATAATTCTCTGCTGTTACTGTGGGAAGGGTACTTTCCAAACTTGTAGGATAGATGTTATTTTTACTGTACAAATGTAGAGTGAGTTAATTAAATGAAATTGTGTAAGAAAAATGGGAGGTGATCAATCAAAATGATGTAGAAAGGAGATAGTCATTGGTCATTTATATTTCTGACTTACATGAAAAGTGGTTTTATAAATCAATGCCTTTTCAATTGAAGAGTTTCTCAACTATCAGGAAAATCAATAAGTTAGTATTTCAACAAAATATCTTCCATTATTATTGAAACTCCCCATGAAGTTTAGTCATGTCATATACTGACATGAGTATTATTTTCTTAATTTTTTCAAGGAAATTATAACTCCAGTTCATTCTGAAAAACCATCTTCATTTCATGAGATCTTAGAAAATGTTTTAAGATGAGTATACCTTTGCAATTTAATGCTTTAGATTAACTTTACTCACTTTCATTTTGTAACTAACTTTGACATAAAACAGTCAATGAAATGTTGCATCTGCCATATAACTTACTTAGTTCAGGGCTATGTGCATCAAAAAGTAGCATTTACTGTTATTCTATTGGGTTTTCATAGAATAATCAGCTATTTTATTGAAATCGTTTTTTATTTTCAATAATTTTGAGTTGATTGATATCGAGATAGTTATATTTAGCAGTTGGTGGATAGTTAAACATTCTTCCTGGAAGTATTAGTCATTTTGTAAAACATTCAAATTATATCAACTTTGAACAATTAAACTCACTTTTATTGGTTTGGTCAGGGAGTTATTACATCTATTGACCTACTAAAGGATTTCAAGTATTCAGTTGTTTAGAGTCTTTCAATAAATTTCTTGGAATATTTTTGGAACTTGCAGTGATACATTTAGTTGTTCTAATGCATTTAATACAATTTTTGGTAAAGTTTACTGAATTCTCTTTGATCCTGATGTATGTTTTGATATTAAGTGTTGTGAAAACAGTGAGACTTATTTCTAAAGGAAATGGAATTTAGCATATGCTATAATTTTCTTTGCAAATCAAGATGATCCTTACCTTCTTTTCTTTTGATGTAGAAATTCTTCATTTACCAGCTATCTGATTCTTTCTTAGGAAACAAGTCTTTTACAGTCAACTATATGGTTCACATGCTACATTAGATAGAGGAAAATTATTCTTCACTTCTTGTTTGACTTTATACAATAAGTATTTGCTTCCTATCTTTATCCATGTTTCTAGATTAGTGCCCTGATAATCTTTGGATTTTTTCTTGATCCTTTTTCATATACCAATCTCAAATACTCCAGCCTCCACTCTTTTTTCTTTATTTACTGTTTTAAAAAAATGACCATTGCCATTTGTGATAGTTTTTTTATCGTTTTCATTATTTACTATCCCAAGAAAGTGTTTCCTTAGTGATTTACGGGAATACATAGCTTCATCAGAATGATTTTTGTAGTGGAGAGTTTATCTATTTAGCTCTAGGAACGTTAACGCTTATTTTCCGAAACGAACGACTTGTGCACGAGTAAATAATTTTAAGTTAACTCATAAAGTACAAGAGTAAATATTGTTTTAGTGATGTCTTTGTGGTCAAAATTGCTGTTACCTCGGATATGTGTATTGAGAATATTTTGTTCAAATAATTGATCTTGGTTTTGCAATGACTATATTAAGAATTAACGGATTCGACAACTGGAATATATTTTCCTAATTTCATTTTCTGCGAATGAAAATTTTTTCCATTACATAGTGTCTCATATCTTTCTCTAACTCTGCTCCATTACTATGTTATTCATCGTGAAGCAACGGCAATTATGTAATTAGGTATTTTTTATCGTAAATTCTAACAGTCTTTTATGTAATATTGGAAAGCTCACTCAATGTTATTCATAGTTTTAAATTTTAAAACACCATTCGTTGCTCGTTTTAATTTTTTCTCGTCATTCGCGCAGTTCAATAATTCATTAATTCGATGTCAAAATTTGTCTGAAGATTTCCATTTTTGTATTCCCTTTCAGATGTTGCACTGCTGGGCCCAAGTTTCGAAATCTATTTTTAAAATACTTTCAACCCGCTGATAATTAAATACCATTATGAGTGGGTTGTCTGTGTTTTAAAGGTTTTTCGCTAAATTTTGAGCCCAGCAGTGCAATTTTTTGAAAATGGTAAACTGAAATGACTTTTAATTGAAATTTTTGCAGCCGAAAAAGTGATCTGAGAAATATGATTATAATAAACGATTTGGCCGCCCGCCAAGCGGGTTCGAGGGCTGGTGTGCGGGTCTTGGGCACCCGCAACACTAAAGTACGGGCTCGAATCCGTTTATTCCGAAGTTAGGATGAAGAAAAAACTTCCGGTGGGGTAGGCGGCCCTCTAATCCCGGAAGCGCCCGCGACCGGATTCGAACCCGAGACAGTAGCGTCGCACCTAGGTGCCTCGACCCACTACGCCAGCCTGTCGAACGGTTAGAGTGGCGCAGAATTATATTCTGGTTCCAAGACTTTCCTGAGAAGGGAATGCAGTGCATCATATACCTTTAGTTGCTCACGATTCAACGTACATATCGTACATGCATACTGCCAGCCCCCCGAAAGTTTTCAATCAACGGATTAACACCATTTTTCCTCGCCACCGAATTCTTGATAAAGCAACATATGATGTCTGACATAGAAACTTTATACTTATTATTTATAAGACAGCAAAATAACTTTTATGAAATGTGAAGTTTCCTGAAATAAGACATTTATTATTTCGAAGATTAGCCATTTCAATTTGAAAATATATGATATCTATATCTGTGGTCATCACATAGAAGTTATTAAGAATTAATTATTATCCTTTGATTTGGTCCTTAATAACATAATATGCTTCCTTGTAAAATCTTATATCTTTAAAAATTTTTATTCATGCAGTTTGCCAGTGATATACCGTGGTTTCTTTTATTACTCTTAATTTTTAAAAATTCATTGTGAATTCATCCTATATTTGACTAAGAGAATATAGTGATTGAATGCTTTAGTTATTAGGTTGTTATTTTACTTCTTTGTCAAAGAAGTGTAGCTATTAAGTTGCAGTCAAATTTCCAATTTTCTCACATAAGATATATATTTTTTGAGTCAATTTTCTTGATTCTATTATAAAATGCTACTTTTCATGTGACTTTCTTTCATTAATGTTAAAACCTCCTCCTCATCCTCCTTCATCTTCTTTCTGTTGAGTGTTCTTGAAACAATTTTTCAAAAGATTGCTAAAAAGGATTGCAATTAAAATACACTAATAATATATAATTTAGCCCTTTAAATATATTATGTAAACACTATTAATAGAAAAATGAATAAATGTTTATTTCCATTTAATATTAGTGAGTTATTTCTTAAAGATTTAAGGACTTCTCGATCCTTAGTATGTGATACCATTGAGGTACTGGGCGGTTTCAGAAAGAAGGTTGATGCAACAAAGAATAATTAACCCCTTTTTTGATTATTTTGAAAATTCTGTTCAAACAAATTAAAAAGCAAACACTTAAATTATATTTTGACAATCTTTTATTTATACATACACGTTATTGCAAATGGCCATAACAGAAAATGAACCGCCTGCTAGGATGAGTTTACTTATTGGAAGGAGTTTAAATCCAGTGATAGAACTCAGCTCTTAGGATTCTCCAACTTTGCCAAACTGGTTCTTAAATATATCTGATATGAAAATAGCAGGATTGTGTGCTTAAAATTACTAAAATCTACCATTAAAATAAGAAAATATTTAGTGTTGGATAATGAAATACTAAATTTTCATTTCATCTTCAAGTTTCATGGATAATTTTTTAAACTAGAATAATTAGGAAAAATAAATATACTTGAGACTGCAGTGCATGGTTGCATGCACTAGGGACACCGTTTCTTTTTTTTAAATCTAACCATTCAATAAGCCACTTCAACATTTAACTCAAAATCCAATGCTTTATGAAATATATTTTCTAAATGTTTGTTTCTTCTAATTTCTTCAAATTTATTTTTTCTGCAAATTTTTAGCATTAGCATCTTTTTCCCTATCCATCAACTGGTTTTTCCAAATAGAATTCTTCCACAGAAAACTTTGTTGCATTTGGTTTTTGCATCAATTCTTATATATATTAAAACCCCTCCCCCAAGATCCATAACTTCATAATGGTTTGGTGAAGGTTTACTGGATAATTTAGTAAAGCCAAGAATATATCCCTATTTTCCAATCTGTATTCATTGTCATTACTTAGAGCCATCCTTTGCCACCTATGGCATTCTTTATGATGTACTTTTGCTGAAGTGTTGGTTTATTTTGCTCAGATACACATTTTCAAGAATTTGTTTATAAGCATTAGAGGCAATAGTTCTTGAATGTAAATGTAATTTAATTCATGAGCTAATGCAAGGATGTTGTATTAGGTGGCAGGAAACACCTTAATTATGGAGATATGTACTAATACTTGGTGAAATTTTCAAGTATAAATAATGTGTTGAATCGGATAACATTATTCAACATCTGCATAAATAAGAGGATCTGCAATATACTTGCATTAAAAACAAGTTTTACTGTTTCCACAACATGTAATATATTTTTCTGTTTTAACACACAGAGCATACTTGTAATTTTAAGAAGAAAATCACTGCAGTTCCAAAGCTTTTGATTTATTTTCTTTTAGCAACAAAGGAAAATATTTCTACTCTTTGAAGTTTCTTTAAAACAGGTCATGGCTATCTATTTGTTTTTTAAATCAGATTCGCAGTTGTGAAATTGGTTTCCTTACAGCTTTTACTGAACCAGCTGATGAGAGTAAATAATTTATTAGTAGGTCACTCATTTCATATGGCATCTTTTCTTTTATTTACAAGTCATTTTCTAATCAACCTACAATCTATCCACGAAATTTGAGTAAGTGCTGCGTAATACTGCTATTTAATTTCTTAGCTAGGAGTTTGTCGTTTTGGGACTTCCTTTGAAAAATTTAAGTGTTTCTAGTCTAATATTGCTTTGTTGAATTTGTATTAAAAATACAAGAACGTTTTTACAGCATATAAATATATTGTCAAAATATAATTTAATTACACTTAATTTTCATAATGATGTGATAATTTATTTCAAAGATTTCTTTCAAGTAGTTTCTGGATGGTTCTAGAAATATCTGAAAAATTTCTTTTGAACAGATCCTATATCTCTGTGTTGCCAACTTTTTTTTGCTGCTCAACCTCTTTAACCCTTTGGGCACTAATAGTATTGAAAAATTAATTTCTTTCTAGTGGCTTCTGGATGGTTCTAGAAATTTCAGAAGAATTACTCTGGAACAGACCCCATATCCCTGTGTAGCCAACATTTTTTTGCTGTTCAACCTCTTTAACCCTTTGGGCACTAATTTCTTTGAAAATTAATTTCTTTCTAGTGGCTTCTGGATGGTTTTAGAAATTTCAGAAGAATTACTCTGGAACAGACCCCATATCCCTGTGTAGCCAACATTTTTTTGCTGTTCAACCTCTTTAACCCTTTGGGCACTAATTGCTTTGAAAATTAATTTCTTTCTAGGAGCTTCTGGATGGTTCTAGAAATTTCAGAATTACTCTGGAACAGACCCCATATCCCTGTGTTGCCAACTTTTTTTGGCTGTTCAACCTCTTTAACCCTTTGGGCACTAATAGTTTTGAAAAATTATTCTAAGTCCCCAAGGTCATTCGGTCGGTTAAAAAAACAAGACTTTTTCACATTTCATATTATTTATTGCATTTTTATGTACATTCTCTTTTCAGATAATTTTTTGCTTTCTGTACTTATACTCTCAGTAGGAAGTACTACCACAATGGCTGCATTCAGAATAACTTAGAATTATTCTGAATACAGCCATTGAAGTAGCACTACCAACTGAGAGTAAAGCACAGGAGGTCCAGATGGATGCTGCAACAGCAGAAAACAAATGACACGTCAAAATCTTCGAGATAGGTTCGGCCAGTCCGGCTCTTCCAATACCAGGAACTTTTGGGGGTTGGGGATGGGACAGGTTTTGAATAAAGTTTGAAAATGTCCTCTGTGCAATTTTCTTTAATGAGCACTGTAATAAATGTACACTAACAAATTATGCAATAAAATAATATGTAAAAGGGTTTCTTGTAGTCTTCTTTTCTCCTTCCTGTTGGAAACAGTAAAAATAAATTCCATGAGAAATTAACATTTATAAAAAATCAACTTTCAAACATTACTATCATACTTGAGAAAATTCAATGAAAGGAAGCTGTATTATTTTATTCTGCAAGTGACAGTTAAATATTAAATTTGAAAAAATTAGGCAATTTTCATTGTTTTTAGGCATTAGGCAATTTTCACAAATTGTTACAAATTTAAATAGAAAAATTAAAAAATAGAGTTATGGTCTATAGGAATTTTTTCTATTGCAAGATTAAATCCACCTTTTAAGGAAAGATTAATTTTAGTACTCATCTAAATTTAGACCACTATAGCAGATTAAAATTAGATAGTATTCCAAAAATTATAATAAAAGCAATTCTACTGAAAATTGGAACTTTGCCAAGGTGCAAATTAACGATTAAACGTGAAATATGAAGAGCAATATCTAGTCGTGAATAGCTTCCATCACGATGAAATATTGCAAAATTGGCTAGTTACGAATAACTACAAATTTTCAAATCGAACTGAATTACAAAAAACGAAGTTGAAAGATCTCCAACTTATGGTTAATGTTCAGATTTTTAATAAATCTTAGATTTATATTCTGCTATCCTCAAAATGGATTTCTCTCACCTTCAGAAACTATGATGAAACTTATCACGTTTCGGTTTGCGCAAATGATTGGAACCGATCATATTTACATTTCGTTACTTCGGCGAGAAAAAATAAGTTTAAATCTGATGATTATTAAATTTTAACTTGAAAGATTAAGATTTGCAAACTCACGATGGTTCAAGTGGCGCACTTGCCGAAACAACCCATTTCTATGAAGCTTACCGGAAATAAATGCTAATATGAATGAGAATTCAAAATTCCTTGCAAATTTCAAGCCAGAATTAATAAAATGGTTATTAAAATCAATTCCACGATTTCACGGTGAAGAACGGATCGTCAAGCCTCAGCTCCAAAACTTATAATTGAAATCGTGCAGAGAAAATAGTAGAGTTGCTGAGAATAAATTTTCTGGAGAGCTTATTTTATAAATTCATTCTTGGATGCAAAAAATTAGAATAGCTTCTCTTCTTCAATAGAATAGAAAATCTCTTCCAGATCAAAGTCATCAGCCAAAGAATAACACAGCACTTTCCGAACTCTCCCATCACATTTCGCGTCAAATCGCGCAATTTAAACAAAATCCGAGAGCTTTAGTAAGCTTGTGATGTCACTTTTGCAGACCGGTATTTATTTGTCAAAACTTTTCCCTTAATATGCCAAGGAGAGCTCGGGAATTCAACCGCGAGGGAAAAGAAATGACTGTATTGAAGGTCCTTACGCAGCACAACACCCTTCCTTACTCGAGTAACTGGAAAACGAATCTGTTTAAGAGGCTAAGAAATCCCACAAAATAAAATTACCGTAGCTGTCGACTCTTTCATACAGTGAAATATCTTTTATGACGAGAATGGACTTGTTGGACTACCTTTACTTTTGACCTAAGCAAACCTTACGGCGTCATTCACGATAGAATTTGGGTTCCAACAAGAAATTAAAACCTAAATCATGGTTAGATTTCGTGTTTGACATAAATAGGCTAATATAAAATCAAACTATCAAGGTTTAGTAAATTTTTTACAGTAATAGGAAAATTTCGGAGATTAATTTTAAGTTCCCTAAATCCAAATAAAAATTTTTAAACAAACCCATGAAATAAAAACACGTTATCGTTATAAAACTAAAGAGTATGCAAAAAAGTTATTTCTTATTTAGTTATTTCTATTAATCTAATCTTAAAAGCCAACAGAAGCAAGATAGCGCAGTTAGCTTTCATCAAAGAGGTTTTTTACATTTACATTTACATATAGACCCTGCTAACCGCCACTGGCGCATGGCAGGGGGTATGAAACACCGAAAACCCTATCTACCTTTGACTGCTGTTGGCTTCTCTAATACTTCGCAGAAAAAATGACCATAAATAACTATCTGTCCTGGCAACTATTTCCCTGTAACGCTTCGTCGTTTTGTCTCGAAGATCAGGTATGCTACTAACTGGTATAACAATATCAACTATCTCCTCCCCGAGATCCGTAGCGATAAATTTATTAAATAGCTTACTACGGTAATCAAGTCTTCTATCACTAAGCGAATCCCAACCGAGGGATTCTATCATAGCTGAAACACTGCTGTCAAATCTGAAATCTCCCTTAACAAATCTAGCTGCCCTACGTTGAACCATTTCAAGGCTGGAAGTTAATCCCACTTCGTACAGATCCCAAATCGCGCAGCAGTACTCAAGGAGAGGTCGAATCAGGGAGAAGTACGCTATTTCTTTTACTCTCCATGAGCAACCCCTTAGGATTCTACTAGTTAAACTTTGCATCCTATTCGCTTTACCTACTACGTTTTGAATATGCTCTTTAAAGGAAAAATTACTACTAAGCGTAATACCAAGATATTTATGATGCTTCACGAACTGCAACGGATATCCTGAAATATACGGTATGCGAGAAACATTAGTGGAACGCGTAAAATTCATGGCTACGCACTTATTTACGTTCAAATCTAACTGCCAATCCCTGCACCAACCTGAAATAAGATTCAGATCGTTTTCCATCGGCACCTTCCGTACTATTCTCATTAAAGCATGTATTAGCTCAAACTTGTGACCGTAAGTTTAACCTACTCTGAATTTAATATGATCAAGTTCGGAACTAAAATTTTTAAGGCTGTCATGACCAGAGCTCAGGAATAATAAAGAGAGATTTGACCGTGAAAAATTCTTCGAACTGCGAAAGAATTGAGAGGAATAGCGAGATTTACAAGGGTAAGGCGAATTCGTCCCCGCTTCAAACGAGCAATTAAGTTTAAGGAGTCAAATAAAACGTACCACGCATTAACTCAAGGAAAACTCCAAACTCGGTCAAAGCAGCGCACCTAAAGTTTCACTCGCACTAAGCATATAACTGGTCACACGAAAGATAATCCGTAACTAAATCACAGAAATAACTGATGCAGGAGGTATTTCACTAATAATTTCAGTCCAAGAAAGGAATGGATAACTTACGGCGTGCATTCAACGTGCAGCTGAATCCATTTGACAAGGTGGCGTAATGAGGGCGAAGTACACCTTTGGTTAGAGTTTGAAAGACATCCAGCGTTGAGCGGAAGAAACCGGGCACTTAGCCAAACTTGCCTGCAATGAGAGAGAAAGTTTTCCTAGAATTTTTGTCAATGGAAGATTTCTATAGCCAAAACATGATGCCAATCTCTGCAGCGACTTTAATCTTAAGAAAAACTATATATTTTAAACGAATTAGCCAAATTAAAGCACGAAAGATCAAACTAAAATCTCACACAACTCGTATGCAGTGTCCTTACCTAAAGGCAATGCCGATATGACCAGACTTTTTCTGGAATTCAGCTGAAAGTACGCCGTCGACCGTAACTGCTGCTAGAAAGCGATGTAGAAACCTCGTAAGCCGCTCACCACAGGTCAACAATTAGCTCGGGCAAAATACTGGCTCTCTGGGAAACCTGTCTTATATAGCATTAAGGAGAAGGTACCATGGGTATAAAAGACAAACGAAATCCACTGATAATGGAATGTATTTGGACTTCATTGAATTTCGAAAAAATGCGGCCTTTTCAAATATTTAAAATATTGCGTAGTAAAACTATTGTAGATATCATAATGTGTTTACGTGATTTCAAGTTATTCGGGATTTGCAAATTGAATCTGACTGATTTCTGATAACCTATCTTGCATTACAAATATTTTTTGACCATGTAGGTAATTTATTTGATTTTTCTAAATTACGCTGTAGTGAGATTATAATGTACAGTAATGAGCACAAAAGTACAGTGATAGACGGTTTGTTGTAGGTGCATTTCGATGTGAAATTGAAGAATGAAGTTATTATCATATTAGTTATTATCATAATTTAGCTTCTAAGAAACTATTTAACAAGAAGCCAGAAATGATAATAATTCGACGTCATTGAGTATAAATATGTTGTCTTGGTCATATCACTGCACAAATTATTATTAAAATCACTCTATTAGCCGAAAAGATTTTTTCGTATATGAAGAGTAGCTTAATGTTTAAAGGCGATTCTATTGCTGGCATATATTTCTTCTATAACTTATTTTCCCATCATCAATGATTGGCGTCTTTTAAAGTTATGTTCAAAATATCTTACACGTAAGATATCGTAAGATATGTGAAACATACATAAAGTAACAATGTTTCATTCTGTGGATATGGAGTAAAGTAAAGCTAATTACCAAGTTCCTTTCAATCAAGCAATTATATCAATTCATAAATCAGGGGATGATTTTGACAACAAAAGTTAATTTTTATTCGACAGTTTTTGAAGTTGAGCGAATTACGCGTGAAATTCGGGCCAAATTAAGGAAATCCGACTTTGATTCCTTTACAATACTACACTACATGGACAAAAATTATGGATCCCATAGAAATTCAATCAGTGCACTTTAATATATTTTGGGTAAGAAGTAAAAGGCTGCGGCGCGACATCCCTTTGCGGGAATCAGCCTAGCCAGGCGGCTATCACCGTGGATGACACGTGGTCAGTTTAGAATCCCCAGAATTCCTGTGGCTGTGACAAGAGCTACTCCTTCACTTCGTCCATCAGTTCATCGTCTGAGTTGATGCGCTTCCCTTTGAGATGTTTTTTTTTTTTAGCGGACCAAACGGATGGAAGTTGCTGGGTGACATGTCAGGGCTGTAGGGTGTATGATCAAGCAAGTTGGACTTGGCCAGTTCATTCTGCTTGACCCTGGAGAAGTGTGGAGTATCACTCCCTCCTTGAGCAGCCCTAGCCATTTGCTTTTGATGGACTTGCATAGGCTACTGACACACAGTCTCCCCCATATACCGCCACCATCGGGTGATGAATATTAGCCAGTTTAACACCTTCCACTGTCAGAAATCTGTTGACACCTTGCTACTACTCAATCTTAAAATTTTACAATGTGAATGCCATGATGTTCTCATATGCATTGCCGCATCAATTGGATGGAACACTCAATTAATCAGTGAAGGACTTGCTCTTGTCACAGCCACAGGAATTATGGGAGCAGGTAATCTTTTGGCTCATTAAACAGTGGAATAGTAGTGCTCAAGCATCTGATAATTACTTTTGAATAAATACTTAAATTATACCCACAGTGTCGTTTCGTACCTTTTCATTTGAACCCCTCTCATATAACGATACAATGCTGGGGATACTTATGAGTTGAATAAAATGGCAAAATATTATTTTATTTCTTTATTAGACCCATACACTCTATGCTACGTCACAGAGAGAGATACATTTGTACAAAGGTATCAAAGAAACTGGAAGTGAAGAAATAATGTTTGAACACTTTCTCTATTTCTGCATGTATTTGTTTATAGAAGTGAGCAATTCCCTTTCTCTGCCTGAGTTCCTTCCAGTCCCTTTACCCTTTCTTAGCCAATAACATACATCGATTGACAAATATTATAATATTGGGACATGGCCGTTTTCACATTAATTTAATCACAATCATTAATATCTAAGATTGCCAAAAATTGAGAGACTGAAATGCCACATTTTATGATAGCAATAAGATATGAAATATGACTGGCAGTATACCACAAGGAGGGAAAATATATAATTAAGATACTATACACTCTTTAGGTACCATGATTAATTTTAAGAAAAGTAAGGCATGTTGCACAATATGCATTACATCTATAAGGAAACATAACTTCCTACATGAAAACAGTAAGTATTATGCAAGTTACTCAAATGAGTAAATTACAATCAAATGCATTTTATCCACAGATGCCATAACTGAAAATGCCAATACTTATAGTCTAAAACTGTAACTGCAAAGTCAAAAATCATATTTCATGAAGTCACTGCTTTGAGTTTATACCTCTGTATTTTTATTTCCCTTTCTTACTCAATCTATAGCCTCCTATGGCTTTAGCATCCCACAATTAATCATTTATAATGATGTTCCTCCAAGCAAATAATGCTTAAGAGAATGATTACCTATATACGATATCGCAAAATTTTATTTCAGTCAAAAAACCATTGATTTGCCTAACAGAAGCTATTGTTGACAACTTTTGGTCATAATTCTTAGCACATGGCAACATCAATAATTATACACTGCAGCTTGACATAGAAAAGGAAAATATTGACATATTCAACTCTCAAACTTGTACCATTGACTTTGCTGATTCTACCACACAACGTGGAAGAATTAATGAAAGTTTTAATACATACAGCTACAAAATTTGTATATATTTGGCAGAAATGCATCTTCCTTAATATCGTTAATAATTAATGCAATAGGAAATTCGAGGTTATGAATGAACACAAAGTAGGTAACAGTGCATTGAGAGACACATCTTTTAAAGACATCTTTACAGATTGCCATAAGGCTCTAATAAAATTTTCTGTACGTATTTAAAAGTTTTTATTTACAATTTCAAAATATCAAAAGAATTTAAAATTTCTCTCTATTTACATACTGATATGCTGACTGCATTATAAAATCTATCAGCTCTTTGCATCTAGTACAGTTATTAAAATTAATGAAATGTCTGCCTCAATAGAAAATATATCAAATACAAAATTCTGTAAGATGAAATGTCACAAAAGTCTAAATCCAATCATTAAATGAGAAAATTTTCTAGGAATTGTGGCAGTCTAATTGAAGTTTCTTATTTGAATGCTCAAGCAATCAATAGTCTGTGATTTGAGGACAGAAAATTTATTTCAATTCCCTGTTGTATATGAAAGAAATCATTCCAGAGTTTTTGGTCCAGGTGCAATGACACCATTGATATACTGCCTTCAACTTGCTTAGAAGCCTTATTTTAATGATAATTACTTTCTGCTTGAATACATTTGGTAGGCAAATTGGGATACAAAACATTTACATGTAGAAATAAAAGAAATCCTTAATTTTATGGCACTCCTTCAGAAATCCTCAAGATAATTGTTTCAGCTAGTAATGTAAAGGGTCACATATGCTTCTCAGATTCACTCTTTCATTCACACATCTAGGTGCACATATCCTAACACAAGCACACAGTAAGGTACAATGTCGATCTTAATGTTTATTTACACTTAAATATGAAAATTTGCTATTATAAAAATGAAATAATATAAAATTATACTTACAGAAATGAGTACAAAACAATCACTTATGAAGAAGAGAAGAATTTTTTAACATGGGAAATAATCAGTCGAACCATTTCTTTTTCCATTAATACTACTTCAACTTTTCGAGTCATTGTCAGGTCCTTTACCAACCACATTCTTACTCTTGACTAAAATAAATAATTGTAATAATAAGCTACCCAACTTTTGCATTTTCTTATCAATTCCTTCATCCTAAATTTCCCTTTCTTTTGATCCCATAATGATTTTTTTTAAAGTATTATACATTCATCATCAACTGGTTATATCTGTATGGTTTGAGAATTTTGGAGGCAATTTTGAAACAATATAATGAATGACAATTACTCTCGAATTAATATATCTATAAATTTCAGAATTTAAAATTAGCTATATCTGACTTTATATAAAAAATATTACCTACATTCCATTAATTACTGTAAACACTTCAAAATTTAAGTGGTCTTTTGACATGAATCATCTTCAAATTTTAGGATCTTTGTAATTGAATATTAACCATATATGACACTCCACTTTCCATTGAACATGGGAACCAGTCAAACATTCTTTAGGAATACTCAATGAGCATACATTCATATCTTTAAGTGTTAGAGAGTTGAAAGATAGCCATATATGTCATTGGCATCTTCTGCACATATTTAGCTTTTCAATCTAGGTGAGCTTTGTAGGTAGTCTTCCAAATTTCTGCAAATGTCACAGCAGAATGGAAGCGATGGAAAATGCAGAGTGGCAGAGTGACTCGCTGCACTATTGCCCAAGCAAGGAAACCGTAGAAGTCAAGCTGAAATCATTTAAAAAACAATTATATAGACAGTGAATTTTCAAAGAGATTTGAAAGTTTTATTTTTTAAAATTTTTAAAACCTATATAATAAAATACCATTTCCTTAAACTACGGGATCCCAAACAAGGGGTCTGAACAACAAAATATAGGTATCTTTCATATTTAAATTTCAAAATTAATTTGCAGAACATCAGAAAGAATACTTTCTAATACTAAAAAGTTGATGAAAAATTAGACGTTATTTTAAGCTAAAAATTTTATAATTTGATAATATTTAAAGGATGAAAAATTCTTTTAGCAAAAATATTCTCTTAACTGATGATAATATTGATCTTGGATAAGAATTGTTGCATGAATATTTTAATGGAGAATGCCTGCATCCAGGAGTATCAATAAAAGTTGCTGCTAATGGTTTCATACCTATGGAAATTCTGCAAACTATTTGGAAGATAGCTTAGCCACGAACTCAATGGTACAATCTTTCCCCAACTTCAATCAATTTTACTATCTACCCCTGACATCATAGGGGGAAAATTCCACATTTCCTATAAGGCCAACTGATATCACTAATATCAGGCCATTAGATGTTATTGAATACAAACACACCCAAAGACAGAAGAAAAAAGTCACAAAGTTTGGAAATTAGAATTAGAAAATTATTTTTATTTGTCATTTTTATTTAGATCACTCAGAACCCTTCTCCTATGAATTTTAAGCCAGTGATGATTACAGTGTTCTATGATTACATTAACTCAATCAATGCTAAGGTGAAACTTACCTGAACTGGATTTGCTTCTACTTTCTGAGTCTCAAAAGTGTATATCACCCACATAGTTACGTTGCAAATGAGCAGGAATGTCACCACCTGTCTGCCTGGTTTGCTTCGGTCATGTTCAGGAAGGTGCACACGTCGACGACCAACATCAGCTATGAATAGAAGCTGCAGCACAACCTGAAGAATCAATGAATTTTCCTTTAAATATGTAATTTTCATTCAGACTCTAACTACTCAAATACTATATGGAAAAAAGATATAGGGAAAGGTTTACAAATTTTCCACAGGATATATCTAACAGATCAGTTTTGGCACAGTTCAGCCATCAACTAGTCAAAACCTGATAATGGCTGATGGCTGTTTATATACATCCTGTGTAATTATTTTTCCTTAAATCTTTTGCCATGGATTTCCAAATGGTGAAGCTTGTCACGAGGCATTGGATTTAAAAACATTATTAATGAAGAAAGAACTATAAATTTCTAGACTGAAGTTAATTGATGGTGTTTCATCATGTTCAAATTTTTATTATTATTTAACGAAACATTGTTTCAATATGGAATCATCCAAATTTTTACTCTCTCTCTTAATAAAGTCTCAGGCTGCAGACAAAACAACTTATAACAGTTTAAAGCTAGTAATAACTCATTGAAAAACCTATACTCTTCTATTACAATTAGATATAAATGAATATCACTCTTTTATTATTTATTCCAACATGGAATTGTTTCCACTTAAGTAGTCAAGCTTTAGAAAATTGTGAGAGACTCTCAGCAAAGAACAATATAATTGGTCTTTGATGGACCACAGGTCGATGGCTCCTGTTTTCATATTTCATATGTGTACAATGGTTGAGTTGTAGTAACTTACCTCTTCTGTCAGGATCACATAAAGCTATGAATCTTTAGCACTTACCAATTACTGAATTTGATGGAAAATAAGACAAACGCTCATTTCCTTAGTGAAAACCTAAGAAATAATTTTAACTTCACCTTTAGAACTTAACATACGATTTCACTTGAGTTTAAATTTCATTTTTAAGATAACATTTAGTTTTCCATTGGAATACATGATCATGTTTCATAATCACAGAAAGAAGCAAAATAATGAAGACCCCAAGGTCTTGTATAGAAAGGTTCAGTCTTATGAATTGATTTTACATGATCTAGGAAAATAATGATAATGATTTTGGATTTTATTTGTGTGATTTATAAGCTGTCAGATATGGTTATATGATAACTTACTTTGTAAATAACTTAAAAGATAAAAATAACATAATTTGATACTTTATAATTCAATTAATATGTAATGCATAATGCTCTGATACTTTGGCAACTACCATTATTAGCTAAAAGAAACGTATGTCAATGAATACATCAAATGACCTAAAGTCAATATAAAAATGAGATGTTTCAGAGCTATCAAAATTACAATTTAAGGTTAAAATATTGCAGAGAAAAGTGTGCATGAATATGACTTGCCTGAACAACTGAAAGGATTCCTGTAATCATAACCAGTAGATTAGGCTCATGAGTGTATGCTGCAAGTGAGCCAGCAATAATGCTGAATACGGCATACACAAAGAGACCAAATGCAGAGACACGCAGAAGGATGTCATTGAGTGTACCTTGGCTTCCTTCCTCCACACCTGAATGGAATTTAAGGCTCTGCACTCTGAAACCAAAGTCAATTTGGCATTTAGTCCAACTCAAAAAAAGACCTGGCATATAACCGAGCAAAAAGCATATCATCTATCAGGTATTAATTTCCTAAAATTAGAGTAATATAATTGATTTAACAGAATCTTAAAACACATATCAAAATTTTATTAATTTCTGTATTTTTTCTAATAAGAAGCTAAATTTTCTTTCAACAAAATCCAACCGTAACAAATATTTTAAAGGGTTGATTTCTTTTCACAAGAAATTAGCACTTTTCATCAAAATAAATAAACAATTTGGTTATATATCACGTAGACCTTGATCCATTTTTGAGAATGAGACTGAAAATGTTCCTAAAATGTTAACAATTCTGTCCTCTTTAAGAAGCAGAACTTGATTTAAAGCAATTTGAGGCTCCTAAAATAAATGCACTCACCTAATGAAGCCAATGAGGATAGCCAGGATGCTGAGTGCCATGACTCCACAGTGGGACACATCAGCCAAGTAGATGGCCAGAAGTCCTAGGTCTGGATGACGGATGAGCACAAAGAAGAGGATGAGACAGATGAGGGAGGCAACTAGAAGCAGAAGGCCAAAGAACAATCCTTTGCTTGCACCTACACAATCCACTCTGCTGCCTGGCATCATCCCTCCATGACGACGACTGCCACCATGACCTTGAGCCAACAGCCCAAGTGCAATACGTCTCTCCATCAAAGCTGCTTCTTCCTCCTCTTCCTCTTCCAACACGTATCTGGTAGAGAGTTTAAAGGAGATGCTTAATAAAAACTAACTTTTCAATTCATCCACCTTGGCTCTAAAGGCCATGGTTCCTACTGAAGTTGTGATCAACATTGTTGTGTAATTATACCATGTGGGTTATTTCTCATGAGAAATGCATTGCAGTACTATTAGAAAATCAATTTGATGCATTGCCCCAAGAGAATTTCCATTATAAATAGAAAAAGAGCAATCATTTGCCATACATAAGCTCTTTTTTATCTTGAAAATCCAGTAAAAATCTGGTAAAGTTAAATTAATGAGATATCACAAGAAAGAAAATGTAAACGAGATCCTCATATATATCACATTATAATTGATTTTATTATTATAATTACATTCACTCTGCAAACAGGAATAGACCAGGTGGAACAGTTTGATGTTACAATTCAAGTCAAGAAAAGATTTTTTATAAGTAATACAAAGTAGAGTATAAGTAGTGAGTAGGCATATCAAAAACTAGAAAAGCAAGTATGAACATCAAAAAGTAAAATAATAATAAGTACTCAAATTGAAAAATGTTAATGTCAATTTAAAATTTATTACAAAATCAATGTATGATACTCACCTAGGGCTCCATCCAATGTGAGACCACATGACATAGACAACTGCTGCACCAATCAGGCTGTATTCAATGATGAAAGGAAATAGGTATGGTGCAGAATCTTGGACTATGGTGCCCATGATGTTGACTCGGCCACAGGAATAGTTGCCCTCAGCAACTGCTTCGGAGAGTATTGCAGCACCACTGGTGGTTCCTGGTACAGCAGCAGATGAAGTGGAGAATGGCAGGATCTCGGCTGCTACAGCAGCCAGGGTGGTGGCAGAGAGGGTTGTGGTTTCAGGAGTTGGTTCATCAGTGGTTGGAAAGGGGGTTGAGGTGGCATTCAGAGTGTTGGAGGTTATGTTGGCAATGGGAGATTCGTGTTTGAAGAAGCCAAAAAGGTCAATGGAAGCATCGGTAGTGGTTTTGGTAGTAGTAGGCTCCACAGTGGATGTCTGGGAGTGCAGAGGAGGGTACATGGGGAAGTGATGGAACCACGAGGATTTGTTGTTGCCTGCGGTTGGGAAAGGCATGCAACATAATAGTCCCCATAGAGTTAAATAGTAGACAGTTTTGGCAAGTGAAGCAGGGAAAAAGAATTTTGCGATAAGAAATGCTACACAACAGCTTCAAATGCAATAAATTGGTAACACAATCGCATGAATGCTATGACAATGAAGAAGGACACTGGGGGATTAAAAGGTTAATTCATTACAGCCAATGAATGAAATGTAAGTAAAAATGATGAATATGTGTTACCAATATGTACTAGTAACAAGAAGCATACATAGATAGTTAATACTATCACAAAACATGGGGACGAGTAATGCAGGATAATGGGACTTAGAGAAATCTATAAGTCAAGGCCATAATAAATAATGATGATGTATTTAATTATATTGCAAGGAAAAGTTTTCATAATAGACATACATTTTCATTACCTAAAAAATCATATTTTAATGAACATAAAATAAAGTCATCCTGCATAAAAAGAACAATGCCTTAACTTTCACAATGACTTGAAGTTAATTTTAAAAACTTTCTTGATTTGAAGAAATGATTAATTATTCAGTTTATGAAAGAGGTTACCTAAAATACAATTTGTTGCTTTCATAGCAATTTAATTTCACTTGCATCCATATTCAACTTGAAACTTCGCCCAAATGAAAAATAAAACTATTCAATTATTACATTGCATATCATTTACAAAATGGTATTAAATGAATATAATAAACATTTAATTAATCATAAATAGATTCTTTGTTTCATTTATGAAAATATTTAATAAAAATTCATCTCAAACTGAACCTGTCAAGATTTTTTTGATAAAACAAAACTTGGGATAAAAAAACAAAAATAAAAAGTAAAACTAGTATTTTGTTGAAAGGATAATTAAATTTCAAGATATTGTTTGAAATCTCATATCTAATGATTACTAAGTTAGCAATTAGTACATATCTATTTGAAAATTTCTACCTAATGTAATACTGATAAGATATAAGCCAATATTGAGCATGCCCTACTCTCAACAAACAAATTTTCTACTTTGTAAGGGAGGATGAAGATATTTTTCAATGTTGAAAAGGTTCTCAATAAATCATTAAAGAGTAGCAGAAAACAATATTAATTCTACTATTATTGAAATCATAGCTTTTACACAGTTAAAAAAATCCTTACAAACCTCTTAAATGAGAGGATTGGAGAATCAAGAGGAAAAATATTTCTCAGCAATTGAATAGTTTTTAATGAATATAAGATAACATATGTAAAACCATATCAACTGTTTTGATAATAGTTTTGGTCTTAATTTATGATTTTAAAAGTGTCCACATAAAGACTTAAATTAGGCATGTCTGATTATTGATACTATTCATCAGATTGCTTTTGAAGCACATATTTTAGTTCAACTGAGGTTAGCTGATTTCATTTATTACTCTTATCCTTCAATCAATTTATTAAATTTGAATATTTAAATTAAAATGGTTATGATAGTAATAAAGATATAGTTCAGATACCATTGGTGTCAAATTTTAGGGTGAATATTGAGAGAGTTAATACATTGGCAAAAAATTTATTTTAATATATATACAAATAAATACATGGGTGGTCTGAAAAGTTTCCAACATTTTGCCATTTCTCGACATTTTTTCTGTAAATTTCTGAAAATTTTCTGAAGATTTTTAAAAAATCTGGGGCCTGAAACTTTTCAGACCACCCTCATAATCATTTATTCCTTCTTAGTTCTACTTTGTCATTAAAATCTTCGAAAATGTGAGACAAAATAGATGTTTCTTGATATTTTTTCAGTGATGAAATTTTTCACTTAAAGATGAATAAAAAAGATTTTTATAATAATTACTACTTTTTCCTGTTATAACTTTTCTGAGAAGAAATTAAGGAAATAGAATCTAACACCCTTGATATTTACTATTTCTACGGATGACAGAGGGCAGTTCTAAAAATATAAAAATCTTTCTGAGAGAGCTGCACAGTGATTTTTCTATGGGTATGGATGTTGAATAAATGGATGCAAGCCTGACCTACAGAAAACTATACAAAACTTGCCAGCTAGAGGAAGAATATCATCTACAAAAAGATAATTTATGATATCTACAAAGTAAAATACAAACCCTGGCTGGGAATAATTTACTTCTAAATAATATGAGAGAACTATATTTGTTTACAGTTTGGGAAGGCAACAACAGGTACAAATAGTGAGGGACGGCATGGACTTTGGGGTTTCACAGTATATGCATATTGAAAATATTTAAGAATTAAATTCAAGCAGTGGTGCAGTGATTCAGTATCTTTCAAAAGTTTTAATTTGGATGGATGTGCTTCAGATTATGTGATCTTTAAGGCAGTGATCTTATTGAGAAAGTTTTCTATAAACTGTGCTAGATAAAATATTTATGGAAGCATTAATCATAAATAATTTTAAGCAATGTGATAAATCTGTTAACTGATGAAAGATTTGAAATCTCTAACTTTTAAAATTTTTATCACATTCTCATTGAGTTGGAACATTTTCTTTTTTTCTAGAAGACATTTTAGAATCTTTTTAAAGAGCACAAAAGTTTTGATAATTTGAAAAATATTCCATTTAAGAGCATAATGATTAAGTATATATTTTCCTAAATGTGGTTATAATGTATTTAATTAGCTTCTTATAACAAAATATAGGAAAATATTTATAGTATTCAAAAGAATATTTAGGAGGATGACTAGTCAACTAATGATAATGCTATTTGTTACATAGATTAATGAATATTTTGATAGTTGTAGCTGATTATGGTATATCAAGCATGTACATTTTGTAATCATAAAATAATTTTAAACTGAATAGTTTGATGGATTCCAATAATTATATAGCATCAAATTGGAGGCTATTTTGTATAGCATATGGCCATAATATATGTAGATTTTTCAATCATAAACCTTAAGCTGATCTTTTGTTTTAATTTGAGAAGTTGTTGAGAAAGAATTTTTAAGAGATTTTTAGAGATTTTTAGAGATATATTTTGAAAGGCTGTGAACTGATCTCATTCCCTACATTCATTCATATATTTTTTATTCATTATATCATTCATATATGTCCTTTATGTCATTTATAGCATAAGTTAATCACATATAGGGGCAGGAAATAAGTTCACTATAAATATATGGATAATTTTCACCAGATGTTGCTGAATCATTTAATTTTATCCATAATGTAGTAATGTTGCTTAATACCATTTGGCTATAATTTTTTGATAAGCTTCCTTGAACATACACTAAACTGAAGAATTTTGTTATTAAACGGATACTAGTCACATTTTAATTCAAGTATTCTATGTATATGGAGGTTAGGCAATTCATCAAATAGTTCAAACAGTGATTATCAACAACAGTCATAAAAGTATTTGCATAGAAGCTTAAATACTGGCTTACTGACAACAAAATTGAATCTTAAATCTGGAAATATGGACATTCACTGACAGAAAGATAGTGGAAAATTCTTTAAAAAGATACAACACAGAAGAATGAAGAATTATATACTCTTTTAAGTGAAATAATGAATGCTATACAGCAGAAAGTGTTTGAAAGCAATCATTTTTCAATAGACATGCAATTTTTCAGTTTTTACATTAATTATCAATTTTATATTATAAATATTTACAGCTTGGGTACAACTGAAAATTCAGTTTAATAGAAATTAGGCTTTGTTAATAATTAATAAACGCTATCATGAATAGTTTTACATTACAAATTATAATATTCCAAGACATTCATTACTTTGTAAAAAAGGCAAAGGATATATTTAATATTTACACAAAGGAGAAATGAGAATTAATGCTGCAATGGGTACAGTACATGAAGATTTTTGGACTATATTTGCGTAGTTTTTACATTTTAATAGAGGAAGATATACGTTACACAATAGAGAAGTTAGAAGGCTAAATTTAAGGAAAGGAAAACTGAGATGAAGGGTTTACTTAACAATTAAATACTGGCAATTGCATAGGAAGACATACTAATTTAGAAATATAAATTTCAAATATAAATCATACACAATGATGTAAATAATTCATTGTAAACATATTTATCACATGTGAGAATTTTTATAAATATTTTTGGTCTTCCATTTCCATAATAATTTAAAAGAAATATATGTTACTTCAGATACTATTAAATATTTTAAACAAAAATTGAACTGTTGGAGAAGTTCAGCGAATTAAAGAAGGGTATGCCAAACACCTTAGAGATATCAAAAAGAATACTAGATTGAGGAAAAACAATCAATAAACAATTATGCATATAATGCATAGGTATAATATTATAAATTATTATTAAAATAATACTTATGATTGAAACATACCAGCAGGGCTTGCAATGGTTTCAGAATTGTTGTGTGGATCAGTGAGCATCATAGCAATCCCTGGTGCAGCACCAACTGGAGGACTAGGTGTCCATTGTCCCTCTGCAGGAGCAGCTGTTGCAGATTCAGATGTTCCAGCACCCATTCTCATAGCAAGGAGACGCATTCCCTCTAAAATACCATTGTTATATCATATTATCAACATTGCACTCAGGTGAAAACAGAATAAGAGAGAAAGAGATTATCAGGAAATTTTCAAAAGGAGACTGAATTTGAAAATCATCCCTATAACATCTTGTTACATTAATAAGAAGGAATGAGTGACATACATAAATAGTTAAAGAACATTTGTAGTAGATTATATTAATGAAAAGAAGTCATCAAAGCATTTAGGATAAATAAAACCAAGAATGATTTGACAAAAAATTTTGCTCACCAAGAATCATAAAATCTTCAGAATATCCATCTCCATGTTTGATTTGGTAAGTGGTTATCTCCTTAAGACTCTCAAGAACCAAAGTGCGGATCCAAACACACAAATTGGTTGCCACAACATGCATCAGTCCAAAGCGTGCCACCACTTTGAACTTGTGAATATTCAGCTGGAAGCAAAAATATTTTCCTTGTTATGAACCTTAACACCAACATTTTATCTTTATGAATGCAGACAAAAATATTATTCATGATGATACTAAATTTCTGAAATGATAATATTATTGCTCATGCAGGATTGATTGAAGGTGAGTCATTAATGTAATGAATTCAGATGATGAAGTTAAAAGCAAAATGAGAAATTTATCCTACCTCAAAATATATTTTGAATATTCTTTTTAGGCTTGATATACCATTTTTGTCAGCACATGAGTCAATCTTTGAAGCCAAAAAATAACTCTTCAAACAATGGGTTGATATAAATGCTGACAAAACAAGTTTTTAAGCTCATTTAATTATTTTCAGCATAATTTTGGAGGTAATCTTATCCAGAGAATGCAATCCTAAACTTGATCAGAAAATTTTAGGGCAAAACAAATGTGCTGGCATAAACAGTAATAGTACAACAAGATCCCAATTTATATATCAAAATGACTGGCAAAGATCATATTCTGTGATGATATCAGAACTATAGGGTGTTCTTTTTTTTGAAGAGTTACTCCACTTTGATCCAGTCCTCAATCTTATATACTGACCCGTGAATTCATGAAAATGAAATACATCTGCATGAATGTGAACACCATTTGCAAGACAGGGTTGACTCCTCGCAAGATTTGGTAGCAGGGTGATTCCATTGGAAGTTCAAAGAATGCACCAAACTCTAATCCATTGTAAATCATAGTCCCAAGCCCAAAAGCTGTGAATGAAAATTCCAAATATTCCTATAAACAAACAAATAATCATAGTATTCTTCTGGAAAAACTGAAAGCATTTATATTAATTAACTTTCTACAGAGACAGAGCAATTATTGAAGTAGTAGATTTTAACCTCCAATGCATTTAAATTTTACTGTTTCAAATAAAAAGCATTAGAAAAACTATAAAATGAAGAATGGCTTGAAAGAATCATGAAATCTAATCATGAGATGATGGCTTCAAAATTCTATGTATACACTAGACACAGGTGATTTTCAGAATTTTGCACCCTTGAGAGTTTCCATGCTGTATATCTTCAAATCAAAACTTTATACTAACTTGAATAATCTATTGGGCATATCTTCATTTACAACTTTTCTTAGCTATGTATTAACTAGCATACGGTTCCACAAATGGATTTTGCTTTCAGCTTTAATTTCCCAAAGACTGCTTAACATTTAAGAGGTATGGATATTGAAAATTACTAAATGAAAAACTATTAAATGACATTTACCTATGAGGATTTTCAATAAGTTACGCAAAAGTTTTGTCAGGAATTTTCTTAAATGAAGTATCACGCCTAAAATATAGCTACAGCATTTAAACAGCATTTTGCATTTTGAAACAGCAACATATTCTTATCCACTAAAAAAAGGTTCATGGTACACTAAAAATTAGTTTCTTAATTTCAGTTACAATTCATATATAATGAAGAAGAGAACACTAGGAATTTAAGGCAGATTTTAGTAGTTTTACTGCTACACTTCATTCAACAATGAAATATCCTAATAAAGAAAGAGCTAACCTGATATATAATCATAAGAGAATGGAATTCCAGAAAATTATATGGCACATCATCAAACCACAAGTTTTGCTATTTTAATGATTTTCATACTGGATTTAACTTATTTCAGGCTTTCTGGCAACTTTGTAACTCAAAAAGTGCCTACTTCAATTTTAATATTTTCAATGATATCTAGCATTAAAGTTGATACTGTTTATGAATTCTTTTGAGGTATATTCTACATATAATTTACCCATTCCTTTTTCCATTGTATGCATAAAATTAAAAATGTAGCAATTCATTCTTAGGTAAACTGAAAGAAAGATTTAGTAATTGACGATTATTAATCGTCTTTGTTTGAATGCATCAAAGGACTAACTTCAAATGTTGAATCAGGATAATTTCAAATACTTAAGATGAATATCATAATAGATCACGAAAGAGATAAGAACTGAAAGAATAAAAAGTATGAACAATCATTTAATATCGATTCATTCTAACCATGAATACCAATGTCTTTATTTCTTCCATTCTATTAAGGGCATCAATGAAAATGACCAGAGAGATTAACTTCATGATAACATCAATAATAAATCTCTGAATTTTGCTCAATTTACTCTTTATATTGTCTCATTGGATCCTTTTTGGTTCATCTAAAGTTCTACCTACTCCACATATTTTATAAGGCAAAAATTGTCAAAATTCTCTGAATTCAGTGTATTCTCTTTACTCTGTATAAGTGGTGCAATGGGGAATAGTAATAGCTTGTTAAAATAATTCTCATTGGGCATGGAAGAAAGTCAATTCAACATGTTGATTTAGGGGATATATAAAATAGAAATTACAAAAATCTAATCAAATCCCCTTTGGCTCAAGGCATTTTAAATTGTTATCCTCTAAAAATTCAAAATATTTGCAAATGTTAGCAATGCAATCTCTCAAGGATGTCCTGAGGTAGGACTGGAGATTCTTTCCTCTCACCAATTGCTCCAACTCGCAGGAAGAAGCTTCCATGGCTCCTGTCATTCTCTGAAGTTTTGCTCTTCCTCGGTAGAACAGGCTCCAGGTTACCAGCCTCTAGTGCCACCAGTCCAGTCAATTTCTCAGTGGCAGGAGCATCCCCTCCACCACCACTACCATCATTCAGGTTGACATCCTTCCCAGTGGCAGTAGCAGCCTTTTGATCCCCATGGAAGAGAGACTGTTAGACAAGAGCATACACATGGAGATACCAAAGAAGGCATTTCCCCTATGCATAACCCTTGGTACATGGAATTACCTAATTCTCCACACAAATTTGCTAAAAAGCAGTGTCATTGGTGATGGATCCTGTTTAAGTCATTCACTGCAGTCATTTAGTGAATTAGCATGCAATACCACAAAATAGGAGGCAAGGTTTACTTCCGAGAAGATGATTCACAACCTTCTCGGTTTCTCTAGCACTGTCATGTTATTTGAGTCATTCAAGAACAATACTAGGAATATGTGACATAATTAGTCTTCAAGTATTTTTCCCAAAATATTTTGAATTTTTACTCAAATAAGAGGAAAAAGCTAGAAAACTTCCTAAATTTAGTATTTGGAAAATGAAACTTTACCACCATACTGAGGGTAAATTTTACTACAATATCATTCAAGCTTGAATCTAGTGGAGCTTGAGATCAGATATGTTTCCTGCATAAATGACAATGCTAATGTGAAAGGAAATGTAATGGGAAAATCCAGTTTCTTGGAAGATTTGAGTGTTCACAAACTGCAGTGAATGGGTTGATCCTATCTCTTAATAAAATCATCTGATTCATACGAATCAGGGAGAAATTTCACTATGATCACAAGGCAATTCTTTATTTTCCTTATAAATCTATTATCTTGATTAAATATCCTGGAAATTAAAAATATTATTAATAAGGTGGATATAAAAAATGAAGGGGTATTGTTTGCAGTAAGCAACTATTAAATTAATAAAAAATACTCTTGCTTTTTTATTATCTTTATTAGAATTTCTGAAAGTTATAATTTTTTATTTTTTTAAGATGAGAAGTCAAATTTGAAGGCAGAGTGTTACAAAAAGTTTATCATAGACAATTAAATAAGGCAATTGTTAAAGGCAAGTTATGATGAGAGTTAGATGAAAAGACAAATTTAAGGAACAAAAAGCACTTCAAAGCCCATATGAAACATTTTTCAGGAAAACCCAGGATATTTTTCAGCCGAAATAAAAAAAAATATCCCTATTTAATGAAGAAATATTCTTTTCTATTTGAAAGACCTGAATACCAGATCAATTTTAAGTAGCTAGAACATAATAGAACCTATAGTTTATACATTTGGTTGTAATTAATGGAACTAGGTAACTTTTGCAACTGGAGTACATTATTAATTAAAAAGTACCAGAATTTACTCTTTCATAATGTGTGGCTATTAAAGGCTTTACATGTCTCTAGTAAAAATACTATTTAGTAAACTTGTAGGGAACAAAATAGTGTTAAAAATGTGGTTGTGAGAAAAATCTGTGACAATTTGTAATCTGAATGAATTAAACAATTTTATTTGTTCAATTATCTTTCCTAGAATCACATAGTAAATTCACAATGGTTTTCATATAATTTTTCAGAAAAAATATAATTACTGGATAAGTTACCAGAGCAATTACTTTTGATTTATGAGTAAAATGTCTAATTTTTATTAATTATTACTTTAGTTAAACATAAAAGTTTCCAATTTACTATAAAAATTCTAAAGATTGTCAGTTTTCCTAATGACTTATCATCACATTTCATTAAATATGTATAAAGACCAAATGGAATGACAGATTCGATTAGGTTACTTTGAAATATTATCCAAAATATTTCAGCTAATTGCTTCTTCTCTGATTAGCTGTGGATTCAGTTCTTAATTGGTATATGAAATATTGAACACCCATCATTTGAAAAGCAGTTCAGCTCAAAGGATTGAAATTCGACTGGAAGTTGGGAGGCGGCTTACTCTGAATTCCTCCAGATGCAAATAAAATTATTGCTCATTAAATTATAATTGTTTCACGTAATCCAAATTCAATTACGTACATACAATTTATAGTATCTGTTAAACTAAAGTCCAGGTAGAGATACCATTAACTTTAACTTTTCAAGTTCTTCTGAAGCCCCTAAATTACAGCGAATAGTGAGGGACAGACTTTTATTTTAAATATGGTCATCATTGTGCCACATCCATGTACTATAAAACTACTGATTACTTTTCAACTAAAGGAAGTATCAAATGTGCCATAAATCAAACTAAGAAGCATTAGTTTCAGGGATAAAATTCTAGAAAGGTTTACAAAGAAAATTTGTAAATATTACCATTTCCCAAAGAGGCAAAAATAATGATGTAAAATCACATGAAAATAGCACAAAATTAGACAAAGTTAAACAAAAAGAACATCCAAAGAACTCTTATGATCTTTTAAAATTTTTGAGTAAATAAAACCTGAGTATTGGCAAAGGGCTTGCTTTCAACAAAATCAAACTCATGCAAACAACATCTTGATAACAATCAAGGCTATAGAAGTATTTTCATTAAAACTAGAGACAATTAGAGGTAAATGTAAAAGCAAAATTTAAAAAATAAAAGAGAACTAGAGACATTAAGAAGCAGACATAAAACATTGTTTCATCAATAAGAACTGAATAAATATTTATTAAACAAAACAAAAAAAATCACAGAAGATATATGTGCATATCATTACATTGCACTACTTCCACAATGCAGACTCTTGTGAATTTGAAAGGAGCGAATTGATGAATTTCATCTCCTTCCTTACAGAAACAAAGCAAAGACAGTCAGATAAGACAGAAGCTTTAAAAGAAATATTAGAGTTTCACTTAAAGTTACATTTGCTGTATAGTTAAACTTATAATCTATGACCTTGTTTTTTATTGCCAATATCATCGTTTGCATTATTGATGCAAGATTCTCATTCAAGTCATTGATAAAAATGAGAAAAAGCACAGGGCCTTGTGGTATAGTGAATTTCACAGATCTAAATCAAAAAGAAATAGCATACCATTTTTAAACACAGAAAAACTGAAGTCTTATCCAAGATATTGCCATTAGGTTTCTGCATTTTAAATTGGGAAAATAATAGTTATTAGTAAATATAGTGCCATATGGTCTGTTGCAAGATTTGATTTTAGGCCCTATCCTTCACTTAATTATCATCAATGACTGCCTGTGAATCTAAGGTCAATTAATGCATGCAAAATTATTATGTATGCTGAGGATGTAAATATGTTAATGGCTAAACTCATGGACCAGAGATCAAGTCAGCAATATGGTCCTATAAGATATATGTGATTGATGTAAGCCTAACTTCTCAACTCAATATGCAGACAAAATTCAAGCTGTACTTTTTTGTACTTCCGCTCAGAAAAGTCATTATGTTAGCTACTATTTTGATCTTAATTTCTTAATCATGTATGCATTAATTGATCTGAGGTTAAATTTTTACTTCTTTTCTTCTTCGATTTCTTCCTTTCTATTCATTTTTATTTCTTTCCTTACCCCTCTACTAAAGATGTCAGTGCAATATGATTGTGTGAAAGCTAGCCTCTGTTTATCATGTGATATCAGTCCTGAGGCACTCTCTAAATAGTGAGACAATAAATATATTTAATTTGCTCTTTTCTACTCCTATATTTCCTATGGAATAGTCCTTTAGTTTTTCTCATAATAAAATATTAACATAGACAAATTACAAGATAAATAAATAGAAATATTTGTAGTGCCTTCTATCTAGCTATTGCAAACCTATACCTGAAAATTTAGGTATTTTAAATGTTCTTTTAGTTTATGTATTTAATATTTTGATTTTTCAGAGTCATATTATTTCTCTTTGAGAAGAAAGTGAGAAATTTTCACACCTCAAGGCAGAATTTAAGAACATGCCCACGGGGGGCAAAAGCCAGTGGTATTTCATCTTATAATGCTTTACCAACAAAAATAAAGTGTTAAATTTATTTTTTTTCATGTTTATTTTAACATGATGTTTTTTCTTCTCTCATTTGACATGCTTTATGAAGTATTTATGCGATTCCCTCATAATTGTGGTATGATGATTATAAATATAAAAACTAATTACTAATTAAAAATCATGATGATTAGAATTAATTTTTATCTCTAAGGGATTATTGGATAGCAAAAATAAAATGTGTCGAAAAAATAAATAAAAGTCATAAATTTGATCATGAAAGAAATTAAAGATGTTAATTAAAGAAAAAGTTTTTAAGTGATATTTTTGCTGAAAGAAGTGAAATATCATGAACAATTAACAATCCCATGCCAGAGACTTTTCACTTCAGAGGGATTATTGGAAGAGGAGTTTGTGACTACAGTGGTCAATCGACCACGGCAAAACTTCTGTTAGGAAATGAGTCAAGGTTATAAATACATTAGGAGACAGGGTAGATAAATCTTCAGGGGAACTTCATGCAATGTATATTACATGTATTATTTATAAATCATTCACATAATCCATTTAAATTATGGACAAAATGTACTAGGGAATGCACTTAAAATTATATTTAAACTATTACTCATGTATTATCTAAAGAAATACATCAATGTTTAGATTTAAAGTAATGATAAAGGCTGGAAATAATTTGATTTTTGACTTCCAAGACAATCTGTAAATATATACTGAAAAATATTCCAAAATTCATTAGTCATAACTGGAGTGAGAAATTTTTTAACCAGTCTCATCACTTAAGAGGCAAAATTGCCTCCACTGAAAGTAAACTCTCAATCATCAATAGACAGCAATCATTCTGAGACAAATGAAAATATGCTCAAAAGAAAAAATTGCTGGTTCCAAATACTATCCCCAATGGACCATCCATAAAATTAACTATTTCTGGTAAAACTCACCATAGTGGAGTATGTAGATGTCACATACAGAGAGCAAAAGACTGACAAAGATTACAGTATGATAAAGAAGTAAGTTTGAGATAAAAAAGCTGTCTTATAAAGCACAAACTACACGCACAGCAGAAAAGCAAAAGCAGGGAGATGAAGGGCCAAGTGATATGGAGAAGCACCCATTGGGGGACCTCGGTACCCATACAGATGATAAAAGAAACAGTTTGTACAAAATTGGCTTATAAGAGCTTATCGAATGAAATTTTATCAGAGGATGATTCATTTCATTTAATTTAGATATTTTGTACGTAGACTAGCAAGTGGGCCTGTTCTATCCCCAACTAGGACATTTTTATTGGCACATATTATGAAATTTTATTGAAATTTTTGTTTAAAATGAAAAATTACTGTTTTCACACTGAGCAAGGGGATATGGACCCCCTTCCATTTGTTGCCCCATGAGCTTAGCTTGTTGAAATACACTGGTATTTGATAGCCATTGCTTGCTGTGAAGCTTAATTATTGGGTAAAAACCTCTTTGTAGACCACATTTTAATGTAAACTATATGGTCTTCCTTTCAGTCAACTTGTTGGTCAAAGGGTAAGATATTTGCAGTTGAGACTTGCAGAAAGGACTTTGTTCTTTAAAATACAACATTATGCTATCCAAACTGAATACTGGAGATGGCAGATTGTCTTTATACTCAAAGGCATTATATTTATACTTAAATGCTTTATATTTATGCATTTAATTTAATTATATTAAGATAAGAAATGATTCATTTTTAAAATAATTGACACCAGATTCAAGGTATTTAAATTTTTTTAAATTTTTACACTTTTTTCAATTTAGTTATTAATTTCTAAATGTACAAATAAATAAAATTTGTGAATTTAATTTCCATTGGCCTTGAGTTCATAAAAGAGGCATCCCATCTACACAGAAAAAGCAATCTCTGTGTTGATGACCGCATGACTGATATAGAAAGCACAATATATAATAGATATTTACACACACATTTTTTACATATATGTTTACATCCTTCAAGGGGCAAATAGATGAACAGTAAGGAGTGTTCTTAATAAGTCAAATATTTCCATTCCAGTCTTTTTATTTAACTTATTTTCAATTCATCTTATGTTTCTAAATGATAATAACTGCCAGCTTAATATCGTAGCCATTAGATAGAAGTTCATTGGGTCATCTCTTCCAATATATTAGCAATAATATATATGTATTTAATATCTCTTATTACTGATCTCACTGGTGTAATGGTTAGCCATTCCAACACCTCTATCCACCCTACCAACACTGGCCTAGCTAAATGCTTTTTTTCGGTTTAAAGAATGGGTATGTGTGTCCATTGTTATGTATTCTTATGTTTTCACTTCAATTGTCCAAACAAGGATGATTCAATTTTTATGGATGCATTTCTTACATAGTATTTTAAAATATTTTATTCATATATTGATCTATTATCTGAAAGAGGAAAGATTTTCTAAGATTGTTATTACTTTATTTTACTTTTTTATTAATAGGATACTTTCAAGTAATACTGTAGTAATTTAATTTGCTGAAGTTAACAATCTTTGATTTATAAATAATAATAAAAGCAATAATTCATAGAAAAACAATGGTTTTATTTCACTTATAAATGTTATATTTTAAATTCTGAGAATATATTGTTTAAATCTGTTCATTATGGAAATATATTTATGTATGCCTAAAAGGTATAGTTTATTTACTGGTAGTATAATTAATTTTTCTATTAATTTATGTAACTGAAAAATGTTTTCCTTTCAACATCTTCAAGTTGAATGTTATATTTTATAATTGCAGCTAGGGTCCAAAATGACTTTAAAAGACAGAAAACATGAAGATCTGCCCAAATATATGTACTGTATTTAAAGGCATAAAAAATTTTACACAAAATTTTTCTTTAATGAACCTGTCCTATACATGAAAATGTGGTCTATGTTACTATTTTGCTTGTTTTTGAGATATTAAAAGAGATGCGATTGAGATATTGAATAATGTAGATAGATTGGGACGCATATGATTATAACAAAATGTAATATGAAAAGTGAGACACCGAAACCAAACAGGACTCTAATTTGAGTTTTAACAACGCTACTATACCTTTCTCTTAAATTTGGGAATCTTTCAATAAATGATTAAATGGAATGTGGGACTAGTCTTACATTCACCAGATAATTAAGTTGTTCTGAACTGAATTTGCCTTACTGAAATATAGTGTCTTACATGCTATCAAATATGCTATTATATCCAAAAATTTTAAGGTTAAGAATCTGAAAAGGGTGTGTAGTTTCCTTTACCCTTCCTCCCATTCACAATAAGGACACATCTAACAATGCTACAGCATATGAAGCAAACGAGCACAACACGACTACAGCAGAACACAAGCTATGGGAGGTGTGTTAGGGGCAGAGTGTTCGATGACCTCCCATACTCACCACCCTCCGTGCCTCTGCCTCCTTTTCGGCTGCAGCACGCTCCCGCTCCTTCAAAAGGTCCTTCATCTTTCTGGGGTAAGCTTCCTGCACACCAACCCACCCACAAACAACACCAACAGTCAACAGTCACACACCTCACTGGTGCTTCTCCCAAAAAAATAATACTGAGGAAGGCTGCTGTATGAAACTGAGGATTGCCAAAGGGAAAGGATCTGGCATCCAAATAGCTTTTCTTTCATAAAATTCTGTTACTTAATCTGTACATTTAAATACTGCAGGGGTATCTAACATTCATTGAGATCAAACTGAATGGAAAAGCATACTGTACATAATGATTATGAAGTTATAAATTTGCTACAAATAAATAAAACTGGAGACTGAATATATTACTCTCACGTTCACAATCATTGATTATATACCAGTTTAGAATCTTACATGATAAAATTAAAATGGAACAATTTCAGTGCAGCCTTCCTTTGCCTCCAAAATGTAATATTAAAATATATAAGGGTAAAGAAATAATAGTAAATTCTACATCAAGTTAGGACTGCCAGAACTTACATTGAAAAAACAAAAGTGGTATTGAATGAACCAAAATAAGAAATCAACAGATAAGTTTGTGAACAGGTATTGTAAATTCCTATTGTTTTTTTTCAAACAAATGATAAGAAACTTTACAATCAAGTAAAAAATCATCCCTTATTAGAATTGACTTGAAATGAGGCAAATAATTAAGAAAATGGAAATGTACTACAAACAAAATGTTGCAAAGACTGATCATCAATACCACAGATGCTTGGGAGTTCTAACTTAATTTTTGATATTTAGGAAATTATAATGGGGGAAATGTGGACCTTGGGCATATCTATTAACTATTGAGCATAACATCTATGATGGCAAGTTTGATACAAAAAAGAGTTTTTGAATAAATCTCAAGCAAAAGCAATGGAAATGAAAAAGTTATAAAATACTAGAGTGTATATTAATTTTATAACCATAATATTATTAATATAACTATTTATATTCTTATTGCCAATCATTACTCTTCTAGAGTGGTTTCATGTTATACAGATAATGTATGAGATGGTGTTATTTTTTCAATTTTCTATAGTAATAATTCATTAATGAAAACTAGCAAGAGCCTTGGTTTTTCAGCATATTTCAATATGGAATTTTTTCATAAACTAAGAAAGAAAACTGATTAGCAATAATTTGCTAATTAAATTTCGTTATCAGGTTAGTGAAATAATTCAAACTTTTGAAATTCTCATACCTTGAGATAAGTATTCCTTGAAAGCATCTCAAGGAACACAAAGGTATTTGCAAGATTGCCATTGAAGAAGTAATAATGGAGGTAAGGAACTTTGATTAGTGGCAATATATTCAATTCCTTAATACAGGACAAGTAATCAATGAGGGATAAGAGGATTATCACACTGAATTCTTTGGAATTCATTGATAGAGAAATTAAAAAATCATTCTAAAATTCAACAATGAGAATTCAGAATTGATGAAATCAAGCTATAAATATTATTACTATACACAATTTGTGATATATTCTGAACTTAAAAAGAAAAATATCGAATTCATGACAAACACTTCAGTCTAAGTTGAAATGACAAATATAATTTTGTTTTTCATTTGGGATAAAAGTAATGAAGACTTCAGGTGGGTAAATATTGACTCATAGATACTCATAGAATTATTTAATTTTATTTTCTGACAGGGTATTTCACTATATGGAATAATTACTTCAGAGTTAGAACTGTAATTCATAAAAATTGTAAATGAAAATGATGATGATCTATGCAAAAGAGCATGCAGACACCGCTAGCATTACGTGCAGGTAAACACATTGGATTGAGAATTTATGAAAATCAGCTCTAAGCGCAAATTAAAGTCAAAATATGCAGCTGAAAATATATATGCTTATTGATAAGTCTAAGACATTGAGAGCCTCAAAAATTATGGATGCATAACATGGTGCAGGATAACATGATAAATAAAGTGGAAATAAAACAAAGCTAATATTTTTCAATTTAAAGTCATCTAACTGATAATAGAATTATTATTGGAAAACTTACAGCTTACATATCTCAGCAGCTGACCCCCATATTCTTTATGGTGCAGAATATCCATTCCTAAAATAGCTCGGTTATGAGACTTATTGGGAAAGTCAAATATTGATATTTACCCATACTAAAGGCCAAAAACCTTTATTTTCTAAAATTTCAAATAACATCAGACCACATCATAAGATTAACTTTGGAACCTAACATGATTATGTCTTTGCCTCTTCAAGATGAATACTAATCAGATACATAAACAAAAGTAGCACTTATTTCAAAGATTCAAGATTCACTCAATATTGTGCTATTTCAAAATTTGACGTTGCTGAACTGTGTTACATGGGCAAGTGAAACAAGACTGACAATAATTTAACTGGTAACATCTTCTTTGGAATGACTAATTGGTAAATTATGTTTTTAATTAACAATCATTTCCTTTTAATTTTACTGCATTTGAAATTCAATGTATGATGGAGCACACAGAAATAGAAGGATCAAAATTGTTAACTGCAACAGAATCCTTTCACTTGTTGTACCAATTGAATTTCAATTTTCAATACTTCCATTATTTATTCAGTTTGGAGTGAGACTCAATCAGTGTTTATGGAATGGTGTACATCAATGAGTTTTTTCCAAATCTTAAGGTGCAGCATATGATTCTGGTAAATTCTTTGTTTCTTGTATCAATTAACAAATTATATGGGCTGCTTCCCTCTGATATGGAAGGTATTGTTGAGTTCCAAGATAGAAATTTGCCTAGCCGACAAGTGGTGGTTTGCTTGTGAGTTGATTTTGCTAGATAACCTCCTAACTTTACACTTCATAATTATATAAACACATCTGTGATCTACACTAACTTCAGATTCATTCATTTGGTGAGAAGATCAAAGTATGAAGCATATGTTAAACAGATAGATTCCTTAATTCAAGTATATTTTAGTTGTCAAATAATTTTTCTTATATGCTATGAAAGACTAGATTAATAATTATCCTTATCAGATTGGGAAATCAAAAATTACAAGTTGCCAGCAACTATTAACTTCAGATTCATTAATCATACAAAAACATATTTAGAGTTCTTTGGTTACTGACAAAAATAGCATTTTATGTATCTTATAACAAGAACTGGAAAATTTTTTACATATATTACTAAAAGTATGAATCAATTATGAATTACATCCAATTGGAAAATGGTTTTTATCAGCTAACTAGATATTTTTAACTCTACTAATACAACCAATAAATAACCTGGAAAAGCCTCACTGATGTATTAGAGGTTTTATGAAATGAAAATAAGAACAATAAAAAAACTTATTGACATAAAAGAATTAATAAAATTATAAATTTATCTATATTCAATCAAATATTGCAGATTAGAATAAACCTTTTAGTATGAAAATGGAAAGAGATAAGGGAGCACCTTTTGAATAATTTTAGTTTATAATTTTAAATGAAATAAAATTAAAATATTAGTAAGCAAGTAACACTTTTGTGAGGTATCTTACAAATTGTTTAATTTTAGGCTAGAAAATATGAAATGGTTAAACAGCAAGAAATGGCTTAGATTAAAAGTGCTTGAATTTCTTGCTGTAAATACAACTGACTGTGATTTACACTTAAGGAATAGAATAATTTGATTTATTCCTATGATTGCAAGCATAATAGCTCAAAAATGAGTTCCAAGGATGCTACCCTAACAGTATAATAATGCTAAACTTACTTCAGAGCCAATTCATGGAATCTCTCTTTAGTTCACTCTACTTGTAAATTTTAATTATTAAAGAGAAAATCAAGCTTAGCTCATTAATGAAAGAATATTATTCCCATGTGAAATAAACATAAAATTATTGTAATATTTTCATAAACATTTAGAACATTTGATGAAGTAGCAAAAATCCTGTTGTTTCAGATGTGAAACATCAAAAGTTGAGTGCAGATGGAGTAATGTTACTCCATCTGTACCATCCAGTAAAATTACAATGTAACTCTCATTCTACAGAGGTCTGCTTTAAATAAAATTCATAAAACAACAATATAAGTGTGATGTCTTCTCACTATGCAGCTATGTAATATCTTTTCCATGTAATGATACATAAAATAAAGTCCATAAACTCAAGAAGCTCTTAATCTGCTCTTTCATTGTAGAGAAAAGTATTTATTTCTGCTTAAAATTTCACAATGAGCATTGATAATTCATAATTATAAGTAGCAATAAAATTTATCATTCAACATTCCTATTTTTGTATCAATAAAGTGAGATAAGTCATATACCTATGAAGATTAAAATACTTCTGCTATGCACATCATCCTATGAATATAATAAAAGGAAAAATGTACAGGTTTTCCTTCCTAAAGATACACTTCTCAAAGATGTCTCACTTTTCAATGATTTCCTCATTCCTAATCACCAGAATCAAGTTTTCATTATCAGAATAATGAGAAAGAAACAGACTAATATATTCTCTAACAATCCCAAGATTAGACAGCAATTTTTTTCAAATAAGAAGGAATTGCAGTATCAAATCTATATATACCTTGAAGATGATTAAAATTGTGCTAATGGCAGATGGAAAAAATAGGATGATGAATCTCCATCTTGAAGATACCTTTCTATTTGTATGGGAATGGCAAACCTTAATGCAGAGCCTTATTTTCTAAAATGAGCAATTACTGGCTATCTATGAGGTGAGATGGAGAAATTGCTAGTAATATTATAATTTTAATGACTAACTTAAGAGTTGCTGTTGGGATAAAGATTTTTTTGTTTTGAATTAGGAATTGCCATTCTTTGAGCTTATATACTTTGAATGACAAATAATAAAGATAATAAAGTCTCTTCAGTTGTGATTGACATCCATATAAAGTCATTATCACATTAGTTTGTATAAAAGTCACATTCTTTTGACACAAGTATTGCTATTAAACCTAGGGAACCTGTTAAAGTGTTTATACAAGTGTTCCTATTAAGCCTGTTTTATAATACACAAATGTATAAATTAGTTTTATTTAATAATTTTAAGTTTTTAAGAATACTTTAAGTATTTAAAATTATTTGAAACTTAACTGACATCTAAATTCCCTGCCAGATAGATCTAGTATCAGTAAATGGTTGATAGGCTAGTACATGGCTGATAGGCCCTGGTACACATCAAAGATAGAATTCTCACAGTTCACTGTACAAAATTAACCCGTTTAGGAGTTGTGTATTCTCTACCTCTGCTTTAAGATGAATAAGTAGGGGAATTGTTCTAAATATCCCCTCAGCATTTAAGGCAATTCCTTACATCCTCTGAGTCTCATAGCATTTCAAATCAATTGCTGGAAAATAGTTTGGAATGATTCTCTTAAATAGAGGGTTCTCACAGTCTCTCACCTGAAACATAGCTCCACTCTTCCCTCCTTTGCCTCCAGGGCCTCCTGCAGCCTCTTCGGCAGGCATAGGAGGTGGCTGAGGAGGTGGTTGGCTTGCATCCTTTTTACTCTTCTTCTGCTTCTTTGCAGCCTCCTTCTCCTGCTTCTCTTGCTTCTTCTGGGCCTTCTTTGCTGCCTTGGACTGCTTTGGTGGTTTGGGAGGAGGTGGTGGTGCACCTGTACTGTTGTCATGTAGGAGGTAGCAGAAGACATACAGCAGGAAGAGGATGCTTGCCCCATACAGATACGTGAAGAAACCCTGGAAAAAATATTCCGTACCCTAAAAGGTGGTCAGCACTATGGTTATCACCTACTATATTTAAGAGAATACTGAAGGAATATAGGCTTAGGTTATGCTTAAAAATTGTAAGTTAAGACACTGATAAAGTTGTATTTGTGAGTCACACTGTGGACATGCAATGGGTAGCCGTTTCTGCAAAAATGCAGCTTAGCAAGCCAATTGACCAACTTTCTTGGCACCCCCTGCTGTTTTTGTGGAATCAGTTACTCTTGGTATGTCCACCTGGTGATTTGCGAGTACTACTTTAGGAGTGGCATAACTTACAAATGTTAAGTGAACCATTTCCAGTTAAATATCATATATACTCATTTATAAGTCATATCTACAAGGCCTAATTTTTGCTCTCAGGAGAGGTCAAACTATCCATAAATCTTTAGGATTAAATATTTTGACTCAAAATATGATTAAATTATTCTGCCCTTCATATTGTGAACTAGGGCTAAATAGCAAGGTTAATCAGAAAAAATATTGAGATGAGTAAACATTCATCATTTCGATAATACTCTGTAATAGTAAAGAGTAACTGATTATAATTCCAATATGAACCCATGAACATTGCAAGCATGATTCATTACCACTGATATGTTAATGCACGATTGATTGATATTGATTCATAATGGTATGGATTTATTATGAAGCCAATAATAGCAGTTAAATTGTGAGCTCTAAGGTGTCAGTATTAAATACTTTATTAATAATAAAAGATAAGCAATGGTAAGCATAAAAAACAGGGTCAAACTATGGATAAGAAATTTTAAAATATGACTTTTCAGCTATAAATTTGAGAGCCAGTCTATACATGAGTACATATAGTATTCTTATGAGCACAGTGAAAATAATATAATGAACCAAAATTTAAAAAAATAATAATAAAATAAAGAAGAAAATGAAGCATGATAAAGAAAGAAAACACTGTTAAAATTGTTCATTTGTGTTATGTTATCGTATGTTATGACATTCACGTAGTAAGAAAAACATACATGTACCAATATAAATTTATCTGGAATATTATTTCAGGAATTAAACATTTAGTTTTTAGTTTTTTTATAACCTAAAAGTTACTTTTCTTAGGTACACCTTGAAAGATTTTCTGAATTTACACAACTAAGAAGGATAATATTGAATATTTATTTTGGCTTTAACAATTGAATGCTAAAAGAAAGAGATTTATTCTATAAAATCAAAAAATATTCAACTGCAGAGAGTTTCCAAAGTAGCCTCATGTCCGATATTATAGAAAAATATTTAGTTTCTTTTAATATAGAAATTATTCCATCAAGAACCAAACAGAGGTTCTTAGAAAAAATGGTGTTGAAAAAATAATGCTCTCATTTGAATAATAAACTTTTCCTAGATTAAAGTTATGTATTTTCAATTTATAATAAGTATAATTTCTTAAATAAAGGATTTAAATTTTATTTGTGCAAACAAACACTGATTTATTTAAACATTATTCAATAAACAAGAGTTCATCTTCTAATATTATGTTTCTTAAAAGTTTATTTAAAAAAAACTACTAATCATTCAATGTAGGCAATATAAATACAATAAGTTTTAATAAATTTGGGCATTGCATTATCTAAAACAGGTTAAGAGTTCTAAAACTTTTATATAAAATTTTATTTCTCATTAATATTTCCTATATATAGCAATAAATAAGGTATATAATTTTACTATTACAAGGGTTAAATAATAATAAATATTATAAAGTCAAAAGTACCATTTACTTATGTATTACTGTCAGTGATGGTAAGGATTCAAAGTAGGACTCAACTAAGTTGAGGTAAATGTACTTATAGATTATTTCTCTATTACATTTTGATTTTAAAGATATAAAGATGTAGTTCTTGACAAAATTTGATGCTGAAATCCAAAACCATTTTAATTTTCAGTGACTGACACTTGCCACACGCTTGTTATCTTATAAGCAACCACAAGAATGAAGAAACTGGTGTTAAATTGCCTCATTTCATTGACTTGATATTTTCCTTTAGAATAGATTTCATGCCAGTATATACGTAAATGCACTGGCTGGGTTATATCTCAAATGATGAGAATAAAAATATCATATTCTATCATAAGAATCATCATATATAAAATAAACACTATGGATCGCATCCCTTAGATTAGATTACAAAATATGGTGATCAAGCAAACTGCTTATGTAAAATCCCTTTTTCAATTGGTGAATGTAAATATTACAGCAGAAAATTGATGATAAATTTTTATAATTATTAATGTTACATTAAAATATCAAACTGATTTTAAAATATCAAATTGCTTTTCTTACATAGCCTATATTTATACATGTAGTTGATATTATATAGTTGATATTTATACAAATTAGTTGCTATTTTCAGATATAAGTTAGTGAATGGCCATTGGAAAATAAAGAAGTTAAAGCTTCATACTTCTTCCATAAGATTAATTACTATTTAATTTTTGCAACTGGCTTAACTGACAAGATGACAGGCACTAAAATATATCCCCAGATAAAAGTACAAGAGAAATTAAGAAAAGATCATTTTCCTTATTATCACATCATTAATAATTCATTTATTTTTCAATAGGTTTTCATGACTTATATCCCAATAGCATCTTCAAACTTGATTTAGGCAATGAATTCAACCATATGTCTGCAATTTTTGGATTCTCAGTTAATTTTTCTAATCAGACAAAGAAGGCCTTAATACATTGGCATTCCATTATAAAGTATCAAGGAACTGATTTTGTTTAATAAAAACTGCAGTCATCAGTTTGAGGCTGAAAGTATTTGCCAAAATGGAAATGATTCAGCTGCATGCAATGTTGTATAGATTAAAGAAATCATTAACCAACCTATCTTGAAATATTGCAAAAGAGACAGTGAGAATCCTAATTCATACTTCCTCAGGAAGGATTCTTATAGCCAGATTAATTAACTGCACGAAATTACAATAATTTTGCTGATTCAGGGAATTTAAAGGGTTATGATGGAAATACCTTCCATAAAAGAATAGGGCAAAGAAAAGAGACAGGGGATATGGGATTTAGTTTTTCTTCTCATTGACTCTGCAAACATTTATATACATGTTAATTACAGTGGGACTATGGGAAAACAAATACAACCAGTTCCCTAACCACGAAACACTCGACCAGCCAGGACTTGAACTAGCAGGCAAGCATTCTAACCATACTACAGCAGAGGTAAACGAAATAGTTGTACTGATTGAGGGAATTCTGTTCTCTACAAAATGGAGCAATTTTGAGAATGTGCTCAATGGAATTTTGATGTGTGAGGGTTATTTCTTGGAAACCAAGTTAAAATTCTTATTGCAATCCAGACACTTTGCGGTGTTATCATATCTTTCCAGAATGATAACACAACTGGACTTCAGTTTACATTAAATAAAAACAGTTCCTAAGTACTATAATTTGTGATTCTTTTCAATTGAAACTAAAATTCAATTAAAACTGCCTGCAAGTGAAACGAGACTTACCTCATAGTAATGTAGAGGCACATTATGAGTCACAACCTCCGAGAGTACATATGCTATACAAATGACCACTAAAAGTTTGGCATAGATGAAGCTCATTATGATGAACAGGGAGGTTCTGAAAATAAAAGAGATGAGAAAGGATACAGTAATATGTGACAAAATCATGTTTCCGAAGCATATAAAATAATTAACAATTTTTAACATTATAGATTATCAGCACATAAAAAGTATTCCCTTTATGCCGTCCTTGAGTGTTATTTACCTTCCTCGTTAAGAAATCCGGAAAAATGTTGGACGAGAAATGCAGAAAATCACTCTTTGAACCAAAAAGTACCTTCACGATAGGAATAAATTGACTACTCACCTTGAATAATTTAAAATACATTTGGATAATCATAATTAAAAGACATGTTGTCAGGAATGAGAAAACGTCGTTTATTTATTATCAGTCATAATTTACTTTTCGAGTGAGACTATAATGTAACAGAACCTTTGTATAAATTATGAATACTCAAACAAATTATGTCATTTTAGTGCTTTTATTGTAGGATTTAGCGCTTACCTCCGTAATTAATATTCTTTCTTTAGAATATGATTGCTGAATTTTTCTCGAGGTTTACTATAGTTACCACTTTTTCAATTTTCTAAATTATTATGTGTAACACTAAAAATTGTGCATTACTATACAACTGATGACATGATTAAGATATAAATGAAAATCAGAGACTCAGTAATATCAAACATAAAACCTGGAGCTGGATCTGGATGTTTTAGTAAGTCTATTTTAATATAGCAGAAATATATTTATATTCAATAATTACCACACAAACATCGAGGATTGACAGGGGATAGATAAAGCCAACATCCATATCTTAGTCAAGTGTATTAGCTTCTTTAATTGATAGCGGAAAAACGACAAAAATTAACTATTTGTTTTAGCGACAATTTTCTATAAACGGCTTGTAGATTTATCCTCGTAAACTCTAGAGTTAGAACGTCAAAAATTTACTGAGTACTTCAATCGAAAGTCCTAAACAGGAAAAGGCGATGATTTGCGGAAATCCATCAAGTGTTACAGAAGCGTTTGAGGAGTGAAGGAAAGAATTTTCCCCTACCTTTTAATTGTGTTCCCGTACTCACAGTATGTTTACGTGCATTTTTTATATACATTACAGTAAGTATGTTTCCTGGCTGCCATACCAGCTAATGATAACGATCAATCGCTGAAACCTGATCTCCGTGAAATAAGTAAAAAAAAGTAATTTAAAATTAAAAATAAAATAAAATTGCCGTGGAATAAGTGCAGTCTTCTTTCATTTTACCAGTTCTGGAGCAATGAATTTCCCATGAAAGTTAAATTCGCTAAGTAATATGATATTGAATCCTCGTGCAAATACTCGTGAAACAGAAAAATCATTAACGATAAAGTTTTGTAATCGTAAATAATTACTTTCTTTTTCTCTTATAGCGATGCAGGACAAATGAAAGAGCTTATAAATTATAGCTCCAAGAGAGCACACATTATTATTATTTACTTAGTATTTTTTCTGAATTAAGCGCTTTAATTTTTAAGGTGACGCCGCTAAAGTTCTTTTGATGGTCCACCTCCGCTAATCCCAAGAAAATTGCTTTTCCCAGCAGCGACGGTGGATATTCGCTGTATTCATGAGAGTACGCCCGATTCAATTTTGAATTCAATTTTGCGACAGCTTTCCGATGTCTCCACACTCAATGTGGCTTTATGTGTCTAATTACATTTTTCATTCACGTGAAGTAAATAAAAAGAAAAGAACTCTCGAGTTCTCGACAGCTCTCAGCAGACGATTTGCCATTCTCGATTTCCGAATGCTTCAAAATTCCGGGTATTCTGAAACGTAACAAAAATCACCATTTCCTAAAAATCTTAGGGATATTAGGGCAGATTAGGGCAATCTCCACACTACTTTCTGATTTGGCGAAACGAGCATGCCGAAAATAAAAAATAAAACTATAGCAACGTGTTTCTATGACTGCTCTTAAATCTATTGTTTTTTTCAAGACGAAATGCTATTTTACTAGTCATTTAAAAAGAATCAAGTCCCTAAGATTATTATTACAGCACTAATCGTACTTCACCTTTAGTTTCACGTTAGTACATAATAAATGGTCCAAATACAGCTACCATTATTATGTATATTTTCTAATTTTTAGATAAGATATATAATGAAAATGTGTAATTTTAACATTGTTTTTTAATAAAATCATAAGTAATAAACAGACAAGATCCCAAGTTTCAAGAATCGTTCCTAATTAAAAAAAATTCAATTTCGTACGGATCTTAGAAGAAAGAAGTAATCAAATTTTGAAAGCAAATTATTGGAAGAGGATTCTGGTTTCAAAAGTTAGTTAAAAATTATTTGTTATACTATTGCGAATGTGCCAAGCGTCGTCTCAATTTTTGCGAATTGAATGAATTCGTTTCCTCGTATTATGTCATAAAGATGCCCGCGACGATTACCCGACTAAAGGTAAACAGAATTGCGGCAGGTAAACAACGAAGTTGCCAAATGGTAAAATGCCAATGGCATTGCATAGCTTACGAGGATTAAGGACCTCCGGAGTCGAGACACCATCTCGCGGAGAAACAGGATCCTTCTCATAGAGCACGACGGGGAACCTACGTATTTCCACGTACAAGCGCACGGATTTGTGTCTTTTTTTCTCAGGTACGTAAACTTATTTCATGGCTGAACCAAGCAATTTCAAGCATCGGATTTCGGCGTTGGATTAGAATTTTCAAATTCACATATACTCTTATGGCCATCGATGTTCCAAACAAACAAGAACCGGGAAAAATCTTGCATGATTTACAACAGTATAATGATAATGGTGAAGGCAACGTTTTAAAACAATTGTAAATTATTGTATACATTCACTGTATTTTACATTGTAACTTAGCTCTTACTTATATTGATCTATTTGAAGTGTTAAATAATTTCTTATTAATTACAGCACTGTTTAATGCATTAAGATTTGTGAGTATTTAAATAGATTCTTTGTGATTATGGTAAAAGAATAATAGATAAATAATAAATAAAAATATAAATAGATAAATACACGGATTGGCTTTTCATCAAGAATCCGCAACTTTCTAGGTTCTTTCTCCTGATATACAACGTGTCAGTTACAGTCTGAGGAGGGTTGTCCAACATTTTCAATAAAAGGGACCTCCTCAATCACAAAAGGACGACTTAAAATAGACTACCATTCTCCGATGTAGTTCTTGACAAAATTTGATGCTGAAATCCAAAACCATTTTAATTTTCAGTGACTGACACTTGCCACACGCTTGTTATCTTATAAGCAACCACAAGAATGAAGAAACTGGTGTTAAATTGCCTCATTTCATTGACTTGATATTTTCCTTTAGAATAGATTTCATGCCAGTATATACGTAAATGCACTGGCTGGGTTATATCTCAAATGATGAGAATAAAAATATCATATTCTATCATAAGAATCATCATATATAAAATAAACACTATGGATCGCATCCCTTAGATTAGATTACAAAATATGGTGATCAAGCAAACTGCTTATGTAAAATCCCTTTTTCAATTGGTGAATGTAAATATTACAGCAGAAAATTGATGATAAATTTTTATAATTATTAATGTTACATTAAAATATCAAACTGATTTTAAAATATCAAATTGCTTTTCTTACATAGCCTATATTTATACATGTAGTTGATATTATATAGTTGATATTTATACAAATTAGTTGCTATTTTCAGATATAAGTTAGTGAATGGCCATTGGAAAATAAAGAAGTTAATGTTTCGTATCTTCGCAACTATTTTTGTGCTTATTAATTCCACCAGAAAGAACACAAACGTAATATATATCTAATTATGTAATGCATCAGGGGATTGGAAAAATCTGCGCTATAAACGAGTAGCAGAGCGTCTTAAGCGATATTTTTTTATGTTTAGTGTGTTACGTAAACGATGTTACTTTCCAGTAGTTAGGTTTCATCTTGAGTATGTATGCATTGTATGGGACCCTATTGAAAAGTGTTGTATTCGAGAATTAGAAAAGTTACGACGAAGGAAATCCGTTTTGTAGACAATTGCCATGAGAAATCGGTGAGCGTTACTCGGATGGTTCAGGAAGCAGGATGGGAATCTTTACAAGATTCAATCAGACTTAATTTACTAAATAAATTCAGAGAAGGACGTTCGTAGACAGTGTAGCCGTTATTATCAGCCCTCCTTATTACTTAGGCCGTTCTGATATTGGAGGAAGATGCGAGGAAGATCAGAGAAATAGATGCTAAAACCAGTCGATTCAAGAATTCATTTTTTCCGAGAACGATACGCGAAGGTAATCGATTAGGAAAGAGGAGTCATGGTGTATGCACCCCCTGCCACACGCCAAAATGCGGCTTACATATGTAGATGTGTGGTAGGAACCGGGACCAGGAGAAAACCACTTATTAAGCGGGAGAGTTTCTAACGGACTTTACTCCATATTTTTCTCGAACTCTGCTCATGGTCAGGTTTTTCATCACAGATGAGTTTACGACCCCAATCTTGAAATCGTATTTCCGTCGCAATTGAGAATCCACGACATTTTTGAGGTTCTCGATGTTAGTGGGGAAGGGAGAAATTAGGAAACGCTATTTACCTTGAAAGGATGTAAAAATGGAGCGCGATTCGATAGGGAAAGTGAAAGAGGTAAGGAGGCGAGAGGTTAAACCACGACCATACGATACCAAAGTATCCTTTGAGCGCAGGCGTAATCGACGCCACCAGCACTACTCACAGACACTGCGGGTTGCATAACGTTCGGGGGCCGAAAGAATCGAGTCCGCGGTTTGCACTTTGACTTTCGCAAAACAAGAGGGAACTGCGATCGATATCCCTCGCTAAAAATGAACTTTAGAGGAGGCAAGGTCAGACCTGACTACAGTTTCTTTCATTAACCTCGTCAATTTTAGCTCCCTAGTACAGTTCTAACTCCCCAAGCAAGGTTTGTTCCTTCCTAGATCACCCTGCTAAGCAAAAACTCGTGGTTCGATTAAAATGGGCTTCGATGTAACCTAACCAAAGTTATTCCTAATGCTAAGTGGAAAACCATTAGTATGACGAAAATACGCATTCCGCGGAGTGCATATTTCATTCCTTCCATTACCCGAAATGTTTTCCGACTCCGTAGACTGTGTAAAAGCAAATTCGAATTTTATACAATTACTCTAAAATTTAGAAATTGTGACCAAATTATACGGGATAGTATTTGGATTGGAATTGCTCAATTCGCATTCACGAGGTTAAAGAGATATTCAAGTTCTCGGTACAGAAAAGGTATTTTATTTTTGGAAGAGGGAGATCTGAATCTGGGAGCTGAAGTCCACTGACTTTCTCAACACTGATTAGCCCTCGGATTTTCCTCAGTGCACCTTCAAAGTTTATACCCTTTCTTCCCTTTTTATTTTCATCTTTTAAGATATCTTGGCTGGAAATGATCATCGGAAAACATCTTAATTCGTTTGAAATATAACGAATTACATGATTTAAAAAGATCCGATATATGATTCGATTTTATTTTTTCAAATTTATAGGAGCACATAAATACTATCCAAATATCTTCCAGGTTTACGCTGCAATTCGACGTTATTTACAAATTTACTTCACATTCCTTTCCAACCTCTAAGTCCCAGATAATCAGATTTATATGTTTAGGGAATAGTTTTGAGTGTTTGCCCTTGTTACATTTATCTTGTAAATAGGCAGTAATTGCTGCTTTTGGAATTATGACGAAATAAATAAATTCAAAACATACTTGACATACTACAAGGAAACCGGAACAATTGCAAACCCTTGAACCGATGGATTTTTACATTAAATCGATTCTATAAACCGATGATTCTGTGTTTGCTGAATACTAAGGAAATTAAAAATTAAATAATAATGATAAATAATACAAATTCAACTAGAGTTACATGTACATTAAAATATAATATGACCTGTTCGGCGGAATTGCAACGGCATTATGATATACGAAGCACAACATAATCTAGCGAAAATTTCGTTTTTAACCTTTTTTCCCATTTTCGAATTTAAGTACCAAATTTGTAAGAATAAAATTCGGGAGCAATAGGATGCATAAATTCAGAAATCCTTTCTTTCCCAAACTCAGTATCTCTCTAGAAGAGCGCCCCTTACATCATCGCCTTCCTAACTCCCTCAACAGCTTAATAAAATTCTTTTCTGGCTCTGTTTCCATCTTCACTCAATAATATTTTCTTTACCCTTCCTGATACTGCTATGGATACAAGAGCCTTCCGGCTTACCGAGGGTTCCGACGCGTCTTAAAATTCCCCATTTGACTCCCTTTCCGTTTCTACCCCACTGATTCCGGCCTTTAAGTCATTCACCAACTTCTCTCTTCGATTTCCCCTCCGTCTTTTCTATTGCATCATACCTTCAATTATTCTCTTAAGCACTCCAACCCCTCTCTATATAAGAGCCACCTACCCTCTATCTTCTTTTCTGCAATCAAATCATTTTTTTCTTCCTCTGTTCCTTGTTCATTTCAAAGTTATTAACATTTTCAATTCTATGACACATTCAAATCACGGAGTCCTCATTCTTTTTCCATACGGTCCCCGTTTTACCCTCGATTATCAAAACACTTCCATTTTAGGATTTTATGAAAAATAATATTGATAACTATGGCTATCTTTTCATACATATATTTGGTATCATACAGGTCGCCAAGCGCGGGACGAAGCCGCCCCTGTCGGATGGATGTTGAAGTGCCAATATAATAAAATCTAATCAATTTTAAGCATCTAAACTTTATCAAAATACTGTAATTCACATAAATAATACATCATTGCCTGCAATACGTATTATGTAAATTGAGATAATCTTCTATAATTTAAACGATCCCAAACGATAACTCACACAGGACACAAATATCAAAATATACACCTAAATCGTCACAGAAATTCATATTTTACATTACTTACGACAAAATCCCAATTGCCAAACCCAAGTGAAATGCTTGTGCCCTTATTTTATATATTTTCTCTCTAGAGTTAGAGAACTCATCTCGAAAATGTATTGATTAACTACGTCACATTCAATTTAATAAGCAGTAATTTTTTTTTGAAAGGAATCTCTAGCAAGGATTATTTAGCAACGATTCTCACCGCTTGTAAAACAAATATAAGATGATTGAGTAGTTTTTCATTTTAAAAGTAAGAATGAAACGGTCAGGGTGGGACCCCAAGCGCCCCGGGCGCTTGCCCAGGTCGCTCGTAGCTGAGGTCGGTGCTGCCCGTCGTATCTGTTTTGTTCCGATGACGCACTGAAATTAATTGGCTACGTAGTGCATTAGTACCAAGGGTATTTGCACGTTAATAGTGCGAATAATAGTATTCTCTTGGCAATAAGCGAGGTAAGCAAGGCTGTAAGTTATGGTAGCCATGATCACATACTCGTATTCCTTGTACAATTATTTCAGAAAAAAGGAGACGGATTCACAATCCTACAAAGCATTACCCTTACGCAAGATCCCCGGTATGAGTCTGCATAAGGGTGCCGAAGCGTAGCCACTACTGTATATTAACAGAACTTCTCTATTTTTACAGTATATTAACAAAAAAATCAATGAAAACTAAGGTTAATCGATAAAAAATTTAAGAATCGGCGTACGTATTTTAACCACTTCCCAGGTGGATAATTTTTGCATAAGACAACAAATTGTGGCAAAATTTTGATTTTTCGCCAATATTTTCCCCTGAATTAGGAACATATTAAAGTAATATTTATAATTTACAACACTAAGAATCACTACGAAATTACAATAACATAATAACGTTCCGAGCTTTTCCGGTTTCTTTCGACGAAAATAGAAGTATTTCCATATCAGAATATTTTCCGAAATAACAAATTTTTGCGAAAGAAATCTAAACCGAATTTTTCACAGAACTACGCTATTCAAAATGCTCTTTACTAAAGCGCTCCTTATGTTATTTTTGTGTTATTTTACTAAATATTCTGTTCATATGAATCGAAAAGTAACTGCGATCGGGATAAGAATAATTTGTAAGGAAGAGCTAATTTGACCGATAAGGTAAAAGATGCGCATACTGGGACGTAACAGTACGTAATAATCAGCGTTAGGAAAAAGATAAAGAAACTAACAAAAAGGTATAAATAACTTGAGGTAACTCAGCTGACCTTTTTAGTCATGTATCCTCATTACGATGACAAGTAGTGGCTTGAATAAATTCGAGACGTGATGATGAGATATTCCTTGCAACAAATCCTAAGCTGATATGAGAATCGATACCATCCAAATCACAACAAAGCCGTAAAAGTTAAGGGAAATAAACATAATTAATGTACAAATATTAGGAAATTTTAAAAGTCCGATGAAAATCGAGAGAAACGACGAACTACGCTGGCAGTGGAAGAAATGAAGAAGAAAAAGTCGCCGAAGCCGGGATTCGAACCCGGATCTCCCACTCGCAGGTTGATTGCTTTATCCAATTAAGATACCACGACAGATGACAATGTTTCATTTACATAATAGTCATTAGTATTTTCTAGGGAGAGATCTCTAAGGTAGTCAAAAATCGGGGAAGAGGTGACAGACAACTTTTTATGGTAAAATGATAGACAAGTATAGTTGACATGAAGAAGAAGAAATTAAAGAAATAATCAAGCCTTTCTAGTTGATGATTGATTCATCTAAAGATTATTTCTGTAATCCAATCTAAAAAAGGATGTTAAAAATATTTCAGAAATAATAGAGTAATAAAATTACTGTTTAAATAACTAATTGTGCATTTCTTTTACGGAACCAATTCGATGGAAAGCAAATAAAATTCGTCCTAAAATGAGAATTATCATGTGTTAACTATGAAAATGACGAGAAAAATAGACAATAAATTACATTTCCATTTCAAGCTAGATCAATTGAGCCTGAGTCATTAAAAAATTTTCTCGCCCAGGATTTCGGTGATGATGGTATTAAGTTCATACACATCGAGGCGTTATCATCTGGGTCTATGAAAATAATTCAATTAGGATTTTGCTGAAAATTAGTAATTTTACCGAAACTTCCACAATCGAGTAGTTCTATGAGGTTCTTAATTAATCTAAACATCTTAAAAACGAAATAACGTGACCAAGGGCTAGAAATCAGCGTTTTTACTTCCTGACAAGCTTCCTTTTCCCACGCGAAACATGTATCCTTTAAACGCAACAATAAAATTTTTGTTGATTTTTTGAGAAATCGATCTGCGCGAAATGACGTCGTTTGGACTAGCCGCCATTTTGTTGCTAGAAAATTCATTCCGATGGAAAAGACAAAGGTGAAATTATCGCTGCATAAACTTTTGGTATCGAATTTCTTTCGTCCGGTACGTGGCTGTCTATAAAGTGGACACTGGATGAGTACAAGCCTAAAACTGATATTCTGACTCAAGACATCACGTCATCTCCGTTACGAGACGATCTATTTCTCGTGAACTTCTCTCTTAGAGAGTCCAAGGGTTTCAGACGGGGATTTAAGATGTGCTATTCATTTCTCTTTCTCACAACATTTCACACCAAAAGAAAACGATGATGCTATGAAGATGACTCGGGAAGAAGTAGAATAGAATGAATATTAAAGGCCAACTTTTGAAAAAAGCATATTCTGCATAATTCAAATGCAGAAAGGTTGATAATGTAAAAATCAAGCTTAAAACATTTCAAATAATAACCGAAGCAAATATTCTTTACAACAAAGGTATCTCTAGAAACAATCATTACTATGAAGAATGAAAAGCAGACATTATTTTATACGTAATCTTTTATTGAAAAAAGTCTTAGAAAACAGCGGAAACATATTCGGAGATACGGATGAGCTGAAAAAAATTCAACCGGGACAAGTGTCCACTTGGAAACAGAATGATATTACGGTCGTAAAATGACGATGTTTTACTCTTGCAATCGAGTGTATGCAAGCGTTGCCGCCAGGCGGAAAATCCAGGAATTATTTTGAAATCAATATGGCGGGCAGTTAATGGATGTAAAAGTAATCTCCCGATCTCAACGAGTAAATCTTAGATTAGTTACAACTCAACGGAATCGATCGGCAGTTAAAACCGTCCTAAAAATTGTCTCTGCCATCGAAATCATTTCCTCTTTTAGGAGAATATAAGCGGGGCATCTCTGTAGGCGTGCTCCTGCACCGAGGGTAGTAAATGTTACGATCTGAAGATTTTCTAAAAGCGTCCGAGGTGAAATACGGAGAAAGAGGGAGACGAGGGCAATAAAAGACAGCAGCAGTCGCCGGCAAAGCGCTTAGGACATCCTTGAAGTCTGGACGAAGGTCCGTTAATGAGACATTTGAGTAAAAACACGCCAGAAGCGCCAACACTGAGCGCTGCGAACATAAGGAGAACTAATATTATGGTTGATTCTCTTTCCGGAGAATTCGTGTATATCTTCATCACCGATGAATGAAATCGGCATTATTAATAATAATGTTCTCTATGATTTTCGTCTGCTATACGTAATTTTTAGTTCTTTTCTTTCAGATTAATTTTCATAGAGTTTGAATTCTCTCTTTCTCTCGTTTCCTAGATTTGAATATAAGGAACCTTTTGAAAGTTAGAATTCAAACTTTTGAATTTTATATATGTAACTGCGGATGATTAGATTATCCTATACTTTGGATCCATTCTTTTTGGTTTTTCATGTTATTTTGAGATGGACTCATAGCACCGCTGTGATACGATGAGTCCCCCCCCGGGATACAATAATAGAAATAATAGAATGATAGAAAAATTTTAACTTTCCTACATTTTCTAGATTTTTCAATGTCATTTAAATCCCAAGTTCGATAAGATAGAACTTTCTGACTTCATAAACAAAAAATGTGTTAATAAATTCATAATTGAAGTCTGGTACTCAGTGATTCTGACAAGATGGTAAACTAAGCTAATACAGCTCAAGAATGAAAACCATAGCTGTCGTCATAGAATTATAAATCGATTATTATCTCAAAGATTTTATATGAAAAATAAAACGAGAATGACCACCGAAAAAAGAATATGGAACTCAAAGGTTTCGAGGGGCAACGAACAAGAAAATATTCTGCATTGTTTAAAATAGTAAAATACATTGCAAGAAATTGTCGTAGATAGATTCTGAAAATTTAATTTGTAAGAAAAAAACGGCGTTTTTATAGCATTTACGCGAGCAAGGTCCTAAAACTGATGAAACCTGAAAACAAACAGGATGTTATTCACAAAAATCAGAGTATACTCAGTCATATAGAGATCAGGTATAATTCATTCAATATCTATAACCACTTAACACTAGCTAACTTACGGATATAACCAATAGATTTACGCATCAATTGTTTTTCCTAAACGGCACGAGATGGAAAAGACAAAAATGGAGTAGAATAGGAATGGAAAAGAATACAGAGAAATAAAAATAAATAAACATTTCACACGTACCCTGCAGCAATGCAAAAGGCGCTTTCGATAGTTTATATATAGAGGTGTAAATAAACAAATAGACGCAAAACTTTGAAGAATTTTCCGAAGGATAACTGCGACTTCAATGGATGCTGGTTAAATGGCATAAAGAATCCCTTTCCAATTTTTCCAGTAAAACTTTGCGCACTTTATATTTTTCTTATTAAAAATAATGACTGGGAGAGATAGAGGCTTCGCTGGATTCAATTACCAAAATGAAGAGTTGGTGGAAGTAGAAAAACTTTCCACGTAAAAGTGGCGGGAGGTGAATTGATCTTTGCAGGTGGGTCGATACAAGTTCTGAGGCAATTAAGAATTCACATTTTATTTCCTAAAAATTGCGAATCTGAGAATTTCTCTGCGTGAAGCTGATACAGCATTGTGAACAACTTCTCCAATTATATTAATGACGGAATAATTAAAGTTTCGCCATTAAATTAAATATATTATTTCCACTGAAATATTTATTCGAAGAGTTTTTTCTCTTCGTCGCAGAGCGATGACACTTCCCGACAGTTTTTATTATTATTACTCTACCTATTTTAATTTTTATAATAAAAATTCTAATGAGGCGATCGTATGATTTCCATAATTTTAATATTTCTAAGAGCAGGATTTATTCAGAGTAATTTTGAATCAAATGCAAAACTATTAGTAAAGCAGATACTGATTTATCCCCTTGAATATCAATTTTTGGGAATCAAAGCCAGTCCAACCTATTGCATCCACCAATGGGTTGGACTCTCTACGGGAGCGTAGGAAAACGCTTCGGCGGCATTTTACTATGAAGAACTCCCGAGTTCTCAACGCTATCATAGCTTCGCGGGGGGTAGCTTTCCACGTTTGCTAAATAGACAAAATCGTCTAAAACGATAAATGCACAATTAAATGCATTTTCCTACCTTCGCGTAGTTTTTGCCAGAGCATAAGGATATGGAGCCATTATTTCCAGAATCCTATTCGATATTTTTTCTCGCAGTCTCTGATCTAACTATGTAACAGATTAAACGGCCTAACATCTATTTTGAGAAGAAAGCGTGAATTTATTGAGGAAATTAAGCCTCATTTTATTCGTCTTTCTTCCAAAAATTTATATTTCACAAATCTCTTGGTAACGCTTATCGATTCGTCGTCTCGATTATTAACGAAAGCGGGGGTTTAAACGGCGCTTAACTGTCCCACACAGGGCACCTCGGAGAGACCCTCAGAGGGGGGGCGTTGCTGTAGGGCGTAGTCGAACCTCTTTCTCTGTGGCATCTCCTTGCTCGCTTCCATCCTCTTGTTGGCCATGTTGTTCTTCTCCGGAGACGCGAGGTCTTCGACCGCTCCTCTGGCCCTCCCATGTGCCCGCCCCACGGGCAGAGTGGCCGCCTCCGAAAGACTGCCTCCACTGCCCCCGACGCCTTCCGCCTCCAGCTCCACCGTGGCCACCCGCACCTCTCCGCCCCCGACCATGTTTCCGAGAGGGCCCCCGGGGGGCGGGGGGCGAGCGTCTTCTAGGATGAGGACCCTTTTGGGCTTGGGGAAGGGCCCCGGATCGAAAAGTCGCACTCTACCGCACCAGACAGGGGAACTCGGCTCACCAACTTGATCCGTCCCTGCGTCTGCTCCCTCCGACACTGCGTGCACAGTGAAGACTAGTCACCGAAGGGAGTGGGGGGGCGTGAGTGGAAATAGAAGGCTTCTGCACACGGACACAAAACGGAGAGAGAGAGAGAGAGAGAGATCACCCCGCGGATGCTGGCGGTCGCTACACAGCCTCCCTACGGAACTGGCCGAAGAGGCAGGGGGAGCGGGGGCGAGGGGGAGTCACGTGACCCTCGGAGGAGAGCGCCGATTGGCGGAGGAGCGGCCTGGGATCCGAGGCGTCTGAGTGAAAAACAGCGCCGCGACGGAAGAGGCGCGCTACCCGGGCACGCCGTGGCCCTAGGTCATGTCGTCTAAATCAGGGGCATCTTGACGGCCATTTTGTGCACGACGACGATGCTTAAACCCCCCGCGGCGACGGCAGGAATAGTAAAATGGTAATGATGATCCGAATGCTAAAACATCGCCCGAAGGCACAGAGCGGCCATTTTGACAACACCGCGAGAGTTCGTGGAAACAACTACTGCTAGGAAAAAGTGAGGGAAGTCGTTGTCATTCTGGAGGTGAAACCGTGCACTGTTGCGCGGTTCACTGGGAAAAATAAATAGAGTAGGAGTTGTAGTTTCCAGAATAGGGGAGAAAAAATAAGAATAATTCGTTTAATAATGCTGATAAAATATCTCAAGGTTCCATTCGGCCAACGCCCGGAGCTGATGGTGATTAAAAATAACAACAATAAAAAAAACAATAAATGACTGATGTATATGATCCCATTACAATACCACCTGTTTCATTGTTTATTTTATTTGTACTCCACTAAAAAGTAGGCGGACAGTATTAATTTCATTTTCCAAAATATTGAATTAAGATGCTGATAGTTTTACATTCCGACAATGGTGTCATCGTTCAGCCGTTACTAACATGGATCAGTATCGATAGATATCGATACAATCCTCCAAAATAATGTCCATCTCGAAATCCACCCATAAAGGTGTTAAAAACCGCTAAAATTTACGATCTCGCTTCATGGAACAAAGCATTTTATTGGATCACTCCGTAAACAATCCATCTTGCTCGAAGTGATGGTTTTGCATAGTGACACTTCCTTCCGGAATCGTTCCCTCGCATTTTTCCCGCCAATAAATGCGTAAACGCGGCGGCAGACAAACAGATCGATGACGATAGGAGTCGGAATAAGGACGCTGGGCGTCCCTCCGGATCCCGGGTCCACGAAATTCATTTTATTCCTCCGGATCATTTTTAGCGTCTGCTGAAGGAACCACAGCTTCCCCGCGGATTCATTTCCTAGGCGGAATCGATGGGCGTAGGAATACTGAGTAAAATGCCTCATTCGACGGTGTGTTTCGATGCAAGTGGGTGGGGGGCTCGCGACCGTTGAATGCGCTGATCTTTCCCGGGTCAAGTTTAAAGAGGATGACTTCTCCACACTCGTTGCGATGTTACTCACGAACGTGAGCGCTATTCCGTGCACGATGGGCTCTTCTAAGCACGCCGTCGCTTTTTTTAAATAAATGCAGTAAAACGCCATTAAAATGTTTTTTCAGTGTACACAGAGAAAACTGGGATGGTGTTTCAACCGGGATAACTCAACAATTTATTTCTTGCACTTTGTAATACGGTTTTTTGGCTTTTTATTTTTTTTAATATTTACAGTCTTGGCAAAAATTCACGTTGTACGGTTTTGCAGAAGATTAAGGAAAATAGAAAAAGGGCTTTATTGATGAGGAGAATTTTTGGACTGTACTTTAGAACTTAAAACCAACGGGGCACTTCCTAAGTTTACCATAACTGAAGATGGGAAATATAATTAATCCGCGAAATTAACTTCTGTAACGCCGGTTGCTTTTTTCTCATATTTTGGAAGAAATGCAGCTTTTACGATTGTAAAATCTCTTTTCTTGTTACTTAATTGTGGTCATTTTTTACACTACAATGAAGCCTTTTTATCACATGAAAATTGAGGGAATAATAAAAAATCTTTTATCAGCAGTCGTGTCAGGTCGTCACAGTTTACGATCTCTCCAAGACTACCCTCAAAAACCCAGCAAACACTATGCTACCAATCTGGTTTATTCGATGTGTTTACAACTTGAGATGAATGCGACGAAAACAAACACCATCAAGCGACCTTTTAATTAATTTCCTGCTATGAGACAAAACCGATAGTGAAGATATCTCACTATCATCTCTCTCTCCATCGGAGATGAGAAAAATGGACTGCTTTGCAATATTTTCATCATCTTCTCGTACAGTTAGTCTTGGAAAACAAGAGGGTAAAACGAAAGCCCGTTAGAGACGAGGTGAAGCCGGAGACAGCAGTACAGGTAATGTAAACATTTTTGGTCTATCAAATGAAGTGGGTTGCTATGCTTCTGAAGACGCGAAAAATTCGCCTTAGAAACATTTCGCAGGATATATTAAGCGGAATTTCTACAATGTGTTTCTTGTGATAAGGATGGAGATCAGGAAATAAAGCGTAATAAGCAAGAACATGTTAAACAGGTATTATTGCGTTATCTATTAGAAAAATCCATTCGAATCGTAGGCAATTTATCTATTTACTCCTTGCTCGAGAATATCTGGGAAACAAAAATTAAGTATTTCTATTAGAAACGTCATATTCCTGGTATTTTTACGTTTAGTCGTAGAGTATTTGAAAACAATATTTGGCGATATTTAATCTGCTGAAGGGACAAACCAAGGGGTTCATATAATAAAATGAATCAAATCAGGGGAATTATATTTACGTACTTATTATTGCACATTTGTTCGTTTTAAGCCAGGCGATAGCAATTCCAGAAAAAGTGACAACCCAAGGGTTGATGTATTTCAGCCTAAAAAACAATAAATGATATCATATAAATAGTTCTTCACTGTTCTTGTGCGTGAAGTCATAAGATTTTATCTATGTGATCAAATGAATCAGATAACCTACATCAGGTTTTTATGCACCTATTCTTACGAGCGGATTTAGAGACTGAAATCACCGAAACGCCTAAATAATTCACGATTCACAATTAAAACTGCCATTCCGTCGCGATAAATTCAGTAAAAATGTAGATACCTTTGAAGCACTTATTATTTGACGGTGGGGAAATCTCTAGCTGTAAGAAGCAATCAAAGACGAAGGGTCGATTTCCCCTCCCCACCGCCGGCAAATCTCCGTTGCTACACCGAGAGGAGAGATGTTTACAGTGCACTGACCCGTAATTCTCGTTGCAGACGGTTACAAACTTTAAATCTTGGGCAGTTGCTATCGCGCATTTTTCTTCTGTATTTCCAATGTTTCAGCATATGATTATTGTGACAAATATGAGAAATTGATAAGTGCATGGAGTCTAAGAGGTAAGTCATGTACTTTGCACCGGAGCTCTCGGTATGTTAGCCTCTTTATCTAAGTATATTATATTACCTTTTAACCTCTTTACAATTACAGCGATACTTCGACTGATGAACTTAATTTGTTCCAGGCGGTTCGTATCTCTAAAAGTTCCTATCTCGAAGACCATTTTCCCATTCTATTTTATGGTAAATCAATTAATAATCTTCCCTTGCATCTTATGGTAAATCCGTTTTATCTAGGGAAATTTTGAAAAAAGCGTATTTATCAAAAAATACAAGTATTTTTATCCATCAGATTCTTATTAGACAGTTTTAATCTTTCCTGCATAATTTCTGATGCATCGATAGAATAATCGGCTTAAATTTAGATTTTGACATGTACATTGTGCAAGTAGAAATTCTCTCTCCATATAAATGTTATCTCCGTGGCTTTTTCATTATTTTTAGAGAAAATCTCAACGGGATAACATCTATTTTTAGTTTTTTATTAAAGAAAGATTAAATAGACGGTGGTAAATTGAGCAAATGTTGGTAAAGTTTTTCAAAACAGACAAAAAGTTGTATCAGGCAGAGGTTTATTGTGTAGTCATCTACAAGCGATTGTGCATACATACTTCAGTAGTTGAGATGATAAAAGCACTTCGGGCTGTATATCAAAATTAAGCTCAAACCTCGAGTGCATAATGGAGAACGAGGAAGGTTATTCGAACGAAAAGTTTATATGTTGAGCTGTTCGTAAGTTGGGATCGACTGTATTCTTTCTCTCTTCCTTATTCTCTTACCTAACAGTTAGCAAACTAATAGTTGTTAGAACAAATAATAAGTATACACTGATAAATCTGATAAGGCCAAGCTCAACTATGTGGGAGGTAGCCATACTGAAGATAAAAACTTTGTAATTTCCACAGACAATAACTTTATTAGCAACGACTAGTTTCGTCTTTCAGATCCTGTAAGCTATTCGTTACAAATGAATCATTGTATATAGATTTTTAAAAAATTCATTAGTTAACAACTGATTATATCAATTAACAATTGTGCAAGGAAGGTGGACCGAAAAGCTGGAGAAAAAGCAATGAAATGTGTATGATATAATAATTGAATAGTGAGACGAATTGTACCGTAACAACGTTTTGCCCTCAACTAACACGGCTCAATTCAAAATTGCATTTATAAATCAGAAATCGAATTTTTTTCTTCTCCTTTCATCTTCCATGATGGACTTTCACAATAGTTCCGTTAACTCGGTGAAAATCTATTAATCAGTCCTGAATGCTTACATTCTTTTTATTAATCCAGGTGGCACTGCGACGACTACCAACTCACCATCGTCTCCTTTGATTTGCTTTTTGGAATCAAATAACGATAAACAATAGAGACTTCCCTTTTCACTCTCAAAGGCCATGGAGCGAAACGGAGGAAGCCTTGAACTTTAATGCATCGCAATCTACGCCATAAGAATTGTCAAATGCCTCTCTTTAACGACAAAGAAAGAATATCGCAAAAGAGTTTATTTTTTCAAATGCGAGGACTGAAAAGAACTGAGTAGATTTCAGTGAAATTCAATATTTATAAATAAATAAGACTCCAGAAGTAGGAAATGAAGAGGTAGGAGTTGAAAAGATATCGAATCAAAGGTCATAAAACTTGACATTATATCCCCTGTGGAAAGGAATTCGGAAAAGAGAAAGGAGGATTGGGAGAAATCGTCAGGAGACTGAGAATGAGTCGATTTGTAGGTATTACTCTCAGAATAAAACAACGATTAAATCACCTTCTAAACTTCCCTTCTACTAAATGTGCTTATCTGAAGTTATTCTCTTTGTTTCAAAGTTTTATCTTTAGAAAGGGTATGGGAATAAATAGAGATGAATAAAGTGACTTTACAGACTTAGATACATGAATACAGGGATGAATTATTATCATCGAACGCCCATGGCGCGAATATTAATTAACCTTTCATCAATCGCGCATAATATCATGACACGAAAAGTGGCGCTGTACGTTGTATTCCGTAGGTAATTTTTCAGCCAAATATCTTAAATAAATTGAAATAATTTTAGCATCTGAGTGTTGAACTTAAGAATATAATAAATGTAATGAGATGCCATTGAAAATTAACCTTTTTAGCATTCAGTATGCATTATTTATTTAAGGGTTACTACATATGGATTTAAGAATGCGTTGAAATCCTTGGGGTTTAAAAATTGTTGACTTTACCAATTCAAATTATATCTCATAACAATAGGAATTTAGAGAACAATTCTATGGATACGTTACATAAAAAGTAGAGCAAATCAACGCAATAATAAACAGAACGGTAGAGAGTTGTATGTGGTACGAACAACAACCGTCACTTGACAGATTTACCAGCTGTTGTAGTCAGACAAAAACAAAAATAAAGCTGTTGACGCCTGTAAAAGTTAATTGAAAGTACAACGAAGGAATAGACCCGGGCCTGATGTTCATGGGACCATCTCGTTAGAAATAGGGCCCCAAAAATCATCGGTGTTATACAAAATACAACGGTGAGATTGAAAGAAGGTTAAAGTCATTTGAAAACATCGTAATGTCATAATTATGTAAACATATCTATACATTAAAAACGTAGACTTGAACGCCTCAAAAATTTAAGAGAAGAAAATATAATAAATTAAAATTTGTCGATGAAATCTAACGAATTACATAGCAGAAAAATATTTACGGATAAGGCAGATGATGAGGCAAGAATAGAGGAGTAGTATGAATAAACGAAGCAAATAACCTGTTCACCCAAAATTGAAATGTGCTGAACCATATGCACGCATTTGAATACTTATGGAGAAGCGCTGGTAGTCATAGCGATAGAGCGAGTTTGTTTACAATTGAATTATGCAACGGAGTCGCGATCGAAGAGTTTAATTCCGGGGACAGTCGTCCGTCCCTCAATTTGGCACAGACGCAATTCCCATCGTCACCGTCACAATTAGGACGACTATAAAAGAATAAGCAAGGCCGAGTATCTCTTGGATCCCACTTGTTCGAAATGAGTTTCTTAGGCATTCCATTTTCCCACTTTTCGAGCGCTTATTTCGATACGGTGAACACATGAGAGGTAATTGAGCGAAGGGCAGAAAACTCTGCGATATGAGGCAGTGGGAGAATACGGAGGAAACGCTTTTTCTTGTGGAAATATTCTTCATCTTGTGGAACGAAAACTGACTCAAATATACACCTTAAAATCACTATCGCGTACATCGGAGGCGTGTGAATACTCGAAATTAGGCATCGAATTATTATTTGGCTCGAGAGAAATTTCTCAGTGAATTTACATCAGCAAAAAACGAATGAAATCGATTCGAAGATCGAATGAAAATTTAATAGGCGGAATATTGTTTTCGTTTCTCGTTTTATCGTCTCATTTTTCAATTTTCTTCATGAAATTCGTAAGCTAAGTTTCATATAAGTATGGTTCTAACCGAAACGAATTTAATTATGTAAATGTGTATATATGCGACATTATATCTAATCAAAAAACTTATGATTTGCGATTGTATTTCAGGGGATGACGGCAATAAGCAAAAGACGAAGAAGAGAGCTCAAGTTTGGGAACTTTAACAACAATTTACACTGTAGTCGAGAGCAAAACTATTGGTTCTTCAAGGAAAAACGACTAACCAACCACCACCAATCCCTTGCCTTCCCCTACCTTCCTGAATACCCCGTTCTAACAGACAAATAATTCTATTTTATAATTTTTAAACATAACCAAATCATGTAATTTTATAAGAATAGAACTACTGAAACCTTGAGGCAACTGTTTTTTTTTGCTCGCCACCATAATACTGATGATTTCCAATGCTCAAATCGCATTTATTTCCCATTCTACCGTTGCCACCCGTTGTTTATTCCGTTACCACCAAGCGTTGCTTACTCTGGTACATACTTCCTTACCAACTAACTCCCATAAAATGAAAACCTTGAAAATGCAAACGCTGCAAGGATTAGTACAGAGTAGTCATCCGAAGGAAATTCTCAAGAAATATTACGTAGCGTTTTCGTAGGATACACTAGAGGATTTCCAATTGTATTCGGACATGCATTTCTTGCGATCTCGAATGCAAACACGAATGATGCGGAGTAGTAGTGCTTCGATAGGACTCGAAAGTAGGACGTAATTCAAGGAAATATCCAACCCATTTTCGAGACATACTATGCAAAGTCGTTCAACGTATTAGTTCTAGAATGGATAAGAGGCGTACAAAAAGTATGATGCAAATGGATATTCCCAATAATACTCGTTCTCCTTAAGCATTTCATTTCCCGTAATATTAGCCCCATTTCTGGCTGTTTTTGACTGAACCTCATCTTATTCTCCATTCTATTTTCTGAATATTTATCTATAGTATGACTGAAGAAATGTACAATTTCCAGCCATGAGAAATTGAGCCAACAATAATACAACTTCCATAATAATAAAAATGAGAATAAATCTATTCACAAATTCACGGAGTATAACAAAAATCAACGTATTTTCCAAACTTATTCGTCGACGATTTCATAGCGTTGTCATTCAGAGGTACCCGCAGACTTTTTCAACAATTATATATATATATACCGGCAATTATAATTAAATTTCACTTATACAGCAATTACAATTATACTCATCTTTGTGCTCCTTATTGTTACAGACCAATATTTAGCCCAAAAATCCAAGACACTGTTGAAAGAAAATCAACGATCATGTTCAATTCTATTCGACTAGCTGCAAAAATGACTTCTGGGATATGTAGTGATGCAGAAGAATGTCATACTGCGAAGAAATAAAAGTCAAAACTTTTACCCGTACCACTTTAATGTTTTATTATGCTACCCGAAGCATCGTGTCATCATCAGGTCTAAAACATTTAAGAGGCACAGGTAAAAATTGAAACCTTTTCATTTCTTCATGATATGGACACGAACCCATGGCTGAAGCAATTAATCCAAGTATGTCATCTCTGTAACATTTCAGTTTAGTCAAGTGACTAAACATTCAGCATTTTTCAACACCCACTATGCTATCCTAAATAGCAAAGTTCCAATTAGGTTTTAGGAATGCTACCTTGACAATGACTTCAAAACTAACATGAGTTAATGGATAAGCATAATGATGATTTTCATACGCTTATGGAAACATATAATCCTAAATGTATCCAAAAAGACATTTATTATCATAGGGATGCATATGTATTAAGAAGTACTTACCTGAACATGTTATATTGTTGATAAAACCTTCAAAAGGAAAAGTACGCATTCGCTCGCTTGCTATTAATTAAGAAATGTTTAGAAAATAAGCAGCACTGAATACTTCGAGAAAATTCCAAACTTTTGATAATCGAAAAGGTAAATCTTTCATAAAATCAACCAATTTCAAGAAATGAGAGGGAATTTGCCATTTCCCTTCACAGAAAGAACCGCCTTTGCTTAAATGGGTTCTTTGTGAAATTCCGATAAAAAAATTGTCATATGATACGGATGGCAAGTCAAAGTAGTAGTAGTAGGATAAACAGTAAATATAAACACTGAATTCCACTCTGAGATGGACTCGAACAACTACCAGATTACATCATGTCTCCAACATCAATACTAGACAGCGTTGTAGACGCAAAGGATAGTGTTGCCAGGGTAAATAAAAGAGAGCGATATGGCAAATGTAATCGATGACATAGCCGCTATACCAACAGCTTAAGTGGAAAAGTCTGCCGAGAGTGAAATCAAGAACAAAGTGTTCAACAAGTCATTAAGAGCAGTCCACCGAGACAAAGAAATGTACGAGAGAAGGCTGAAAAAATGGGAGAATTATTCAAGGTATTCGAATCAACAAGCCATGATAATGAAATTTCACTGCTTGTTCATAACCGGACTAATGTATGTTTCTGTCTTGCTGTATTTCTCAGAGATACTTTTAGGATATTCATTCTTAATTATTTTATTATTTTTTGATGTGTCTATTGGTATTCTTGATGTAAGATATCGCAATAGCATTCTAATTAACAATTATACTAAAAAAATATTAAAATATATTTATGATATGTCTATCTAGCAATCTATTTTTTTCGAACGTTATAAGACGACGGATTTAGAAGTAAGAAGAGGCTATTTATTCCTATTCTCGTCCGAATAAATACTTATTATTATTATATATATTTTTGTTCGAAACATTTTTCACGCATCAAGGAAAACGAAGACTCACGGGGCTTTCTGGAAAACATGTACTGTCATTTCTTTTTACGAAGACGTGGATCAGCCTGACAAACTATATTACCGCACAGAATACTGTCGCCCAGAGTCACATCGGCTCATCCCTTAATCCGTCCCTCGTACTAAAGGAAAAAGAATGCCGAGAAAATGTGAATGCAGCGAAGGAGATTCTGAAGAGATGCAGGTAGTGGAAAAACAGAATGGGAATCGATGAAAAGATGTATGGATATGTAAGAAGATCAGTGAATCGAACCGTAATATATTTCGTTCTGGTTTTCGCCCGATTCAAAGAGAAAACGAAGCATGGTTCAGTTCCAATTTCACTCCTTCTGCCAACAATTTCTAGCCACTTTCACCAACACGAAATTACAATAATTTCTTAATTTAACTTTTTAATAGTTGGTTGAAGTCGTAGTTACACGAATTTAGTGAACCATCCTCCAATTAGGCTTAGATAGATTGGGCATTATTGGGAACCGAAAATCGGAACAGAATGGTTAACGGTTTTGGTTTGGGTTCAAGAATTTCAATCTTTTCGCCTCGGTTTTTACTCTGGCAGAATTTTCAGTTCCGGTTTTTGTTCGGTTTTCGGTTACGTTCCGGTTAAATACTCTGCTGAAGATATATAGCATGTAAAAGCATGGTGTATAAACGACGCAATAACGTGCTTCCCTCGAAAGGGGAATGCAAATGTCTATCTACGAAGATATTAAGTATGTGATAGCATAATGTGGACTGGAATGAGTGGGAGAAATATCAAAGAGGCGCTCCAGAGAGTATCTGATAGAGCGTCTATAATGGGTTCGTTCATTATGATAATTGAGAAGTAAGTAAAGAGGGAAGAGAACGAATCGTTGGGCGGATCGATAAGAGGAGAGGAAACATTCCCGCAGATATGAACATTTGCGTCTCTCACATTTCTTCAGAGACGAAAGCTACATTTAAAAAACTCATCGCTTCGCCACGGTTTAGTACGTCTCCCGATAAATAGAAGACAACCAAATATGCAGAATATTTTCTTATGATAGATATACAGTAAAATCCAGTAAAGACACCTATCAGGGGACCAGGTAAAAACTGCGCTAAGAACGGGACAGCGTTTTAACCCGGATATTATAAATATCTATTTCTTTTACATTAGAGAACAAAAGGAAATGTGTTATAAGCTCATTAAAGTTTAATTTAGAGCTTTATACTTCAAAAAACAATGGGAATCTTTAGTTTGTAGATATTTACATTTATGGCAAGTAAAGCAGAGTCCACGAATTATTGCTGTCTAATGATCTACTTTTCGGACAGCTTTCCTTTGCAGCTGGATTCCGATCAGTTTTCACTCTACAGTAACGAAAATTTTATTCGATAGACAATGAGGAAAGAATGATATAAACAATTTTCGGTCAATCGACTGATACAGAGCAATAGCGAGTTGCAGTGCATTTGAGGACGGAAAATATCCCTTCAATACTTAGCTGAGGGCCATATTCATAGGGGCCCTGAATAAGACATTAGGAATCCACAATAACACGCTAAAATTTTAAAAATTTTTCTTAAGGGTACGAAGCGATCACAGGTTCTTGTTTTAGAAGGAATTATATGTTTGTTGAGTAAGTTTACATAATATGCTTGTGAAACATATTACATAATCTGTCACAATATAATGTAAAGTCTATACATCATGCATTTCAATTTATACTACTAATAATTCAATATTTTGTTTATTTTTCCGTAGTGAAGCAACTGAGTGAAACATGGCATATGTTTTTTATGAGAATTCGAATTCTAAATTCCTAATGAAGCCTCAATCTGATCTTTGCATTTAAGTCCTCTGACAGCTAAAATTCGTCCCTGCTAAGATTAGCATAGATTTAGTATAAAATATTATTAATAAATTGCCGACCAGTCTCAAGGAGATAATAACAAGGCTTACTACAAACAGGCTTCAGGAAATAAATCAGATTCAAGAGAAATTTGTTCAGATTTCTTTCTTCCATTGCTGCCTCCTTGAGTCCTTAGTAAGACAAGCACAGTTATCGATTTGCTAAAATGAGTGCAACAAATGTCAAACCGTGGTTCCGTTTCTCACTCTAGCATTTTCTTTTTAAATCTGTCTGCTATGGAATTAGAGCATCTTCCCTATTAAATACAAATAGCTTTCCTCATAGGAATTCGATGAGCAATTTTGCTAGTATTTCTTGAAGATAAACCTTAATTTGTGTGATTGCATATGAGGACTCACAATTCCCTCGATCAAATCGTTTGTCAGACTGAATTCGAATGATACGTCTGCAAGTAAATAAATTACTCGCGACTCTTCCCCCGTCGGAAAAACTGCCCATCATACGAGGGATGGTTTTAAAAGCAAGAGCAGTAAGCAGATTAAAAAGCAGGAATTCAGTGGAATGGGGAGGAGACGGAGGGGGTTTATGTATGCGCTGAAACTTTGGAGGGCTTTGATTCTCAGAGAACGGCAAAACCAATGCACACATTAAAGTTTCATTTCGATGCAGAACCTTATTTGTTTAATTTACACTAACATTCTTCGTTGCCAAGGCGCTTTATTGATTTTTTCTCCACCTTCAATAACGATTATAAAATCAATAAAGTTTACATTTCATGAAAATAACGGTAAAATTGGCCTGAACTCATCTATTTGAATGTATCTAACGATTTTGTAGGTATGTAAAATGAGTTGCAATATAGTTTGACATATGTAATAACTTAAACTATTTTGAATATTGATTGAATTAAGAATTTAATGATAATTTAGTATTTTAAGCTTTTACCAATAGAGACACCCAAGTCTTCTGAACTGAACAATTTAAAGTAAGCTATTCATATCTACGAAACAACAACTCTGGATAACTAGTTCTAATAATATATTTTATTATTTTCTGTTGTCGGAAACGGTATTTTCAGCTTTGGGTGAAAATGCTCCTGATTAATTTCTGTGACTCAATTTTTTATGTAGCAACCCATAAATAAACATTCCAAAACTTATAGCGCAACAGATAAACCAAAATTTCTTCTAACGAGATAAAAATTTTGGAAAGAGAAACTCAGTGTCAAAGTCAACACAAACTGAATTCTGACTAACGACTCAACAACCAAATCAAGAGTCTCCCGATGACCAAGTAAAAAAATTTCGATTTTTGTGAAAGCGGTCCCTTTTTCTATTCCCGGTAGAAGTTAGGAACAATGTGAGCTCCATCGAAGCATTCTTTGTGTCAATGCGAATAATGAAGCAAATTCATGAGGTAAATTTGAACTGAATCATATTTTTTGAAGAAAACCGAAATCTTAAAATACAAGATTTTATCCAAACGGCTAAACATGGAGGTATAAATACATCAAAACTGATCAGGAGATATTTCCCTTAGCGCAGTGAGATACGTAGATAAATTCAATATTTTTGTTTCTTTATTTCAAACTGGATTTCAGAGTTGAATTGATCCAGTGCAAAGTTTTCTAAAGCGAGCTCTTCCTCTGAATATTTCACGGTAATAGTTTTCTACGAAAGACGAAAAAAACCTATCGATATATGGCACTGCAAAAAAGATTAAAAATACGAAATCCTATGGAACTGAGAACTGTAGAAAAAGTAATCGAATAAAGATTTTTAAAAAATCAATCACATTGGCCTTGAATTCGTTGAGTTTTATCTTAAAGTACAAAATTGAAAACAGAATTTAAGACAAAATGTGTTTACAACGTTGTATTTCTAATTAATATTATAATTTCTGTTAAGGAATATTGCTTTCGATTTCCAATTGAAGGGACTTTGGAGAATTCATAGAAAACTTTTGGAATGTTTTGTTTTCGACGATCCGTCCCCTCGAATAGAAGCCAAGCAGTTTTCTCCTAAGAATACATTCAGGCCGATAAAATATCAATACTTAGAAGATTCTGATGTTTCTTCTCGATGATTTTCATAGACTCCAGTTAAAATGAGGTTTACTTGAAGAGGGTTTTACGAACGTAATAATAAAGTGAGTGGTGCGCCGTACACGATTTTCCCCCTCCGACAAGCGATTCTCATCTCCGCAAATATTTTATTCTCTTCGCCGATTTCATTCGATCGATTCGATATTGAATAACGTTTTCAAACGATTGATTGGTGGCATTTTCCCGTCCGCCTCGACACGCTTCCAATGGATCTTTCGTTTTCTTACTCCACTTATTCAACGCGAAATCACGCAACGGCTGAAGGTCACGGCGCGTGTTTACGAAAGCACGTCACGCATCGCCAATTTGGTGCTTCCAAAGAGAGAGATCACCGTTTCTGGATGAAGATTTTTTAACATCTATATGAGTAAGAGAAACTCTGTTAGCCGAATACGATAGGGAATCGTTTCCCCGAACGGAGAAAAGAAGCGTTGGATTAATGAAGATGAGCATTTTGATAGCTATGATACCATATTTCTTAATAATACATCAAGCCCAGTAACCCTTCTTATATTTTCAATATTCTAAGAGAATGTAATTCTGCATTTGGTGATATTATTTTGAAATCTGTGGAAAGACTGTGGAGCTGGATTTTTTGTTTTAAATCCATTGAAAAATTAAAATGACCGTCCCTTATCAACATGTTTCTGTGACTTTCTTAGCAGCCACCGAAAATCAATCTTTATTTCTTTTATCCAAAATTGCGGCTTCTTTCGTGACTCTCCTTTCCTGTGAATTTATTACCGGTCTTCGGAAGAATATACCATCCCATTTCGAAAACAAATGCCACATTCACGGATTATCGCGTATTAAAATTCTTGTGAACAGCAAGAAAATATTCCAAATATTCTACAAGTGATATTTTAATTTCTGGAAAATTTATGGTGTCAAATCGTCCCAGTTACTCTGTGAGCAGGTGTTTACTCTTATGCAATACATGCATACATGTTTAAAATTGAATTAGATTTTCGTTAAAACTGTCTTATCAACGAGAGAGAGGGAATGAATAGGTAGAGGAGTAGGGTTAACTCTCCAGATTAAGTGCGCAAACACGAAATGCAGATCCGGAAGCTTGGATGGGATTTCGCGCCCCAACCAACGCTCAGGTTTGGGGCGAAAGGAGGATGTTTTGATGGAGAATAAGTTGGACTCAGTGGAGTGGAGTAGGCACTTGAGCTTTGGAGTGTCAGCTCCGGAAGGAAATAAAACTGGCAGCCAAAAGACGCAACAAACTAAAGCGGACAGCGTAAGACACGGATCTCATCCGCTTACGCATTACATCACAACATTTTCTGTCATTCAAATTATTGAAATTATTTGGTAGTATTAGTGGTAATATGCTTACTATTTGTGATAATGAAGTTACTAATAATTTTAGGGAAGGCAGCATGCATTTAATTTAACGAAATTTAACGGTTTCAAAAATATCTTTTGGTTACACGGGCACCAAGTTTTATAACTAGTTATGACTTAATGCAAAAAGTGTAAAATTTTGTTAAACCTTTTTCTGTTTACAAGTTACTGATAATGGGCATAATTAGTTTGAGTTCATAAGGTGATTAAATATTTTTATGTAATTCTTTTTTCTATGTTCATTTCGTAATTATTTTGTTTAAAATTTCAGCAAACTTTTTCAATTCATTCGAACCCACATCTACGTCATGTTTCAATTTCCTTTCTTCTAAAAAGGTAGTGGTATATCGTTGACTTCTAATTGGCTTGCAATAGTACATGAAATGTTTTGAAACTATATATTATTGAAGCAAAATAATACGTGTTTCCTTATATTCATTCAAATTTTTTTGGCATAATATTTTCAACTGTACATCAGTACAGCTTTGTTGTATTTAGCTATATTTGTGTATAAAATTGTAGCTATATTTAATGATTGAATTAAATCAATACATACGGCAGCAAGTCTCCTTTCCTTTTCTTCAATATTGTAATAATTAATATTTTATTTATTTTATTATTTAATTATTATTAGGAGTAGTTTGGCCTCCCTTCAAACCAAACTCATAAGATATTCTTACGTGAGGATAGAAGAAAGAAAAAAATATACGTAATAAAATCATTATTAATAGAGAAGATAGTTGAAAGTAGGAAATATTTGATTAACGGGAAGAATCTCAATACCCGACAGTTGGTGGAGAAGTAACTCGCCTTGCAGGAAATTCCCTCAGAAGAAGGGAATGAAAAGAACAGCAGAAAAACAGTGGGAAAAAATAAAGAAAAAGTTATAACATGAAACTCGGGATGGGGGCAGAGGAAATATCTAGTACCCGGGCGCCAAGCACCCTAAGTGCGACTATGATGTCTACTACACTTCTCATGATGTTATTTATTCATTCAAAGTGGGAAGTCAAAGCCCTTGCTTTGGAATACAAAACGTGCGACATTTCGCAAAATCTCTCCCTGTCCTCGAATGCAGAACTCGTCTACTTGGGTCAATGTATTATTAATTTACGAAGCGAATCTAGGAGGCGCCAAAAATTCTTATATGCAGCGTCCTGTTGCGTGACTGTGAATCATGAACCAAAATGGAAAAGAATAAAGAAGATTGGAAGCAAGAGAATGACGATGAAAGTAAAATAGAAAACGGAGCAAATAATGATCATGTCCTTTGAAATAAAGGATGATGAGGAAATTTCTGAAGGAAACTTTGGTGAAAAGCAAAGGAGTACTAATTGGGTATCCGTTGAGACAAGACGGTCTCCTTAACAGAATAAAAGTGCTGAAGATGAGGAATTGTAAGGGAAATCCTTAGCTCCAAGAAGTAGGTAATTGGCAAGTTACAATGAAATCGGCGACAGAAGATTAATATTGATTAACAAAGAATAATTGGGGAAGAGATACGAAGCAATTAAAACTAAACTCGTGAAATATCATTAAGATAAATATCTTATTTAAATTTAAGTGTTTTTTGCTATTTTACAAACGTAAGGCCCTTTGCACGTACTGAAGATTCAACGTAAGATTTTTCCATTGATTAGCATACAAATACGCAAATTTTGAGCCCTATATGATTCGATACTCGAAAAATTGCTTTTTCAACCCACCCTTGTAATTGACAAGTTATAGGAGACCCAATAACCTCGCCATTGTGGGAATTTTGAGAATAAACATTTTACGATGATTATGATTTCAAAATGTAACATTTGACGTACACTTTTATTTTTAACAGCGGACCTAATTCCCAACTCCCAGTGGGGTAAAATAGTTAGGCAGACACGTGTAACGCACGGATCCCACGAAGGTCCTTTAACATAACTAGAAGTTCAGAAATGGAGAAGAAAATACTAAATATCTATCATATCTAAAGAGGAGAATGGAGAGAGAGAGAGAGCTTACACCAATGAATTTATAACTACTCTGAAATCGCCAGCGAAAGTTATTTAAATGCGGGAATTTCCCTCCAATTTATGTTTCCTCTCGGGACGCAATAAAAAACTGTGGGAGAAAAACGAAACTCTACTCGTCATTTGGCGAAAGAAGGACTGCACGAATTCGAAAAAATGGCGTGACATCATTAATGGTCTGCTTCCCAGTTTCGCTCATTATAGCTCCACATTTTCGCAAGTAATTTAAAAAATTCAGACTGCAACGGATGCAAATTATTTCGCAAGTTATTTAGAAACAAACACAAAACATGGACTTCTGCAGAAATATATATTTCGTTTTAGCTCTGAAGAAATTAAGGATCGATTTCGTCGAAGGTCTGGAGAGAACTTTCGATTTATATCGAAATTTCAAGAGATTCGTAGGGGACTAAGTTTTCTGAAGGAAATAAGGCGTTCCAAAAAATTTCATAATTGAAAAAGGTTTGCCCTTGCCTACAAATTCTCCTGAATGTCATGGAAGAACATGATATACCATGCCAATAGTAAATTGATTGCCCGACCCTGAGTTGTAGTCAATTTGCTCTTTCATATACATACAATAAGATGAACGGATTAGCCACACCCAAAAATAAGGAAGCACGGGAAGGAACTGTAAATTCACGACGAAAATAACCTGTTCGCTAGAACGCAATAATTTCAGCGACATTTATGGATGTAATTTATGCCTATCTTTTCTTCTTTGCAACAGACTGTGTAAAATTTACTACCGCAAGTAGTTACTGCTCATTATTTGCTATTTGTCATCTTCTATGTCTTACAAGTTCGATTACACTCACAGCTACAAAGGCTGCGTATTATTTTGTCGCAAAAAAATCACAAATGGAAAAACTTCGTACTCGTAAAGAACTTCGTAACTTCGTGAAAAATGCAACTGTAATTTCTATATAGTGAAGATATTTATTTCGCGATCCAGACTAGAATTAGGATAGATATATTATTATTACTACTGTAATGAATTTTTAATAAGGTTGTCATTTTTATGCACAAGCGCAAAGTGGAAAATCTCCGAAGTAAAAAACTAGTTCGGTAGAGAATGCATAAATTTCGACAGCCCCACCCTTTTCTTACACATTTACGAGAATTTAAAATTATTTGTGAGCGTGGTTAGAACCCCAGCCATTCAAAAGGAAATGAGAGCTCAAGTCTTTTGGAGGGAAAGTAAACTTGTAGAAACGAAAGATTTGATTTGTGGGGATGATATTCCGATATCGCGAGACAGGGATATTGACTGAAGGAAAGATCCGGGATCGCACCGGAGCAAATACATTTTCGAATAGCCTTTATTTTGAAACACAGCGAAACCCACTTGAAAAGCACCAGATTAGGACACTAATCCGCTTAATACGCGGTTTTTCCCGGTCCCTTTTTCAATGAACACATGGTAAAATTACCTTTTAATTCGCTCCACTAGTAATACTCGCTAGTAAGATGGATTTTTCATAGCATTTACTTCGCTTGCATAGGCAGTGAAATCCGTTAGAACCGATTATCAGCCTCATTCGACAAATCAAAATATTTGTATACAATTTCTTCTATCGTAATCGTCAATCGGTTAAAAATTGCTTCATTCTAGAGTGAAAAATTATCAAAAATAATTTAACAAAGATAGACGTTCTTTTTATCCGAAGGAGCTTCTTATTTATTTTTATTCTTAAAAATGATGACAAGAATCAAACTAGTACTATACTGCTTAATTTTTATTGTTATTATAATAGTCATTACTATGCGAATAATTATTGAGTAATTTACACGACATTAGACTCCATATACCTACTGCTACGGCATGTAAAACTAACTATACAGGATTCCTTTTCGCTTCTAAGGTGTGAAGCGCTTATTTTAAAATTAAAGAGCCAAAATACCCTTCCTATTTGTATTCTAAAGTGAAAAATATAATTTTATATTTCGGTTAAAATGCTAAACAGTTTATAACGCGGTTTTTCATCTTGTAAAGCGTCTCACATGGATTTTACTAACTTTACATACGACATCCCAGTCGTCTATAAAAAATGTTTATGAAAACCTCAATTGATTACTCAGTGTAGCGAATAACTGTATAGGAACGCTTCTAAATATCACTCGGAATTCCACTAAGGCAATATATCCGGGACGAACACCGGAGCGTCTGCTTACCCAACATGGAGATGCTAAGGTAGGCCCGAACTCGGATAAGTGTACACACTACAGATATGCTAGCGATCGTTCATATGAAATTTTAAGAAAACCCATTCCTTATACCCTCTCTTAAGATATGGTACCTGAATATGAAAAGCATATAAACTTTGGCCTTTTTTTTCTTAATGTTCGTTTTAGTTTCAATTGATCAACTAAAGATTGCCGTCGAGGGTGGAAAATTAGGAGCCATAAAAGTAACACCTCGCGTATAAAAGTTATAGCACGAGAAGAACTGTTAAAAAGAAATACTTTGTTGGTAGAGCCGATCTGGAGGGGGAGTTCCGTTGAAACCTAGCATTTGGGTTCCCATTTTATAATGGCAACTTCCTGATTTGCAGAAGGAAAGCAATAGATAACAGAAAATTCTTTACACCAAAGATCTTGCTTTATTTATCACCATATGTCACCTACCTACAACACAAAATATTACGATAAAAATACCTTTCGGCTACAACAGACAATATAACAACACAGGTGACTCCTACCTACAACTATACAGTATTTCAACACAACTTCCCTTGAAAAAACAAAACATATTCAGATAAAGCCAACTAAGCGAGTTTAAATTCATATATATTAACAATTGTTCCTTACTATACGTCCCTTTTTAGTAACTCATGTTTTACAGGGTTCCTGTTAGGCCTTCTCGGCTACTGTAGCGCTTCCAGAGGCCCCACCGTACATCACCCAAACAAACAATCTTCTACTCCACCAGCAGTTTATTAACGGCAATTTCACTCCTTTTTACTTGACTTACACATATTGTTTAAAAACACCCTATGATTTTTAGAGAATGGCCCCAAAGACCCCTGAATTGAAATTATTCCATTCTGATAAGAGTGCAATATAAAAAGAGGAATTTGCGAAACGAGGCTCATATTCGTTGGTAAAATTCGCTCATTCACGGGGCGAATTTTAAGGGCACCGAATGTCCCGATAACCCGGAATAATAGGCAGAGGCATCTGTTGGCGAGACGGGGAAGCGTGTTGAGCCCGGGAGCGCGGGGCGTTGCTCGTTTATTGATCGGTGTGGTGTGGAGCGCGGGAGGGGGCATTTGCACAAAATGGACCCAAAGACTGAGAGAAACGGGAATTTGTTATTTTTTTCTCTCTCTCCGATGGGAATTCTTACGTAATGACGACGCCCTAAATACGAGGGCTTTTTACTTCCGGCGCATTCGCCTTGACTCACTTCGAATAATTTTGGCGGGAGCTAAAGGGACGCCACTCGAGGATTCAAATGGCGCGCAATAAGAAAAGCAGAATTGCAATTTAAAGGGAAAGTGCGAAAGGGGTTAAGATAGCAGGGATTTGCTCGCACATTGAAATCTCCGCGGAGTCCCGCCCAAGATTCGCCCGGCAAAGATGCCTCCGGAGATACGACTAAGGGTGGGACCCTATCTAACGATTCCCGATTAGGTAACCCGCCGGGTTTCAATATTAGAATTCAAGAAGTTAAGAACGGGTTGGTTAAGGGGTGTCAATACAGGAGGAATGGTCGATGTAAACAGTAACTACAACAGATACATATATAACGAGTTAACCAAAAGAACTGCTCGTTTATTCCACGTTAAAATAAAGAAGAAGAAAATTATGAAGTAGTCTTGTTCATAGAAAAAAGAATCTATCGCCTTAGCTCTTTTACTGTTTAAAATAATCTAACATTTATTACAGAAAGATTATTGTTATTACTATTACATCTATTACAGATTCTTAAAAATTACAGAAAGAGGCGAAGTGTTGAGGAAATCTACCTTGCAGAATGAAAAGAAGCATTGTACATAGATTTCCCACAAAAAACTACTTTTCCTTAATAAAAAACAACCAAGTTTCGATGAATAATCATATCATACCTTGGTGATGATTATTAATCGAAACCTGGTCGTGTGTTATTAAGGAAAAATAGCTTTTGTGGGAAAAGTACAACACTTGTCTATGAGAGAAGTGGGGCTGACTGGTACTTTTCCATATTTTATTTTTCATAAATCGGTTTCAGTGACCGTCATCATCAGGTATGCTTCTCTTCTATCTTCTTAATCATCTCGTGATACCCGGCAATTTGCTATTTTACTAGATTATTTTCTTAATGCATAAAAATGGATCTTTGGAAAAGGAGGAAAGGATAGGATTTGGGGCTTCCGAAATATGAACATGGAGGAGAGATAGAAAAAGTAAGGAATGAAGAAGTACTGAAGATGGTTAGAGAGTACTCAATTAAGAGGAGAAAGGAAAAAAGGGTAAGTCTTCTATAGGAGCTGATTTGTAATTAGGAGCACTCCATAAGACTGTAAAGGGACTCACAATATCTTCAATAAATTTTATAGGGGCAAGGCTCGTTCAGGATTTCCTTGTTTTTATTTCAAAAAAGTTGACATATGATTAGGAGTTCTACATTATCTGTGTTTAGAATATGTCACAATTTTGCCTCTATATAATACATATATTTATATGCATCATATGGAGACAAAATCGTTGCAATAGATAGACATAAACGCATATTCTTGATATAAGTCCACAATTTATTAATTGATAGACTTTCCATTTTCTTCACAGTTGCAGTAGAGGAGCGATAGAATTTTCTATGGTATGGCATGCTCTTCGATTTATTTTATTATGTAATAAAATGAGTACTCATCCTGATGATGTGGGCCTCAATCTGATTATAGCGCTTTGCGACTCTAAAAATCCGCCCCAGGTCATACAACAAGAGGGGAAAAGAATAATAACCACAGCTTTTGGAAGATCAAAAGAGAAGAGGAAGGCTGCAAATGACAATGTGAAAAAGGAGGGTTTAAAGAAACCAAGAAACAGGCCATGGTTAGAGATGGTTGAAGGAACCTGCTACACGGTAGAATACTAGATGATTGTGACAATAAACCACTGAGTAAAGTCTAATTCAATGTATCTGAACAAGCATCTAATCAGTTCCTGTTAATTTGTATCAATATCTATTTTCATCTTTTGTTTGTATTTATATAACTACTAGTTAGTCTCAAATTGTATCTATAAGTTTATACCGATAATGCAGAATCTAATTGTGTTTTTTGTATGTATTGATTTATCTAGATTTCAGCCAATTGTAGTGGATTTTCTTTCCTGTAATATTTTAAAATTACCACGCTATAACTCCGGAAGATTGGTGGAAGAGAGGTCGTTTTGGCATAACCTCTCTGATAGAGTGTTACAATAATAATTTACCAATCCTTTTTTTAAGTAATAAGCAAGGATTAGAGAAGTAATTATATGCTTTGAATAGCTCCAGAATACTACGACACAGGTCTGGATTACATAAAGATTGACATTTTGAATCCATAATATATATTTAGACGATGAAAAAGTTCTTTATCAGCCCTAAAGAAGCTTATAAGTGTCCTCCATGGTCTGAATGTAGATGCAGATACAGTTTTGTCTTTGCTTGTTTGATGGCAAGACAAAACAACAGCCAAAGAGGGCAAAAATGATTTAGTTAACAGGAAAACAAAACAAACGGCAACCATGGTTACGAAGCGTCTCACGTTGGTACGGAGGCAATGTTTATGTTTCTTTCGTTGAGTGGACGAAATGAATGGCTTACACGAGGCCTTTTGACTGAAGTGAAAGATACTCTCCATTGATGGTCTTATCGATGTGGAAATCAGACGAAGCAAATGATGGTTGAAAAAGAGAAGCCAAGGTTCGAAGATGATGCCTTTGGAATGGTTTGAAAATGAAATCCTTTTGTGTTGAGAAAGGCCGTTTAAGTGAATCACAACAAGTGCGGACGCTTCTTCTTAGCATATTTTCTTCAATTCAAAAGCAAAATTCAAGGAAACAGACATAAAAGATTAAATGCACCTAGATGTGATTCTATTTGTTACCTACAATTGAATTGAATTGAAACCAAAAAAAGGGTCTTATAAAATCGAGACAAGTACTAAAAGAAAGGAAATCGAATAAAGATTCTTATTTTGGTTTACAGCCTGGAATATCTTTTTCGATTAGAAGTTGCAAGAAGTCATAAATGACAAAAAATTCGTGTAATATTGCGAGTATAAACAACCCGGTGAACTCGACTCTCAAATGAATACATTGAAATGATAGGCCCTTATGAAATGTATGGAGAAATACAGCCGACGTTTCACGGTACCGAAGGAATTAGTTACCTTTGACAATCAAAATTCAGCAGTATATTTTTACAAATAATATCACCTTTTGTAATGTAGGTTGTTTAAAGTTAGGAAATGCCAATAAAGCATCAAATAAAAAACTTTTTTGTTTTAAAAATATGTAATTTTTATCGTCTAAATAATAGCTAAGGCAACAATGTAAACGAAAGCTATTCTGTTTTAGAAACCATGTGAACAGATACTATGAACATCGATGTTTTGCGCGGAAGCTATATGTCAACATTCCAAGTGATATAGTAGAAAACTTCAGAAGAAACCAATACGGGTCGTTTGTCATTTAATATTCATAACACCGCTTTTTTATAGGAGAATATTTTAATTCTTGATTATTAAGAGGGATCAGTTGTATGAAATTATGGTTGTGCAGTTTTTATAAGCTTAATTCAGATCCATTATTCTTGACAAAGAAATTCACTAGTAATAATAATATGCGCTTAACAGAGAGAGACCTCGATTTCCTATACTTCGGGTCAAACAACGTACGGCAGACTTAAGAATGCCACAACGAGAGTCGAACTCGATGTGTCAGTAACACGCTAACCCCCCTCTTCCTCTACGGCACACTTACGCACTTCAAAACCACTCGTTCTATAGCTACAGCCAGTGCTGTTTCAAACAGAGAAAAATAGAAAGGAAAAGCTAACACCTAACTCTGTTAATGGATTCTCTAATTACGAGCAGTAAAAGACCAGAAGTAACAATCCCTCCTGCGATTATTTCCTTGAAACACTTCTTCGTTTTCTCTCGTAGCTCGCGAACGTAGTTCACTAATAAATATATATGCTATTACCTTACCCTTACAGGGTAAACATCTATTCTCTTCGGTAACTACCACCACGTCGCCTTGCCATTCCGAATTTCTATACATTTACTATTTTCCAGCATATAAAATGCTACGAGCACAATAAATGTCAAGTGTGCTCCCATCTACGTTTTCCACCAACTGAAAGATGGTGCGGGAATATGCATTCAACAAAATATACGCATCATTTAAAAAATAAAACTATTTGATTACCATCGTTACATTTTTGTTTTCATTAAAAATATAAAACCGTAGCTTAATTTCGATTTAATCATTTACTTTATTCATTACTTCTCAACAGATGATATAGCCTATTTTAACTGGCTTTTCAATTACTCCATTCATAAACTCTATTTTCAACCTGTATTCATATTTCTCTTCTCATAAGCATCTCACTTACCAACATAATAAACATAATAAATACATTTATGAAAAACAATTATTCTAACGATAACTAGTAGAGGCCTGGATCTATAGAGGCTTATAATACAGGCTTATGGCTTCTGATGGCTTAAATCCGCCCATGATTATGCCCAAACCTACCAAAAACAAACCTTTGATGGTCGCGTAGTTTACATCCATTCATTACTCGGTCATTACCGACTCCATCTGCCCTGTGATTATAAACACTCCATCCAAGCAATATTCAGTTTTATCTCACTCTTCTGACACACCCTACTCTCGCTACCACTCAACAACGAGGGCATCCTTCTACGTAAACAGCCAATTTCGCATCTTTTCCCTAATCACACACAGCCCTTGAACCTCAAGACCTTCCAATCACTCCATGCATTCTTCAATGGAAGACATTCGGCCAAAACACTCAAAATCATCGACGATTTTGCAATTCTCCCCATTCGTGCTCAAGATGCTATCTTTCGATCAGTTCATCGTATCGAAAAGAACGATTGTTTTAGAATCATTCATCGTTTGAGGCGATCATCTCCTTAAAAATCTCAACTGACTGAGTCGTGTAAGGGCAAGAGCAGAAAGGGAGGGAATCTAGGGTCCCCATAGAGACAGGGGAGGCGTCCCTGTCAACGGCCCATAGCAACGCGTCAGGGAGGAAGTGCGTGCTCGGGCCCATTCGACTATCGATCCAGCGGCGACGTGGAATTAACTGGCAATGTGTAATGGAAGCATTTCGTAGCCCACATTCGGTGCAATGCACATTTCCAAGGTCAGCAAAGAGAGGCGTGGTCGATTTACCTCTTATCCTGCACGACCGTATCACTCGAGCCTAGGGTTCCCAACCGTCCTACTGTTGGTAGGATAGTCCTACTTTGTGGTACAATCACCTCCATCCTAGCGAATATCCTATCCTATGAGATAGGGCGCGTAATGTCCTACACGTGTTTGCCATTTCCTACCTGGACTGCCCACAAGTTTACTTCATACCGAAGCATCTGAAACGGCCAATAATCTTATATCTCAATCAACGAGTTCTTTAGCGTAAATTTGCGAAGAGTTATTCAGCGTAAATTTACGAAGAAGAGTAAAATATTAAGGCCTTTCCAGTCACATAAACAAAATATTTTCCCATCGTAAGGAATCGCTTTATTTTCGAAGAATTGCAATTCTACTCGAAAGCCATCATTTTCCATATACTTTTCGGCAAATTTTAATTTTTTATTTTTATGAAAATATTCAGATGCTTAAATAAAATTTTGAAATGCCCCTCCGAAATTTCGAAAATGCCCTTTCCAGCCGTCATGAATCAACCGTCCTCAAGTCCTATCATTCGTACACAAAAGTAAAATCATGGATATACCCTCCGACCTTGACCGAGCAATTGCGCCTCCTGGAAATTCGCACTCCTTGTCACTTTCTCTTTTAGACTTCCAAGCATAAACAGAATGTTTGTAACAGAGCATAATATATTAACCGCTGCTATAACTCATATTTACTGAGAACGAGGATGTAATGATAGGCTCTCATCTAGTTATTCTTATCCTCTTTCCTTAAACGATAATGCATACATCAGCGCCAAATCGCATATTTGATGATTAATTTCTTATCTAGTATTTGAATCTTTCTCAAGGTTTGGACAATTCGATGTTTTCGCCATTTTTGCAATGATAAACATTTGCAATCAAATCTGTATAATTAATAATTAATGCGTAATTATCAAATATCATATTTGCATCTTCATGAACTGATTATTCTTTTGGTGTATTAACTAATAATTTTGATTAATATTATAATTTTAAATTCCATTCTAAAAAATTCTTCCTATAAAAATCTATTTTATTCACTTTTGTAATCTCCTTCATAAGTTATTCTGCATTGAAATGAAATATGAAAACAATATTAGGCATCTTAACGAACTGAAACAGTACTGACAAGGCGAAAAGAGCACTAGTCCATTATTTTTCACAAATTTTCTACGGAAAATAACTAAATGTTGAAATATCTAGTTTTTTACATTCAACCATGGTTTTTAAGCACCCAATGATGAAATTCAGATACCATGGTCATTTTATAAACACTTGAGCTTGAGTGATTTGGGTTACGTATTTAAAGTTTATGACTAGAATGAAGATCTTTACTGATTTTTGCTCATCTCGACTTTGGACGATGATTCTTCTTAAGGATTAAGATCGTAGCCTAAATATTGAGGAGTCTGAAAGCGATAAAATAGTAATTCGGACGTATACCTCGTGGAACCGCTTCAAATCATATGAAAAACGAACAGAAGACAATTTGTTGCGTTGAAAGAAGCCTAATTCGTGCATAGTGAAAAGTTTAAGTAGAGTATGTAACCAGAAAGTTGGGCAACGTTGGTTCTCGAAATATAGGCGAACATATATCCCATTTTTCTTGCATAAAGACTTGATGGGAGGCGTAAATCACATAATTGAATCGTTTTCGTGGGTGCATGCAAAGAAAGAGGGGAGACGCCTTCTTAGACAGAGGGGTTCCGTTGCTAGGCAATGAGTGGAGGGAGAGCATCAAATTCTCAGGCTATCGACGGCTGGGATTTAGTCTGCTCCCACACGCTTTTGGGTCAACGAGAGATGTGCTGAGCCATCTTCTATAGGTGTTTCAAGAACAGATTCTCGCTAAGCATTAGAATGACCCAAAAGCATACCCTCTGAGGACATCGGAAAGAGGGGCGTGGCCAGGGATTGCAATACCGAGCAGTTTCCTCATTCGTCCACTATTAATAACACCAATATCTACCGAAAATCATTAGAATTTTCAGATCGCTAAACAAAATGTATTTGACTGTCGGGAATTTTCCTTCCTTTGATAGATTGTTTATACTAGTACTTCACGCTCTAAATTTACGTAACACTTAATGACACAATGTAAAAAACAATTGCTACAATCCGACGCAACCACATCAATAACATATAACAACTTGAGAAATTTGAAAACACTCCTTTAGCTGTCTCCCGAACGAGTTCCAAGAACAAGCAGCACCGAGGATGGCCAGAATAACTGAATTCTAAGAAATGGCTCTCACATTTTGATAGCCAAGCCATCGGAAACATATCACCCAATCCATAATATCGAAATGAGCATTGGGTTAAACCTAGAAGTAGGCAATATAGGCCTTCCTCGGTATTTATATTACCTAGAAGACGCTATTCCAACAAACGGCTAATGGAGTGCTTTCAAACTTTTAGTACATACATCAACAGCCGTGTACCAACATTCTTTTCTTACATATAACATGTTGTTTAACTTGTGAAGAGTATAGAAATAAATGAGAGGGGATAGACTTACTTGGCATTTTTCGGGAAGTTGTGTCCATCGATGAGTCCATGTCTGACGAGGGCTACTCTATGTTGAGCGGTTGAGGATCCGAAGCCTCCAGAGTTGAGCTGAAGAATAAGAATGACGCCGTGGGAAGGCGATTGGTCCGTTAATATGCAGTTTAAACCAAAGAGGAGTTATTCCCATGAGGATTTCGTATGTACAATATTTACAAAAGAACCTATGGAGGGAAATAGCGCCTATGGTGGTTGGGAGGAGACTTCCCTCCTCCTACCACCAGAAGCGCTGGTGTTGTCATGCACAATTAACAGGACGTTGAAAAGTTACTCGTTTGTGAAATTTTCGCATAAACCGCGGGGATTCGATTCGTTTGTAACGGAAATGTCGTTCAAGGGAATAAATCTGGACGTGGATCAGGGACGGATCCATGAATATCAGGATTTTGGATCAAGGATTGAATTCGGAATTAAGTTGGAATGATGGAGTCCATCCAAAGTATTTTATGATTTAATTATTATACAACACTATTTCTCTTTAACCATTAGCATAAAAATCTACTTTAATCTACTATGAGATGATGGAGGAATCTAATTTCTTTTTGACTTTTTCGAATTTTTACATGAACAGCTTACTCTTAAAATCTACAGTTTTCTCTTCTCTAATCGTTTAATTCCCGAATTTGATCAAATTGTCACAATATTTCTATAATATTTTTGAAATACGTTGGAGGGCCACAAAATCAAGTGAAGTATAATGGAACACAATAAGGGGAATGCAATCAAATATTAGCATATTTATATGCAAATCAAAATAAAAATACATTGGAATAATTATATGACAAAAATTATATAAAAAATAAACAATGCCAGAAAATATTAAAGAAAATCAATTCTTACGTATTCATTCATAATAATGGGTGTTTCAGTAGTCGACAAATCTATGCTTACAAGAAATAGATGCTATGAAAAACTAGACAGTATCAAAACTACATTCATTTTAAAGTAATGCAAAGAATCTAGATTGGAGAACTTTATCATCAGTATCTAAGCTAAGTTTAAAGTTATATTATTTCAAAGATGCTAGTTTTCATTCTTTATATTCACTCAAAAACTTAAGAGAAATGACTTTTTTTAGAAAAGAACTTGTTTAGACTTTTAGTAAAGACAATCAACTCCCTTCTTTCATTTAACCCGTAGTCAATTCAAAAGAAATCATATTATCTGTAAAAAGTGATTTAAAACTAATAAGATAGCTTTAATTGTGGATTTAAACTAACCTAAGTGAAGCATAAGAAAACAATCCACTGCAGGAAAACACCCACAAGGAAGGGGTGTTTGAAAAACCTGCACAAAACTACTGAGAGTGTTAAATAAAAGATAAAAGTAAAACTGATAAACTTAACATAACCTAAAAATGAAAACATCTTAGAAATATCAATCACTCAAACAATAAACATAACCGATCACATGCAAAAATTAACATATAAAATCATAATTATTGTAAAACTCAAATTCTGTGAAGTCAAGTAAAAGCAAGTAGAAACAACAATAAAAATGAAAGATATGAAATATTAAAAATGATCTATTTTAATATTCATTTGGATTCACTAATACACCGAAACTGATCGGTAGTTTAAATTAAAATATATCAGATAGAGCAACTAATAAAATGATAAGCATTAATATAACATAAACTTATGTCATAAAAATAAACTTAAAATTCCTCGGGGTAATTTCTATGAGGTTAGTAAGGGGGATTTCTGTAGATCCGTCCCTGACGGACACCATCAGTTAGTGAACGACATGGGTAAGATGCGGCTTGAAGCAAAGGTGCGGTGGATCAGAAGCAGAGACAGAAGCGAATCGCAGAGCGTAAAGCGTAATTTCATTGTTAAAAAGGAAAAGGAGAATTCTGCTTCGTGGCAAATTCACCGCAACCGAAGAGAAAGAAAACTGCGCTAAAGGTGAGTAAGCGATACGAAAATAAGCGAGAAAAGGAAGGGGTGCTAAGTGTTTGGCAAGGGTTCAAGCGGGGGTCGGACGGGGATTAGCAAAAGGATCAAGAATCCAGTGGATTTTAGCGCTCTTTTGGAAGAAGGACGGTATACAGACACCTCTTAGAGAGACACTTCATTCCTCTCGAGACGGTAAACAGACTGGAGCCGAATCTTATATCCCTTTCGCCCTATAGCAGACAACCAGCAGAGGGTCCCTTTGTCACGCTCCAAAGGTCTGCCTTATCGTCGCTTTCACTGTTTCAAACGATTCAATGTAACCGTAGGTTAGAACCTTCGATTCCGTGGGCGACGCAAGATATAGCAACGGTGACAGCCGTAAACTCAGAGTGACGAAACGTTACCTGAGGCTCCCGAATGGGCAACGCGGTCGACTTTAGAGACAGCGGTCCCGGGTTCAATACCCGGTGTGAGCCCACGTGCACAAACTGTCGAAGCACTTAAACAACACTGCTACACTTACAAACGATACCTTGTGGAAGTAATAATGAATATGAAAGATACTTTTTACCAGCGGTGGATAAAGGCTCATTGGCTCCTAAGCACTGACCAGTCTTACAAGATAACAGGATCAGTTATTTGCCGCCTCTATCTTTCTCTATTCGAGGAAGAGGACGACGCTTCATCGACGTACTCGGCTTAAGGCGAATTTTATGACCTCATTTGGTGTGACTATAGTCGGATGAATGATGATCCGAAAGAGCTTGAGAAAAAAAGAGAACCACTATTATTGACCCCATTAGTTCGAAATTAACCTAAAAAGTCAATTTTTGTCAAAAATGCAGTATATAATCGATATCACAAATTTCGACCACAAAGTCATAATTATAATCGTTGAATCTTTATTACACCTATGATCGATTAAAAAGGTTTAAGATCTCTCTTCAAAACTCTCTCTTTCTACTCTGACGCAAACCATTGTAGTTGTTGACCTGTCTGATCAGAAATACAATCCAGGTTAGTAATCAAGCTAAAAATTTTTTTTCGCAACATCTGTTAATGACTTAAAAAAATTTACTACACGTATTACGGATGTATTTCATACTCATATTTAGTGACCGACTTGAAATCTATTTTTCTGTCACATCTGATAGTAGGAAAACTCTCATAGAGATGTCTGTACCCAGTTTCTCTATCTGCGCCTGAAGCCAACATTAAATATTAAGTCTCTCGTAAGAGAATTTACCTCCAGGATTATCCTTTAGTCACTGAGGAGTGAAAAAGAAAACAAGTGATTACGTTGACTCAAAATCACAATCAATCAATTCATTGAGGTTTAGCATAAATATACTCAAAAATTAATCTTTTAAATAGGTTCTGACAACTGCACACAGCACAATTTTTAAAACATTCAGTGATAAAATACAGAGGCATTTATTTGGATTTTACTCTTTTACATGAACGGTGGATCACTCGTATTGTTATGAATTAAGCATAATTATGTAGAAAGAAATCTGTTACGTCCGCGACGACGTTTTCTCATGATGGACATTTCATTTGTGGGTCATATGGGCTGGATAAAATGATTAAAAAATGAAATCAGAATAGGAATTGGAGAATTACTGAACTTAACAGAAAGTAACCATTGACAAGAGAAATTCCGATGAGGGTGATTCAATTTACCAATAAATGTTCTTATTGTAGCTTTATAATACCTACTCTGTAACGATGCACTTTAAAATACGTACAAACTTAGTAAAGGTCGTGGAAATTTTACAGAGTGAAGATTACCCCAAATACTATTGCGAACATCATCATCTTAATGACAAATAATAGTCAACTCTATGACTTAATGCTTGCTCGAATTCGATGGAGTCGAATTAATATTTTTATCAATTATATACATACAAAAATAGCGCTAGGCACCTCTAATTCGTTACATATAAAATTAAAGTCAGATTTAGGTCTGATGAGGCTATTGAAGGTGGCAGTTCCCTATATATATTCAGCTATTCTTTGTTAAGGATCAATTACCGCTGTTTTGTGTTAAATTTATTCTATATGGCAATTTTCGGACTTAATAATTATCCAAAATCTAAATCAACAGATTTGCGAGTAACTTTGTGGTACTACATGACGAAATAACGAAAAACAGGAAGAACTTTTCGAAAGGAAAATAATTCCTATCTTTTATTTAACTCTTGAACAAACCACAAGAGAACGAATCACACGACTAGTTTCGACGCATGAGCGTCATTATGAAGTCACAAGCAATAGTTAAATAAAAAAATAGAAATTAGTTTCGTTTGGAAAAGTTATTCCTGTTTTTTGTTATTTTATCCAAAATCTATTTGCATATGACAAAAATTATTTTTCAAAGTAATTTTTGAACTGAAATACAAGTGGGGACTCCAAAGAAAGTTTAGCTTGTACGTAAATCCGGCACTCCATAAAATACAAGTATATATTTATAAACTTTATACATGTCTAAATAGTGCTAAGTATTTGTGATTTAAAAGTGCTTAAGGTTGACGTGATGTGCCTCAAAACTGGAGTGGAGTTTAAAAAGGTGCGAAAGACTGTACAAGTAGAATGCGACGATGCAAGTGACGTGAAAGAACATTTTATTTGAATGATAACGAAAGTGACCAGCCAAAATGTGATAAAATATTGCTCAAACCCGCAATGAATAAAAATATTTATTGAATTCCTTTCTTAAGATACTGAACTAGAATTTGTGCGGAGATGCATTACAATTTATTCCGCAAAATAAATAAAAACTTCAGACGATTAAAATGAACTATATATATATTTATTATGGAAATGTTTGGATTTGTCTGGGCTCGAATTGGAGATAAACGAAATTATATCTACGCAGGGTAGTGAATTTATTGTATCCGACCTTATCAGTTGGTCTTTTGGTTCTAGATATTTTAGGTAAACATACATCATCTCTATTTTTTTAAGAAATGAGAAATTTCGTAAATCTTTACTTGGTCAGTGATCAATTTATACTTTTCTTAGAACATGGCAGAAATGCTGACAAGACATCATGGATATAATCCTTATATGAATATATTAAAATAAAAGATACATATATGTAAGCTTAAATGATGTAATATGAAGTGTTTAAAGAACATCCGAAATTGAATGCTAACTCAGAACTTTCATTCACAACACTGTGAGCCAGAGCTTTGCTGCTTTATTTTTATAATGCAAATGAGAGTATACATGTATATTTTATGTTAATTTAAGTTTATCGAGATAAAAGTTTATGGTATTCCAGAAGAGGATAAATAAGATAGGACTCAATTTATTTCAAGAAAACTAGACACTGATTGAATAATAACAGAGCAAAAACACCAGAGAGTAAAAAGCACATGACTGCTTTCAATGATTAGCTAGCCATGTATTTTTGAACTGGGATTGCTCAGTTATTATTACAATAGTATGTTGTTTCCATGAGATAAATTGACTCCTGCCTTTTTTCTCCATGTATGTTAGTATATATGAATACATATATGAAGGAAAATAGGTAGATTTCTAGTTCTAGGTATTAAAAGCCCCTTTTTGTGGGAGCTTTTGATTGCTTCTACTGAATATTGAACTAGTCTTTTCTTTGGCTGAGTAATTTAAAATGTTACTAAGGGAATTCCAGGACCATGTTATTCTATCGAATGGTAAACAAACAAGATTATGGTTATAGAAATATCAAAAATTTACTTAATATACTTGTTTGAGAAGAAAATTTAAGAAATATATGAGTTTTGTCTTTTTCTGCTCCTATAAATTGTGATTTTTTTTATATATATTATGAAAATGGAGGGAAAAAGCAAATGATGTTTGGACATTGAATTATGGCAAAATCTTACAACCAAGGCTATCCTTTATTTATTATGAAAGAAAGGTTATTCTTCACTTGAAACATCATTTCAAACTTTACTTGTTTGTAATTATTAGTTTAAAGGTACTTCAGAATTATTTCATTTGTACTTTCTTAGTGCATAAATTGGTATAAAAAATTCCATTTATATTGATTATATATTCCAATTAAGTTATATCTTCTGAGAGGTTTACTTGTGTCTATTTTCCTTTTCAACATAGTAAAATTAGTATAGCATCTGAACCAAGAAAGTGGAGTGAAAATTTTTTGGATCATTTTCAAATGGATTAAAAACTGAATCTATTAAAACTTTACAATTGAATACAAGGAAAATTTATGTAAATACAACATATTAAGATTTAAAAATACTTTGCAATGAGGGAAGAAACTGATGTTTCAATTTATGACACAAAATATTTAATACTGAATGAATTAATCATAATAGTTAAAATAATAATAAGTAATTATATGGACCTGTGGATATGGAGCTATGTCAGAATATGAATTTATAGTTAGAGTGTAAGAAAATGGTGTATGAGAAAAATGTTTTAATAATTTTTCTTATACCTCATTTCATTTGAATCTGAGAAAAGTTTTTGAATGATAAATTTAAATTTAAGAAAGATTTACATATTGCACACTATTCAACTCCTAGAAATAATCAATAAGGTAGTAAACTAAGTTTACTTATACACCAAAAGAATAGGTATATTTGCAATGCATAGGAAGGAGAATTTAAATTATCAATGATTTAGCAAAGACTTTATAAATTAATTTCATTCCTCAATCTTCAGCAATGAACTATGCTCAAGATTTATGTAAATAGCCACATTATTATAGAAATATGAATAATATTCCTCATCTATCAGAGTTAATAGTAAAGCTTTATGTTAGATAACAGATAAATAATCATACTTTTTGAGGCCTTTTATATTTTTACTCACTCTGGTATTTCATAATTTGAAAAAAAACAGAGGAAAACTTTTTGTTTGAGGCATTGTGCTTTTGAATTTGTTTTCTCTCAATTCATCTGTACCACTGCATTAATTAAATTCCTTTTAATTCTAATTTTATGCATAGATTATACAAAGAATCAGAATTATTCATTGGTGCATTCTGTGAGGCGACCTTACAGAATTCTACATTACAAATTATACTGTTTGGAGAAAATGAATACCATTTATGCACCTGCCCTATCTTCTAAATTTTATAAACTGAGATTTCTTGTATGAGAATAATCCTTGCATACAATTTCCTTCTGAAAGTCCGTTTTATTATTTCCAGCTTTATTCGGATAAAAAATTCATTTTCGAATTATATTTAATTTTAGAATAAATATTAGTAAATGTTGTTGCCTGTCTTAACTACACGTGCTTAGAAAAGCTTCCTCCTAGCATACTTTAGTGAATTGAGCATTATTTGGAACAAAAGATAGGAACGAAATGAATATTTAACGGTTTTCAGTTCCGATTCTAGTTCAAGAACTTCAATTTTTTCTCCCACGGTTCAATTTTCATTCCGACAATCATACCCTTCGGTTCTGTTCCAGTTCGATACCCTGCTTCGACCAGAGATTTTCCTGAGTTAGATTACCAGTCGATTTTCGGGTGCATTCTTTTAATGAGTTTTTAGGCACCGTTAAGTGTCGTATTTACAACGGTGGAAGTCGTGCTTTAAAAAAGAACCATTGACGAGTGTGTGCTGTGCAGTTGATATTGGAGGCGCAGAAAGAGATGGAGAGAGAGAGAGCAAAGGGGTGCAGAGGAGAAGGTTAGTAGCCGCACCTTCACGACGGTGGCCTTTGGGTGAGGAGCGACTACCTCGAGCACTTCCTTGTCCATGACGTCTGCGTCAGCGTAGGGGGCGCTGTCCAAAGAGGCACCCAATGCGGATGTGACCAACGGCTCCTCAGGATTAGAGGCCGTCGACTCCGTGGCCTGCCTCAATAAACGCTCCTTCATCTCGGTCAGGTACGGACAGCGCTGCATCCCGGATTAACCTATCAAACATAAAAACACATTAGTAATATGCAACAACACATCTATGCAATGCTTGATACCCTAGAATTTGATATAATGTATTATATTTCCAAGGCTATATAGTGAGCACCAATATGACCGGGCGTCCTCGATAGATCTAACTGATAGTTGGTCAGCAAACCAAGATTAGGTTATAAGACACTGGACACAAAGGAATAATAAATTACTCGATTGTATTTGAAGTAGTATTAGTTTAAGTTTATCTTACAAATATAAATGAGAGAGGAAGAGTTCCCAAACCCCGTGAAGGGGTTTATTGTATGAAACAAGGTTTATTGTATATCATCAAATAATATAATACTTCCATAATAATAAATTATCTTATGACTTTATTTATGCTATTTCCCAATTCATCTATAAATAGCTGAATATACATATTTTACTGAATATAATAAAATTTTCCTTGAATAAATAAATTTCGTCTTCATTGAGAGCGAAATTTAGACTCTAAATTCTCCTTTTCCATTTAACCCACAAAAATTGTATCAAACGTACTAACATTAAGTGTATTATGTAAACGTGCTTTTGAGGGATAAAAAGTAGATTCTATTATCGAAAAAATAGTTTACGTTCCTCAAAATAAACAAAGAAACAGTACAAATCTTTTCCAGGAATTGGTACCCCTTTGGAACATATTTCCTGATTTGGGGTTAACAGTTCCTCTCATTCAATAATAATTTAGAAATGACATCTTCCACTGATGATAATGACTTCGACTAGTTTTCTAACGAAAGATTTCAGTATGATGTTGAATTCTATCAACCGCTTGCTGGAATGGAATCAAGGAAAAGGGAAGAGATAAACTGCATGGATCTATGCTCAGAGTTATATTTCAAAAATGATTTTCACTATGAGATTAACGTAGGAATCAGCAATGGAGCGAGACTTAAGATATAAGATACGTCCTTATTTAATAATTACAGATAGAAACTTCTATAATATTTCGAGTTCAACATGAGACGGGATATGCCCTTCCGTACTCAGCACTTTATAAAAACTTTTTTTAAAGGGGTTTCTTAAATATTTTCACCTAGAAAATGCTCCGTCTGGTGAAGAAAGGGTACAATCGGCGACCCTAATCTCGGCATCACTGAGAGGGGAAACCCTTCTCTTCCTTTTTCCCTTTTTTCGACTGCGCTATCTCAACATCTGCTCTTGTAAACACTTCCTCATTCCTTATGGAACTTTATGAAACATTAATTCGGGTACTCAATCTCTCGCTTTTAAGCAAGCCCAATTACAGACAAATGAGTCAATGATTTCTATTTATGGGAGGGCTCAAGAACCGTAATCTGTAAACTATCATAATTTGGTATTAATTAGTCAAAATAGGGCCTTGTCTTCGGTTCTTCTTTGTAAGTAACCTATTAATAAAGCGCTGCGGTCTCGAATTTTTCAACGGCATTAATCAATAAATAAAGCTAAGGTCGAAAGAAAAGAAAATGGAGCTGTTAATGAATTAGAGGTTGGAAAAATGCAGCGATAGACGTTTTATCGCCTGTGTTCAGGGAATAGAACGGGAGGACTTCTCATTCCATTTCGTATACTGATAAAGGGCTATCTGAGCTTTATTCGATGAAGGTTCTCAACCCATTTCTTGAAATAAAATTCAAGTTAAACAAACTGATCTAGCATTTAACATCTTTTTCTATTTTTTCGATCTAACATCTTTCTTAACTGATAAAACATCCAAAAGGGGTCCCAAAGGGTAAAAATTACGAAAATAAAATCATTGAATTACTAAAAAACTAAGGCCCATTTAGACGAATCCCGTTTCACTTTTGTTACATTCCATCTCCCAAACCATATTTTCTAAATAATTCGTTAAAATCCCCGGAGAAACTCTCATAGTCTCTCCTTGTTTTGGATTCCACCAAATTTGCCAATAAGAAAATTACCTTAAGAGAACTCGATGCTAGCTTTAACACGGCGAATGAGAAGAAATCTTCGTAGCTTTAAGAAAAAAGGAGGATCTATGGAAAGATGTGTTATTGATAAAGATTTCTGAAGAAATACCTAAATAACATGATTACATCATTTCAAAGACATAGAATAAATTTAACTACGTGCATATATCCATAGACTTTTGGGTTGAAACTTTCTTGAGATGTCTTCCTCAAAACAATTAGACAGCTACTCTTCGAGACAAAATGCAGATATTCTGCTGTAGAAGAAGGGGTATGGCTCACGAGTAACAGATGTCTCGCCAAATGCTAATCGTAGAACCCACTTGAAATCGGAAGTTCTCTCAATCTTACTTCGAAACCACTCGTTTGACCCATTTAATTTTAATAATCCAGCTTCCACTCCATACACCAGTCGAATAAATAATACTACATGAATAAAGAACAACAATATACTGAATTTCTTGGATAGAACGCGGGACAAAGCAAGAAAGATACCGTTCTTAACAAAGTCCTTTTGAAAAGAAATTTCAGAGGAAAATCTCATAAACGCTTTAATTGGATCACTCTGCATACTCAAATCACATGTATTTCTTCATGTATATCGTCTTTCAGTTATTAGAGACCTTCTCCTTCCAACGCTCCATTTTTCAATCACATAGCGTCTCTACGAGAGTAAAATTCGTTTTCTCGGACTAGATCACAGCTTTATTGGCTTATGTAATCGGGTTAAGGCCGACAAGTAATATGAGGGGAAACACCGCAAGAAAATGAGAGCTCGTGCCGAACAGAACGCGCTTTCCAACAAGTATATCGTGAACAGAAAGGAAATGTCATTTTCGTTTAAGTTGCAAGGGTTAGTATGCCGGTTTCCAAGCTTAAATATTAGATTCGAAACGGGGTAAATAAGTAAAGTAACGGCAGAGTTTAATGATAATCTACGCAAATTTGAACGCTGAAATATGAATTATGTAAAAGGAAAATGAACGCTAACAGATGCGGATGATTTCCAGGTCTCAAAAATTTCCAGACGTATTTATTGATTTGCCTTGATTTTCTATTTTTATCACTTTTATCATACTGTTGAATATCTTCTATGTACTATTTTCTATTTCCTCGATCTTTCATAAGTTCTTTTTCTATGGAATACTAATGCATTCAAGTTCTTTTTTTATCGAATAGATTTAGCAAATTTACTATGTCTATCTGATATACCGAAGCACACATACTGAGAAAAGAAATCTGGGAAATAGACGCCTAAGGTAATCGATGAAAATTTCATCTATCCGTGAATGATATGAAGTAGAAATAGATGGGAAATAGATGGTTAACACCACAAGAAGAATGATTCACCACGCCTCGGAGAAGTGAATTACTAGAAAACTTTAATTTTTGGCATTCGATTTTGACGTTCCTCTCTTTTTCAGAAAGAACTGATTATGGGTAAAATAATATGAATCCTATCTTGTTGAGAAATAAACAGACACCATCTCTTGTAAAGACATCTCTTGAGACTGAGTTAGACAGGAATTCCTCGTGGAGATGAGTGTTTACCGAGGGTAAGAAAGGCCCTCAGGAGGCTCCCCGAAGGCCCTACAGAAAGGTCCTGAAGGGATACAGGGACGATCGGAAACATTTTGCGGAAGGACACCCAAAGGAACTCCCAACCTAGCCAACGGGATACAGGTGGTACAATATGGGCCTCGTTTTCAACCTACCTCTATAAATCTCATACAACTTCGGAGAGAAAAAGACAAAAAATAACATCAAGTAGCATTCTTCTACTTTATTTGTAGCAGTGAGCTTGGTCTGCCTTTAATGTTAGCTCTGAAGAGCAATATTTCTCTAAGTGAAAATGTAATGTGTGACAAAAAAGTATAGTTGAAATTTCAGCGCTAGATTTAAAGCTTTCTATCTTTCAAAAGGATATGGTAAAAGATGTAAAAAGGGACATGGTGCTATTTACATCATTTCACGAGAGGATGCATTCAATTTCACACCGTGTTTCATTCTTTTTTTCAGTTATAATGCTAAAACTGGAGTGAGATAGGGGTTTGGCCGTAGCATATTTTCTGCGAATATTTTTCCTTCTAGGACTAATTATAACTTTCGGATAGGTAAGACAGAATTTCACAACGAAATTTTTCTTCGATTCATCCCTAGCTGTAATCATAATGACCGTAGTCCTGCCTCCGACTACATCCATGATGTGTGCGTCATAGACCGAATGCAATGGTCCATCCATTTAAACGACCTTAGAGAGGGCCTCCTAAACCACTCCCTCAATTGTATCGCAAAAGACGAACGCGCCCATCATTGTCTCCGTGGTGATGAAGGCACAATGGATCCAAAGAGATGCCACCACCAGATCCGATTCTCAGATCAGACGAAGAGAGAGAGTAAACAGCGAGTGGAGGCCAAAGACCTTTCGAATCGCATGTCTTCAAATTCTTTATTTTTCTGCAGCTATCTCGGCGTGTTTTCGGAACAGTGCATTTGAAAAGTAATGATTTTCCAGTGAAATCGATGATTTCAAGCTTCGGGGAAAGCCATCGCAAGCGAGTTTTATTTACTTTTAAGATTGATTTTTGAAAGTTATTATACATTAATGGTTAGTAAAAATCACGTTAAATACATAAATTTAATCGATTTATTTATATATTTTCCATTTTTTGTGGACATTCCATTCACATTCTGTACATATTATCAATATCATTCAGGCTCCCTGATTTCCAAGTGGGTAGCGCGTCCGCCTTCGGATGAAGTGTCCCCTGGTTCGGTTTCCGGTAGGGACCCATGCGCGTGAAATGGCCTCAGATTACCAAAAAATAAAAAATACTAGTCCTGCTAGTTTGTGCCGGCATATTCCCTTATTATTTATCATTAAAATTAAATAACATACATGGGTGGTCTGAAAAATTTCCGACATTTCGCCATTTCTCGACATGTTTTCTGAAAACTCTGGGGTCGGAAACTTTTAAGACCACCCTCACATATGCATTTTCTAAATTATGAGGATCTCCATACTAACTAAAACGGAATTTCATATAAGCCAGTTATAATATGACAACGAAAGAATTAGAGAAATGCTCGATTACCAAAGACTACAGATAGCTGTTTCCTAACTTACTAACAAACACACATTGATTAGAAATCTGGGTGGAAATAAAAAATATTAGAATTGATATTAAAATTTCACCAGATATATTACACGACTGGTTTTGACTAACGCATAGTAATCTTAAGGCGTATTCACAAAAGGAATAAGTATTTCTAATGTATCCGCAAAACGAACAATTTTCACTTGATGCGTGCGATAAAGAAGATTATCAGTCGATGACGATTTTTTTCTCATAGGATTCACCAAAAGTGATAAATTCTCACTCGAATCGAATTGGTGCTTAAATGAAGGCATAAACGTAATCAGAAGTGATTCGGTGGTGAAGTAAATAAAGAAGCCGAGAGGAAATGAGCGATCGTAAAATCGAGATCGCCGTTTGTAGATAATGGGACATAAAGAGCGGTAGGTATTTTTATGTAAGTGCTGCTCCTCCTTCTGGAAGAATCCAATGGGTGAGGCACACTAAAGCATGGCTTGCTCTATAGAACGCGGCTACCTATCTTGCAAAGATTAATAACAATGCAGTATGAACAGGTGATTGGTTTAAGAAGTTTTTTTTTCTTGGTCTGACACTCATGAAATCCAGGATGTGGAAATCGAATATTTTACGAATTAACATCTAACGAAGATGCAGCATAAATCAGTGAAGATTAACCACCCTGTACAAAATTATGAATTATGACTCAAGGGTAGTTGCCAAGGGGGAGGCAGTGAGTTGATTATTTAAATAAAACAGAAATTATATTAGCCACTTACGCAAATATACATAAAAACCCATAAAACATGATCCCTTAAGCATGTTATGTTTTTCTACCCATGGTAAGCAAGAGAATGAACAACCAGCAAGAGTCTTTGTTTGGTTATTAGGAAAAGATTTAGACTAACAAAAATTGTAGATCCAAAGATTTCGAGTGTGTTTTCTCCTTCTGGTGCTTTCAAATCTTAAAATATATTTTTTAAATTCTTCGATGTGAAAAAAATAATAAATAGTGGTAAAGTATTTGACAATTCTTCAACAATTTTGGAATAATTCAACGCAAATAGTTTTGTGAGATAAACTATTAATGTCCGTTAAGTTAATAAATAACAACAAGAAAGAATATAATGTACTAGTTTGGAGTACTTTCCTGAAAAACTGGACACTAAGGAAGGAGGGTAGCATTAGATTGGAAAGTTTTCATGTGGGTGTGGCATAAAATGAGCGAAGCAAGTTGGGTTGATAGAAAAACAAACACGGAAGAGATGGAAATGGCGGAAGGAGAAAGGGTTTTGATTGACAAGTTAGAGTAGACGAAAAGGAAATGATGAGTCAAATATTTGAGAGGGGATGGATTGGTAAAGAAAACAATTGAAGGTTGGAAAAGACAGAAACAAAAGTTATTGGATGATAAATGGGGCGGAAGCTGTGGTAAATAAATAAAGGGAAAGTCATTTTAATGGAACATTTCAGGGAGCATAATCTTGCGGAAAGATAGAAGACATGTGAATATAATTAGCCATAAAATTCACATTATTCCCTATCTCCTCATCACACTCACGTGCTACTGAAGGCTTGTTCTTAAGAGTTTCTTGTACCCGAAAATGGCGATCATTCGCCGAAACCGATCACCGTTATGTTTCTAAGGAGGAAAAATCTATGCATGCATATATACATATGTCATGTTATCAGTAAGTCTGGGGAATATGATTAAAAAATCTATTTTAATAGGCATAATAATAAAATGGCATTAATAAGGCGATAATGTATCTAAAAATAATTTAGAATTATTTTAAATTTGACGTAAATACGGTTCTTTGTCTGAAAAAAAACGAAAATAAACATCCGGCAGACAAACTGAAAAGAATATTTTAGGTAATTACTACAATTAGAATGTCTAAAAACGATTTTTTATGTGATATGACTAGCTGGAACTTCTAACAGAAAAACATTGATTCTGGATTCCTATTGGTATTTTTCATGATTGAATAGTTCCATGTGATGGTATCGTAATTGCGGTTTCACTTTGCAACTCTCATCAAGGTATTTCTTTGACTCATATTCATAAATAAATGACAAGAATGCCTCTATTTTGACACACAGGGAAGACTTCACGCCTCCTTAACTTGCTACAAATAAGAATGTTAGAATTTAATGTGTAAACGGGTCGATTTGTGTTAGGTGTATACGCCCCGCTATTAAATGAAAGTTTAAAATCTTTGACAACAGATCCTTTAAAATTTTACGAGCGATATAAATAGGACACGGAAATAAAAAGGCCGGCAGTCACAGCTATTAAGAGATCGGAGAAACCACCCAAATCTCTGATTGCGTAACGAGGCAGTAGAATGTTCCACTTCCGCGGAGGGAAAACAAAAGAAGGCGCGGAAGGGCAACGGCCAAACGGAGTTTGTTTGGCTGCAGAGAGAAACACGGCGGATATTTTTAAAATGGGAAGCGAAAGGATTCCTATTGACGAACGTGGGATTCATCCGCTGGACTCGGAAGAAACTCCATTCGGGAGTTTACGGAATAAAAACATGCCAAGCGGATATGGCGAAATTTCTCGCTTACTACAAAAGAATGAAGTATGATCAGGTTTGACACGGTACTTAGGGAAGACATGCAAATGGGACCGTTCTAAATAGGATCCGCCTGTGAGCAAAGAAGAATTCGCCGCCCCAGTGAATTGAAAATATGCTGTAGGAGTACTGTAGAAGGAATTGAAAATGTACTTTTGCAGTAGGAATAAAAAACATCCTCCATTCAATAAATTTTGATATACTTACGAAATGCAAAGCTTACGGAAATTAAGTGGCAAATTTTCCAGTAAAATTTATAGACATCGATGATTCATCAACATTTGAAATTATTAGCAGGCAGGTTCAATTCATTTCTAATATTTACTTGTTAAGAGAATATTTACTCAAACTATCACAACGCAGCATTAGTTATTATAATACAAATTCTCCTTGGCGTATTAATAGTAGTTTACTACCGCAGCAAATATTAACACAAATTTTAACAAATATCACTAAAATGTACGCTGCGATTCAAATCAGCCTTTAAGATTAGATAGGCTTGAATACATTGAAAATATTTAACAACAAAAACAATAAAAAGATCCTCTGTAAATGGGATAAATCAGACGATTTCTAGCTAACTTAGCGAATTCTGCAGTAATATATACTTGAAAATCTCTCCACAGTCTTCACCTCGGAATATTTGAACATAAGTCATATTTTGGGGACCAAAATATGAAGTAAGTCTTTATTGCCGATTCCAAAATTCGCCATATGACAATGTTCGTAGTATAAAGTACTTTTCAGTTATAATTGACGACGATGAGCGAAAAACGAAGAAAATTGCCTTATGGATTTCTTCAATCGCCCTCCGCATTTCGACGTCTCAATTCACTTCGGTTTGGTTTCTCCAAACGTTTTCCGCAACTGATTCATTAGACTCTGTTGGCAGAGATGAAACGAGTGGCGGCGGACCACCCACCTGGCCTCATATTGAGATTCTAACTGCTTCCAAGTATTTACGTCTTAACTAAGCCATCTTACGTCACTTCCTCCCATTCGTGCATGTAAACGCGAACATATTTTCGGCTTCTGAAATTAGGAAAGGAAATAAATTGCTACTTTCGGTTGGGAATCGTTTTAGCGGATAAAAGTTGGAATAACCGAAGAGCATCGGTTCGCTTCGAAAGAAAATGATTGGGATTTCAGATACATATTGTAAATTGCAACCATCCTAGCGTGAAATCGTCAAAACATCCATCTAAACAAACAGGTAGCGGTAAACAGAAATATTATTTCAGAAAGCAAAATTCTTTGTTTACTTTGGAGAGGAACCACGTTGCCGGCATAAACGGAAAATGTAAATGTTTTCCGAAGTTTTAAATTCGCAGTCATGAGACGGGAAAGTTTTGAAAGAGATAAAGCGACTCAGAAATAGCATCATCTCTGAGCTATATGGACTGTAAGGAGCAAGTGGTTCTATGAGATACGCAAACAGACGTCCAGCAGTTTCTACGTAATGTAAAACGATGAGCAGAATATGAGTTTATTCTAAGCAAAAAGTAACAGGAAAATCAAGGATTACTAAATCAGGAAAAGGTCAAATATATACGGGTGATGCACTCGCTTCAGCGTAGAACTTTGACTCACCAAAAAAGGAATTCTAATTTTTGGAAATCTAAATTATGTGAACCAATAATCATGTATGATCAATAACAAAAAATTTCTAGCAATTCTATTTTGGCATGGCATTACCATTAACACTAACCTTAACATTATAACATTTCCATTTCTTCCCAAGGACAGTACTTACACGAAGCACATGAAGTAATACATTTCTGTATAACATTTTCCTTACAGAATGAATGTCAAAAGACCGCTAACGCTAAAAATAAAGACGAAAAATGTACGGAAAGACGTCTCAAATAGCTGACTTACACAAAAAGGAAGTCGAAGAGGAAGAAGTGGGTGTGTTCGACGTTAGTTAATAGTGAGAGCCTTCCCTGGAAAGGCATGCAATTTGACGTCACTTGGATTACGTAACAATCTGTACGGTCATGACGAGTTTATAATGATGGCTTCACTCTTTCGAGATGCTAACCAATGGCGTCATCAGATGCATAAGGTATACGAATCACGACTGAATCACGCCACCAAATGCCGAGAGAAGAAAGTCGGTTGGGAAGATGTGGTTACAGAATGATCGGAAATACTTCTTATATCATAAAATAGAAACGTGTGAGTATTTGCTCGTTTAAGACTCAAGAACCAAAAGTTCTAAGACCTTCAGACTTTAGAAAAGGTTAAATCTCCAAATAATAGGCTTCTTTATTACTTTGGTTCCCAGTTGGACCCCTGAAAAGGCAAATCTCTCTAATGAGAAATGAATGCAAACTTCATTTTTATCTGTTGCAGGCATCATTTCCCTTAAAAAATTAAAGTAAAAATAACACTAAGTCGAGACAAACTCCAAAAAATTGAAAATGAAGAGAGATTGTAACTTTATCAATTTGAAATCGCGGGAGCATTGATGAAACATGCGAATATTTCAAAAATTTTGAGGATGTAAACAACAAGTCTCCATGACGACAAATGTGACTGTGAAATGTTGATCATATAAAATGAAACAAAGAAGATGTGAAATTTTGTTGCGCTTGTCGCCGAAAGGTGATTCATAGTATACCGAGTGCTATCTAAGCTAGTATATATTTAGGGCTTTTCACGATCTTAAATAGCTATTAATTTTAACTGACTTTTGCAACGGTAAATATGAGCTTAACACGTATATACTCTTTACGGAAGGGTATCTGAGCGATCTTGGCTCGAATCTAGCAAAATTATTGAATAAAAATATGAAAATACTTTCTTCCTGATCTCAGAGGACACGTATGCAAAGTTTGACACAAATCGGATAAACGATGAGGACTAGCATCTAAGACAAACATACAAACCCATAAAATTTCTGCTTTGTATTGTACATAAGATTATATGGTATGATTATTTCAATAAACTTAGAATTGAATTATTTTTTCTGAGAAGGATTTGATATTTATTTAATAGTTATTATGAACTGTCATGATTGAAGGGGAAAATTACTAGTAAAAAATAAGAATCAACCGCAATATGACACTTTCATCAGCAAGGTTAACAGAATACTGTATTTCCTCAAGAGCTATAATATTACACGATGATCGATCGTATAAATAAGCCAATAAACGGATACGTGCTAATTCAAAGGAATGATTTCATCCACGAAGAAATTCCGATGGAATTCGAATCGATTCGACAAATTCCTTTCACCTTCCGTTAAAAATTCCTCTCGAGCAGATCATCTGCGCAGGAATGTTTCGCGGAAAGAGTTACGTTCACTTCTGAAGACGTCATTTGCTCGCCCACGCCGTGATATTTGAAAGAAGCACGCTTTTGAACAAAAGGACTCCCAATGGGCTTTCGAACCAATAAAATGAAGACGTTTCCGTGAAGCTGTTTGTTTACACGCAGCAGTTATTCTTGGTAGTCTTCTGGGAAGTAATACTTCTGGAAGATCGTTTAAGGAGAGCTCTTCCTACTTTTTCGACCCAGATGCGATGGAATGGTCCAGAGTAACACGTGTACCACGCACACAGGCATCGAAGCTTAGTTTTCACCAAAAAGAACGAAAATGTGATTAAAAGTCTTTTATGAAAAAGGCATAGGAGTATTTATAATTAAGCACAATCGGCGCTAAGTGAGGGCCTTGTCCATTTGTGTGCCTCAGTATGACTGTACTTATGAACTCTCAATAACGCACAACAGATTATCGCAACTTTTTCGTATGTGCAATGGACTCACGGGTTATTATTTTTCACGTCAATAAATAATTTCATACTTATTGAGTACGTCTGCAAAGTATTCAAATATAATATATTAAATTATTGTGTAACTTTACTAGTTAAAGCCTATCCCTTACTTTATAAATTAAATTATATACTCCTCCATAAAAATACTACTTATATTTCAATATTTTGAAAAGTAAGGGTTGTATGAATAAACGAGGCATAAAATCTTACTAAACCCGAAAGAGAATAGCAAGTGAAATATATGTATGTAATACGCACATTCCATTCTTAATACAACAAGACATCCACTCTCTTTGGAATTCCCGATGAAACGTAAGGAATGCATTAGAAAGACGAGGGTCCCTCGCTGAGGAAAGTATTTCCGAGATGACCACTGTTCTCTTTTTATCCTCAGACTATTTCCGTGGGCAGCCTCACGCGCTCGAGGGGGACGAATACATTCTCCCAGACACGACCAATTCTATGCCCACGTGAAACACAATTAGTAAATCGAGGAGGCATTGTCTGTATCACTGTGATATTATGCTCTTGGAGGTTTCTTCTATAAATTTCATCTGATCATCAAAGTACCAAAGATATGCAAGATTACCGAGAATACAGAAGGCTCATCGAATTATAAAACTATGCAGTGTAAATATGCAATCGTAGCTTTTAACTACTACTGATTTTATTTACATAAATTAGCTTAAATAGCGCAACGAAGATACATCGCTAAAAGCTAATGTGAATTTATATTATGCTTACTTTAAAGAAATGACGACTTTCTCAGTAATTCTATCATTTATTTTTAAATTATACTGATGATGAAGCTCGCATTTTCTCCGTCTCCTATTTATCGTAGTAAAACGCTAAAATAGAATTGCAAATTTATAACAAGAAATTTTTTCATTAGATATAATTCTGTAATTATAGTAACACTGATTAGTGAATTAGTTTTAATTAGAAGCATATTTGTATAAAAGGTGCCGAATACATTTGGCATAGAGAATTGGAAAAGGAAACAAAAAAAGAGTAACAAAAATAATCTTCCACCACATCTTCCGCACTATATATACTTGATCTATGATTCACTTTGATTCCATTCGAGTATTGCAGATGTCGCTTCAGTTCGATTAATTTTTGTCGAACAAAATAATAATTCGTTTCAAAATATCGAACATTCGCACATCTCTACTTTCGTAAACCGATTGACTTTGACCGATTCCTTTCGGCGAATCCGAGGATTAGCATAAATCAGAGACAAATCGTTTTGCGATTTTATTCTTTCCCGTTATAATAACGACAAGAAAAAGAAAAAAGTCTATCGCTCGATGTTCACAGGCTTTTTGTAGGTTATTAAAAATGAAAGAAAATGTAAATGTATGGTTCCTTTATTAACTAACGCCTTATTTCATAATATACGTTCCACTCGATCCCAACCTTGGAAAATATTCGTCTTCCCACATATAGAAAAATATTAGAAGGCTGCCGTTTATACGGTTGGCAAGAAAGCGTTCTTAGACTTGAGAAACCTTATTCTAAACAAGTTAACGATTACATTTAGCGGTGATTTCTGTCCAAGAAACGAGGGCATGTAAATGTAGGGGTTTAACAGAGGGAAACGGAATTGGATTTTCTGGGATGAGAAGCAATTATCGAAAAATTCCATCGCAGAATTCGATTCTCAGTCTGGCTGATAATGAACTTCCTTGAGCCCAGAATACATTCTAGAACCATGAAAGGCGCATGAATATTCCACGGCTGGATGCGCACAAAGCATATACGACCAACTTCTTAAGGAATTGTAAGTAGTTTTTTTATCTAAGCAGTCCTTAAGTAGTTATATAAAAAGCATAAGTATTTTTTTGTTGTCATTGACACTCTTACAAAAGACAAAAGGAGAATTATTATTTCCAAAATGTACTCCATCTCCCCTACAACTCCACTGAAATCACGTTCTTTAAGTTGCTATTCTTAGGATTACTCTGTTTTAAAATTTATAACTCTATCCCCAGGGAATCTTTCTGAAAACTAGTATTATACAAGCTGAATGATAGAAGGAAATTTCTAATAAATTGCACAGAGAAATTACCAGTAGACTAACTCTGTAGTTTACATATTATCTTCTAGAGACTATGATTTCATTTATATTTGCCAGACTGATGGAGAGTTTTAGACTAGAGCAAAAGAATATACTTTCATACATAATTAACTCGCAAATTATTTCTTCTGTTAAATTCCAATTTCCCCCCACTTTTCAGTTAACTTACTTTTCTTCTTTCAGTCATCTTTTAAGCGTATGCAGATGTGTTTATGGCCTTTTTTTAGATCTGATGACGACGTTTTAACGACGAAAACGGTTTTCTGTTAGTAATAAATGTTTGTGGAAAAAGTAATACTCTGTTTAATTTTTCACGATGAATGACATTTACAGAAAGACTTCATCAGCATTTAAAAAGGGGGAGGTAAAACTAAAAATGGAAATTATTAAACATGTTATTGAATAGAGACCCTCAAAGTCTCTATGAAAAGGATGAGACAACAAGTAGGAGCCAAGACGCAAAAAAAGTTACATAGAGATGACATGAAAGAAGAGGTAAGGTACTCACAGACTTTGATAGAGGAGAAGTTAAAGTTAGATGGATTTTCGAATGGGAGAGAGAAGGAAAAAAAGAGGAAAAAGTAGTCGGAAGAAAAGAAAAAAGTTTAAAGCTTAAGATTTTACGAATATTGCATAAATTTAAAGCAAACAGGATAAGGTATTGGAATTAGCACTAGTTCTTAGACGTGTACAACGAAGAGCAAATGAAGAGTCATTAAAGACACGGATCTTTATGATTTCGAAGAATATTCTTTCCTTCCTTTTAATTCGAGTCGAGTTAGACTAAATTGGCTTCTCCTGCTTCTAACCTCAGAAGCCATAAATAAGTCGTTGGAGAAACTTCCTTTCCTACAGAGACATCGTGCGTCGTTCCAAGTCAACGGATCAAGAGTCGCCCAATAAGGAAAACTTGGAAATTAAGCAAGACGTAAACTATGATTAACTGGTATTAGAGTATATACTAAAAGCTTCCACGGGGTTCTAAGTGTTAGAAGAAGAGTTCCACCAGCAAGCTAATAATACACGTATAATGAAAATTCTAAGGAAGCTATTAAGCTAATAACATACGCGTAATGATTCTGGTGCTTCATCCAGATGGTAATTCGAAATTGCGGAAAATACTTAAATTGAATGGGTAGGAAGGAGCAGGAGTAGGAACTAATAAGTAACTGATAGAGTAAGAAACTGAATTGAATGATACAAAGCAAGAGGAAATTTCTTTTGATGAGAAATGTGAAATCGTATACGACCAGATCCTTCAAGAACAACTGATAAACAACTGAGAACACTTGACTTGATCCTTGGAGCACTACTGGATTTATAGTGGAAGCATAAGACAATATAGACCCCCGCAATAGAGAATATGAAGAAACCTATTATTTTCAAGATATAGGCATTAAAAATAAGAAAAAAATAAAAAAGAACAAGTTACGTGACCTTGATTCTCGAGTAATGGAGAGTAAAGGTTCGATTCCAGTTTTGGCCTAAAACAAGCTGAAACTAACATATAATTGCCCTTTGTAGCATCTTAATTAAAATATTACTAGTGAATACCCGTCAAAAATGACGGCACTAAATTCGACTAATAAATATGTATACCTATTGGCTTTAAGGCTTTCGCTGTGAGTTTCCATTGGAAAATGTCGTCTTGCGGGATACAACAGCGTCGTCAGATTAAAACAACACAACGTTTCGCCAACACTACCGTTGGCTTCTTCAGGTGAAGTGAAATGTACTTCCCAGCACCTACTATTTGTATATTTCCCCCCCCCTTTATCACTACTGTCCTTTCACCAGGCGCCGTCAGGTCTTTGATGCGCTCAGCAGTCGCTTCCATGTTGCAGACAATGGATAACCGTCCTCGCGATTGAAATTGTTGGGCGTTTTTGCTATTTCAATCGACTCCCGTATAATCCTGGGAAAATACTTTGTTTCTTTGTAGATAACCTTGGTATTTTCCAAGTCGATATCATGGCCTGGCTCCGACCACGCGTGATCTGCTATCGCTAAACCTTATTTCACCGAGCCGCGACCATATCGGACGTTGAGTCTATCATTCCTGAAGAACGTCATCTTATGAATACCTTAAATAGAATTGGATATGGAATAAATGCAATTCACAAGGCGAGGAGAAAAAGGAAAATCGAGAGCGACGAAAAGACGGAACGACCAGCGGCCTATGCATGCATCCCATACGTCCGCGGGACCACGGAAAAAATCACGAGAATTTTGGGGAAATTCAATGTGAAAACAAGATTCAAAACTGTAAAGAAGATCCAAGAATGTTTTCCGAGCGCGAAGGATAAGCTACCTCCCACCGCATTCGAAGGTGTTTATAAGATGGACTGCAAGTGCGGAAAGTCCTACATTGGTCAAACGGGACGTTCTGTTACTTGCAGGATAAAAGAACACCGCAGAGCGGTGAAGAACAAAGACCGAAAACTATCAGCGATAGCAGATCACGCGTGGTCGGAGCCAGGCCATGATATCGACTTGGAAAATACCAAGGTTATCTACAAAGAAACAAAGTATTTTCCCAGGATTATACGGGAGTCGATTGAAATAGCAAAAACGCCCAACAATTTCAATCGCGAGGACGGTTATCCATTGTCTGCAACATGGAAGCGACTGCTGAGCGCATCAAAGACCTGACGGCGCCTGGTGAAAGGACAGTAGTGATAAAGGGGGGGGGAAATATACAAATAGTAGGTGCTGGGAAGTACATTTCACTTCACCTGAAGAAGCCAACGGTAGTGTTGGCGAAACGTTGTGTTGTTTTAATCTGACGACGCTGTTGTATCCCGCAAGACGACATTTTCCAATGTATACCTATTATTACATTCATCTGATTATTACATTTCTTGATACTCAATACTTTACATTAATACACATTTGAATTTATATATATTATAAAGGTCTAAAATTGATCAAAATGATCTTTACGAGAATTTCTTATGAGAAAATTTTCGGACCGTCTGGGGTCGAACCAAGGATACTTTCGTTAATAAATTATCTAATATTTTTTGGTCTTTGGCTCTCTTATGATTCCCCAAATTTCGTATTATCATCTCATCAGAAAATTCGTGAAATCGATGTCCAAAAATTTCTTCCATGTATTCCTTATTGGAGTTAGACATCAGATAAACAAATTTATAAATGAATACACCAAAGTATTCATGATATTTTTAATATTAAATGATTTCATTAATATTGTCTCATCACGAAGAAGAAAATTCCACGACACTAGCAATGCAGCAGAAAAGGGTTTAGGGTATGAGATGAGGAGCAATGAGACACGTTTGAGATTCATTTTTAGCCTAGAGGCAAAGAGGGCGTTGGAATAAAATGGAATGCAAAAGAGAGAATTAAAAGTGAAAGTAGGAGGGAATTCGTAAGGGAAGAAGGGGTTTGATGAAACAGAGAAATTGGAACTGCAACGGAAGTAGAAATGAAATGGAATATCGAAAGATAAAATAATACAACTTTCACTCTTTCCCGATGTATTCCTATTGTATTCAGACAATGGACGTATCGGTCGTAATGGAGGTATCAGAAAGCAGTCTGTATGAACACATACTTTATAGAAAATTGGAAATATTTTTTCCCCAAAATTCAGCCCTTAAAAACGAGTTGCGTGTCCCACACGGGGGCGCGTGGTATGATAGGATAGGGTTATAAATATATTTTTCTTTTTAGTATAAAGGATATTTATTTACATTTGGTTTACCATAGAAGAAACTCAAAATCCCTTGCAAGCCTTGGGGTAAAAAAGCTTGGCAGACACGTAGCTAAATAGTATAAACCGTTTAAAACGTTATTAGCAAGATAGTGTTACATCCGGGATATGAAATACAAATCTGTACTTCTTATACATTATAAAAAAGTGAACTGGAGTCTTTGAGTTAATAATAAGTCCTTTACGTCTTCAAAATGGGTAAGAATCACCTTAAGGCTGCTTTAAATATCACAGATGTAGGAATTTAGTGAGTCCGTGAATTATTGTTGTGTACTATTGGTTGCCTTCTAGTCATAAATTACAGAAGGGTCTTCTTCACGTATAAAATGAAAGTTTCCCTTTATTACTCAATTTTGTTCATTTTTTACTTTACAATATAAGCAGAAAGACAATTATGGAAGCGTGATATAAATAATCCTTGGTTTATCAAATAAGGCGAATGATTGGCTATAGGGAGTTGCAATACATCTGGGGACAGAAAAAATCCGCCTTATAAGCGGTTAAGAGAGCGTTCTTAACCGGTATTTACCATCTGCTTGGTGAGAAAGGGGTCGGAGGAAACCCCGTATAAAACATCTTAAGCGGGAACGTCTTAAACGGGTTTTACTGTATATAAATATGAAATCTGTTTCATGAAGGCATTAAAATAGAAGTATTGAGGATCGGTTAAAAATCCCGCAAGCCAAAAATAAGAGCTACTTTACAGATGAAGAACATAATCCAAAAGAGGGGCACTTTAAGGTCAAATCCAAAACGGTGAAAAGGGAGAAGGCGATAAAGAGAGAGAACAAAGGCAAAGAAGAGTTTCCAGATCACGTGCTCCTTTGCTCTGGCTTCTTTCGCATGAGGGCGTCTTCCCCTAAAATTCTCTTTGACTCGTTTTCAATAAAGCGCGAGCATCCATTGCCACAAATAACGATTCCATACGATCCACTTGTTCGCAGGAATCGCTAATCTAGGAAGAGAACGGGTCAATAGGTTTCCTATCATTCCTCTCGGTAGAAATATGTATCAAGAATCCGCTTTAAACCGAATAAGTGGTTGTTGAATTCAAAATATTTTATATGGACTTACAAGGAAACTTAGTTTAGTATCAAGAGCCAAATGAAAGGGAAATTACTCATTATTACGAAATCCGGCACCTCAGACAGAGGTCATTCTTATTTTTGTCATAAAATATTGTGTTCACTTCGAAAAAGCTGTATTTTCTTCAAAATAAACGAAACTATCGTATCATTTGTGGTTAAAAACAATCTGTCAGCAGCAAAGTATATAAAATCCCTCCTTTGAATAGAATATTGAACTATTTAGAATTTGATAGCAAAAGTTAGATAGGTGAGGAGCAGTACTGGAGTAAACTTAATGCAGTTGGATTGTATTCAATTGGGGATTTAATGTTGCTAAAAAGGATAATCAGAGTAAGTGATTTCAGCATAGTATGATTGTGATTCAAAAGAAAGCTTACAGTGTGAAGGGAAAATCAAGTTCAAGCGCGCTCTTGGAATGATAAAAAATGAGAAGAAGTAAATCATATATGTTGTAATAAAGGTAAATTGGAACGAGGCTATTATTAAATTTAAGTTTTAAAAATGCTACGATAGCCGTCTGTCGGACTAGCGTCTTCCAAGTACAAGAAGCAATAAAAGATGCCAGAATTAGAAGTCGGTAATTCCATTTAATTATCAATTTCCTGGCAGTGCTTCTTATTTGTAAACACACTTTTATCTCCTTTTAAACTGTCAACAGGATAGCTGAAAACATTTACAAATGTCTGTTGTCAAAGAAAGCCTCAAAAGCTTCGAAAAAAAATTCGCAATCCTTAATGGCTGTAGTTTGATCTCGTAACTCATTGGGAAAATGCAATTCCAAGTGGATAAATTAGACAAACGTAAAAGAAAGAGATGATGATGAAGTATATGCTTTGATGGTATCCGATATTCCATAAATCTTCTACAGAAAGGCTATTCGCTATCATTTAATAACACGCAGATACGTCATTTGTGACGTCTAGAATCCGCCGGTAAAGTTATCTGCCCCTGAATCTTATGCGTCCGGTGATACCTGGAATAATTATCCTATCTTCCGCCCATTCTGAACTTCTTTTTAAGGGAGGCGCTAAAGTCGCTCTTTACGTTGGGAAAGGAAATACCAAATACTAGTCATGATTTTTGTTATTAATGTGTAAATTGTCAATAACTAAGCTATAATGCTAGTTTGATGTACATTAATGGGCAATGGTAAAAGGCATATTATACCATAATAGGTTCCCCCTTTTCTTGCAACTATATTTATATAACTAGAATTACTTCTACCGCTCGAACAGTATTCTAAGAACATTTCAACACCGCTTGAGATTCGAATTAGTAAAACTAGTAACGGAGTTATTCAGAATAAGGTCAGTAATTTTTCCGAACAAGTATTTTCTGCTCTCCATAGTTTCATTAATTTGAAATACTCCAAATTCGGAATTTGCACAACAACCACACAAAAATATCGCTTACTTTTAAATCTTCAAACAAGTTGATATATTTTGTGAAACTATTCATCGTTCCCATTTGCCGAGATATAAACTTTGAAAGTCAGAATCTTGGAATTAAGACATACTTTTCTCTAATTTCAAAGTGAATGAAAATATTTACAATAAGACGAAATTCAATGACCGATTTTTTGACGATATTGAATGATGCTAAAAAGATTCAATCCAAAAAGACGAGTATTGAAAAAACTAGAGATTTACTGGTTTACTGAATTCTGAGGATGAGAATGTAAAATTTCCAGTGCTTGAACAAACTTCTTTTGTTATATTTTGGAAGTTTACTCGACTGAATACTGAAGAGTGTTGTCAGAAGCATTAAAAAAGATAGCTATAATAAGAGATTCGACAGCAAAATTATTAAATATACTAAGGATATGCGTGAATAATCTCATTTTGGCGACCTTTTCCTTTTTCGCAGAAGAGCACCGTAACACGGTTTTAATGAATGGGAAAAAATAAGGAGATGAATTTAATAGAGTCACGCGGGAGATGCTTTTTTATCTATTTCCGAGCGCAACAGGTGGTTATCCTCGCCGTTCGTCACTCTCTCGCCTCAGGGCAGATCCTCTTGGAGAGCTAATGTTTGTAAATGCTACTGGCGCATAAGGGAGAGGAATTAAATTAATACGACCAGTCTTGACTTCGTGGAATTCTGCAGCTCGAAAGGAAAATACTTAGTAATTTCCACAGTAGTTTTTTTAGTATGAAATGCCACGCCAAGGAGTTGATATCTTCAGGTGATTATGTCCACTTTTTGGCGAATCACATCGAATCATAAATCTACTGTAGGAGTAAGTAACTGTTTTCCTGTCGAGGTTGTTTAAAGGGAGGTTTAGGGAGGTTTGCTAAAAGGGAGTTCTGTCTACGGAAGGAAACTGTTAGAATAGTCACTCATCCAAAGCAAGGGTGGATTTATAAATAGGCGTTAGCTGAGGGCCTCATCCATTCGGGCCCTTAATGAGACTGTGTCTATGAACTCTCCACAACGTACCACAATCCTTTTCAAAATTTCAGAGGGAAAGTGTGTTCATGGGTACTTGTTTTTCGTAAAGTAAGAAATGTATATAGTGTAAGCCTATATAACATGTTCATACAAGATACTACATGATTAATGTCAGAGTGTAGCATAAATTCTATCCATTATTCACAATATTTTACGGAAATGCAACATAAACATTTTTTATGCCGTGTGGAAGCTACTGAGTTTTCTATGGTATATGTTTATACAAATTTTATGCTTCGAACCAATACTAATTTACGAGTCAAAACGACTATAATTACGTAACTACATGTAATCTAAACAGTTTCCATATTACGAATCTACAAATCTAATTTAGAGGATGACGGCGATAAGTACAAAACGAAAACATTTAATAATAAGACTATTAAGATTATCATTTCAATCTTTCACATCTTAGCATGACATGCGCCGAATCACGGCACCAGCATTTTCAGGAATTGAAAGAATTTCTTTTCGCTCACGAAAGTTCTTTCAAGATGAATTTCACGAGATTCCACGACGTGAAGGCAGATAATAAATTAAAAGAAAATAACCGCGCATATCTAAGCAAGGTGTCGAGTATTCCATAAATGTAACCATAATTCCTCTCGGTTTAAATGAATGTCGGCATCTTCGCCACATAAAGTGTCTCAACGAATAGAGACAGAAAGCAAACGGTGAGCGCCGATTTATAAGGACATCAAATTAACGGAATCGCCTCGTAAAAGTCTAAAACGGGACGCGATAAAAATGCCGTTTTGATGAAAGAGTACAGCTGCTGTGCGAACGATCGGCTGCATTTTGCGGGCAACGGATTGAAACAAAAGTGAATCCCCCAAAGAGAAGTGTCTATTTCGGGAGGAAATCCACTCAAATGAGAGCGATATTTACGGCAGTTTAAACGGACAGATATTTACGATATCCCGCCACTTCCGCATTATTGATATGTTGTAAAACACTTATTACTGACAAGAAAACATTCAATTTTCTTGTTTGTTAAATATGGGTTTAGGACAATTCGCCAACTCCATTTCGCCACTAGATACGTTTCGACGTCGCCTATTTTCCTTGTATTTATGCATTATCATACATCGATGAATATATCCATTAACTCATTCATCCATTCATTGGGAATTCCAGGCGCCTTCTGGCAATTAGAAGTGTGGGTATCGGAAATTACCGTATATACACAAGTAATGCTAGATCAAAGTTAAAGCCCTTTAATATGTGACCGGAAAATCTAGAATATTTTAAGCACGTCCAATAAAGGTAGTTCCTAGATTTTATGGTCTCTTAACATACGTGCAGCTGGCGGACGGTAATAAATTCACAGAAAAAAGTAAAAAGATAAAAGTCATGATTAATTTTCAGTGAGCGGTAACATAAGTCACAGAATCATTCTCACAGAAAAAGTCTCGATTGTAGCTGATAAATGTCAGCAGATGATATAAGTGAGAATACCTCACATACTTTCACAGAGAAAGTCACAGGAAAAAAGCCAAAGAAGATAAAAAGAAAAGAAAAATAACCTCCGAAAAAAGGAACTATTTTTAAATTCATTCCACGAGATTTTCTCAAATTGAAGGAACCCCCAACCGATCAACCAACCAAACGAACTTAATTACTTGCTCGTTAAAATAGTTATTTGACAACAATTACAGCAGTAAATTGAGCAATAAAGATAAAATTTAATTTTGTTATGTTTCTATGACTTCATTATCGGCCACTACTAAAATCGAGAAGAGATTCCAAAGTATTTAATGACTGTCATCAGTAATTCCATCTCTCTTTGTTTCATGGATTGCTCAAACGAAGGACTCCCTCTAACCTTGCACAACTAAATTCACTTCTGTTTAGAAACAAACGCCACATCAACGTATCATCAGATAGTTTTTTAGATTATTTACTACAGAGTCTCAACATATATGTTACTGAAAGAAAAAATCCCAAATATTCTACACGTATGAGTAGCACCTTAATTCTTCAAAGCTCGTGCATATACATAAGAACTACTATCTATTTAACACCTGAGAATTAAAAAGACTTCAGAATGCGAGGCTGTGTAAAGAAAATGAATAAGTGGGAAATATACTGGAGTATTGGAGAAAACCAGAATAATAAAATAAACAAAATATTTGAAGAGGAAAGTACAAGCTTAAGTTAACATTAATTAGAATCTATTTATCTTTTATTATTATTTATTAAGCTATTATTTATCTCTCAAAACAAACATACGATATTCGAAACAACCTCTTAACAACATCACAGGATGTTATCTTCTCCCATTTCCTTGTACATCGATAAGTTGAATATTGAGTCTTCGTCTACCTTTTCCTGGTTTATTTAGTCTAACCTCTTGTTTGCGGTTTAATAAAAAAAGAATGATGAATATAATTCCCCTACTCTTTTGCTATCAGTAGAGAGTCACACATCCCGCGGTCTTTCAATAAAATTTAAATTACTCAAGCAATAAAGACGAATGATATCCAGATCTAAATCTACATATGTATCCTGAAAGTCGACCTGAGGCGTACGGCAGGGGATGCATGCATAATGATTATATTTCCCAAATTGATAACCTTTGCGTATCTTTGTTGGAAAAAATGAATGCTTAAAGAAGCATCTATATTCCTGAGTTCTATCGCAATATCAAAATGTATGTAATGGAGATTTTTTACGAGCTAAACCATAGAAATAGACGTAATTTCCTGGAATTCATTCTACGATAGGAAGTTATCTTTTTGATTATGTACAGAAATCTTCCGATAGAATCAGGAAAATGAAACTTTGACCGATGGTGAAAGAATATTTTTTCTTCGGATTTAGATAAATACACATCACTTACACCGTTTTCGTTTCAAAATTTCAATTCTAATTATGGTTATCAAGGTTTATGCTTCCTTTCCCCGCATTACTCAAAACTTTACTATACATATATCGCTCCATACACATTTTTCCATTCCACTTGTCTTTTTATTATTTAACTCAGTTACTCCCCTTCAGCATTCAACCAACTCTTCCTCATCTTTCAAAGCCATCCAAAATTTTCCTCTTAAGCATTACTCATTTTTAATTCATCATTTCCTAACGTCCCAACTAAATGAGACCACTCTTTCAGTTCTGAATACGAAGCCTTCCGTTAAATATACACTCATTTATTATCCATTTATTACTGTCTCTCGCTTTCTTTGGATACCTCCTCAACAAATAACGGATCTAAGAATGTATGACTGGGATTATATCCGATATCCCTATAAAAAATGGTCACCAATAGGTCCCGTTACGTAAGTGTTACGTAAGATATTAAATTTCCGCAATGACAGCTCAGAGGGAAACTTTTAATAAATATATAGAGGAATCATCTATTATAAGAACCGCCGTATATATTTATTTATCCGCGAAAAACACGGTAAGTTCATTTCTCGTTACGTTGCAATTTTACTTTCGTGTAATTCCATTAAAGTAAATAGCAGTTAGACATCAAGAGAGGTGGCATTAGAAAGAAAATTTAACAAAGATCATTCGTAATCCAATGTTTCTGTCGATCCTTAATGCGAAAACTAAGGTAAAACACATCTGTTTTCCTCTAAGTCTATTAAGTAAATTAACTAATTTCCCTCTATTTAAATTACTAAGATCTTATTTTTAACCCATAGCTCATGCAACCGCTTTATTTCTTGTATATAATTTTAGTTTCTTCTTTAATTGTATTTGCCTCCTTTACCAATTATAGTCATTGTTCTACTATGGTACTGTATATTTCTCGATAAAATTCTGTGCTTCAGGTTTTTGATAGATGGTTTAGGATTCTTTTATTGTTAGTATCACCACTATTAAACTTATCTTCCGTAAAATAGTTATCCCCGAATAATAAAATAAAACGACAAAGAATGTATTGCCGTCATTTTTGACTGAAAATAATTCGTGGCGCTGAAACTATCGATTTAAGTGATTAAAAATTCCCACATACTTATATATTACGTAAAATGACTAATTACAACATTGACGTCACGTATTCTGAGCAGCTTAGATAATGAATGGGATGCTTAATTAGGGATGTAAGCCACGAATGTATTTTTTCAAGAGATCTCCCAATTTGCTCAAAGCGTGCTGACCCTTCGTCGAAGCGGTAATGAACGAGCATCGAATGTTCGGCGGTAAAAAATTCGATAACGGTTACGTTGATTCGTTCTAAGAGTAGCCTCGAGAAAGGATGACATAACGAATCCGCCTTATTAATACTTGGACGTTTTATTTGGCAGCAGGTTTGTTCTGCAACATGGCGGCAGCGTGGTAATTTGTTATGATAACGGACTTATGCTCGGAGAAACGGTTTCGTTGCGAAGGGGCTAATTAAATGAAGTCGGAGAATTCGTACGGATTTACTTTCGAGGTATTTCTCCTTCAAATGCACTGTTTTTCAGTCGAACATTGACACAACGCTCTCAAGAAGAAGTAGAAGAAAGCATTCTAAAAATGGGAAACTCACGAATTAAAAAAGAACACAGAGGGCGCGCTGGATTCAGGTTTAACCGAGCTAAAATATTTCAATCCTGCAGATTAAAATACAGAACTATTTTCTGTATTTTACCTTCATCTTGCAATTAACAGATAAATAAATAAGCAAATAAATAGATACATAAATAAATAGATAAATAAACAAATTAATTTAAGAATTTCCTATGAAGAATCGCTAATGATTAATATACCTCATACATATGTTTTGATCTTCCAGTTTTTTCGCAACAATGTTTAAAAACGCCAGTTTATACAAACTCTTTAGGTTATAGGGAATTCGGTTGATCCAAAACCCGGATCTATCCGGCGAACTGCTAATTCTTTTGTATTCCATAAAGTTCGATGATTTTTTATAAACTATATTTTGAGATTTTGGTAATGTCTCGCTTTAGATTGATTAAGATGGAAATTAAATAAAACATGGATGATTAAAATTTGTATTACGGCCTTACAACTCAATTTAGCACAAACTCCGTCGTGATCAATTAGGAACATTTACCAAACGCGATGTTTATATGAACGTTGATTGCTTTTAGTATACGCTGAAAGTTCCACTCAAATAGATTTATATATTATTTAATACCCATATATACATATAGGTATACATGGGTATAACATTATCACGTTTTAAATAAACAACATATATACAGCATAACAACATTGAGAGTAATCAGACTGATTTCATCAAACAGTGCATGTAAATAAAGAAAGCTTTGGTCCGATGAGAAAGGAGCTAACTATTTTCAAAAAATGGAGACTGATCGGATAATTCGAGAGCAATGTGATTAAATCATCAAAGGTGTCGCCGCCATGCGGTGCGACGGAGAACACCTGCCTCTCGGAAGTTTCTCTCTGCGGTCAATTGTGACCCGAATAACGGATGCATGGATAGACATCCAAGCCGACACTCACTGTCTTTGGCGTGCGCAATGTCCAATGTGAAGGGGAAAATTAACTCCACATATCAACTGATTCGCCTATCATAGAGCCCAACCTTCATATCACTCTTACTATTCCCTTCTCGATATATTATTTGCCCCGATGATTCATAATCCTACATCATACTCTCCCAGGCTTGCATGCATATTTTGCTTCCGATGTATCCATCCACCTTTTCATGAGCTACTCTAATACTTTAAGCGAAGAACAGTCCTTAACTCCAGCATCTCATTCACAAATTTTGACCAGCTTTTGGCGACCAAACCCTTTGTTGCTAACGAGATTGTTTACCCAGTATCCTTTGCCGGAGCAAATAAACAAACTGATTAAGAGAATCGAACACAAGATTTTCTTGTTCCGTGTGAGAAAATATCTCTTTCAGAATAAAAATGAATAACTAAAGTAATACGTCTATATTTTTCATTTATTATTCCATATATTCTCATTGGGTTTTTAAGCGGTACTTCAATACGCTCTAATTTCATTCTCATTTCATGAGGCATTACGTTCATGTGTGAAATACATATTTTTGATACATGATTCCTAAAATATTTTCTCTTTCATCCGTTGGAAACATTCATTTCTTCTCCTAATACACTATCATAGAAATTCAGAGTAACCCTGTGCTATGGCAAGGTACATTATTCCTTTAGGGGAGCTATTATAATTTCGCATGATAAATTACTACTGAACCAGTAAATCGTAAATTACGAAGTAATAAAATCACCGGTATATTAAAGCAACATGAATAATTATTAATATCAATGCTCTTAGTGCAATTCGCTTTATAATATGGTAAAGGTGAAACACCTTAGGCAGACCTTTACTATAATAACGTATTGATGGATTAAAAAATCAACTGAATAAGGTGGAAATTCATGAAGTTGTTCGCTGAAAGGATCAAAACCATAATCCTCATATCCCATTCAGGAATGTTAATTGCTACTAATCATTATCACTACACCGGACGCCATCGGCTTAATCTAATCTATGGATTAATCCGATGATCAACAGTATAAAATACATTGATTAAACAGTTCATAAATTTAGCAAGAATGGATAAACACTTATGCATTGTAAAAGGAAAACAAAGTGTAATTGTATCCTCACTAATAACCTCCAAAATCATCGGCCGACTCTTTTCTTAGGAGATTAAAGATACGCAACATTTTAATTTCATAAGAATACCGAGAGATAATTTAAATCACAATGATGAAGCCATTCTTTACATGCGTGTTCCTCCAATTTTGTAAGGTTGCAAGCCTGCATGTCTGTTGTACGGTTGTAGGAAGGAGAACCTATAAAGACGAAAGGGGTGTTTGAATGTGGGTTGAGAAGGAAAACGGAAGTGGGTTGATTGCACTGAGAATGAGGAAGAATTGAGAGTTTTACAATCCGCAAATACAGTGCTCCTCCGAGTAATTGCCTCTTAATCTATTTCTAGAATTCGTAAACAGAGTTTCCCAAAGGCATTCTGGCAGTTTAAAGTCGGGAGAGTGTAAAACCGCCTGTTTGATGACGGAAATGAAGAGAGCACAAAAACACAAAAGCAAAGTGGGCGGGGGAATCGGCCAGTGCTGCCAACTTAGACGTTTAAGCTTGGGTGAGTCTTATGCAAATCAGAGGAGACTGTCCGCCATCTAAGATAATGATAATGAAGCGTCTTCTTTGGGCAAGATTGAGACTAAATAGTTCTTCTCAGAGACTTCTGACATCTAACCCATCGTCATATAATATTCGAGAGAGGAAGATAGCTTGAAAAAAGTGCATAGAAGAAAATTAATTGGTGGGTTTAAAAAAAAAGTTGATGCCTAGAAAAAATACCCCAGAGTAGGATAATATCCGCAAGGAAGGAGTGTGAAAAACCTGCGAAACCTACAGCCAGTTAAAAAATAAATTTTACAGAAAAGGCAGATTAAGGCATCCAAAAGCAAAAATGAATCCACGTATGTACAATTTACAGAGCTATTGAAAAAAGGAACACGTTTACATAAAAAATAAACAGAAAATATACTTTGTGAAGTACAAAAAAATTAGGTTACAAGATTTTTGCGAATGAAAATTAGCAAAAAGAACTAAAGCGAATGAAAGATAAAATTTTAAAAAATCACTTTTAGTAACCAACTTTGTCCGTGTTCATTGATGAATTAATTAGTTTCAGAGTAAAAATATCCAATATATTCAGAAATTCGATATTATGTGAAAATAAACAGTATCACCTCTCAAGCTAACGGCTCCTACACTGATTGTGAGTACGCTTAAAACTGTTGCAATACATGTTCAACGATAAAACCCAAGATGAGATTAAAAGGAAGTTAATAATGGATGAAAAGAGGTTTCAGATAATAAATCAACATATACACAGTACATAACGTCATCTGTAAGCCATTAAAATGTCAGTAAACGTTTGAAAACTTTGAATTTACCCTAAAAGAGCTGAGGAACAATATTAAGTACGGAGGGTGCTAAATGCAGAAATAATATCCTAGAAATTTCAGGAAGTTTTAAATGATCTTAAATTTCTTTATTATTAAGATAAACAACTATGGTGAAAATGATTAGACGCAAATAATTCTTTAGTAAAGCGGTGATCTAAATCGTCAATTCAGTAGTTGACTGATATTATGAAGCATGCATAGGATTTAGAGAGTTGTATCTTTGAAGACGCCGTTCATTGTTTATGCTACATTGCCTTCTGACCTTCGATGAGAGGTTTAATAAAGCAAAAGAATATTTAATACACAGTGAGTAACTACGGTTCAAGCACCTACATTCTTAAACGAGGAAATAGCGATTATTTAGTTAAGCTGTAAGTTCGTGCGGCGGCGATTGACGTAACAACCGCAGATCGTGAAGATAGTGAAGAGAGAGAGTGAAGACGTGGATTGAGTGACCGGAGAATGCGATAGGCGTGTGAAATTCGAATCCTGCGGTGAGCAACTCCCTCGGGCCATTGTGGACAGATGCTGAGGGCTATTACTCCACGGAAAAGACTGACGTAATGAAATCAGTAATCGCCCCTTCGTTACCTTTAATTCATAATACTTGCAAGTAAAATATCCGAATAAACATAAAACCGGTTTCGCCAAGTTAAGTAATAATCAGATACACACTCAACGAAGGATCTGAAAACATTTGTAGCTATACAGCGATTAAGTGGCTGTTGTTTATTCTTTGAAAAGAACACCTAAATGTTATCCTTTCCCCAAATCAGTCTGTGCTTTGTGCCAAAGCTGCTGCTGTACAAGATGTGTCAAAAGTTGCATTATTTCTTTTTTGGCAATTCTATACAGATACTAATGCACTGCGAATGATGCACTACATACTACACCATGACTTTTTTCCGCTAATGAAATTCTACGCAAAATTTATTTTTTGTATTGTATGTTTTTTCCTGATTATCAATAAATTTAATGATCAATTTATGTATTTTTAAGATTGCTTGTAAATCAAATGCATAAACTATACCACCATTATATGTAGCTCATGTAATTTCTCCTATTTTCATTATTTCGCAAATTTTACTGTAATTTTAGAAAGTAGGACGAGATCACAGAAATCTTTTGGCTTTCATAAGATTTTAATCAATGATACTTTATATAAATTTTATATATATAATTAATATTTATGGATATGACATTACTCGAAATACATTAAAATTTAAATCCGTTATCACCAAATGGAATAAATATTAACTTTTTTCCGATCGCTGAAAGACTTGCGGAATATACAGTGATTAAAAGTTTGAAAATTTCCAAATATTCTCTAGTAGCCTTCATAATATGCTACACTATCCTATAGAGGATGGAAATCGAATTTTGTCTGAGCTAGTGTACGGGTAAAGTTCCTAAATTTTGTTTAAGTAAGGTTTTATCTTGTGTGAACTAGTTTCCTGTAACTAGTTTACGTGGTGTTTCTAGTTTAGATAGTTTTCGTATGATAGATATCTGGCTGTCCTAACTACGTAAGAGTTGCAAATGAATAAAAACAGATAAAAATACAAAAATTAATGTTTAGGGTCAATATTGCCGATATTTTCTCATTGAAGAATTTTTGGCTTTTTATATGCCATAATTTTAGCGAATTTATAGCTTAGAAATCAAAGTTAAAAACCAGCTAAGTATGCGCTGGACCGTGTCGATGGGAAACTGCTTGAGGGGGTGTAAAACTAATTGCACTCTTTCTTTCCAAAACATCAAGCTCTCCCAATTCTGACAACTCTTGAGAACAAGAAGTCATGGAGAACTAAGTTAAAGGATCCATTAAAGGATGGTTCCAAAGTTGAAAAACTTAAGGACATCAAAGCAAACTTGGGAGTCTAGAAACCATGAACTTGAGTTTCAAACAGCATAAATAAGACACAGAAGATGGAAACTCAGTTGGCTGCATCCATAGCATTATACCATCACAATATTATACTTAATAAAGTGTGTTATTATTCCTACGATTACGAAGAAGCAACACCGTAAACCATTACGTTTTTCATCAAAAATATATTTCTCTGTAAAACTTAACGTAGTGTTTACCCAAAGAGTATCAAACTCATGAGTGCAACACGAAAAATATCGCTGGGGAACATTGTTTGTTTGCACATTCGTTTAAGTTGTGCATTGAGTGTACTTCCGCATTCATTCATAAAATTCTGCGGTGTAAATAGAGCAGAACAGCTAGTCGCATTCAAGGACATAGAAACTAAAAATAGATTCACAAATAGCTTCATATCGTGAGTGACATTGAATAAATACGTGGACAGTTTATAAAGGATGAGAATAGCGACTTCGAAGAGAAGTGTTATAGAAGAAAGAGAGGATATGTAGGATAAAATAAGCTAAAAATTCCTAAGATAGATCAAAGGAAGATGGTCTTAATTAAACAAAGAAGGAAAAATTCTATCCTATACGATTATAATTATACTTTCAACCATTATAATGATTGATATGTGAATTTGAATAATTGAAAGCACTAAACCACAACATTACTAATGTGCAACCTACAAAGAATAGTGCTTCTTTACCAGATATTAAAATAATTTATAACTATAGTGTAATAATAATTATTAATGATAATTATTAATTAGTAATTATGCTATTGTCCCACATTCTGGTGATATTTAAGATCAGCGCCTTTTTAAACGCCCTGTGTATAATTCACCGGATATAAATCGAGGCTTGTGACCCTTGCCTTTAATAGCTGCTTATTGTTATGGAAGAATCACCACTTCCCCACCGTCCAGCTGATATAAAATACCTCGCCTTACTTATTGCAAACTAAACCACGATAATCCCACATCCTGTCGGTATCTGCGGAGGTATTCCATCGCCATCGACTTCGATATATCGACATTGATCGAACATCGAGGAGCGGCAAAAGTTTTCTTTGCTTCTCTATCATGAGTATATAAGTACAGTAAAACCCACTTAAGACCCCGTTCAGGCTATTGAGTGGAAATTGCATCATAACGGGATAACGGTTTAACTGGGATATGGTACTTTTAAATTATTGCACGTTGGAAAGTTTTCTTGGTTCTTAAAATGTGTTCTGGTAGTCTGCTGTCACTCCGGTTTATTCGATGTCTTTACAACTTGAGATTGAGACGAAAGGAAACATCTTCAAGGGACAATCGTTCTTCCCTGAGACAAAATTGATGTGGAAACTTCGTTGTATCATAGAGCTAGAACCAATTACGACAGCGAGATGGGGGTTTTTGTTTCCCTATTTTTTGATTATCTTCTTAAAGAATTTGTCATCACAAACGAGAGGGTTGAAAAGAATTGGCATACACAAAACCGTAAAAAGGTTACCAGTACTGTTCTCCCACAACTAGAAGCCTAATTATGAAATATTAAATGCTCTAATCATTGGAAGCTCTATATTTTAGAGGTGTCTTTGAATCGATAATCACAATCGTAAATCGCGATGTGTCCATTCTCGTTCGACAGATCAGGAGAGATAATAGAATTGGTCGTAGTAAAAATAAAGGGTAGCTCATACTTATTAGCTGAGTCATTCTGGAGTATCTACTTTTATTAGTTGATCCGACTAAGCGATCTCTCGAATTTCGATTCCACTCCGATACAAAGACCGTTTAGTCGATAAAATGCTTCCATTCGGAAAGGGTCGAATGGAAGTGTAAATTCGGCCGATATAAAACGCAATGGAAATAAATGAATTGGCGCTAGATCCGATGTCCGCGCTAATTCTCTACGAGTGCAACCTGTTGGATTCTTCGTGACCTCAAAATGGTGAGTCACGTGGTTTTGTAGTATGTGGGTCCATTGGGAATTTACTCGAAATTTATTTACGACGATTTCCGCAATTTTTATCATTACTGTTTCACCGCTGCGTTTGAGATTCGATTCTATTTCTTTTATATACGAACAAATGTTTAGATGATAACCAAAAGCTTTCAGATTTTAACATTACCGTCAATATATACTATTGCTAGATATTAGATACTAGAATTAGCAATAAGTTGTGAAATTTCTTTGAACCGATGTATTTGGATCTATCTTTCAAGAAACACGGTCTTTCCAATTATACGATAAAATCTGCCTCATAAGTCCAATCTCCACCTACACCATTAATTTTATTGTTAAACATTTTGGAGACGAGTGTCTTAGGAAAATCAATGACATTAAGGACATATAATTACTCCGATGAGATTTCGAAAGACGATAAGAAGAAAGAGAAAGAAAGATAAGTGGTGGTGTTACAGATGATGGCAAAGCAGGATATTTAACTTAAATAACGATATGACAATATACTTCGTCCATCTGCCGTCAACTATTTCCCTAAACTCCCCATTTAATATGGTTGATTTGTTATGAATCTAGAGTTTAGCAACGAATCAATAGTACGAAACACACTATGTCGTAAAAACAATAGCGCAAAAATTCTTAGGGTTTCTTTTGCAACCACGAGAATCCTCACATAGCTCCATCTCACGGATCGTGAGATTCAAAATCCTCACTTGACCCGAGAGATTTGCCTCTCCTCAAGCAGCACTCTCATTCCTCTCCAACATTCCTTCTTCAGACCCTTCCTTTGAATCCTAGCAACAGGATGACATCTTAGAAGGGCATTTCAGAATGTTTATCCTCAAGATAGACGTAGGAAACATTATTTGACCACTATATATTCCTTATTGCTTTTCCGTTATCTGAAAAGAATGCTACTGCGTGAAAATAGTAAGTATTGTTTTTTAGTATTTATTCTAGAATAATTATGTAAATGTGTCTCATCGGAAGGTAATGCATAATGTAATCGTTTGGGTAGCTATTTTCGGTTTCTAGAAAAGAGACCCTTGTTTTTCATCGAATTCTCGATAGAATGGAAATCGAAAATCTTAACGGAATTTCATTAAATTGGGATAAAATAATCATATAAAATATTAAAAAATATGCTACAAAAATTTAAAAAAGGTTATTTTATAATCTATCGACTCGGCCGAGATGTTGTGGAAAGACATAACTGAATTATATAATATGAAGTATAAATCAGAAGTATAAATCTGCCTTCAACGGTTATTTTATTATTCGAAGTAAAAAATTAGATAAAAAACCTGCACACTTCCACAAATTACAAAAAAATTAATCAAAAAATTAAATTATGGAAGTGTAGCAGTATTTTTATTTATTTAATTTTTACTTATGAATAAGGAAAATTAACTTAATTTTGAAATGAGATTCCGCGCAATAAAGTCTGAACTTATAATAATATAATAAAACTAATGCTCTTAATATTAATAAAACTAATGCAAATAACTAATATTAAAATAAGAATAATGAGTAGTAATACAACATCAATGCCTAAAAGACCGATGATTGAATATCGACCATTTCACAGATGATTTCCCCGATTTAAGGTCTTGAAACATTTTGTAGCTTATACAAATTCAAAAGCTTATTATTATCCACTTAAATCACGGGATATAACATTAATTCTCTAAATATCTTGCTAAATTTATCCTTAAAAGCCGCTGAAATGACGTTAAATCGATGAGGTATCCCTACAAAGTGATTCAAAATTTAATAACACGAGAATCGCTCTCTCTTCTAAGGGGATGAGCACGTTATCCGTTTCGTTTATATACAAATCTCCTTCATCAGGGCCGAGCGCAGGCGACAGAAGCACGTGCCCAGGGCACAAATTCGCATTGGGGCGAAAAATAACGCTTTTAATTTACAGAAATGGAAATGTCCAAAAAATTTCCTCATATTTCATACCCCTGTCTTGAAGTTTCTAAATAAGCCGTACGTGAATTTTTTGTGTGAAGGTAGGTTCGTTCGTTTCTTTGTGAAACTGATGATCATTAAGATGAGGGCAAACGAGAGTTAATCTATGAAATCATAGTTACGAGCAACTTAGATAAAGATCGTTGGTAAAGAGGTAAATTCTAGAATTTATTTAATGGAAATGTACAGCAAAATGACCAGTTCTACCTTCTGTGTAAAATATTCCAAAACATACCAAACATGTGCGTGTTTATTTTGTGATAGCAATGCATTCATACATGCATTATGGCGTTTTTGGTAATGCTACAGGATAAAAACTGAGAAAATTAAAGAGTATGGAAATAAAAGTAATATGTAAAGGAGACATGCTGGTACCGAGCAGAGGAACAATAGGATGCGCTGGGAAATACTGATATCTATTTCCCGAAAAAAACATCTCCCCTAACCAGATACGATACTTTGAACCGCTTAAACAGGGAATAAAAGGTAACAAATGCCCTCAATTTAAAAAGGACGCTAAAAATCCGCAACTGGTTGCTCCCTCCCCTCCCACGCACACCGGGGGGAGAGGGGAGAGGGGGGGGAGTGGCGATGGATCGATAGAAAGATGCGTGCCGACGCATCCTGGGGCGTCTCTTCCAAGGGGTTTGCAGTGCAGCATTCGTACGAAGCTGTCGGAAGTGACGTTGGTGAATAAGCGATGAGCGGAAACAACCACGCCCAACACACCGCGATTTCCGCGAACCGGGTTCGAATCCCGTCCGACCACCTCAAGCACTCCGAAATCCCCTTCGATGAATTTGAAGGACCCAAAACTGCTCTGTGAAGCACACACATAACCGTCGGCGCCACGAGTGGCAAGTTCCGCAACCAACCGAAATGTAAACAGTACGTTACTATGTCGACGTGGGTGAATAAATCAAACGTCACTACTACATCAAAAGCCTTCCTAAGTACACTTGCGTATCCATTCTACATTCGCTGCTCACTACAACGTAGGGTGGTTAGCTTCAGCTTGATAACAAATCTTGGTGTAAACAAAGTGTGTGTTTGGTCACTTTAAACTCAAAACACGTTGCTCAAGTATCAACCTTGACTACCTCATTAAAACTATGCACTGTTAGTATACTGCCAAATAACCGATGGTCTGCGGTTCGACTCTAAACGAGTCACAGCGTTCCTAAAAGATATATATTAGAAGTTCGCTTTTATTACCTATAATCTTCAAGTTTTCAACTTTAAAAGTGAAAGGAAGGGTTGTGCGAAGTATAGAAAACCAAATGTGAAAAATAATACAGTAAAATTTACCATTTTCCTCGATAAATGGATTTCAGTTCTAAAGGAAGCAAACATATTGCCAGACAAAATACATGGTGTTGCACTCAAACCTCCAGAAATTTTGAGGTTCCGTACTCATGAAACAGGACCTGTCTGATGATTTGGGTACATCACGCACTCCAATGCCACTTCAATGCTTTGGAAGGGCTCAAAACTCTTCTGTGAAGCACACATAACATCGAAGGGTTTGAATGGCACACTCGTAAGTCTATACTCATCCAACATTCATGAGTTTCAATAACAGTTGCTTAAATCTCGACGAAAGTGCCATGAAATAGCCCTCTTGAGTAATAAAGGATGATAGATGAGCAACTTTATGGCCACACTTTAATATTTTGACTACTTAACTATTCCATTTCCCCACCACAAAACTTATAATGCACAAATAAAATATTACTATCAATATTAACCTGTTACAAGGGTTTAGCGGGATTCTGTAGGGAAAATCCTTCTTCCGCCAATCAATCCCTCCTCATTATTGATTTTACCCCTTTCGCTCGAGTTTTGCTCAATATTTTGACAGTCGCTTCCGATCTCTTTTGCTTGTTTACTCGTTTCTAAGGACTTTTCCATCATCGAACGTGTTTCATCAGAATATCGTCTATACCCACGTATTAAACGAGCCCCCGCATAATTTATTATTACTATATCAATGGCAGCTGGATCACAAGTCCCTAAATTGTCTTGTGTATGTACATAGTCTTATGTAGTCTTATGTACTAAGAACTAAATTTTACAGTAGTTTTACAACCTAATAACATGTCACAATCTATATTACTTGTACAAAAACACCTTATGATTTTTAGGAAAGGACTAAAACACTCCTGCATGCGAATAATTCCGTTCTATTAGAATTGAAATTAAGAATGACAATTTATTTATAATTGCACGCTGCCAAGATACAGCATTTATGGGACTATATTCTAGATATGATAAATATTATGGAAAATCTACATCCTCCTACAAGACGCCTGCTTTTTCACCTAAATTTTTTATGAAAAAGATGCTTCTTAGACGCGAGCACATAGGGTATTTGAAATCGAAATATCGTGTTGTCTTTGGGAAAGAAAACGTGCTTCATAGGCATCAAGAATGAAATTTGCTGTGGAAATCCATAATCGTAATGAGAGCATTACGAAAATTCTCATAAGAATTCTTATAAAACTCGTGGTAGGTCTCATATAAAGCCAAGTTAACCGTTTTATTTAATGAAAACCAAGGGGGTACTGATTTTAGCATCGTTTGAAGCCGAATTTACCCCGATCATGATATGTATGGCGCTTTGATGGATCTCTAAATAAATATGTCGGTCACGTCGTCAGTGATAATGATTACTTTGGCATATCGTTCGCGAAAAAATGAATTTTTTAATCGAATGGTCCTAGTATCTCTGATCTTCCTCGCTGTATCAGAACGGGCTATATAACAAGTAGGGCGCATAAAATCGGCTACATTGTCCTACGATCGTACTTTCTCTGAATTTAACAATAAAGTCTTTGATTTAATCTTCTTTCTTGTAAAGCTTCGTATCGCTCTGAAGCATCTGAGTGACGCTCTTTTATTTTTCGTCGGAATTCTTAACAAAACGAATTCCCTTTCGTTGTACTACGTACCTTTTCAACTCACGATTACAAAAACTCTTGAAAGAGTCCCAATACGCTGCATGCATACTCAAGGTGAGACCTAACTCGCGCAATTTAGCATTAAAATATAAATATATTTTTACAGATAAATAAAAATTTAAATGGTCAATTGCATTTCGATAAGAAAGGCAGTAAAAGCACGTTTCTGAATATTTAGGCCATAAACACCAAATAAGAATTGGATTGATAGATATACGCGTAAACGGTGGTAGAAGAGTGGTGGGTTGAAAGTGATTAAACATGAGAAATGGAACGTAAGGAGTGTTGTTGAGTGGGTGTGCCAAGAGAAGCACATGGGTGAATCAAATGCGGTTGGAAGGGATTATATAAGGAGTACGAGAAGTAGAAACAGAAAAAGCAAAGGAGAATGAATGAATGCGGACAGGAAACGTGACCATATTATAAAAGAAAAGATACACTTCGGAATGGAGACGAAATTAATGGAAGCAAAAGAACGAATTCAGAGTACGAGGGGAATCTGAATGGTACAAAAAGGTGAGGAAGACCGAGAAAAGGTGACTGAATGTAGTTCATGAGATTCTGAAGGGTTAAATGTAAGAAAATGTAAGGATGAATGAAAATATGTACCAATATTTTGAAGGCAAATTTTCATGAATATGTCATATCTGAGTACTATTTGAATTCAAAGATAAAGCATACAGATGTGCATCAAACTAAAATAGATTTCGCTATCACATCTTACAGGAAAGTTGCTTTCTAGCGAAATATTTTGGTATGCTTACTATTCTTTTCTGAAATGTGATTTGCAATGTGTATACAAGGAGACCTTTGCGTTGTATCTTTCAAGCGTCGAATGTTGAAAAGAGAACTCTTTCATCTATCTGAGAGAATCGCCAACGACCTGAAAACTGCTTTTTCTGTAAGCTAAAGAGCAGACTCAATAAGAAATTAACCAGCATTGTTTATAAACAAGGCAAATCTACTTCCAGCTATCGCTGGATTACTTAAAGTAAAGTCTCTCAGTATTAAAAAGTTTATGCAAATTATTATCATCGGCAGTATTTGGAAATCACATGACAATTATTTCCGTCGAATGCAGCATAACGTATGTTGACGCTGCAGTATAAACACTGTTTCCATTTTAAATTAATGTTCCACCGATGATGTGAGAGTTCAAAGTACGCATGTCTGACCCAAAACGGCAGAAGGATAGAGATGAAAGAAGATCGTTGCCATGGTGATGTGTCACAGCAGATGCACCAATTCCACTGGCTAACGATTTACTCTGTACAGGTGCGTAAATGTGTTACTCTGAAGGCACCCTCCAAAGCTGACCTTGGGATGTGTGCTTCAGAAAATACCTCATATTGGTATTGATAAGTCGTAATATAAATTTATATATTATACATTTCGAAAATTTGATTTTTTTGAACCCGAACCATTAAAGTCCCTTCCGATTTTCGTTTCACTAATTCAACCACATTTAAGTGAAATTGGTTTATTAAGCGTCGAACTTCAACTTGCAACTGAGAAAATATCAATCATTACTAATTTTTATTCTAAAATTCAATTTAAATTTAAAAGATATAAATAATTAAATGAACTTTCAGAATGATATTCGTAGTAGAATACAATGGTCGGAGCGAAATACAATTCGAATCAGTCTGACGTTGACTAAAGGTTCGAAATTAGAAATTAGCCTAAATTCGGTTGTCTCGGTGAACAGGAAATATGCATGAGATATACGCGATAAACCATATTCTCTTTTCATTTCGATCAATCTAATCCCTTTAGTGCTTTGTAACCGAATTAAGTAAATGCTTCCCAGCCTAAGTTCTGATAGGTGTGAAATTCAATAACATTAATTAATAATCATAATAAAAGTAAAAAATTAACACGAATGAAATATACGCCCATACACTGAAACATCGGAACAACTAGAAGTCAGTCATACGAGTGATTGCATTATTCTTTTATTCTGAATGAAAATCGAGCTGTCTCTCTAATCCTGTATGCATGAAATAGAAATACGAAGGTCCTAGAATAATTTGAGGGTCTTGTCTCGTTCCTTGTGTGCCCTTAAGAGAAGCGCAGTCGCTCATAAACAAGCTGACACAACAATAATCAGCACAATAGTAGGCGGAAATACTTCCGGAAATACGCGTATCTACCATTCGAATCACGTGCACGGCAGACGAGCTTCCTCAGCAAGCAATGTTTATGGGCGAGCAAAAGAGCCCAATATGGATGCAATCGATTTAATGTGCGAGCGTGCGTTGACACGGCCGTGCCAAGGCACACGTCTACCGTGTAATTAAGAGTCGAGTGCCAAACTCCGACATGTGGTTCCTCTTCGTCACAAAGTGTACAGGTGTCTGCTATTCCGGTGAAAAAAAGATACGCGGAGCTAAAGTATTTCGCATCTACAACCTTACGCATCGACGAGCACGATGTGTAATGATGCACGATGTAAGTTGTACGATTGATTAGTGGGCATTTCCAAGATACCACAAAAAATAAAAATAATAAAACTTCTTTTATTGGGGAGAGATTGAATCTAAGAGTCTCGTTTTACACGGATTTTTCCCTGCAGATTACAATCACGTATGACTTTCGTATTTTAAATTCCAGAGTTAATTTTACATTATGTATTATTTTTCTTAAGTTTTAGCCTAAATCATACCCCTATTAAAGCATCTTACTTCAATTATCATCAAAATTAGTAGTAATCGGCAGACCATAATTTCTATGATGAAATGAATAAAGGAATCAGTTAACGTTAGTTCTAAATGTCTCAGAGATTCTGACTAGAAATTCTGGCTCAATACAATGGATAGGGATTATTTGATCCGTTGGCTTTTAGTTTATAACGTATATGAACGCTGTTTTCGAAGGTAAGTGGAACTGAATTAGAGAGCAATGCAAAGAATAGAAGAGTAGATATTTGCGATCCAATTATTTGAATCGTGAACACAGATATTGTTTTTCTTCGATAGCTATGAAAGATAAATGTGAATCAAGTTAAGGATGGTTACATAAACATTTCTGGGAGATAAGGGGTGAGAAGAACCGAGAGGAGCAATGAAAAATTGGATGAGGTAAGGGGAGCATATCGTAATTCGCAAGAAGAGTATTTCTTATATGTACGTATATTCTCTGCAGTACAGTTAAGTAATAATTGTCTTTCAAGAATTACGGAAACGGCATACAAATCTTGAATTTTTCTCTCAGAGGGTCGAATTTCCTTAGAATATGTGATAAAGAAAATATGAGGGAGCAGAATACGCCAACACCCAATGAAAATTCGTTATAGGACACGATAACATTGACGCATTATTCTTTTGGAATCTGTAGATCTTATTAACCATGCATTGACACTTAAAGAATACCCAAATGCAGTCGACAACTAATTTCGAGGGATGAGCGTCATTATCAGGCCTACATCCAATTAAAAACTCATCCACAAACTGCAAAGATAAGGGAGGAGAGACAATAGAAACACTCCTTCGTCCTCAATGTGGGTACATTCTCGCTAACAAGCACCTATTAATGGACCGCTACGCTCATTAACCAAACTTCTACCTACTCTTTTGTTTCAAGTAGTTCAATAAATTGAATTTAATCCTTATTATATCCCCCATCCACTCTTTCGAACACAGTATATTAATACTCTTGTTTGCAGATGTTGATATAGACACGAAAATGTCTACGGTGAAGTATGCATCCGGAGCCCTGTTTGAGCCAGAGCATCGAACAAAAATATTTTTCATTCCAATTTATATTCAATGAATAAACAAATACCGGTTCAATGGCAGTTCCATTCCTGCATCGAACCGGTTAGATAATTTTTTTTTCTCTCAAGAAATTGCAACAATATATACTTCTGAATGTTTTATAAAGGCTTCCTTTTTATCTTCTCCATTAGTCACTAAATTTTATAATAAAACTTAGTAATAATTAGTAGCAAGTTGAATTTATACGCTCAATTAACCATTACAAATAGAAAATAGGTAAAATGTGATTTATTGGGAAACAAATATCGGAACCGAATACATATCGGCTTTCGGTTCGATGCCTTGGATGAAACAGGAATTTGATTTATTCAACATTAGTATTGTGAAATCCTTGATCGACTGTGCGATTTATAAACCGAAGACGAGATGATACACGGTTAAATTAATTTATTAATGGTTAATTGATGCATATGTTCCCTACCCGATGCCGATGTGCAGTTTGTATCTTAACTTAAATAAACGTAAATTTGGTCAATGCATAAAATCATTTATTATTTCCTCTATCAGTTTCGTTACTTGGTGACACCAAGTTTAATCAAGTAACGAAACCGATAGTGTAGCGTAAATACTAAAACATTTTGTGGAGCTGACTAAGTTCATAATGATTTTCAGTTTAGATGAGTAAGTCCCACCAAGTAGCGCCACATTTTGCTGAGTTTAGCCATAGATATAGTTGTTCAATATTCCTTAAGAGAAACGCAATGAGAATATCGGTGAGCAGCATAGCTAATCGTTAAATAGAAAGCTTCAGCATAATTCCGCGGAGGGGCGTGGAGGAATTGCTCCAATACCTGTGGATTATCTTCATCGATAGCCACGCTACCAACATCTTAAAGATTCACAAAGAAATGGTTCGCATCTTAGACATCATAGTCGGATACCTTTCGAAAACACGGAATTAGCGCTATTTGGACTCTCGAAAGAGCTGAAAGAAGCCAAAGTAAAGACAAAAAGTGCTAAATATTGCGCTAAACACAGCCTAAGGGAGGCTGACTCAAGTCTAACCTCGCAGATTTAAGAATGGCATAATGCAGGGAAGTATGAAGAGGTATTTTGAAAAAATGAGGCCTTCGGATAGCCAAGTGGGTAACGCGACCGACTTCGGTTGAAAGCGTTCCCGGGTTCGATTCCAGGTGGAGGCAAAATGACCTCAGGAAAGCATTAAAAATACTAATAATAAAAATTTAATGAATGAAAAACAACGCAAACGAGTATGGTGTGATAATCCTAAGGAAGTATTTAATAACCTTATGGTTGGCGACGAAAGATATAAGGATGAGAATCGATTGATTCTTAAGTTTGGGGAGACCCTGATCTAGTTAATGGGGAATATTTTCCTAAAAATTCTTCATATTTTCTAACATCTTAGGCTGGGTATTCTAAAAAAGATTGTGAGAAAGAAGGTAAATGAAAGTTAGATAGTCGGAAGAGATTATCTGTTCACATGAGAGTATCTGCATGCACGCATTAAAATTGGTAATCAATTCCACAGATTCGCGCAAATTGTATTATTCTAACAAAAAAAAATTAATCAGGAAAATTATCACGAGGAAACGATATCCTACTTAATACATTTGCAAAACAGTACAGCACAGCACACACCACACTAGTTTCGTTGCTTAAGTATTATCTTAAAGCGAAGAAGTCTGAAGTGGAAATTTCACATAAAGATTTTTTCACTCAAGTGAAGAATTTAATTAAGGATATGATAATAAGAAGGAGGAACAATCTCAAAAACAGGAAAACGTAGACGAGAGAATAATCGGGGAAGTGCATCCCCTGCCATACGCCGGCCTTGCGACAGCTGTGTAGACGCCTCCATTGCTGAATGAATAAAGAAAGACGATTTGGGGTGGATTCAGACGGAGTGGCGACCGCCTCAGGGCGATATATTGAATGGGGCGTCGACGGTTGGATATCGGGAAAATTTACGAGCGTCCAAAAGAAAGGAATCAAACTCTGAAAACCGTGAATCTGCAATGCATTGTGCAAAATCACATTCTCTTAACTGTTAGAGATTAGCAGGACTGACCGTTTGATCCCCAGCGATGAAGATGAGAGCACGTAGTCTTGTTTATAAAGTGTCTAGCAGCTCTCATATTCGATTTATTCTTTTAGACTGAATCAAAATCTATTAGTTTATTACTTCATTTAGCTCTTCCGCTAATACCAAGTGTTTCTATTGAGCCTCTCTCTTGAGCAAAATCCAATTAACTGTTTGAATTTAACGTAATTTTAGCAGTCAATCACGCAAAATATTCAAACTAATCGGAAACTAGGGGTAACATAACGAGTGATGCGGGGGGAAAACGGTATCAGAAAATCGTCTGGTCTGAAGTCGGAGACAAGAGGTTGGTATCACATCATCGTTTATTCCTTACAGAGCTATTTTCCATTTAAATCTTATGAGAAAGTCGATAAAGTAACCATGAACCCCACTTAATTGATGTTTATAATCGCCAAGACGGCGTCTTTCCAAGATGATGGATTTTTGACGACATTTCTATGCATTTCATTAAATATTGTGCGATTCAGACACGAAATCTATAACGAGCGATAAAAATAAGTCTTCGCTGATTTTTTTTATTGTCGTGGCGCTTATCTCGGTTTCGCTCGATAATTCCTTTTAGTTTTGTTTTGCAGAAGAAAGAAAACCTGCAAGCGACTAAGGAGAAATTGACATGTATTTCTTGGAATAACCCTTTGACTCATCTAGGATAGACGTTGAGATTATTAGACGCATACATAGTAGTCTGTTATCAACGTATAGCAATGTACGAAGCCTGAAAGTGGAGCAACTCTTGGTTCTCAAATGTTAGAAAAATATACATATGTATATATTTATATAAAGACTTTCATTAATAATGCTACAACAGAGATAAATACAATGCCGAAGGAAATTCTATTGTTGCGACATATGTTTGCAGCATCACGCAACAATACCTGCGCAGAAACAGTGATCGGAAAGAGAGAAAATGAGCAGTCTTTCAACGGGATTGTGTCTGATAAGCCTGAATGACGGTGTGCGCACGACAAACAGGTTGATGAAGTCTCCTGAGTTCGTATCTCCCGCCCCCGAACCATCGCGAGACCGCGGAATAGCGACGGATAAGGAAAACAAAAGAAAGCTGATATACCGTTTAGGAGCAGGGCATAAACAAGCTGGCAGACGAGAAGGTTGAACGAATCCGAAGTGTGCTGTGGAACGGAAAGAAAGGCAGCCATTGGCAAGGAAGGAAATCACGAACCGGTGCGCCTTTCACACAACCACTTGCCGGACTTCGGTGCATTGGATAGCGAGGTCATCGCGCATTTTTCGGGGCCCTCCCTCCATCCCCTCACAGCTTCCAAAAAGCCTCCGTTTCATCCAAAGCACGCTAACGGAATAACAAAGTACATCAGTTGGGATCACTTCCGTCAACATAATAATACAGTATCATTCCGGTTGATGATGGGAAACACCGTTACCATGGTCGTGGCTACTTAATTGTTGTTACATAAGCCTCACTTACGCCTCTTATTGTTAATACAGAGCAGTGGGGGGCTAAACTAACCAGCGTGTTAGGACGCACTGGGCCAGCACGAGATTTGGACCAATGATGCGGAAAGTTCGCGCAGAAAATTGACTGACTCGAATATCCATGGACGTGCACCACTAAAACTGAGAGCTATAGCAAATCTGAAGTCACACCAAGAGCAAGAATTTCGATAAGAATCACCTCAACCAACCAACCTCCCATATTCATTAATGCAATAATTAACATTGACACCTCGCAAGCCGTCAATCCAGCGTGTGGCAAGGGGTTTAACACCAGATTCCTATCAGTATTAAAATCATTCATTATGCTGGATACAGCATTATATTGCATTAGAATATAACACCCTTTTCTCTACGGATTCGACGACCCATCAGCACTGGTTCCACAAGGAAAAAGGAAAAAAATCTTGCGGCACATCTAAACCTTTTTTGCATTAGCCTATATACCCTATAAACAGTCAATAGCGTGAGGCAGGGGGTGTGATCACACGGATGTCCTCTTAGCTTGCAAGTAGTCCTTCCGTATGGCGAGCGAAAATATGCCGAGAGACAACAAACTCTTTTATTTACATTTACGCATACACCCTTGAATCCTCGAGCGGGTCTCACCAGGGGACTATCACACCCTACGCCCTAACAGCACTCATTCCGCAAGCGAAAATCCCATATCTCGGAATACACCGGCGGAGGACGTCTGCATTACAACGAGGGGGGTCCAAAGGCGTCGTCGAAAGCACTGCTAAACTTAAGCGATCCTCAAAGAGAATCCGATGAGCCGCCCTCACCTGACAATCCGTCCTCAACTGCACAAGGTTCTCATCCCAATCCAGCGACGACCTCAGAGTCCTCTCGCGGTGCAGACGGAAACCAAACCTTCCGACTCCTCCGGGAATGATGGAAGAACTGTAGGACGGCGTCCCTCACACACACACGGGCACACACTCGCCCAGGGAGCACGCAGCGCTCACATACGCAGGGGGGGCAGAAGGGGGCGGCGGAGGGGAGAACGGCGAGCCGAGTCGATGTGCGCCGACGTCGACCGATTCCTTCTCCGGAACTGCCAACGCCGCCCGCGGACCAGTGCTAAATTTAAACCCCCTTCCAGACTAAGGGCTGCGCAGAAAAATTCTCCGCTAATGATTTTTCGAATTTCCCACCGAAACATTGTGGAATGGAGCGGTGATAGGGAATAGAAAGGGGAGGTCTATCGGGGACTGGAAACGGGGTGCGGTTGGCACCCCTGCCAGCGGGGTTTTCGCGTTCCTTGGCGGTGGAAGAACGGTAGATGGCGGAGTATTTATTCCCCCCGCGGAGGTGAGTCATGTCTGAAAGGGAGGACCGAATAATGGACTCTCGAGTCTAATTGTGAGCGAGGGAAGATGTTTGGGGTTATTCGCGCGTTTTTCCTCGCTGATTCGGGAACGCCAATGCCCGTGTATATGGTGGTTAAACCCCCTTCTGGATGTATATGTAAATAAAATGTGAAGGGGAGGAGCAGGTGGGTTGCCCTCAACTTCCTGACCACGTGCGCTTCCCTGCCACGGTCATTTAATCCTAATGACGAGATTTAAAGGTCTTCAGCACGGACTTGGATGGACTCCCCTGCGTAACCAAGGAGGTGGTCGTCGGAGCAACGGCCTTGTTGTGGATTAAATCTGGGAATTTTCAGGATTATCAATTTAAAAGGAAAGGTACGCTCGGATAATAGCTGTTTTTCTTCGGAGATGGTGATTTCCGAAGAACTAACGAACATTCCTGGTTTGTAGAAGCAGAAGCAGGATTATCTTTTCATGCACTTGTTTTATTCTGTTTGATTCTCTAAAACTGGTTTGTCCTATTTTCGGCCTGATTTAGGTTTTTTTTCAAGCCCGTCAATCTCCCTGATGTTTCCGAACTAATACGTATCTCAGACTTTTAAAAAGTAAAAAGAGGCAAAAATTGATTCATCAACTTACTAGTGAATGTTCAGCAGTAGGATTAGTAGCAGTATCTAAGGATTAGAACTTACGCGGATGTTAATGAAATAATTAATTTTTATTAATGAACAAATCACTGGGACTAAATCACAAAATAATACTCTTCACTGTGAAGTGAGGTTTCTATTTCCACTTGTATTAATTTTAGTTTTTCTTGTTATTTATCATTCTGACGTGTAGCGTAAATTGTTTGTATATCATAATGTTAATTTCCTATTTATTATTTATGTGAACGAGTTTATTATTTTATCAGCTATCTATAGTGTGCATGTATTTTTTTATGCCTTCAGATGCTTTATCTAGCCTTTTCCTACTTGGTTTTTAATTAGCTTTAGAGTTTCGCAAGTTTTTCACACCCCTTTTTACGGGTGTTTTCCTGGATTGTTTTTTTCTAAGCGCAGACTTAGGTTTTCAAACCCACATATTAGTATTCTCCTGTTTATATTTTCAAGCTATCTCTTCCCTTCAAATGTTATATGACGAACGGTTAGATGTAAGACGAGACTATTTGGTCTCAATCTCCCCCGAGTAAAGATATTATTACTATCAACAACCTTGCACTACTGACCGTTACAATTATATTTCTTCAAATGAAACATCAGTTCACTAGGATCTATTGCTTGTTAATCAGCTGTCGTGGTTATTGAATATCAAATTTATTGTTAGTTATCCGTGGACGAGGATATTCCTTTGCCTTCTGGAATTGACAATCTATGAATAAATATTTACCCGAAGATTCGAATTATTTACACGCATACTTTCACATTTTAAAATTGCTTAAAACTTCTATAAAATGAGATTATAATGACGAGATTAAGAATTAAGGAATATTTCTGAAGTTAGACTGATTCTTGACGACCTGCTCATTAGTCTTGTTGTGTAACAGTCGAATATCAACAGCAGAAACGAATGGAGTGGAAACTGCGTCTTTTATAATATTTCTGCATTCTATATTTCTAATTTTCTTCAGCTTATTAATTTTTAAAATCCCTTTTGTAACTTCTTAGAGAAAGTTTCAAAATATTTTTATGAAAATAACAGCTCTTTTAAAATACAAACAATGGGACTCTTTTTATGATCATGATATTCGAACAAAATGAAATAAATACAAAATGGCTGAAGATAAAAACTCCTGACTGAAATTATAAATATATTGGTTTTCAATAAGTACATATCTGCAAGAGTTCCATTGAAAAGTAATTACGGGTTGCAATGTAAAATACGTTAGCCTAGATCCGCGAGGCACATGATGTAAAATTAATGCGATTAATTTCTCTTCGAATACATCGCATCAAAACGAAATTTAGCAGAAATGCAAGGGATTACTTGTCATAATTAATAAGAATTACATATTATGTAGAAGCTCCTGAGGTTATTAAGTTACTTTGCAAGTATTTTATATAAGCACAAATATTTAATTCTTATTTTCGAAGAGCTCCGTTTGGTAATATCTGCGCTAAAGTCACAGTAATTGCAGACTGAATATAAGTTGTAAAAACGCGGGCCCCTTGGCCTCAAATCTCCAAAAAGTTTTGCTTCAGATTCAGAGGCAATTCTGAAAGCAGTTCTTAATTTCAAGATCTAAGGAGCGAAAAATGAGTACAAATTTCAATGAATTAAGTTTTATTTACTCGAAAGAAGGCAATAACTTAAAAATAAAGTGTTAATGCTGGTATTTTAAAACAATTTACTCGTCGTCTAATTCATAGGAAAAGAGAATTCCACGATATTTTACAAGTGTATCTTCACCGGACATTCAGTTTACAAACGCTACACAGCTACATATCGGCCACACTGTCCTAATTGCAAATAACAGTGCTCTATTTTATTGGAGGGCATTCCCTTATTACACGTCGTACTCTGCCTCATTTTGTCACGTCTCACAAAATTAGGGATCCCAAGATCTTTGAAATACGTTCTTCAAATGCACAATCTGTATAAATTATTTCTAAAAACTATTTGCGCTATAGAGCAACAAATAAACTTTTCAACAGTAGAAATTACTTTCTAAAAGTTTAGTGCCTACAATTGGTTAAAATGACTCTTACCTCATCACCCAAGCCAGACGCACTAAAGCACACCATGCCCTCTAATACAGCCATCTCCACACTTTGTGTGCCCCCTCTCTGATAGATGTCCTTCCGATATTTAGTGAAAACTTTCCGACCTTTAAGCAATGCATTCTGATGTCGGAATTGAGCCCATGTCGGAATATGTCTCCGATACCTCAGGTATCACTACGTGATAGCAAGGCATCATTATGAAGCGTTGAGCAGTAGAAAATGATCGTTCTATTCATTGCAAACAAAGATAAGAAATAAAGCAAAGTGAGATAACATTGCAATAGTTAAAATTGCAGAGAAATATTATCTACAGCTTATCATTATGTATTCTAATCTGACGATGACGCCTTGTAGTGAAGATACTGCCCATTGTAAAAATAATATTGCAAATACTGAATAATTGCATAACAAGGGTTGGAATAACATACTTAATTCATAGCCTAACTGAAAAAGTTTACCAAATTCTCAATGGAAATTTTCAATCCACAACGTGAACCCAATGTTACAAATTGTAAGTTATGAAGTGGAATATACCGGCAGCAAAATTCTGTAACCCAGCCTAAAAAGCGAGGGATAAAATACAGGAATAATATGTAAAAATATTCATATATCCCCAATAAATAGGATTCAAAGAACCTTTAAACATACACTATATTAGGCATCACTGCTTGAGTCGTTACTTCGTTAGGAACAAGGAAAATATAAACTTTAAACAACCACAAGATTTATTTCAAATAACCATGGTTTCGATTACGATGTCGAAAAATCATGCCTTCGTTACTCTTGCTTATGCTTTCTTTTTTCAGTTTTCTTCACAAAATTTATAAGACAGATATTTTATCGTAAGTATCTAATCGATTTACTAATCAAAAGAAATAAAATTCCGAAATTATATCTAACGAGAAATATTTCCCCATTTTAAATTTCAATATTAAAATTGCAATATTATTTCAGCGGATGAAAAAAGCTGGATAGGAAGAAAATGCGATCTCCAGTTTGGGAAATTTACGAGAAACAAATGGAAAAATCATCGTGCATTGAATAGTCAGTTCGTTTCGAAATTCGAATAATACCGGTCAATCGATTCGATGAGAATAAGCCTGATTAATACATCACTTATGAAGTCTTTCTTATGCTCATGCCTTCATTCACTATATTTTGAAACGTAGAATCTGGTACCAATTATTTTTTATAGAGGATTTCAAGAAATGGTAAATCCGCCCATTGGCTACGGAGGCAGATGAATCGCTGGGCGGAGATGTCGGAAAACGACCGAATGACCTTTTAAACGAAGCGACTTCAACATACGCGCGACCCCTTAACAATTATAGAGGAGAGCATCATCGGCGAAATGTTCGTAAAAACAGTAGAACAACGCACTCCGACGAAGCGTGTCTCGGAATGGAATGTGAGAGCAAATGTTTTCGTAGCGAATTAAACGTGCGGAATGATGGAATGGAGCACTGAGATACAGGAAGGGGAAGCATCCATCCGCTTAATAGATTAGCCCTTTCAAAAACCCCACACTTGTCTTTCCTTCAAACCATTAATGCACTCTTCCTAGGAAATCATCTTGGAGTAAAATGAGTCCAAATAACTTTAAATTTTGCAACCACAAAAATTGTGAAGAGGTCAAATTACGAATAAACATTTATACAAATAAGTATAGCTTATCATAGGAATTATTTTGTTTGAACGTTTCAACCAAAGAAAACTTTTACGTGTTCCAAACTATTGGTACTTTACGATGAAATTTTTTCTAAATATAGCAATAACTTTCAAATTCTTGAGATAGAGAATAAAATCAATGGAATAAATTTAAATGTAGTTAGTTGAACATCTTGCGATAATTCTGACAAATTACTTAAATTGGAGGACATATATTCGAAAAATCCGATGTAGAAAAATGAAAAAGCTCGACTTTATAAGAAGTAGCTCGAACGCTCGGTGTTTACACCCCCTGCCACACGCCAAAAGGCGGCTCGCTGGGTATTTATGTAGATGGCCGGAAATAAATGGTGCACCATTGTTTGTTAATTTAGTGCATAAATAAATATTTCTTTGAACTTTTGACAATAAAAAAATTTAAAATACAGATTAAAAATAGTTACGTTTTGTGTGTTTCGCTGAGGATAAACAAAAAATTGCTCTCTTTTGCGGTTCAAAAGGAGCTATGATGTGTATTTGGTACTTCTTAATACCCGATGCTTCTTCATTCAGATACCACTTTCATCACGATGATGTCAATAAATGAGCATTCAACGAGAATCGAACCCTGGGTTGGTCCCACCAAAGGCGAGCCCGTTTTCCACTGGGCTATTTGGGGTCCATTGCTCACAGATAAAGAGACCCATCTCAGGTCATCCAGACGACAAATGTCATTGCCGAAGTCCAATTTCACTCATTTGGACATAAAATCTTTCTCACGATGGCGTATAAACCTGAAGCTCAGAAGTGACGACACCGCAGATTCTCTCACGATCACGATTAACTCTCGGAGAGATCTGTTCGATAAGCCTGATTGCGGAAGTTTTCCGGAATTCCGGGAGAAGTCGCAACTGTTCGTGAATGGTTGCTGTTTAGCGGGCATCAGTTACAATGATTGTCGCCAATTATACTCAATCTCTCTCACGAATTCCTCTCCAATTAGCACTCATTAACACGTTGCCAACGACTATTCCGTAAGAAAAGATTGAGGAGAGATATCTCTAAGCTAAATTTCTTGCATCTATCAAACTTTCCCTTAATATCATAAAATAGTTTTATAAAATTTAGATTAATTGCAATATCGAGATACGTATTGGATGATACAGTAATGGTTGAATAATGGAATATCAGATGAGGATGATCTTATTCCTCTTCTAATGATATATCATATCATAAAGCAATTGAAGTAAGAGGGAGCTTGAGATCAATTTAAATGCTTATATGTTTATTAATTAATTATTGATTTGAGAAGTCATACTTTCCGAAACCGATACGCGAAAGTGATCGATTAAAGCAATGATGCATGCACCTCCTGCCATACGCCGAAAAGCAGTCTGCAAGATCCACATATAGATGCAGATATGTCTGATTGAACAACTTACGGTCAGCAACTTACATTGCATGTCATAAAAAACAGGAGAACAAATAAATTACAATATAAAAAGTACAAATGCAATAAATATATCTGAAATAACAAGACATGGGATGGCAAGTTAAAAAACCGAACTATGGATGTTATTCATGATAGAAATGAATGTACACATATGCGAAAATGTCAATGGACGATGTTTGTGAGGAAAACATATTAAATGTGTGAAATAAGCGGAAGAAAAAAGGATGTTTTGGAGATACGAAAACGAGGTGGATGAAGAAGGTGAGAGTTCCGGGTGAGATGTGAACTGACGTGTAAAGAAGAGGGAATTTCTGGAGATTTGAAGCGATCGTTGGAGATTGAATGAAGAAATTTTAGATCGAGGATTTTCCACAGATAAGGAAGATCTTCAGGAGCCTGGACTTGAAAATGTCGACACACTGGTGAAACATCTTGAATTAAAAATCTACTGCGAAAGTTACGAATTGATTATTTTTTTCTAGATAGTTGTAGACGTAGATGTAGGTTAGACTGACTGGTTCACATCAATGGATATAGCTAAGGAGCGATTATTTTTAAGGTCTAATTTTTGTAAATTTGCTAGAATAAACGGCATAGTAAAGTGGTTCTTGGTGCCAATCTCCACTTGAATTTTCGTATCGCTCCGTCACGCGAATTCTCACTGCACGCAAAGATCCAGCGCACTGTAATCTGGAACTGCAATTAGTCCAATTCTACGTATCGATTGCAACTTTACGGCGAGTTCAAACATGTAGCACACGCGTCCAAACCATCGACCTGCTTTTCCAAAGCATTTCTCCACTCGTGTATTTTCTCTGTTTTCTTTGCAAAGCTCCTAAACGCTGTTGCAGCCCAGTGTAATGCAAAATAAATGGATATATTATCTCTCACGCTATTCCCTTTGGAGTTAGTACGTTGATTTCAACGCAATCTCACGGTTTTCTTCGTCACTTTCCTTTAGTTTAATACACCTATCGCTTTAGACTTAATACAAAATTCCATATATTTTACTCTAACTGTTCCGTACATAAATTAGCATCTCATTAGTAATATTCAACGCATTCTTTCCAGGTCAACTTCTTCTTTTATAAGCACACCTTTTTTTGGTCAATCTGCTTCCATCCAGTCCCTCCAGAATTTCAAACCAATATGAAAGAAATACCCCTTTTCCCATTGCCCATTATATGCATCCTTTATTTCATATTCATTCATCCTATATTCATAACAGGCTTCTTCTATCTTTCCTGCTTTTGTAACTCCCGTTTAATGCTAATATCAATCTGGCTTTTTCTTCTTTAGATCCGACGAAATTTTCCGTCAATTTTCGGAAAACATCGTCACTCAGCGGACTATATTTGCGGTACTGTCGGTGGGTGGAAATAACCACTGAAGGGACAAAATCTACAATTTCCTTTTCCTAGCATCATATTTATCAGATTAATAATATTTAATATTACATGAAGGCTACCACTAACCAATTATATTTTGCATTTCATATTTTATGATTAATAATAATAACATGCATAATACAGAGGCCCTCACGGGCAAAACTCCGCCAATAAAGGGTCAATCTTATCTTCAACTCCTTGTATCTTTTATTCTAACTGTATACAGTTTACATAAATACTTATCCTGATAAACCCGACTATGACACACAAGAAGATGGGCGCGAGAAAATTTCTTTGAGAAGAAATATTCACCTCATTCGACGGTTTGACTCACATTTAAAAGATAGGTGATGCATGCACAAAAATATAGAATATAAATATAGATAGAAATATAGTTTATCATCATCAATATTGAGCGAGATAAGCCATTGAGATTCAATTAAGAAGTTACATTTAGGGACACAGGAAGTAGAAAAAGGACGAGAAAGATTTGCACGCAATAAAATGGAGATTATGTTTATTATTCACACGTGAAAATTAAAACAGATAAAATCTCTACATTTCCACAAATTAAAAAACGATATTACGACCAGTTTCGACTTAGGTGACCCTCAGGACATCCTCGTACGAGACGATATAACGTTTCGGTTGTAATGTCGTTTTTTAATTTTTGGAAATGTAGACATTTTGTCAATTTTTATTATTAGTTGAGTACAGTAAGAATAATCTTTATTTTAAAATGAGATTCCACACACAATAAAGCCTTAGAGTTTATTGAGTTAATCAGCACACAATACGAGCATTGAGAGTTAATGAGAAAGTGAGAATATATATGGGTAAATGTGGGACATATCGCTGATGAAGAAGACACTTTTTCTGCGCTAATCTTTGGTGAGGTCATCGCCCGCGACACTCATTCCAGTGATGAGAGTGAGCGGAAATAAATTGGACACTCTCATTTCGATGTAAACACATTCTCGTCTCATTTTTTCGCACAACTCCATAATTTCTTATCATTGCACACATACTTCGCATTACTTTATCCATGCATCTTTGCATACGTTCAATTTTATTCTTTAAGCTACGTGCGTCTATTCTCTTCAGCATCTCATTCATCACTTTCGTATAGTTTATCTAGGTCTTCCTCTTTCTTTTACAGTCATTGGGGTTCTTCACATACAATATTAGTCTTTCTCCGAACTACCAGAAAATATACTTTCCATGCTGGTCACGAAGCGGTTTTGATTGAAAGTTCTTTGATAACAATAATGGTTATAATAATAATTTAAATAACATTGATGTTAAACACAGTAATAACTCAATTGTTATAACAATAATCATATTAATGAAAATAGAAGCAAATCAAGACCTAGGAAACGAAATGTTAAGGACCTTGAGTACGCAAGAAGTTAAAATAACTACTATTAGTATTCTCAACTGCAATAGCCTAGATGCTTTAAATTTAAATTATAACCCATTAATGAAAATTTAGAAGCCAGTTATCACTGTAACCTTTCACGCCATAAGGTAATTACCAAAAATAATTTTACGTGGTTTTGCACATGAATCTTTATGTTTATTGTAAACACAATAGAATAAATGATTTTGTACGATAGAATTCCGCTAAGTATCATTTGAGCAGTTTAAAATATCTAAAATTTGGAACGTAAGAAACAATTTTAATATTTAAAACTATTTTCTATGGAAGTGCCCAGTAAATGAAGGCTTTTCAAAGACCCCTAGTTTATCCAGCAGTGCTGAGAATGGCAGGGAAAATAAAAGTAATAATAATAATAATCGCATGAAATTATAAGGTTTATGTCAAAACTCTTCCAAAATGATAACTTTCTACGACATCTTGGCCAATAAACGATTCTCACATTCTGAGCAGCAACTCTGAGGGAAATGAAGAAAAAGATTTATAGAGATTTAAGCTGCGAAAGATGAAAAGGAATTCATGAAATGATCCAATAAAAAGGCGTTGGAGAGCATAAATGAAAGTCAGATGATGAAAGCTAAAGAAGGAAAAAGTGAGTGAATAGGACACCAATATGACTGCTCACTAAAAGGCAAAGTAATATAGGAAAGATTGAAGGAAAAAGAAGACTGTAATGATGGAATGAGTTGCAATGGAGGAGGAACGACTGAGCAGGAAACGGTTCACATAAAACCTTTCAAAGGAAAACTCGCTGAAGAAGAAAAAGAGTTTTCCTGTCAGTAGAAAAAGATTGAGATCAAATAAACATAAAAATAAAACCAGCTGGCAACCTTCCTCCGCGTGTCAGAGAATGTAATCTACAAACTCTCTCTTTTCTTTTTATATCACCTACAGTACGTAGGATACAGTTCTTTCTTTATCTTTACCACGATTACAGTATACTCAATTGAATATCGAAAAATAGAAGTACAGTAAAACCCGTTTCATACTCTCCTGCTTAAGATGCAATCCCGCTTAATACGCGGTTTTCTCTTCATCCCTAACACACTAAACATATGTTAAATATATAGCTTAAGACTCTCTGCCACCCGCTTATAAAAGGATTTTCCCTTTCTCAGATGCACTGCAGCCTGCACCATCAGCTTTAGCTGATCGTCCACATCATCTGATGAGGAAAGAAACCCTGTGTAATAAAGTAATAAATGTGTTCCTTTTATTCCGTCACATTTTTCCTTGTCTTTTCTTATTTTCTGTGAATATTTAATCAGTAAATTTATTACCTGGATTCTGGTTAAAACTCTGTCGGAAGATTTTAAAGCAGTAAGTTAGTAACGATAATAAAGCTGAGGAATCCCGTATCTCCCAAAATCTTCCATCCCTGAATACGACAACAAAAAGAAAAAGAAAAGAATTGCGGAAAATCTTAGCTTCTCCTAATTTATTTTCGTGATACTTATTGTAAGTTCCCAATCATTGAGCCCTGAACTTGGAGTAAATGAGAACTCATTGATTTCGTCATTATCAATATCAATGTCTAATGTCTTTTCGTTTATGAACTGAAAATGTACTGAATAAAGTTATTTCCAATAATTCCCTTTTACTCTCACATACAGCAAGTTCCGATTCATTACGTATCGTTCATAATAATTGACGAGATTTAAAGGTCTTCAGCACGGACTTGGATGGACTCCCCTGCGTAACCAAGGAGGTGGTCGTCGGAGCAACGGCCTTGTTGTGGATTAAATCTGGGAATTTTCAGGATTATCAATTTAAAAGGAAAGGTACGCTCGGATAATAGCTGTTTTTCTTCGGAGATGGTGATTTCCGAAGAACTAACGAACATTCCTGGTTTGTAGAAGCAGAAGCAGGATTATCTTTTCATGCACTTGTTTTATTCTGTTTGATTCTCTAAAACTGGTTTGTCCTATTTTCGGCCTGATTTAGGTTTTTTTTCAAGCCCGTCAATCTCCCTGATGTTTCCGAACTAATACGTATCTCAGACTTTTAAAAAGTAAAAAGAGGCAAAAATTGATTCATCAACTTACTAGTGAATGTTCAGCAGTAGGATTAGTAGCAGTATCTAAGGATTAGAACTTACGCGGATGTTAATGAAATAATTAATTTTTATTAATGAACAAATCACTGGGACTAAATCACAAAATAATACTCTTCACTGTGAAGTGAGGTTTCTATTTCCACTTGTATTAATTTTAGTTTTTCTTGTTATTTATCATTCTGACGTGTAGCGTAAATTGTTTGTATATCATAATGTTAATTTCCTATTTATTATTTATGTGAACGAGTTTATTATTTTATCAGCTATCTATAGTGTGCATGTATTTTTTTATGCCTTCAGATGCTTTATCTAGCCTTTTCCTACTTGGTTTTTAATTAGCTTTAGAGTTTCGCAAGTTTTTCACACCCCTTTTTACGGGTGTTTTCCTGGATTGTTTTTTTCTAAGCGCAGACTTAGGTTTTCAAACCCACATATTAGTATTCTCCTGTTTATATTTTCAAGCTATCTCTTCCCTTCAAATGTTATATGACGAACGGTTAGATGTAAGACGAGACTATTTGGTCTCAATCTCCCCCGAGTAAAGATATTATTACTATCAACAACCTTGCACTACTGACCGTTACAATTATATTTCTTCAAATGAAACATCAGTTCACTAGGATCTATTGCTTGTTAATCAGCTGTCGTGGTTATTGAATATCAAATTTATTGTTAGTTATCCGTGGACGAGGATATTCCTTTGCCTTCTGGAATTGACAATCTATGAATAAATATTTACCCGAAGATTCGAATTATTTACACGCATACTTTCACATTTTAAAATTGCTTAAAACTTCTATAAAATGAGATTATAATGACGAGATTAAGAATTAAGGAATATTTCTGAAGTTAGACTGATTCTTGACGACCTGCTCATTAGTCTTGTTGTGTAACAGTCGAATATCAACAGCAGAAACGAATGGAGTGGAAACTGCGTCTTTTATAATATTTCTGCATTCTATATTTCTAATTTTCTTCAGCTTATTAATTTTTAAAATCCCTTTTGTAACTTCTTAGAGAAAGTTTCAAAATATTTTTATGAAAATAACAGCTCTTTTAAAATACAAACAATGGGACTCTTTTTATGATCATGATATTCGAACAAAATGAAATAAATACAAAATGGCTGAAGATAAAAACTCCTGACTGAAATTATAAATATATTGGTTTTCAATAAGTACATATCTGCAAGAGTTCCATTGAAAAGTAATTACGGGTTGCAATGTAAAATACGTTAGCCTAGATCCGCGAGGCACATGATGTAAAATTAATGCGATTAATTTCTCTTCGAATACATCGCATCAAAACGAAATTTAGCAGAAATGCAAGGGATTACTTGTCATAATTAATAAGAATTACATATTATGTAGAAGCTCCTGAGGTTATTAAGTTACTTTGCAAGTATTTTATATAAGCACAAATATTTAATTCTTATTTTCGAAGAGCTCCGTTTGGTAATATCTGCGCTAAAGTCACAGTAATTGCAGACTGAATATAAGTTGTAAAAACGCGGGCCCCTTGGCCTCAAATCTCCAAAAAGTTTTGCTTCAGATTCAGAGGCAATTCTGAAAGCAGTTCTTAATTTCAAGATCTAAGGAGCGAAAAATGAGTACAAATTTCAATGAATTAAGTTTTATTTACTCGAAAGAAGGCAATAACTTAAAAATAAAGTGTTAATGCTGGTATTTTAAAACAATTTACTCGTCGTCTAATTCATAGGAAAAGAGAATTCCACGATATTTTACAAGTGTATCTTCACCGGACATTCAGTTTACAAACGCTACACAGCTACATATCGGCCACACTGTCCTAATTGCAAATAACAGTGCTCTATTTTATTGGAGGGCATTCCCTTATTACACGTCGTACTCTGCCTCATTTTGTCACGTCTCACAAAATTAGGGATCCCAAGATCTTTGAAATACGTTCTTCAAATGCACAATCTGTATAAATTATTTCTAAAAACTATTTGCGCTATAGAGCAACAAATAAACTTTTCAACAGTAGAAATTACTTTCTAAAAGTTTAGTGCCTACAATTGGTTAAAATGACTCTTACCTCATCACCCAAGCCAGACGCACTAAAGCACACCATGCCCTCTAATACAGCCATCTCCACACTTTGTGTGCCCCCTCTCTGATAGATGTCCTTCCGATATTTAGTGAAAACTTTCCGACCTTTAAGCAATGCATTCTGATGTCGGAATTGAGCCCATGTCGGAATATGTCTCCGATACCTCAGGTATCACTACGTGATAGCAAGGCATCATTATGAAGCGTTGAGCAGTAGAAAATGATCGTTCTATTCATTGCAAACAAAGATAAGAAATAAAGCAAAGTGAGATAACATTGCAATAGTTAAAATTGCAGAGAAATATTATCTACAGCTTATCATTATGTATTCTAATCTGACGATGACGCCTTGTAGTGAAGATACTGCCCATTGTAAAAATAATATTGCAAATACTGAATAATTGCATAACAAGGGTTGGAATAACATACTTAATTCATAGCCTAACTGAAAAAGTTTACCAAATTCTCAATGGAAATTTTCAATCCACAACGTGAACCCAATGTTACAAATTGTAAGTTATGAAGTGGAATATACCGGCAGCAAAATTCTGTAACCCAGCCTAAAAAGCGAGGGATAAAATACAGGAATAATATGTAAAAATATTCATATATCCCCAATAAATAGGATTCAAAGAACCTTTAAACATACACTATATTAGGCATCACTGCTTGAGTCGTTACTTCGTTAGGAACAAGGAAAATATAAACTTTAAACAACCACAAGATTTATTTCAAATAACCATGGTTTCGATTACGATGTCGAAAAATCATGCCTTCGTTACTCTTGCTTATGCTTTCTTTTTTCAGTTTTCTTCACAAAATTTATAAGACAGATATTTTATCGTAAGTATCTAATCGATTTACTAATCAAAAGAAATAAAATTCCGAAATTATATCTAACGAGAAATATTTCCCCATTTTAAATTTCAATATTAAAATTGCAATATTATTTCAGCGGATGAAAAAAGCTGGATAGGAAGAAAATGCGATCTCCAGTTTGGGAAATTTACGAGAAACAAATGGAAAAATCATCGTGCATTGAATAGTCAGTTCGTTTCGAAATTCGAATAATACCGGTCAATCGATTCGATGAGAATAAGCCTGATTAATACATCACTTATGAAGTCTTTCTTATGCTCATGCCTTCATTCACTATATTTTGAAACGTAGAATCTGGTACCAATTATTTTTTATAGAGGATTTCAAGAAATGGTAAATCCGCCCATTGGCTACGGAGGCAGATGAATCGCTGGGCGGAGATGTCGGAAAACGACCGAATGACCTTTTAAACGAAGCGACTTCAACATACGCGCGACCCCTTAACAATTATAGAGGAGAGCATCATCGGCGAAATGTTCGTAAAAACAGTAGAACAACGCACTCCGACGAAGCGTGTCTCGGAATGGAATGTGAGAGCAAATGTTTTCGTAGCGAATTAAACGTGCGGAATGATGGAATGGAGCACTGAGATACAGGAAGGGGAAGCATCCATCCGCTTAATAGATTAGCCCTTTCAAAAACCCCACACTTGTCTTTCCTTCAAACCATTAATGCACTCTTCCTAGGAAATCATCTTGGAGTAAAATGAGTCCAAATAACTTTAAATTTTGCAACCACAAAAATTGTGAAGAGGTCAAATTACGAATAAACATTTATACAAATAAGTATAGCTTATCATAGGAATTATTTTGTTTGAACGTTTCAACCAAAGAAAACTTTTACGTGTTCCAAACTATTGGTACTTTACGATGAAATTTTTTCTAAATATAGCAATAACTTTCAAATTCTTGAGATAGAGAATAAAATCAATGGAATAAATTTAAATGTAGTTAGTTGAACATCTTGCGATAATTCTGACAAATTACTTAAATTGGAGGACATATATTCGAAAAATCCGATGTAGAAAAATGAAAAAGCTCGACTTTATAAGAAGTAGCTCGAACGCTCGGTGTTTACACCCCCTGCCACACGCCAAAAGGCGGCTCGCTGGGTATTTATGTAGATGGCCGGAAATAAATGGTGCACCATTGTTTGTTAATTTAGTGCATAAATAAATATTTCTTTGAACTTTTGACAATAAAAAAATTTAAAATACAGATTAAAAATAGTTACGTTTTGTGTGTTTCGCTGAGGATAAACAAAAAATTGCTCTCTTTTGCGGTTCAAAAGGAGCTATGATGTGTATTTGGTACTTCTTAATACCCGATGCTTCTTCATTCAGATACCACTTTCATCACGATGATGTCAATAAATGAGCATTCAACGAGAATCGAACCCTGGGTTGGTCCCACCAAAGGCGAGCCCGTTTTCCACTGGGCTATTTGGGGTCCATTGCTCACAGATAAAGAGACCCATCTCAGGTCATCCAGACGACAAATGTCATTGCCGAAGTCCAATTTCACTCATTTGGACATAAAATCTTTCTCACGATGGCGTATAAACCTGAAGCTCAGAAGTGACGACACCGCAGATTCTCTCACGATCACGATTAACTCTCGGAGAGATCTGTTCGATAAGCCTGATTGCGGAAGTTTTCCGGAATTCCGGGAGAAGTCGCAACTGTTCGTGAATGGTTGCTGTTTAGCGGGCATCAGTTACAATGATTGTCGCCAATTATACTCAATCTCTCTCACGAATTCCTCTCCAATTAGCACTCATTAACACGTTGCCAACGACTATTCCGTAAGAAAAGATTGAGGAGAGATATCTCTAAGCTAAATTTCTTGCATCTATCAAACTTTCCCTTAATATCATAAAATAGTTTTATAAAATTTAGATTAATTGCAATATCGAGATACGTATTGGATGATACAGTAATGGTTGAATAATGGAATATCAGATGAGGATGATCTTATTCCTCTTCTAATGATATATCATATCATAAAGCAATTGAAGTAAGAGGGAGCTTGAGATCAATTTAAATGCTTATATGTTTATTAATTAATTATTGATTTGAGAAGTCATACTTTCCGAAACCGATACGCGAAAGTGATCGATTAAAGCAATGATGCATGCACCTCCTGCCATACGCCGAAAAGCAGTCTGCAAGATCCACATATAGATGCAGATATGTCTGATTGAACAACTTACGGTCAGCAACTTACATTGCATGTCATAAAAAACAGGAGAACAAATAAATTACAATATAAAAAGTACAAATGCAATAAATATATCTGAAATAACAAGACATGGGATGGCAAGTTAAAAAACCGAACTATGGATGTTATTCATGATAGAAATGAATGTACACATATGCGAAAATGTCAATGGACGATGTTTGTGAGGAAAACATATTAAATGTGTGAAATAAGCGGAAGAAAAAAGGATGTTTTGGAGATACGAAAACGAGGTGGATGAAGAAGGTGAGAGTTCCGGGTGAGATGTGAACTGACGTGTAAAGAAGAGGGAATTTCTGGAGATTTGAAGCGATCGTTGGAGATTGAATGAAGAAATTTTAGATCGAGGATTTTCCACAGATAAGGAAGATCTTCAGGAGCCTGGACTTGAAAATGTCGACACACTGGTGAAACATCTTGAATTAAAAATCTACTGCGAAAGTTACGAATTGATTATTTTTTTCTAGATAGTTGTAGACGTAGATGTAGGTTAGACTGACTGGTTCACATCAATGGATATAGCTAAGGAGCGATTATTTTTAAGGTCTAATTTTTGTAAATTTGCTAGAATAAACGGCATAGTAAAGTGGTTCTTGGTGCCAATCTCCACTTGAATTTTCGTATCGCTCCGTCACGCGAATTCTCACTGCACGCAAAGATCCAGCGCACTGTAATCTGGAACTGCAATTAGTCCAATTCTACGTATCGATTGCAACTTTACGGCGAGTTCAAACATGTAGCACACGCGTCCAAACCATCGACCTGCTTTTCCAAAGCATTTCTCCACTCGTGTATTTTCTCTGTTTTCTTTGCAAAGCTCCTAAACGCTGTTGCAGCCCAGTGTAATGCAAAATAAATGGATATATTATCTCTCACGCTATTCCCTTTGGAGTTAGTACGTTGATTTCAACGCAATCTCACGGTTTTCTTCGTCACTTTCCTTTAGTTTAATACACCTATCGCTTTAGACTTAATACAAAATTCCATATATTTTACTCTAACTGTTCCGTACATAAATTAGCATCTCATTAGTAATATTCAACGCATTCTTTCCAGGTCAACTTCTTCTTTTATAAGCACACCTTTTTTTGGTCAATCTGCTTCCATCCAGTCCCTCCAGAATTTCAAACCAATATGAAAGAAATACCCCTTTTCCCATTGCCCATTATATGCATCCTTTATTTCATATTCATTCATCCTATATTCATAACAGGCTTCTTCTATCTTTCCTGCTTTTGTAACTCCCGTTTAATGCTAATATCAATCTGGCTTTTTCTTCTTTAGATCCGACGAAATTTTCCGTCAATTTTCGGAAAACATCGTCACTCAGCGGACTATATTTGCGGTACTGTCGGTGGGTGGAAATAACCACTGAAGGGACAAAATCTACAATTTCCTTTTCCTAGCATCATATTTATCAGATTAATAATATTTAATATTACATGAAGGCTACCACTAACCAATTATATTTTGCATTTCATATTTTATGATTAATAATAATAACATGCATAATACAGAGGCCCTCACGGGCAAAACTCCGCCAATAAAGGGTCAATCTTATCTTCAACTCCTTGTATCTTTTATTCTAACTGTATACAGTTTACATAAATACTTATCCTGATAAACCCGACTATGACACACAAGAAGATGGGCGCGAGAAAATTTCTTTGAGAAGAAATATTCACCTCATTCGACGGTTTGACTCACATTTAAAAGATAGGTGATGCATGCACAAAAATATAGAATATAAATATAGATAGAAATATAGTTTATCATCATCAATATTGAGCGAGATAAGCCATTGAGATTCAATTAAGAAGTTACATTTAGGGACACAGGAAGTAGAAAAAGGACGAGAAAGATTTGCACGCAATAAAATGGAGATTATGTTTATTATTCACACGTGAAAATTAAAACAGATAAAATCTCTACATTTCCACAAATTAAAAAACGATATTACGACCAGTTTCGACTTAGGTGACCCTCAGGACATCCTCGTACGAGACGATATAACGTTTCGGTTGTAATGTCGTTTTTTAATTTTTGGAAATGTAGACATTTTGTCAATTTTTATTATTAGTTGAGTACAGTAAGAATAATCTTTATTTTAAAATGAGATTCCACACACAATAAAGCCTTAGAGTTTATTGAGTTAATCAGCACACAATACGAGCATTGAGAGTTAATGAGAAAGTGAGAATATATATGGGTAAATGTGGGACATATCGCTGATGAAGAAGACACTTTTTCTGCGCTAATCTTTGGTGAGGTCATCGCCCGCGACACTCATTCCAGTGATGAGAGTGAGCGGAAATAAATTGGACACTCTCATTTCGATGTAAACACATTCTCGTCTCATTTTTTCGCACAACTCCATAATTTCTTATCATTGCACACATACTTCGCATTACTTTATCCATGCATCTTTGCATACGTTCAATTTTATTCTTTAAGCTACGTGCGTCTATTCTCTTCAGCATCTCATTCATCACTTTCGTATAGTTTATCTAGGTCTTCCTCTTTCTTTTACAGTCATTGGGGTTCTTCACATACAATATTAGTCTTTCTCCGAACTACCAGAAAATATACTTTCCATGCTGGTCACGAAGCGGTTTTGATTGAAAGTTCTTTGATAACAATAATGGTTATAATAATAATTTAAATAACATTGATGTTAAACACAGTAATAACTCAATTGTTATAACAATAATCATATTAATGAAAATAGAAGCAAATCAAGACCTAGGAAACGAAATGTTAAGGACCTTGAGTACGCAAGAAGTTAAAATAACTACTATTAGTATTCTCAACTGCAATAGCCTAGATGCTTTAAATTTAAATTATAACCCATTAATGAAAATTTAGAAGCCAGTTATCACTGTAACCTTTCACGCCATAAGGTAATTACCAAAAATAATTTTACGTGGTTTTGCACATGAATCTTTATGTTTATTGTAAACACAATAGAATAAATGATTTTGTACGATAGAATTCCGCTAAGTATCATTTGAGCAGTTTAAAATATCTAAAATTTGGAACGTAAGAAACAATTTTAATATTTAAAACTATTTTCTATGGAAGTGCCCAGTAAATGAAGGCTTTTCAAAGACCCCTAGTTTATCCAGCAGTGCTGAGAATGGCAGGGAAAATAAAAGTAATAATAATAATAATCGCATGAAATTATAAGGTTTATGTCAAAACTCTTCCAAAATGATAACTTTCTACGACATCTTGGCCAATAAACGATTCTCACATTCTGAGCAGCAACTCTGAGGGAAATGAAGAAAAAGATTTATAGAGATTTAAGCTGCGAAAGATGAAAAGGAATTCATGAAATGATCCAATAAAAAGGCGTTGGAGAGCATAAATGAAAGTCAGATGATGAAAGCTAAAGAAGGAAAAAGTGAGTGAATAGGACACCAATATGACTGCTCACTAAAAGGCAAAGTAATATAGGAAAGATTGAAGGAAAAAGAAGACTGTAATGATGGAATGAGTTGCAATGGAGGAGGAACGACTGAGCAGGAAACGGTTCACATAAAACCTTTCAAAGGAAAACTCGCTGAAGAAGAAAAAGAGTTTTCCTGTCAGTAGAAAAAGATTGAGATCAAATAAACATAAAAATAAAACCAGCTGGCAACCTTCCTCCGCGTGTCAGAGAATGTAATCTACAAACTCTCTCTTTTCTTTTTATATCACCTACAGTACGTAGGATACAGTTCTTTCTTTATCTTTACCACGATTACAGTATACTCAATTGAATATCGAAAAATAGAAGTACAGTAAAACCCGTTTCATACTCTCCTGCTTAAGATGCAATCCCGCTTAATACGCGGTTTTCTCTTCATCCCTAACACACTAAACATATGTTAAATATATAGCTTAAGACTCTCTGCCACCCGCTTATAAAAGGATTTTCCCTTTCTCAGATGCACTGCAGCCTGCACCATCAGCTTTAGCTGATCGTCCACATCATCTGATGAGGAAAGAAACCCTGTGTAATAAAGTAATAAATGTGTTCCTTTTATTCCGTCACATTTTTCCTTGTCTTTTCTTATTTTCTGTGAATATTTAATCAGTAAATTTATTACCTGGATTCTGGTTAAAACTCTGTCGGAAGATTTTAAAGCAGTAAGTTAGTAACGATAATAAAGCTGAGGAATCCCGTATCTCCCAAAATCTTCCATCCCTGAATACGACAACAAAAAGAAAAAGAAAAGAATTGCGGAAAATCTTAGCTTCTCCTAATTTATTTTCGTGATACTTATTGTAAGTTCCCAATCATTGAGCCCTGAACTTGGAGTAAATGAGAACTCATTGATTTCGTCATTATCAATATCAATGTCTAATGTCTTTTCGTTTATGAACTGAAAATGTACTGAATAAAGTTATTTCCAATAATTCCCTTTTACTCTCACATACAGCAAGTTCCGATTCATTACGTATCGTTCATAATAATTGAATTATATAATGTTCACTAATTAGGATTCTCATTAATTTTGTCACACTTTCAACTATCCAGGGACGAATGGTGAAAGTCTTTAATATCAATTAATCGACACAATGAACTGCAATCTCGACAAGATGACGTTGCCATTCTTAGTCGAGTTCAAACAATTGAGAATGTGGCTTTAAAATATGAAGTTCATGATTTTTGCATGCTCAAACTTGTTCGGAGTTTCAATAAAATTAACATTTTTATAGAATACTGCTACTTGCTGATTAATCCCCCAAACTATATTATATATGTAGTTTATGGGATTCAACAGATGAGCATTGCATCGCGAATTCATAATGTACTACCAAAATATATATGTTTCCTTAATAATTCCTATAATATATTGGTTAACCAAATTGCTTCTTGAGGTAAAATTTGGTATCGAGTCGTAATATTTTTCGTTCCGGTTCAAATATAATACCAAATGTCGCTATCGCTCCCTCCCCCAAGATTTGTGGTTTAACAAATCCAAACATAACTTTTTTAATATAAGAGTCGATAAATACTCCTAAACAAGAAACTCAAAAGGTTGGTTCCTTTAGCAAATAATCCGTTTAACACGAAATGCATTTAACGCGAAATGTATGGTTTGATCCCTTAATTTCAAGTTCAAAATTTCCTCTGTGTCTTGGTTCGCTCGAATTCTTTGTCGGCAAATAGCGGAGCGAGTAAAAAAGGCATTAAAGAGGATGTGGACACGCGTTGAGAGATGAATTTGGTCGCAGAAATAAAGAAAAGAGGTTATTTCGGGTAGACGCGCACTCGGCAGAAAATAAAAACCCCCGAGGCAACGTAAATGCGAGTGACTCATTACATTTGAAAAGAACGCTGCCAGGGCCGGCCAGGGGGAGCGCTCTCTCAGACGAAATCAGAGCTGCCAACATTTCCGCTCGCTGCTTCTCACTGAGCGGCGGTTAATTTTATGCCTTCGAAAACACCCATTTGCGGTTCGCTAGTATTTGGCCTGCTTTGAAAGCCTTTTTATTATATTCCCACTTCTTTTCACTCTAAATTTAGTGACACTAAAATCCTTTCTCGAATCATAATTATAGAATTATCTTCATTTTTAGTTAAAGGTTCATTAATATAGCCATTCTTTTTGTCATAAATAGTACTATTTTATGTAACTAACATACATTCTTTTTCCACAGTAATTAATTAGCAAACACAGATAAATAGATATTCCGCAATATTATTGTGGAATAAAATTATATTAAACCTCCTCTATAGATTTTAATAATATTTTAATTATAATTCATTATGAATTTAATCTTATTTAATAGCTTAAGTAAACGACCATACTAAACGACTATATGAAAACAAACGGTTTTAATTACGGAGCATTTATAGAAGTTCCGACTCTGAATCACTCTGGTGCCTAATCTTAAATGCAAAAAGTCCTTTTCTTTTTCAATTATGCAGCTTGCAGAAGACGATATGAAGATATTTCTTGAAAGGAGAAAATATCTAATAATAATCTTCCATAAATCAAAAGGAGAAATTCTATGAGTATATTTGCCTGTATGTTTGTATTAAATAAGAGTTCACACCGTTTGCCTGATATGTGTCAAACTTCGCATACGTATCCTCAAAGCAGAAAGGGAGTATTGATATTGTTTTATTAACCAAATTTGCAGGGTTCGAACCAAGATCGAACCAGATAGGTTTCCATAAAGATTGCAAACTTCATTTTTATCTGTTACAGGTCTTATTTCTTTTGCAATATTAAATTAGAAAGAATAGTAATATGAAGTCAAGACAAGCAACAAGAAAGGTAAATAGAATAAATATTCTTATTTTGACCGTAGAATAATGTTTTCGATGAATAAATTGCGAGTGTTTTGATGAAATACATCAAAATTAGGTAATTTATATGTCATGTATGTGTATTTCTGTGGGATACCTTTTGGGATTGAATGAGTATTAGATGGTCACTGTTCTTGTAATCCGTAATATGTTTGATGTATTATATACGTAGATTACAGTACACTGACATATTTTTCATGCTTCAAATTAAATTTACAGTGTTTACGTATTATCTTAAATGGGAGTGAAGGTCAAGATTATGTTCTTTCCACTGAGGCACCAAAACGCCTCCACCAAATGAGTTAGTCGAGGATGGAATGGTTACGCTTGAGCGATTAAATTCATCAAATCCGCACTATGGTGGTGAACACAATGGGACTCTGTTCTCCATCGTCGAAATGCAGTCACAGTTTGTTTAGTAAGAGATAAAGATTCACTTGGCGCGAGTGGCTGTCACAGTGCCGACTCGGCGAATGAACTCGAGCGATATAAACATCTAGGATGGAATGGGCAAATGCCTAGGTCAGCACTCAGATTGGGGCTTATCTCAAGGGCCAATATTATTTTCCAAGTGGATAACATTGCACTGCATCCATTTTACAGCGGGTGAGGCGATGTATTGGTGAGTTTATTTAGAAAGTCCTAAGTTATTTACTTAGGAAAGAACTACAGAAAAAAAATGAGAATTTCACTCAAAGCAAATATTTACTCACGGAAACATTCGCTCTTAATAAATAGAATTAATTAAGGTGTCGAAATTCTCTCAATGTTATTTCTAAATCGGCTTAATACTTTCCAGAATATTGAGTGATAACTGAATCATTACTACCTTTAAGACACTTCTTCAATATTTGAAAAAATATAATCCTCAAAATATATCTAACAAACTTTTACGGCGCTTGTTATTTTTCTACGATGGGGTTACTTTCTATTCTTTATTGTAATATAAGAAACTTAAGTTGCAGATGTGACATATTACTACATTTTTATAATAACTATACAGAACGGTTTACGATGAAATAGTTAAGTCATTGATCTCTTAATATTTCTAAAGAGAGACTATATTAGGACTAAATTTGTAATTCTAAGCATTTTCTCTGGCAAAGTATATTGGCATTTTAACTTCTTATGTTATGGCATTCATTTCAGAAATAAAACTCTTGATATGCAGTCTCCTTAATTCTACTACGGGTATAAATTGTTAACAATATCTGAGATAGTAATAAACTGGTAAACTATTTACTTCTTCAAAATATTATTTAAAGGTTAATACAAGTGTACTTGAGAGATGCCTCGGCTAACATGTATCTTAGCAAAAGAATCTTTCTTCTAAGGAAGATTAATCTTCGCTGCTTGTCTGACTCAGTTAGCGAATGTTTAAATGGATAGACGTAGAGGTGAGAGCAACCGAATGAAAACAATTGAGTATTGTGATTCCATAGAATAATTCGAATAAAACGATTCGATTTTTCACTCTATCCTTAGCACACAGAACAACTGATTGATTCTAAATTTCACTCACTTCTGCCAATCGAGTGAACATATGTCACACGTTCACTCTTTATCTTAAAATAGTGTTCAGCATTCGGAAAGAATTAAACGGTTTTATATCATCATACATGAGAATGGAAACTTATGGGAAGTTACGTTTCAGCTAAGGAAGGTATCAGGCAACGAATGCGATTCTGAAACGATATATCTTCGTTATTCGAGTTATCACTGCATTTCGTAGAAGTTAATAGTTCACCTGTTTATTACCTATGAACTTCTGGAGTATATCGCTCTCCTTCGTAGATTATAAAATTCAGAATTGTTTCAACTCTCCTTTTCAGAATTTAATTCATTCATAATTTTCGCAACTGTGGAATGCTTAGGGAGGGAATGAAGGAAGAGAGGGAAACAGGTGTGAGAATCGAGGTAGTTGTCCTTTCCGTAGACCTAACACATCGGGGGATCTAAATTACCAATCTCCAAAATTATATTGGCTAAAGATCAAGAGATTCCTGAATCCTTAGATATCGGGTTTCCTCGGGAAGACAAGGGCAAAGAATTTCAGATAAAAATGGAATTGCAAAGGTGACACAACCGTCTTACAGCATCTTCGAATACTGAATCAATTCTGAATATCTCCGACAATCATCTTCTTAATTAGCAAATATTAGGAATAATCTGGGTAAATTTATGCACTTTTATTGGTGTTATTGTGTTTTAGCATTAATTCAAATTCTTGCTTTGATATATATACTCTTTCTGACGTCTGTATTCATTCATTTTTGAGATAAATAATATAGTGCCTTGTTTGGATGAGATTTGAATACTACTATTAAGTAGTAAACATAATGAACATAAAGTCATCTAGAGGACTGATGCAAATATACGATGCTAAATGCATATGCGTTCTGTTCTTTGATTAAACTAAAAATTAATGATTGAACTAAACTAAATTAAAAATCATAGATATGATTGATAAAAATATAATATGTTGCCCTTATAATTCCATGATTAATTTATTTTCTGTACTAGTAAAGGAAACAAATATGAATATTAATATAAGGTTCATATTGTACCCTAAATGAAGAACTTCCTTTTAGTTCAACTTTTAATGAGAGAGAATGCTTATGTACTGATATATTTTGAATGTGTTAATTTCTGTTTTTAATTACTTTTATCACTGCGTGGCAATCTCTCTCTCTCACTCTTTTCTAAAACAGAGGAATTTCGTTTTAATCGGGAGCGTTTGATACGGGTTTTATATATTTGCTTGCCTTTTGATTATTATGATTATCATTAACATAACTATGAATATACTTATTACTATTACCACAATTAAGCAAAGCAGGAGAGGAGAGAGAGAATTACGGCAAAACAGATGGCATAAACAATATTTGCTTTATCGAAAGAGGGTTGGCTATAGCGGGTTGCAATGCATCTGAGAACGGAAACATCCGCATTGTTAGTATGTGATTTGAATATTAGGAACCAGGACAGAGAGATACTGATAGCGTTAGTAATTTTTTCAAATCAAGTGAGGCGGAGAATTGGGCCGCCTTATCCGCTTCATAAGAGGGTAGTAGAGCGTCTTAAGAGGCATTTTAATATGTGCGTTAGGGACCGGGGTAGAGGGAAAACCGCGGGAGCTTTCTCTACTGTTTATGCTGTATTTGGTTATCATCCCCGGAAACTTAAACGCTGAAATCCTGCGATTCGAGGGACAAATAGTGAGGGAAAATGCTGAGCAATAATAACAGAAGGAAGGCGACGAAAAGCGGTGAATCGAGAGCAGTTGGGGGGGACTTATGTCTCCATTCACCGATTCCACGAATGTGACAATAGAACGGGATATCGATCTTCAGCTGCAGCAGCGTTCATTGTCCGACAAAAGAACATGGCGACACCGCGTCACAGAGCGTGCTTTCCCCAATTCCGAACGGATTTCGGATCGCCGCTGCTCACGCGGATTAACGACCTCCGACAATGCGCCCAGGGCCGGTGGACGACGGCTCAGGGCGGCGACCTCAAGGGGGCGCCATAAGCCGATTGAAATAGAATATTGAAATACGGATGAAGGCGGATGCTTAAGGAAAACATCACGACTTGACAATCTATGAATCTATTGAGAAGGCGAGATACAGCACGGTTTTCAACGATGAAATTTAATGTTGATGTCTTAATTTTCTTAACTTGAACATGCGACTGGAAAAGGAGCTTAGGCAAACCTACATAGATTATCATACACATACCACTCGCGTTGCTAACTTTCGCGGAATCCACTCCATTTACCTCTACTTTATTTGCTTATCTTTTGTTTATATCCCATTCTTAGTGCATTTTGTAAACCAAAATGACTTATGACTAAAATGACAGGTAACTTAACATTAAGTTATGAGTCACTTTGATGATGACAATTAAGAGTACTCACTTATACCCTTTAATGATATTTGGTCAAAATTGTGACTTTTTCTGTGAACATCTTCCTATATCTTTTTCGTGTTACTCTGTTACCGGCCAATTCAATAAATAATATCAGGTTGCAAATATTATAAATTTTTCTTAGCCTCCTTCAAAACTGTCGACCAACGAAAATTAATAGTGACTTTTTGCCTAGCTAAAATAGTGACTTTTTTGCTGTGACTGTAGTGCCCTAAATGACAAAAATCAAACATTCTAAATTTAAACTGGAAAACTCATCACATTTCATAAGAATTCTCACACTTCCAAACCAATATTCCATAATTCCCATCCCTTCTGAAAATAGTGCCATTCCGTTAATGCATCTCCCCGAATGACTTCGTCTCTCAAGGGTGCTTCTTATTTGGAATACCACTAAAGGCCGTCACAGAACATGAACCTCACACAAAAGAGCGAGAAAAAATTCAGTCGGGAATCGACTTTTCGATGAGGTGGTGAGATAGTTTCCTTGTCGGAAAGGAGTTCGTGAGAAACGGCTGTCGATTTGGCACATTTCGCCATCTAAAAGTCAATCGCTCCATTTTACGATGAAGTTTAATGCAAATTCGGCAATCAATTCCGGGAAAGCGATGCATAAAAAGATTTTCTAGGAGGTAAAAAGATAAGCTTCAATTGGAATTTTCAATGGATAAATTTCGTTTTAGGTTATTTATATATGGGTTACATGGAAGAGGAGACTCAATCTCAAAGACACTTAATATTATTGTTATTATAATGAATTTCTCACTTCTCAGCATTAAGGGTAGGAAACACTCCCCTAACCTGGAACCAAAGGGATTCGGCACATCTGTTATTTTCAATTTGAATTCATTTTATGGCTTTATTTTTTGATTTTTTTATGGTATTAATTATCGTCGTTTCTTATAATTAGACAAATATGATTGCATGTTCAATTGTTTACAGGCTTTTATTTAAATTATTATTAATTATCGTCACCATCATCATAGATATCTTTAGGACTAGTGAAACAAATCCGGTTAAAATTTAAAACTGGAAAGTTATATTTATAAGAAATCGAATTTCGAGATGGATCCTAAAAACCTGAGATGGAATTAACACGACTTCTTAAATAGTTACCCCTAAAATATTGAGCTAACTTTCAACCAACAGGCTACAATTATGTAAGCTGAAATCTTTAATATTTGTAAGAGTAAACACGTACTACTGTGATAATATTGGCAGATATAGTACTAAATTCCAATAACTGTCCGATCGTTTCCTCATTTTCTTGATAATAACGGGGGGAAATCAAAAATATTAACCGTACATAGAGACATAATAAGATTATCTAATGAAAAATTCGATGAGAGATCAAGATTTTTATCTACTAATTTACTACGATGAGAAACAAAGTTGAAGATTTGAAAATTTATTTTATATATATTTTTAAAGAAAGAATGTTGTAAGCAAGAGTATTAAATGAAATATATAGCGAGTATAACAGCTGTAGAATGATAGCACAATTTTTACATCAATGAATTCCTTATTGTTTTTCTCTCAGTTTCAAAAATGATTTGACGAGGTAAATATATCGATTGTACAAGAATTTTAAATCTGAAAATGGTATTTAGGGTAAAATCTATGGCAAAAATGACTAGACCCTATCCTCAGAGGGATAAGGGGCGGCATTCACCATGGATGCCAAGGGATCGGCGCATCGACTTCCACCCTGCTGTTATTTACTTCTTTTGGACTGAAAAATGGTATTCACTCGCAAATAAATACATAACCTATTATGTAACCCTTAAGCAAGAGTGGCGAATATATCGTGAGATTAATACAAAATATGATGAAATTAGACATGGTTTCCAATCAGAGCGTGACATGGAGACATGGCTAACGTAATTCAGACATAAATCGATAAAATAATTACGACTCTAAACAAATAAAACCACTCAAAGGTATGCATTGAGTAGCAAATTCCTAAAATTATTTATTATTAACCTCTGTTGGAAAAAAGAAAGAAATCATAGGAATCATAAGAAGGCCTGATTGGCTATGAATATTCATTGTTATCCTTGATGGAAGTATCTTGGTTTTGAGTCTACACGACTCGAAAATACTCCCATATGAAATATATATAATGTTGCTTTTATCTTTTACAGACTTAAGTCTTTTTAGAGAATTAAATTAGAAATATTGGTCCTACGAAATCAAGATAAGTATCAAAAGAATGAGAAATGAAATGAAGATTCTTTGAATATCGTTTTCGATTAGACTCTGGGAGAATCATGATGAGACAGACGAAAATATTGTGAAATTATGTTTATAAACAAACCGCTCCCCTGACGACCGATCCTTGAATCCGATCTGGTGTATTTTTCTGTAAAATTACACGGAATTTATGCCCGTATCAGAAATATATTAAGGTATCATGTTTAATATTATTATTGTATTATAGAATTACAATTCATGCATTCGGGCTTAGAAGGACTAAGATGTATACTAGAAAAGAAATAAATTTTTGAACAACTTGAAATAAATTCCGTCATTTTGGGTTCTCTGGTGGTACAATGATGCTAAGGTATTGGGATGAAAGCTGAGATTATGCGGTTGGGAGACCGGCTGAATTGGATAGCAATTCCACAGAATTTATGTCTCTTTTAAGCACAAAAAGTGCACTTACCTCGCCATAACTGCCTTCAGAATTTCCGCCAGTAATTTCAAGGTCCCATGCGTCTCTCCTAGTTCCAATATTCTCTGCTGCCAACAACGCCTCCAAGATGCTCGCTCTGTCGGGCGAGGCTCCACCTATCGGAGGAAGGCCGAACTATTTATTCCGCCTCCAAATGCATCCAAGAGTTGCGCCGAAATCCTGTGAAAAGAAAATCGTCTCATTAGTGAGCGTATCTGATCGTGCCGCGCTTTTAACCAAAATGTTCTACACCCCTCGCTTCCAAAAGAATGAATCATTCTGAGGGAAGAAAATCGACATTTCTACTCAGAGTAGAAAGAAGACCACGATCTGGAAATGTGAACCGCAAGAAATGCACTGCTTTATCTAGTGAAAGATAGAAAAGTGTGGAAATGTTACTTCAGGACGTGGAAATGCACACCGTATAAGTGATTTGACATTCAAAGGAAGATACGTCTCCCAATCATTAGGACAAGTACGCAGATCTGCAATTCAGGAAGCAATAATCATGTGATTGATGCAAGAACTCTTTTGTTAATAAAAATCTTCGATAAAACGGTCCAGGCAATGGGGGACACGTGAAAATAGAAGAACAATAACACCCGACGCACTTTTTGGAGCGATACTAATCTATTACACCAACTGCGGTATGTTGACAGTTTAAATTCGGCGGCTTTTTTGGTTGCTATGTAATTGTTTATCTACAAATATCAACAACGGTGCAGCAACCCACTCCGTCCAAGTCACACCGGATGTATAACAGCTTAATTTAATAATATTATAGTACGGTCCGAAGCAATAATATTCCTAAAATAAGAGCACCAATGCTTCTGGTGCTCTGGCAAATCCAGTGCATTGAGACGGTCATCGAACGTGCAGCGAAACGCACTGTTATCGCTTTGGATAAGGTAAGCAATGAGAATGAGACCTTTAGGAACGGCAGGCGTCGTCGGAGGCCGGGGTTCGACGGATTCTGCGAAGAGGGCCCTCGAGATGGCGACCCAATTAAGGCCCCGATGGCTGAAAAAGAATCTCTGGACGCAGAGCACTTTCACTTCGCCCACAGCGAAACACGGACTGAACGGAATAAAGCGAGGCAAAACTGGTGGCGCGGCCTATAGGAAGGGGTCAGGGACTGATGTTTTGTTCTCCCCTCCCAAATCCCCCTTCACCCGATGCAACACACTTCGGCCGAGTCATTTGCCTAACACGCACACAAGTGAGCACGGTTTCAATATCGACACTTGTATGGCAATGCGAAACTTCCCTTATCTAAAAGGAAATTTCTGAAATTAGCAATACACACGCAAGGTCATTGTAATACTGTCCCTAATAAAATTAATATTTTTTATGATTCTTATATGACTTTTTCCTTTTGGTTGCTGTTTCAGTTGCTTATATATGTTATATGATAACCATAAATTGGCGTTTCATTGCTGTATGTGATTAATACAAAAACCTTTCCTTAAAATATGTAGTTTTTAGTTTCCTTCAAAATTGTATGTAAGGGATTCCCGTATAGTCAAGTGAGTAGCCTGTTTGTCTTTGCTGAAGGCAATCTCGGGTTCGATTCTCACTGGAAGCTCATACGTCCGAAATAACCGGAAAGAAACAAATAAAATCAATCGGAGAAGCTTTAACTTTGTGGAACTCCATCCTAGTAAATGGGTGGGAAATAACTTACAAATAACTGTGGAATTTTCTGAGTTATTTCCCAGCCATTTGCTCGGAAACACTTTTCGCAATATTACTACCACAAATGTGTAGTGTAGAAGTGTAGAATAACAAAAAAACACAGCCCTGCTCTCATAAAAAATAATGTTACTTTTATTCAAATGGGCGACCTTAAATTAAATAACGTATCTACTCGCGTATCACACGCATTATTTTCATTAAAAATTTAGCTTGTAAAGCAGCGTGCGTCTTTTGAGAATGTAGATTTTCCACGGTATTTACTTGGATGATCAAGAATATCATCCAAAAAACCATGCTGCGTCTTATACACAGGTATATAAGTAACTGCACTAGGACTACTATATATATTTTTATTATTCGTATCTAGTTTCCCCTATAGTATTATTGTGAAACGTGCTTCGACAGATTTCGTAGGTTTCCAGAGGAATTCGAACCATTGACCCTTTTTCGAATTCGTCCACTTGGCTAGCCAATTTTTGTTCATTAACAGGTTGCTAAGCAAACATTAGCGAAATGCATGGCAGTTGAAATTCCGTATCGATTTGTTCGAGCGAAAAACTTCCTGGTCACGAATGCAGAGAGCACGAGTATTGGACGCGAGACGTGCGAAATAATCGTGCTCTTTCGAAATCTTAAATTTACAATTATAAAGTAGCTGCAGGTCTCTAAGGTGAAGACAAGAGGATGATCCACAACCTCTTTTTAAACGGAGTCCTCTTCGTAGAATAGTTCTTCGAAATATAGCATAATTCTTTTATAATTTATCTACAAATACGTCCTGGGGTAGCGATGTCACCAATGTACAGCGAGTAGTGTTAATATTTTAAGAACATGTGATGACGAGGTCTAAAATAACTAATAACATAAGTAATGGCAGGTAATTATATATGGCGACATGATAAACCTTTATTAATGACTATGCTTTACACCTGTCCCGTTTTTCCGGGATTTTCCTTTATTTAATGTATTGTTCCGGTTTGATGGAAAAAGTTGGAAGAAGAGTTTGTATGATTCGGAGATTTTAATGATAGAAATCATTCAAACGCAAATTTCCAAAATAATAGTAAAACTTGTAACAACAATAATCATAATTTGGCAAATTCAGTCACAATCGTATAGATAGGTGAATTCGAACCCGGGACCTTCGCTAAACTAGCAGGCCAACCTAAAAGTAGCGTCGTTATTCAGAGATTCAAATCTCGTAAAATTAACTCAGACTAAGTTTTAAGGCATGTTTCCACCCGCTTTAGAATTTGACAATGCTCGGTTTCTTGTCGTTAGATAAGTTTAAGTTTATTTATAACGAAATTTCCTGTTCGTATGAAATCAGCGACGCCTGAAAAGAATCAATTCTCCAGAATAATCAGCAAGAAGACTTTTATAAAGGATCTGCGAAATATTCCGACAGTTACAGGTAATATTTGAAACATTACAGCCGACATAAAACTTGGTAAGTAATAAAAATATGTAAAATTATTGTCAAAAAATGAAAGGAAATGAGAAGATTATATTCTACGTTCTTCATACTTTCGTATAAAACAAATAGAGGAAGAATATAGAAGAAAAACGTAGTCTTAGCTAATGAATAATGGAAATCATAACAATCAAAGAGGAATTACAACGAAGGGAATAAAGAATTTCAAGAGAATAACCACGCTAAAGTCTGATTCTGAAAAACTTAATTCTAGATTCAATGTATCCGGCGTGTGAAGTCTTCATGGGAGTTCCATCAGGTAAAAAATTCATTGGCTACCATTGAAATGTCGACAATTGGGAATTCCGTAGAGATTTCGCATTCGTAAGGCGAAATATCTACGATCTGATGGGAATCCCACAAAGATTTCGCAGAGTCATACATCGGTGAAGTCCCTATACATCTACTAAGTACTTACTTAAGAAGGTACAAATGAACAAAAATTTCCGCTCATGCAAGTTTCTTCTGCCCTTACCATCGTTAAAATAGGTAGATAATGATTTTTAGTAGATATAATTATGAGTGATTCATAAAGAATTATGTGTTACAAAATGTAAAAACTTTGATGCTATATCTTGTTAGTTACGCATTTACTACTGTTTAGAACTGGTTATTTATAACTGAAATAGGTATCTAAAAATCTTAATGCTTATTTAGTGTATAATAGATGTAATGTATGCATATTTGCTGTTTGATATATGTAATGTATGCATATTTGCCTAGACCTCGAGAATCAAATCTAATTGTCATCTTTGCGTACATTATACATTACTTTTCATATAATTAGTGATATATGGACTCCCCGAAAGGGAACACGGTGGCCGATATCGGGGGCGCAGCAAAGTGGGGTGGTTTATGGGGTTCAAGCCCCTCCATGAGTACTGGAAAGTCCAACAGTACAACGGAAAGTATGACCTAGCAAAACAAATTAGATTATAAATATAATTGACATAAACTAGCTACCGTTGGACTAAAGGTGACAGATTCTATTCTACAATACAACCATTGTCAAACTAGATTAAAAAAGAATGGATAGTGTAAACGTCGAACTGCTTCCATTTTAATTACCTTTTAGGTTTAATTTATCTCGCCCCTAAATGGATAGGCAAATTTGTCTTCTCTCGCTTTCCCCAATCCCTTCCCGTAGTCAGACCCTGATTACCCTCTGATATGTATATGCCTTACCCTTCTTCACGTGTGCTTTAAAAAGACCAGGACATAGATTATAAGCGCATAAGTAGATACAAGTTTATATATTTATTTAGTAAAATATTTTTTTAATTCATAAACAGCACGAGGCCTTTAGAATGGATAAAATACGGTAAAAATTAAAATATTAAACAGCGTGTCAGCGATAATTGTAAAAAGTCAAAATATACATAAAATAATATGAACATCACAAGAAAGAGCAAACAAAAATACCTACGTATCAAAACTAAACTATATAAACAATAAAATAAAAGAATTAATTATAGTAAAATATATCAAAATATTAAAGAATCAAGTTAAAGTCGAATCTTACTAAGCAAAAGTATCTGAAGACGAAGAAAGATATGGTACACCATTATAGAGATGAGGTAAGCGGTCTAATACATACATTAAGGGTTATGATCCCCTTGCAGTACTAGCAACTGCTTCCATAGACTTTTAAGGCACCTCGGTGACGCACTTGATTCCGAGAAGCTGTACGATGAGAGAAATCAAGTGGTCTTTTGTCGGAGAAGAAGTTCAATCGGAGAGTGGAAATTGGGGCAAAAATTGCGTCATCGACCTTCGCAGCGATGAAAGTCGAGTTGAAAGCACCGCAAGAATGAGTAAAAGTGAACATTGGAAGAAGTGGAATGAGAGAGACTTCAACGATAGACGTTTGACCACTCCTGCAGGCGTGTCCAAGATGCATATCGTCAACCATCTATGATTATCGGAAACACTCGGCCTACCGAATTCCATTTCGTAATCGGATTCCTTTGAAGGTTAAATCCAAAATCAGGGCAACCTCCCACATGCAGATAAATATAAGTTTTTGAACGAAAGGGGGAATTTCCAATGATTAGAATGTTTGTTATTATATCGGCTGTTTAAGTATGGATAAGTCGTAAAATAGTTATGACGCAAAGGTGGCGAACAGGCGTGCCCAAATTGGATGGCGAGAGAATGTTTTGGGAATGGGAACACTGCGTGTATGTATTTTCCCTTAAAAATGAAGCCTCACAGTAAATAAATATGGATTTTGTTCATTTGTAATGAAAATTAATGATTACTTACGTCAATTACAACATCTTAATTTCATCTTTGACGTAATAAAATAAATAATATAACCATCTCTTCCGTGGCTTGCATCAATCATGGTGCACCACTACATTGGCGCTTTAATATTTATCAAATATGGCAATCTTGCCACAAAAGGTTCGCCATGCCCGTTTTGGATTGTAAGCTGACCTTCATGGTATCAAGTGGAGGATATTACAGATAATTACGAGAGATAACGACTTGTATAAAGGATATAATAATGAAGTGGACCATATAAGTGGATATATATGGGCCAATATCTTTCAATGAAGGATGGTGCAGGGCATCGAACAATAATATTTTTCCCTCCGTTTCAACAAAAGACCCAAAGTTCGTTAAGTTCCGGCTATTGTCGAACCGATATCTTCTCCGAACATTGTAATGCTATTAATATTATTGTACTCTTTTGAGGAGGTTACGCCAGAACGGTCTCTCTTCCATCTTTACAGATAAAGCACCTCCAAGAATCGGCTGGGACGTGTTAATAGAATTCAAATAAAAATTTTGAAGGAAAGGTGAAGAGAAGGGTTCATGGTGTTAATGATTATTCATCGAAACCAGGTCGTGTCATATTAAAGAAAAATAGTTTTAAGTGGAAAAAGTCCAACGCTTTTCTTCATTTCACATAATTGGAATATCTCTAGTGTCAAAGAGGAAGAATTGAATTCGAGGCCTATCTTTTCCTCTGAAGAGTTCTTCTTTAGAGAGTTGAAAGTGGCGGTGAATTGAATTTTGCTTATTAAAGCTGCAGCTATCTGAAAGAGCTTCACAATGGAGTGGCAGATGCAAACAGGAGAATGTAAGTCAGCGTTCCCTTCTCTCAGAATTTCGATTTTAAGGTGGCGTGCGCATAAACACGGATGCAAATTAATTCGAGGCGATACGAAACCCGTAGTTTTTATATCGATTGCCTCTCCCTTAACTTTTCTCTGCTTTTACGGTTTCCGAACAAAGTCGTTAGAGTAAAATAGAATCTCGTTAAAGTGAGTTTTGGAATGTATACTTAGAGAACCCGCATGACTAATGCAGATAGAACAGTATTTTCATTCTGAAGAGGCTTAGATAGTGTAGTAAATAACAACTCTGAAAAATACTGGTACACTGTAAGTCGTATTTACTCAAAATGCAGTCGATTTTTGCAGTCAACTTTTCGACATTGAATTTTAGTGGTCGACTTTCATATGGATAAAACTTTTTCAGGGAGGAAATTAATTTGTAACCATTTTTTATAAGCTCTTTACTTCGTGTATATTATATTCTATTCGTGTATCGAATATTATATTCTATCGTGTATATATTATATTCGTGTATATAATATTCTATTTACTTGAATTTGATCGTAAAGAAATAAATATTATTATTAGTCAGATATGCTTTCTCCTTCCCTGGCTGCAAATGTTGATTCCGCAAGAGCCTGGAGTTAAATTTCTCCAGTAAAATTTCTAATGGAATGCAAATTGGAACGAAAAGCAAATTCAAATACAATGGAGAATCGTTTCGAAGATGGAGTCAGACATGCAATTTGGCAACCGTGAATGAAACTTGGTTTAGGCGTGAACTGCACCGTGATACATTTCCTGTTCTTTTGTGCTTCTCTACGGAAGGAAGAGAATTAGACATAGCGAACAATTTGCTCCCTCCCTCTACGAGAAGAGGATGTGACGTAAGCCCATAAACAGCGAAGTGGCAAACATCGGTAAGTCATCTTAAGTTAAGGAAATGCCATTGTTTGGTGAAGGACACCACTCAAAGATTGCCACAATGAAGATTTCGCATGATTAGTATGCATACTTCCCTCGAATTGAAGAAATCACTTCCAGCAGCTAAGACTTTGTCAACTATCGATCGATCTACCATCACTTTACAGTTGCTCTCTTGAGTTACTCTAAGTTGTTAAGACGTATCTGTCGAATCGTTTTACCCCGAGGAACACTAAGGAAGAGAAAATATTTCGCGTCGCACCAAATGTAAAGAAATATCCTTTATATAAATAAGAAGTAATAAATTAATATCAATAAGACCTATTTTCAATCCGACTTCAGATGTTGACCTTCCTAGTTCTCTCTATTCTGAGCTTCTCTTTGTCATGTCACCCCTTAGTATTTACATTGTGATGTCTCTGTTCCAATTATGAGAACATTTTGATGTCCTGTCCTTTGCTTTTCTTCTCGGTCCCTTCACATCTCTTGATGTCCGGTTCAGAACTGCACAAATTTACACATTTGAGCCAAAAGATGGGGCAAAGATACTGAAAGAATCTACGTTATCAATAATGGTTAAATATATTTTTCAGATGATCGCTCCTGATACTAATAACAGCGTAATTTATAAGTTATTTTACAATAAAGCAAAAGTTATTTTCATACGTTAATTTGTTCCCAATTGGAAACATTCGTAAATGCTTACATTATTTTACAATATGCAAATTTTGAAATGCACTGAAGCAGTACATGTGCTTTGTATGCTTGCAAGGAAAGCATTTCTTTGCTCGAGGAGAACTCGAGATTTTAACGCTCGATGTCCCTCATGCGTAGACGCCTCTTGCGGGCGATGGGCAAAACATTTATGGTTATAAATCTTTCATCAATTCCATCTTATGCTCGGATTGGACCTCACACCATGATTGACTTAAAAAGCTATTTTTAGCGATTGACTACACCGAGACAAAAATGAAGGATTGGTAAATTAATTTCGTTATATATCTAGAACTAGATAGATAGATGGGCGAGCTTTAGCCCGTGGGTGTCTTTGTTCCACATATCCACATATGACGTTATCATATTAAAAAAGATTAATGAAAGAAAAAGAGTAGGATTTGAGAATGGGCACTGCGGCAATCTTTGCGACTGAGGTTGCGAAAAAATAAGGCACGTTACGGGAATGCGCCAAAGAGAACATAGGGGAAAAAACAACGAAGAAAATAAATAAAAGACATGATGTAGCATATTATTGCAGTAGAATAAAGAAAATTCAAATCAGATCTCTATAAAACACAGAAAAATATAAGTAAAAATGAGGCGGATGACTAAAAACTCGAATGAAATTAGTAATCTTAAGATAAAAATATTAAATAAATTATAGCGAAGTACTAATTAAATCATATAAATGAAGATAATCTAAGAACCAATTATCATAATTTCGACCAGAGGTACTAGTAGGATAAGCGATTGATATTTTCAGAAATCCCTGTCTTTATATTCCATTACATTTTACCGTGAGAGATGCAGAAAAATAAAGATAAAAAAACGACGGATAGAGATTTATTAATTAAAAACTCCGAAAATTAAATTCCGATTATTGGCATTTCATTCCGTTACTCCGATGTCCGCGGGTGTTTATTGCCGAGATAAGATTTAAACAATCGGTTCATAACGAAATGATAAAATGACAAAATATTGATGCTTATGAAAGCATCTTCACATCTCTAAACAAAGGGAAACGAATGAATTGCAACGATAGGCCTATAATAGATTCTTCATTTTACTCAATCCCGAACGCCAGTCCCTGAAAGGACACTTTTTCACTTCATTAAGCATTTACTCCTCGCCATAGATTCCGAAAATCACATAGGGTCCTCCTAGAATCTCGGCAATCCATGGTTTCGTTGCTCTATTCGAGGAAATGGACCGAAAAACAGTGGCATGTTCAACGGACGATCTTGGAGATTGGAAAGTCTTTAGAAGCAGTTATATAATACTACGTATAATAATTTGTTATTCACCCAAGACTTATTCATCCAAGGGTTATATCGCTCGAAGGAATTGTGAATATTACCAAAAGCGAAATTAAAGGAAAGGACTTTACCTTTCCCTTCAGTTTATAGGATTTTCGGGAAGAATTCCGTAGGACCAGGCTCCCTATCCAACTCTCGGGAATCAAGAGCATACCCTCGGTGATCCCAGGGCCCTACCCACCCGGGATCCCTCCCCGACCCTCCGGGACCCAGGGCCCTATTCATCCGGGATCCCGGAGGGATCCAAATCGCACATTTCGAAAGCAATCAGAATACAATGTGTTTATTGTGCTCTGTGATAGAGTAAAAAATAATTACAATAAACGTGTCAGCTCACAAATGAATAATTACTGAACTGGACAGGAAAAAATAGCATTAATTCAATGGTAGTTTAAAATGAAAATGAATTTACAAAATGTATAAAAATAAAAATTAGAGCTATGAAATTACAAAAGCATTACTCGTAATCGAAAAAGAAGTAATTAAATAACTTATCTTTAAATGCCGTACTGAAGTTGAGATTTTGATATGAATCGGTGGTGAATTGAAAAACTGTGAGGCGGTTATTAAGAAAGAGCCAAGATATGTCTGTGGAATGGGAAAAGTTAGTCAGTATGAGGAACGAGTGTTAACGAAGGAAAGAGACCGAGTAAAGACGTAAAAGGAATAACCCGAGCATAAGTATATAGTATGTACGAGTATGTACAAGATTTTTCAAGTCTTTCTGAAGGAGAATTTTCACTCCGAATTCTGCTTCCATTGTTTTCTACAATGGAGAATAGTAGAGGAAATCGGAGGCCACTTCCGGTTCGTTTAAAAGGGTCCATCTGCGTGGGAACATCTCCAATCGTTACGATTCGTGCGTGCGCATATTTTCCGCGTAATCCACCCGATTAGAATCTGTCACGGCCGTGCACAAAGGGCGCCACTGTTCCCCTCCGTGCACAAAGAGAGTCTTGTGATAAGCCTCCAACAGATCAAAGAATTTACGAAGGCACATTTCTCGCTTGAGAAATTAAAAGGAATTCCCTCCACATATACATCTACTGATATGAGCGGCTTGTTTTCCGTTGTGAGCGCGGCGGCTCGTCGTTCAGCCAAACTTTCATTGTTTATAGCAACGCGGTTGCATTGTTGAGTTGTTTACATAGCAAAAAATGGCTGATTTGGAATTGACGCTTGGTCGAGCAGAGAAAGCTAAAGACAATGAACGAAAGCATACTTTTTTCATTTTATCATTCTCTCTGATGTTCGACGGCCAACGTAGATGAGAATGAGTAAATGAAAACTTTCCGTGTGTGGCGCAAGGTTTGAGTTCAAAATAATCTCCTTTCCTTGTACAATAATTAAGATGAAAATCAATTGTAAATGAAATTTCGCTTGGCTCAAGGATAAAGAAGACGCTACTTGAGGGATTTAACTGCAGAGAAATGTTTCCAATTATATCCTAAGGAAAAGACCAACACAAAAATCAAGTCTATTTCTGAGGCAATTGGACTTAGCTATTTTTAGCTTAGCTTCAAGGCCTCTCCTTAGAAGTGTCCACTACCCGATGGCTTTGTTTCCGCCGCCAAAAGATAACGATGAAAATTTGGGGAAACATCGCAAATACGTAATGCAAAGTTTCATTTCTTCGCTGTTAAGTTTATTTCTGCCGCGAACGAGTAAGGATTCCCTGAGTTGAGTTGTCAGGATTTTGATCTTCCGTGCAGTTTTATGATCAGTTCCAAAGGAAGTGTGCAAGATGTGAATTGTGTTTCATGTAAAAATGTGCAGAGATTCGCTTTCAATTGAGTGTTTAGTGAATTTATCTCAGTTTTTGTGCTCCCTGTTGACAAGGATGTTTCGATTCCGAATGCCTGAAACAGATTCAACAGCGTTGGCAAACTGTGCTGATGTCTTTAAGGTAAAGTACGTTGCATTATATGTCGTGATGAAATGATTAAGATTGCATTTCCATATTCTTTATTAGCCATGTTTTTCGTACTGGAATACGTTAACCGTAGAAGTTTTCGTCTTCTTCACTGGTTAAAGTAAGGGGATTTAGGAAACACTTGAAGTAATCTACTAAATAGTACAGTGATATAATGTATGGAACTGTTGATAATATCATATTTTGATGGAAGTAATACATGTGAGCGTTAGATGGAAGAAGTTCTGTGATTAATAATGTTTGAGTGACATTCGTTAAGAAATTAAACTAAGACTTGTACAGCTAGTTCCAAAAAAAACTTACCACCTAAGCCGCAACCCGCATAACAGGCAGTGAATTTCCTCCGAGCGAGCCTTAAGAAGTGAGAGAGAGAGAGAGAGGAAAAACATGGCGGAGATGGTCTCCTTGAGTCATAACTCCGCCTGCAGAGTTGAAATGGATTTATTTGCTTTGTTAATATTGCAAAGATTTATTAGTATCCTGAGTTTGGTGGCATTGGCCTAGCAGAATAGTATTATAACAATACGGATGTCGTAATGCAAGAATTCAGTTATTATAAAATGATTATAACGAATCAGTATATATTCTAGCATTGCTTCTCGCACAGAGGGAAACGTCGCACACAAGGTCCCGTTATTCCTAGGAAACCGAGGCAAACCCCCTTCCCCTAATAAAATTTGAGTCTGAGGGCGAAAGGCACGAGCAAGTCGAAGGAAATTTTCGCAAAATCTGCCTCTGAGCCGCTCTGAGCTTATGTTTAGCACTGAGATGGGAGAAAGAAAATTTCCGCGCAGTTTGAATCGGTGTCGGACCAAAAATGTATAGACCTCGAATTCGACGCCTTCGCTTGCAAAACTCTGCGGTTATAATGGGTGGTATTATATAATATAATACTAGCTAATATTATGCATCGTTCAAGAGAGCAGTTATTAGCCTTTAAAATTATATACCAAAGGAGTCTATATCGATCACCAGTTTATCACAGCCTGTGTGAATGCAATCTACACAAGTAAAGTAAGGCACACTCATGGCCATATCTAGGCTATTACATTAATATGCTACATTAAAAAACAATAAGTAAATATATAGTATGAAGTCTTGAGGCATTCTCTGCGTATTTTAGATACATTTTGTTTCATTTGATAAGCATCGAAATTAAAATTCGATCGGTAAAAAATCAGTAAATTTTATCATCTATGCAGTTGGAATTTTTACTATACCGTCCAAATCAACTGAGAGAAAATGTGCTAGAATCGATTTTCCTCAATGAATAAAGATGACGGACACGAGACTACCATCTTTCACATTAATTTTGAATTAATTAATTATTTTTTTTCGGTGTCATTGAAGTGTGAATCGAATAAACTTGATTTCTTCTGTGGATTCCTCTTGAAATGGTTGCAGTCACAAACCATTACGTTCTTAAACATTCTTCTCGCTATATTTATCACCTTTAAAAGTTCTAAAATACACAAAAAGATAGTGCGAATGAGGTTTGGTCATAATGCTCATTGAATGCTACTGTTAGCTATGAATGTAAAATTTTCAATTAATTTTGAATGTATACAAAACTACCTACATTATTTATATTTCAATTGTTTATTATAACGTTTACAATTATTATAATGTAGAAAACGTTAAAAATACGCAAAATAATAGGGACTTGGTGAAATAGTTTTTCCCAGGGCCTTTTTACCTGTAATTCCAACCCTGTAATATCACATGGGGAAGCGCATATGAGGCTCATGTTGAAATTCTGCTCCCCTCGGTTGATGGCTGGCCCTGCGTAACTCTCATATTTTTCGACAGAATTTTAATGATTGAGATGAATGGGTGGTGGTTTGGTATGGCTAGTCTATCTACATATTTATCGATTGGTGATATTGAAAATATTCCTTCGTATTTAAAATGTATTGACTATGAGAAACTTTTCATCTCTCCACATTCCGTGACAAATTTGAAAAGCAAGATACAGGAGTGATGGGAAGAAGTGAATAAAGCAATGAATTCACCAGGACTTCAAGAGGGGGACTGTTTTGATAGAGATAGGGAAGTGAGAAGCTACGGCAACAGTAATATATACACTCACATGAATTTAACAACCAAAAGTGTAAGAGGTATGTTAATTCCAGATTTTTGGATGAATCACAATAGGTAGGCGCATTTTTTGCTTTCCTAGTCGACCAATTGTTTACTTTGAGTAGGAGGAACGACTTCTTTTAAAAGTATAACCCACTCGCTCACCTTCTCAATTTTCTCATCCAACATATATTTTTTCCGTTTATGACTGCCTCCAGAGAAACTACTCATTTATCCAATTTAAGTAATATCTTAGTCAAAAATGATTAACATTCAAATATACAAGATATAACGTCGATGGCTCATCATACTTTCAGAAATTTCCTTCTCATGCATCAGTTTATTCCCAGGATCTCCGAAATTGTATACTATATCGATGTTCAATGTTTTATAGCAACCTTCTCTTAATTCTATAAGAAAGTTCGAGTAGTTCACTAAGCCAGTAACTAAACCATCTTCTTATCAGCAATTTATTTTGGAAAGAGATTTCGAGGTTTTTTAAACCAATAGAAATCGCTAACATTAGTATTACTACCTATGCAAGCCAATGTTTTCTTCTAAATAACTTTAGAGATATTATTTATCGGTATTCGGCGTATAAACTTCAAGTTTCTGCGACATTGAATATGCGGAGTGTCTACAATTCCGTATTTACGTTTCAATTCATATTTTAGTGACATTATAATAGAAACTTTAGTCGATCTAGTAAGATCATCTTCAACGCTCTATCTACTTTGTATCATAGATGTTGTAAGAGAAGTTAAACGATTTGGTTCTCGTAAGCGTAAAGAATACATATTAGGTGGTATTTCTCTAATTAATTTTTCAAGTAATTTCAAACTACGAAATTTTGAGCTCAATATAGAGACAAAATAAAGCATAAAAAACAATATTTATAAATAAACAATCATTGACGAGGAGCTTGATTTATATAAATGGACGATAGGCACATTACTTATTTTTTCGTTTTTGTCGTTGAATTAGTTATTTAGAATAAGCTAATACAGTTTATGCCATTCACTTTAAAAGCAGAATATAGAGATACTAATTCAGATATGATGCACCCAAACATTTTCAACTTTATGTTATCATTCAGATTTTCCGAAGGTCCTATTTCAACTAGAATGATCTTCCTTGCATTACCATTAAAAAAATTCAAAACATCTTCGCAAAATTCGTAGAGAATTATGATGTGCCTAGGATGATGCTACGAAGGTCCTTGGAGTGAATGTTGGAATAATGGTTTACATATAGAACCAAGAATATTTTAACAGCTAAGGTATGAATCATGAGAATTAGAGGAATATTCTCATGTAAGTCTGGTTACCATCCGTTGGTTTGTATTTTTAGCGTATTCTTCCATGACTCATATTACCCATCATTCATAATTATTGACGCTGATTTTTCTTTTAATCATTATACACCATTCAAACAATTCGGGTTATATAGTTTACTTGAGGCATTCAGAAACCGAAGCAGGGATCATTAATCATTAGTCTCACTTTCACCTACTGCATAGTTCTGAAAATCATTTCAGTATAACAATAGAAATCGTGTTGTGGGTGTTTTCACACCCCCTGACATACGTCATACGGCGGCTCGCGGGGTATTAATGTGAATGTAAATAAACCAGATGTTAACGTGTAAACCTGCAATATGCAAGTATACAAAAACCTGGTATTTATCTGCAATATGCAAATCAGTCTTAAGGTTCTGATTTGCCATACTAACTGTTGTTTCTTAACCATCTGGATTCCTTGCAAGAAGTCCTGAAAGGTCGTCTACCTCAAAAATAGAGTTGAATATCTTCATTCCCTAAGGGAATACCCGCGGCGAAGATAACAAATCGCGGATCTACCATTTCCCACCTTACTTGTGATCGGTCGCCGCCACCATACCCTAACCTTAGATACCTGCTCAGCAGGGGTGCGGTCGGTAATCCTCATTAGCGCTTTCAAATTCGCTACCCCGGATACATACGACCATCCACAATATGCCGAAAAGGGGGTTTTCTTTTTCAGAGCGGAGTTCACCTTCACCCATCGGCCGTTTTATGGTTCCTTTGAGAAAATAGATAATACCTTTCGATGGACGAAACAAAAGAAAAAGAAACAACAAAGGAATGAATAGGGGATACTCCTAGGGCCAGGGTGGAGGTCCTCCGCTCTCTCTGAAAGACTCGGTAAAACTTCAGACGCGAATTTGTCAGAAACAGCCAAATCTCATCTCAAAATCATAATGCATCATCTGATACTGTCATCACGAATGCCTGATGGAAGTAAGAACAGAATGGCATGTTGATGCATATATTCTGAATTACCTAATGCTCTGTTAATTGTAGTATCAAGCAAATTTTATACCTCTCTGTATTGCAGAATAATTCAACTGCGAAGAAATCGAGTCAAAATTTGCACCACGGGGCAAGAAAGAGATTTAGCATCAGATAAAAGTTGGGACAGCATAATTTTCCAAGGAACATGAACTTGATTTAATTAAAGGGATGGTTTTTCTGGGACTGGCAATGAACAATATGTTCGGAAAAGTGTTACGAAATGCTGGCGTTAATTTCGTCGTAAATTAATTTTTTATTCGATACGTGAAAAAAAATTGTAGTCCTCAGTATTTAAATTAAGAGTGCTACTATTCTAATATCTATGTTATTTTCTAAAATACTAAATTAGCAATTTGAATTTTAAGCGATTACCTTAGAAAATGATGATATCACAGCAATTAATATTTTACTTTCTATCATATGATTTGGTGGTATTTAAAATTTTTATAATATTTGATGTAATTATCTGATGTAGTTGATCGTAATTTACTTGGTTTACTTTATTGTAATATGTTTTGGGTCTAATTTTCAGAGCTCTTTACCAGGTTGACTTAAAATGATTCTTTCTCAGTGTATTCGTCCAGATTAAGTTTCTTTTCATCTTTGCTTTCATTAGTAGGTTTCGCAGTTTTTTCATGCTCCCCTTCTCGATAGCATTTCTTCTGCAACATAAATTAGTTGAAATACAGTTGATTGTGTTCATATACCTAAGTATTCTTTATCTCCTTGCAGAGTTTTCGTTCATGTTTCTATTTGCGTCATAGTCGTGAAGTTCCTCTAAATAAATTTAAAAGTTCCTCCTGTAGGCGTCAAGAGCATAAAAAACGTAATAATATAATCCTTTTCAATCTTGCAATGACATAATTTTTTATTGGATAATTGAAGCAGCTAAAGTAAGTTTACCCGATGTCTCCAGAAAAAGGTGAATTACGCAGAAGTTTCAGGCCGAAATAAGGAGATCCGATGTTTATTCATTTTTTAATACTATGCTGCTGACATAGTAAAAAGTAACACTAAATTTAAACAAGATTTCGTGCTAGTAAAGACGATACAAATACGTTCAACGCGTTTCACAATGTTTAAAAAAGCGCCGTCTGAATGCTCCTCCTTCCAAGAGCCAATAGAATGCATGGAAAACTCTAGACTCGCTCTCATCGAGCTTCAGGTCTGTTATGCGGGTTGCGGCTTAGGTGGTAAGTTTTTTTTGGAACTAGCTGTACATCTGCTCACATACTAATTAATTACTGGGTTGACTCTGTCGCTAATTCTTCGTAATATATCCACATGGCTTGTAAACGTATTTAAGATGCATACGGTAATAGTAATTAACGTAGCTATGAAGATGACAAAGTATGCCAAGACCTGTTGACAGAAATATTGATTTATTACATCCATATGAATTCATAACGTAGCGTAGTTTGAAAAATGATCAAGCGTTGTTTTTAAGCTAGTGTCACTTATTTATAGTTCATGGAGAATTGTAAGCTAAAAACATAGTTAAGACCTCCTTTTCGATAAAAGTAATTACAAAAATCCCTCGTAAAGCCCTGTATGTTACGCTCCTGAAAAGTACCACGGTTGGCATTTAGACGATTTAAAAATGTAGAATATGGGAAATTAAAAATTTAAAAGGCATTAAAATCGTAGAAAAGTAAACTTCAAATTTTTCATTATACTTTTAATTCGCCGTCTTCTGAAAGAAATAATTGCTGACGACATTAAGGGAGACTATGAAATAGAAAAAGTGGAGATTTAAGCTCTAAAAGAAACGTTTTTGTTCCTCGTGGCTTACATTTTGTTACTCGTCATAATCATCATTGTGAGGACGAAGTGGAACATATATGCATATTCTTATTAATTATACCTCGGAAATAACTTTTCACATGGATATAAAGATATACGGACAAGAAGTATGTAGATACAAAGCAAGTGCAAGACTGACATTGTTTAAAGACATAATAACACGCTTGTTTCTGAAAACGGCAAACAAATGTATAGAAGTTTCCAACCAGATGCGTAATCATTGATCAATCATGAAATCAATCTTTTTCTATCCACTATGAATTTCTGTATTCGTCATTTGAATTAAACATAGTTTGTCCATTCTGATAGTAAGAGATTTCCTTATTATATCTGTTTAACAAATACTTTTACAAAATCATGCTCTAAGAAAAGACCAGCGAAACACTACGATATCTAAACGTAATTTATATATGTGAGTATAATATATAAATTAAAGAATTTGATACCAAAATGGCTACGTTCTTTGTCGGTATAGCATATCATTTCAATTATTTTTATAACTCGCAATTAAAGTATATTTTATTTCTTTTCGTATTTATTCATATAAAATTTCATTTTCCAAGAACGATAGCAGTAATATTTTAGTAAATAATTTTAAAATAGTTATAAATTATATAGCATTTAGTTACGATAATCACCACCAGGTCGCGGTGTTAGAATCGTTTGAATTGTTTAACCGTTAGTTTCGCCATTGGACTTGAGCAGTGAAAAGGTGTATTAGATGTAATGTTACCTTTAATCCATTTTTAGAAAAATGGCGATAAAGTTTTCTTTAGAATAACGTATTATCACTGATAACCTTATAAAGTATGAATTAGTTAAAGAATTAAGTGAAATGGGTGTGAAAATTGAAGTGAAGTGATCTCCACTGGTTTGCGGATGATTTGCAGTTCGACGACGCAAATGGATTGCCAATCGTAAGTATTTCTTTTAACCTTATTGATTAACTATCGTGTATGACCGTAGTAATGCTTAGTTTCTGGTTTTTTCTTTGAAATTCCATTTTACGTAAGTGCTCGATGTAGGTACTTTCCTCGGACAGAATATTAAGTATAATATTGGTATATTGCGAATGAATCGTCGTTTAGTTCCTTAAAAATACCCTTTCTAAGCATTTTAACGTCGGTTATTGCAAGACCTGATTAAAAATACAGTTAACGGAAGGGATTCAATCTCGGACGAAGTCGAAGAATTCGTCTAGTGTCTAGAATCCAGGTTCTCGTCTAGAATTCGTTAAAACAGGTATCTTTTTGTTCTTTACTGCAATTTTTGTAACATTTGATAATTTTCATGCCCAGTATCGTAAATGGAAAACATAGTGAATGACCAGAAGTTTTGGCGCCAAAATTCGGCAACGTGGATCGATTCATTTCCAGTTGAACGAAGTCTAAATCAGTATTAGGAATTTTATTAATGCTCTTCTTTTGAGTTATATCCACAACTAAAGGCAAAATGTATTGTTCGTTTTCGGTGTAATATCATTATCGCTGAATTAATTCATTACCTAAGGACTGAATTCAACTGTTTTGTCATTTGTTTTATCGGTAGCCATGTTTGATTTCACGTCCATGGTAGCATCACTAAAAATGCAATCGGAGAATTTATATATTTAACAGGATACTTATGATATTAATATTTCAACCTGTTCAAGATTTTTAAGAAATATTCTGCAATAATTGATTGTTCAAGTGTACCGTAATTTTCTGGTACTTTGAGTTTTCCCGAAACTCATGCATCAATATCTTGCTTTTATATAATTAATATTTACTCGATATTTGTAATTTTTAAAAAATAAATATCTGGTGTAGTTAATTTCTCTAAATAAACGAGTGATGTACGTTTGTAATTTTACGGTCCTGCTTCCTAACATCAATCGTGATATGTTTATGTGTTTCCTGTGAGTTGTTACTACTACTGGAGAAGGAATGAGTTACACGATTTCTCTTAAATACTAATAATAATTAACTTAATAATAATTATAGGTAAATTCTTGAAGAATTATTAGAGAATTGAATTCAGATATTGGTCTTTAGTAATTTGTTTTTCAGTTAGCCGTGATATATTTCTCCTCAATGGTAGCTTTGGTATTTAATGTAATCATGGAATTCCAACTTTGAGATAAAAAATTAATAAACATTAAAATAGATAAGGAATGAAATTCCAACTCAAAAGAGTTTGAATGGATTGTTTTCTAATATTCTTATTCTATTTCTAATCATTAAAGTGAATCGTAAACTATGATAATTCGAAATAAGCGTTGCCGAAGATCCTTTAAAAGTTTCTTTACTGAATTTATTCGATATTTACTCCATGTCGGTGTTCTTTCTTCTTTAGAATAACAATTCCAATAGTGAATTACATTGAATAAACGGAGGAATGACATTTTAATTTTAGATTTTTAATTTCTTAAGCCAACTGACCATCGAAGAAGTATTTATCAGTTATTGAGATTGAATTTTTATGCAACAACAATAGCGTTTGTATTATATATCCATATAGATATCTTCTTTTTAATGAGAACTCCTTTATAACTTAGTTTTATTACTTGAATAACTTAACTCTCCAATTAGCTACTTTTTAGGATTTCTGGATACTTTTACCTTTGTTCTAACATCTAAAATACAAAATTCAGTGATGTGATATTCAGGTGATCGAAGAATATTAGTAATTATATGACTGGGTAAAAATTGTTTATATAGCGTTAGGGAATTAATGGAATGAAATGTTAATAATGAATTAAATATTTTTTTGGTTTTGTTTATCGTTGAAGTAGTTTGCTCGGGTACGTTGAACGCGGAGGAAAGGCGGTTCTGCTGACAGTTGCAGGTGATGAGGTAAGTGATTGGGTGCCCAGGGGATTTGGGTCCCCTTGGGGAGGGTAGGTCCCCGGGTTGGTAGGGCCCTGGGGTCCCCTTGGGGAGGGTAGGTCCCCGGGTTGGTAGGGCCCTGGAGTCCCCGAGGGAGGGTAGGTTCCCGGGTGGGTAGGGCCCTGGGGACCCCGAGGGAGGGTAGGTCCCCGGGTTGGTAGGGCCCTGGAGTCCCCGAGGGAGGGTACGTCCCCGGGTTGGTAGGGCCCTGGGGACCCCGAGGGAGGGTAGGTCCCCGGGTTGGTAGGGCCCTGGGGTCCCCGAGGGAGGGTAGGTCCCCGGGTGGGTAGGGTCCTGGGGACCCCGAGGGAGGGTAGGTCCCCGGGTTGGTAGGGCCCTGGGGTCCCCGAGGGAGGGTAGGTCCCCGGGTTGGTAGGGCCCTGGGGACCCCGAGGGAGGGTACGTCCCCGGGTGGGTAGGGTCCTGGGGACCCCGAGGGAGGGTAGGTCCCCGGGTTGGTAGGGCCCTGGGGTCCCCGAGGGAGGGTAGGTCCCCGGGTTGGTAGGGCCCTGGGGTCCCCGAGGGAGGGTAGGTCCCCGGGATGGTAGGGCCCTGGGTCCCGGAGGGTCGGGGAGGGATCCGTGGTGAGTAGGGCCCGCGGTCCCGAGTTGGTAGGGCCCTGGGACCTCGAGGGGAGGGAAGGGCCCCTAACGGCGTGGTCCCGAGTTTTTTGGTTCTTGTGGGGACCCTAGTGAATATTTTTTTCTTTTAATATTATTTTTATATGGAGTTAGAGAGTAGTACAACTTATTTAAATCTCCTTTTTTCTGCCTTTCCGTGATGGAGAGAATAATTTTGTTTTCCTATTGCTCGTTTTAATAATTTAATTATGGATCTCGTTTATATTAAGCATGGATTTTGGGGACGCGTATTATTGTTTTACATATGTTATACATATTTTTTGGCAAGCCTTTATTTATTAGATAACTTCCCTCTTTATGCCATTGTTTCTGCAATATTTTCTTAGCGTTAGTACAACTACAACAAGCTACTACTACTACTAATAATTACACTTGGTAAAGTTTGAATTATTGGGAATCGAAAATCGGAACAGAATAAATTAGGTTTCTAATTTGGGATCAATAATTGCGTTATTTTTGGTTTTGTTCTGTTTTCGTTCCGATAAAAATAAATATTGTTTTGGGTTCTATTCTGAATTTCTGGGATATTTCTTTCCGCCTTGAACTCTAGTCTTCATCCAACTTCGTCATGAATCTTATGGCACCGTGTACTTCTTACGGTTTTAATGGCGAGCGCAATTCGTTGCATTCTATCAGAAATCGATTTTACCCTATGTTGAAAGTCTTTAAATTCATTCGTCGCCAACTTTCTTTTCTATGAAAAAATCTGAAGAGCTCGCGCCATTCCAACGTAAGTAATACATGGGGCCATCAGATCTAAGTGGTATCTTCGTGGCATTAGATGAACATTTAATATTATTCTTAGTCACGAACGCGAAGGTTCAAATATAGACGTAAAAATCTATTCCGCATAATTGGGTTATTTCATCGATATTAATTTGACTAACTTCTCTCGATTCCTCATAATAAACAACTGTGAATGACTTCCTAACTGCTTCTCGTAGGACATGGCCTCTCAACTCTGAAACCGTGATTCACATAATGGAAGAGGAATGCAAACTGTTACAAGAGTGCGAAAAAGTGACCGTGAGAATCCATCAAATTAACTCGTTGGTGTGACAAAACGGGAAGTGCTTGCGATGCATCCACTCTACAAAGGCTTCCTTTTAAAGGCGTATAAGCGCTGGAACATTAATCCGCTCATACCATACATCCTTAAACCGGAATCTAATCTTTTCTTTGTAATATTTTATTAATTTAGCCAATTATTCTATTATCTACTACTTAATTCATTATTCAATCATAATATTGAAATATATTTGCCATTCCACGGCAAACCGAACAAGGAAAACGTTATATACTCAACATTCCTTAAATTTTGACATAATATTAGTAATAGTGACGATAGAAAAAATTTTGCCGATTCCTAGTTTTAATTTACTAAATGGCAGGCTAACAAAGAAGTGTGAAATTCGGTACGAGGACTTCGAACATACATTTCTCAGTGTTTTTAAATATAAATTGCAATTCATGTGCTCTTCTTAATGTATCAACTTAGCGCTTTCTTATAATAGAGAATCACATAAGTTTATTATATATCGCAGTTCGGCCTTCGGTACACAAATTTGTGAAACATTTCCTTAACATGTTAAACTCGTCTCTTTGACGACCGACGCGTTTACTGAAGCGGAGTTCATGCATTTTCCCTAAAGAATACACGAAGAATTCAGTTGGTAGAATAATGGGTTGGTAAGAGATATCCTTTTCCTGCCGAAGTCTATCGATAAATGGCTCCATTATGCTTGACACGAGATTCAAATGTATATAAAAATATTAAAAACGAAAATTTCGTTCAATTGAAGTAGAAAAATAAAATCCGCGCTATGTTTCAAATGTTAATAACATCCATATATTGGATATATTTTCATAATGCAATGGAAAACGGTGTGGGAAGCGAGTGCTTCTGAAGACCGTCGATTGCTCTTTCATGCTTTTCCACATTTTGGTGAGAGAGGGCCCTTCCTGTGGTCCACACTTTCCAGATGCTAGCACCATCGCTAGGTCATTAGTCACCAACTCACAGCTGAGCACATATCTGGCTTCCATTGGAAACTCAGATTCTGTGTTTTTCTCTCGTCTAAGCTGGAGTTATCTAGTTCGTTTTGATCAAAGCGCTTCGGAAGTGAGACAACACTTACAATCGCATTTATTATCGATTGCAATGAATTCCTTCATGAGCACAGCGATTCGTAATACTTGTGAACTTCATTTAACTTACTACATTCCACATATCAAATTATATAAATTTCTGGTCTTTCTAAGAATTGATGGATTCTTAGCCTATAAAAATTTATTACAATTCTTACTTATCTTTCTAATAAGATATTATTCTATAGGTACTATATTACAGGGGTATCGATGTGCATTGAATCAATTCCCCGTGAAAATACACGGGAATATGCATGAGCTTGGATTCAGCGATTGCCCTAGGTCGTCAGGGTTGTTTATAAAACAGAAATATTTGCCAACTTATCAGAATATTTGTGTTTTCGCATCGAAAAATCGAAACATACTACACGAACAAATCTTTATTTAATTTTCCTTTCTTTCGATACTAGTCTCGATATCGTTGGTAAAAAGTAGGTATCATTATCAAGAGTAATAGTATCGTAGGCTAAGATCATTTCGCACATATAAGCGAATATTCTCCACTGGAAATGGAATCCGGGACCGCTTTCCCTAAAGTCGGACGCGTTACCCACTTGGCTATCCGAAAGCCGTAAAACATTTCTTATTTATGACTATTATTGACTGAAATGTACTGAATATATGCATATAATGTCTGACCGCAATATAAAATTCATACAATAACTTTTTGTCTACATCCCTAGATAATTTTCAAATTGCGCCATCACCATTTAATACAAATTAAAAGAATTTCCTCACTTGCAATATTTTCTGCGTATGTCACTGGATCCGATAAGTATTTCGAATAAATTTACGTTCTGTTAACGAAATCACTGTATCGTTTCTTTCTCTAAGTTTCGTTTCTTTAATTATCGTAAAATTATAGGCTGATATCATTCTTACCAGGGAAGGAGCTATTTTTTATACATGCTATATTTTTATGTATTCAATCCTTAGTCAAAGGTCTTGTCTACCGATTATAATGTACAACTGAATCATGCTGTGAGGATATGCAGAAGATATCTGTGTAAAGAAACTGAGAAATGCTCTGACGATATCTTTCTTACATTCCTGCTGAATGTCCATCGCCGACCCACTTGAATTTCTCACCAACGATACTCAAGCGTTCACATTCACTTTTCTTTCTTTTTGTAACGCAGACAGACTTCAAATTCCACTGCATTGAAACATCTCGTCCACTGAGAATATTCAATGCAGAACAGAACTTATTGGGCGAAAATGGGGTTAGATCGTCCCTTCTTCTATTTAATTCAGGTCAGAATTATTAAAAATATATCAACTTATTTTAAATTCCATTACTTAATTCACTTATTGCATTTAAGTACAGATACTTAATCTTCAGCTTTGTTCCTTAATCCTGAATAAGATAAATTTTACATTGTGTCTAATTTTATTGTAATCATATCATAAATTGTTGTTTCGTAATTATGCAGTAATTTTGTATTATGCCTACGCATAAACGTTTACGGTATGATATATTGCCACCGGCCTATTTACTATGATTTCTAAATAAACATTTAGTATTCTTCTAACCCTGGGAAGATATTGGTGGCACTGATCAAGAGTTCAAACAGACGAATTTAAATAAATCAGCTAATCAGAAAATGCTTGCTCCTAAATAGTTAAATGACATTTTCTTTCTAGAAGTAGGATGTTCATGAAAATAATACAAAACATTCAACCGAATTAAATGGAAGTAGTTGACTGTTAATAACAAAATTCAGCTTGCTTATGAAAACAGCTAATGTTTCCAAGAACCTTCCTAATGAATGAAAGTAGCGTTATTTCTTTCAATCTAATAATGGAATTCTGAGTTACAGACGGACTGCTGTCATGCTCTATTGGAATTTTATTCGATTAGAAATAATTTTGCGGTTTGAATTTGGTAGATTTGATCAATAACTGAGTGATTTCGACCGAAATCAATCATTGAAAATCAGAATAAAAACTTAAGCTGAACTTTCTTACTTGAGGCGTCTTGACTTCGTCGGATAATCCCTTTCGGTTTAATTTCACGAACTTACAAAAGTACGCAAGAGATAAAGGAAACTAAACAGGTATGCTCCGTGGAAATGGTTTGACTCGTCTGGTGTCGAACGAAAGCTCATTAGGAAATGTAGCCTAATATCTGCGAACAGATTAAATTTAAAGACATACCTAGCATGAAAATTCGAAAATGATTGATTGTTAAGTTAAGTTGAATAAGCATATATATATATATATATATATATATATATATATATATATATATATATATATATATATATATATATATATATATATATATGGTAGCCAACATTTCACAGAAAAATGGCCATCTCTACAAGGTTAAGTTCATCCCTTGACGTGGGAAAATTTGCATTTGTCTCGAAAACGGGAAAGTACTGGAACGACCTTCCTGGGAAAAGCCTACCCAAATGACTGTAGGAAAATGAAGAAGAAAGCGAAAGATATCTTAGACTTACTATTATTCTTTTTTTTTATATAACAGCTTTTGATATAGGTAAATATCAAAGTCTGTATTTCTGAAATTTTTATACATATTTCAAGGCTCATAATTATTGTTTCGTTTTAATTTTATTTAAATGCTACTACTTATACTAATTGTATTATCGTATCCACAGCCACCAGATCTTGAATCTAGGCAGAGTTTTTTTACCATAATTATAGTAATGTGCCATTTACTATATATAAAAATCTGCATTATGAACATTCTAATGTAATCATTTATAGTTTTCACCGAATGCATGAATAATCTCGTGCAAGCGCTCCTCACTTTTTCGTCCAATGCATCCTGAGACTTCCCCTCCCTCTGCCGCTCCTTCCCCACACCATATCCGGTCCTTCTTCGTGTCCCTTCTTTCTCAGAGATCCTTTTCAGAGCGACTCTTGTCTGCTTCTCTCTCAAAAAGGCAATGACACGCACGAGATTTCACAGCGGAATTACATAATCGTCAAACTGTTCATCGGAGTTTCTGAGGGAAGAGAATTTCCACCGAAAATGCGAAGGATTCTCCAGAATCGCAGAGAACTAAAGCACGTATGCACGCAAATGCTTCATGAGGGGATCCTCAGGGTAAATATCTTGCAATGTATGTGAATCTTTCGATAAATAAATAAATAAATATTGTCCATATTCCTTTTGGTACCTATTTATTTTTAAATTTGCATTCGGTGCGGTGGAGGAGGGAGAACAAGGAAAATGATACATTTCAGGGCACAGAGAGAGAGAAACAGATTAAAGATGAGAACATTAAAGCGGCTTTCAACTTGGAGACGATCATTATTTCCTTTGTGTTTCGTGAGAAATCCATCACTCTCTACTCTGCCTTACTACATACAGTACAATCCTTTCTTCTTTCTTAATGCTGAAGTAGTAAATCTTATTTTGCATTTTACTAACGTATTCCAATCGGCTCCCGATTTCTAATTGACCCCTAGCGATATCATTTATATCCCTGAGGGTCTATTCAGTATAGTATTAATGTCTAAAAGGTCCTTATTTCGGAGAGATTGAGACTAGAAAGTCTCTTATTCTATGTAACCTGATGTCAGCAATATTGGTGAAAACATAAGTAGTGTATATGTGAATAAAAATAGAATGGAAAACTTCGGAAGAAAGGGATTTATAATAAACCTGAGGTATCATCTCGGAAAAAAGAGCCACAGCAAGAAAATACTAACAAAGAAGAGGTGCCTCCGCGAACCTACCGATAGTAATATCGAAAAGACGTTATGGAAAAGTAAAACATTAAAATCACAAAAGCAATTAGCTTGAAAAAATTACATAAAATAATTTCAATAAAAGGACGCATTGCAATCTCTCAATAACAAAGAGAAAACTACAGAATCACAAAGAAATTAGAATTTTATACATACAAAAAAAATCCCAATATTAAAATGGGAAATGAATTAAAAGTAGAATTATTCAATAGACCAAGTATTTCTGATTAAGGAAATTAAGCATTATAGATTAAAGAAATAAAAATTAGTATGAGTATGACACGAAACAACGCAGGCTTGAGAGAGGACTATAGACTATCTAACAGAACACTAGGAAGACAATCATAAATAATGAGGGTTTGCAAATAAGTCACTTTAATCTCTGATTGGTCCTCCCTCCGCGACCTAAAAGAAGATTTTTTTCTCAATTGAACTGAGTTTTTAACTGAACATAATAGAGCATCACAGATTTAGAGCAAATTAAATATGCATCCGCGCATTTCCAGTAAATATATTTATTTATTATGTTTAACATATTAACATTAATTATTAACAGAAATAATGGCGCGCGCTGCGACATATTCGATTCTAAATAAATATTTGGCCGTTACTTGTAATAATAGAGAGAAAATTAAGCAACAATTAGTAAAAAGAAATAAAAGATAAAATATTTCAACAACGGAAAAGGTAGGACAAAAACTTATTATAAGTTACGAGTAAATTTGATTTCACGAAAGTGTTCTGGCACTCATTTATTCTCTCTTCTCATTCTTAAATATTTGATTCCCATTTACCTTAATTCTGAGATATTATTTTAACCATCACTAATATTTATAATCTCAATTTTTCCTTAACAAGAGAAGATGTTAGTCAACAAGCATATAAGGGTAGAGACATATAAAGATAGAGAGTGTATTTTTACGTGGATGTGTGACGTGTACCATCAAAGAAAGAAACTACCTCGAACCGATAAATTAAGTATATATGTAGATAGTAAGGGAAAATTCTTAGTGCTTCAGATTATCCAATAAAAAAGGAAGAAGTTAAGGACATCCTTACTAATTTTACGAGTATTAAAACTCGATTAATACTTCTCTTCCTTTCTTTTATAATTAGCCGAAGAAAATCCAAGTAATAACGACCTGTAAACATGCTCCCCTGGATATGTTTGTTTTCAAAATTATCGCATAGGGAAGTGATACAGTGAAGATATTTGTCGTCGTTGTGCTAAACCTGACACGTGTGTAGCGTTTATGTTCGAAAAGTTATAATTAGCTGGAGGTTTATCCTCAAAAGATCTAAGCAATCGCCAAAGTAATAAAAAATGGCGCATAATAATACACGTAATCAAAATTTTGTTGAAATCTATCATGAGATATTTGTTCAGTTTGATTTGATATTCAATGAAAAGTCATTTTGTGGGGCCTCCAAATGATCCTAGGGTCTCTGTTTGCCGCAATTCGTCCCTAGCTAAATTTTCCATTGATATTATCATGAATATACGAAAAATAAAATATAGATGACGGAAAATTTAGTGTTACAGATAATAACTGACAAGGACGAAAGAGATTCCGATTAGGCTCAAACTTGAGTCAATGCGTCATAATCAATCCTGGAGAGCGTTAAGTAATATGAAATAACGGTATCGTGGTTTTGGAATGGATATGACACTAATAAAGCCTTAAATTGAACGCTAAAATGGCCGCACTACTGTGTTCGAAGTGGAGAATGAACAAATACTATCGGATAGCTTATTAGCTGCCTGTTATTTCGCCTATGATAATTCTTATTTGGCTCCCAATTTCTCCTGCTTCATCGTGTTGGTAAGAAGCGTGCTGGGAAAGAAACAGCTATGGGAACAGATGCTGAATGGGAGGTCGCTGAGGCGTTAATGTGTGGTGTTAGGTTACTCTGGGAGACAATCGCATGTCGCGACACAAGATGGATTTTCTCACTCCTTGAAATAATGAACTTGACCTTTGAGAGGCACTGAGAGGGAACAGATAGGCTAACCTTCGATAGAATGTTACAGAATACTTTATCAGCTTCCGGAGCCCATGTCTGCGGCCACTGCCACTGAGCAAGGCAATATCAGTTCTATGGCTACACTATAACCTATCATTCTCTCCTTAGTCTTTTCATAGCCTCCATCAGTCACGGTTTTCTGACATCCTCTTCATTTCATTATATGAACTACGAGTCCAGGTAATAAAGTCACAGGAAAAAGATGTACGTAGAAAATTAACCCAAACACTTCTTTCTTATATTGAAGGAATTCCCCACCCCCTACCAAGCACCATTGAAGTAAAGGGAAATAATTGAAAATAACGCAGTGGAAAAAGTACATTTTCTGAGTTTCTTCCCATGATTGAAAATAATTCAGAAAATTTTAAGTTCGCAAATTAAAAGAAAATCACCAATCGATATCAATCATGGCGAAACAAATGACTTTACATTTCCTCCATGTTCGGACCACACTGATTCGTAACTTATTATCACAAAAATAAAGTAAAAACTTAATTAATTTCCATAATTATTTTCTTATTCTATTCCTTTCTATTGCTGTAATATTCAAGAATGGGATATAGGGAATTCCTAAGCTATATCATAGTTGTTTGTTTCTTGATTTTTTTCTCGGAATGAATAACGGTTTTCAGTTTCGGTTCGAATTCAAGAATTTGATTAATTTCTGATTCGTACTCGATTTTTACTCCGGCAAAAGAAAACGGTTCTTATCGGTTTTTGGTTCAGTTCAGTTTTAATGCAACTACCTCACTTCTCATCTTCACTTGTGTCTCATTCTCTCTTTAATTCTAATGGATCGCCATTGAATTGTATCGGTTTTCCAGATAAATACCAATAAAAATACTTCTTTAACAGACTCCCTCTCGCCAAGAGATAAAAAATCACGACCAATTTCGGCATCTCCAATAATATTATCCATAATCCAATATTTCGTTCGTTCGTTAAAATATTTTGGAATATTATTAGAATTTAAGCCCTACCATATTCTTGCTGATATACTCGCGTAATTTAAAGCGGTTACAATAACTATTATTTGCGGTTTCGTTATCTGGTTCGATATCCTGGTTTTAAGCCAACATCCCGATTTTACCTTCTACAGAATTTGGTAAATCCTTATTTCTCACCATTAAAATTTGGCAAACTTATTCAAAAGAATCTCCGATGTTCAAGTATATGGACACTTTGTTTACTGCCGATGATTTTGGAATAGTATCGTTAAAATTGCTTCGACAGCTGAGGTCGTTTCTCATGTGGACTCCCATCGGGAATCGATCCCGGAGCTGCTTTCACTACAATCGGATACGCTGCCCACATGGCTATCTGGGATCCCACTGATTTTGTCCTCGTTAATCCATTCACTCCCATCAAAATTAACGAGACGGTCGTAAAAATTAGAGAGTGAAAGAAGAAACTTAAAATTTTACGAGTAACGCGAGATACTCCTTTTCGAGGAAAATAAACCAAATCTATTACCACGCCTTTTTCTGCCGATTTGTGGGACAGAACTCTCATTTTCGTATTCGGTCAAGACATACGAATGTGCCTCCCTCCGCAGTTAAATTCTTGGAAAAGCCGTTTCACGAGGCCCACACCATTTCCTCTGCATTGTTCTCCACATCTGGAAGCCATTAGAGCGGAAAAGACCCTTTTCGGGTCATCCCCAATGGTCAGCTTTCGGTCGGCGACGCCAATGCAAGTAAAGGAGAGCCCTATCGTGAAATATGGAATCCCGAGGCGATAAAACCATATGCACTCGTTTCCCATAAAGATATATAAAAAGCGGGAGAAGGGAAGATCGTCTGTTGGATACTTTGGAGGAACTTGGATGCAGAAATGCGTTCTTTATCTTGAACCTTTTGGTATTTGAAGAAACTTGAGAATGAAAGCGATTGCAAGAGAATACTTATAGAGAGAACATACATGCATTGAAATCACTCACTTTATCTCCTCCTAAGAATGAATTTTACTGGCTTCGTTTATACAAAATATTCTTCCGTCCACTCTACAAGCATCTTTAGATGCACATTCATACCTTTTCTATATTTTATTTCCTAATACTATTACCATATCTTCCAAATAAACCCTATCGTTATCTATCATATTACTACTAGCAGGTGGACCCGTTCTACGCCTGAAAGGAGAGCATTTTCATTGGCAAATATTCTATTTTATGAAAACTAAAACGAAAAATAATCGTATTCGCTCAGACCGAAAGACGTGGACCCCCTCTTCTGCGTTACGCCTAGCTGGAACGTTTAGGCCAAACATTTAGTCACCTTCGGAGATGGGAACTGAGCACAGACCTCATTACATCCCTGAACCAAAAGTTCAATTTTTTCTAATGCATTATAGTAACATCTCGTGTACCCCACCTACGCACCTATATTGAAATAACTTTCCTTAAGATACCTAAAAGAAATTTTAATAAGATCTGATTTTTCATTAATCTAAAACATATTGAACTCTCATATCGATTTCCTCGAATTAGATTCGCTTTTTAAATATCACGTTTCTAGGGCAAATAGGCTAACTACACTCCTCCATGTTTTCACATTTAACTTTTTGACCCCCTCCGTAAACCCTTTCAAACTGCCTTTAGACTCATTATTAAAAGAAATTTTGCATCAATATTCATATCAAGTAATTCATAATTCAATATTTCATTTCATGTAATTTCATAATCAAACATCACTTTGTATGTATTTCTCTGATTTAGCATTTTTGGATTTTAAGTTCAATACATTCATACATATTTTCTATAAATATGTTAATTTTAGGTTGTTTTGGCATTCACTCTGTAATAGTTGCCTCAATGTATTTGATCTATTAAATAAATAAATAATAAATTTAAAATGTTAAAAAATTAATAATGATTAACAAAGAAATAATAAATGATTAAATAATCAAACCACAAAAGTTGATATTTTAAAAATCATATCTTGTCTGCACTGAAAATAAAAGATTCGGATTTTTGCGTGCCAGTACCGTTCTGCCATTTTAATTCATCAATGTCGATATCTTACACTTAATCTCAATGCCTTTTGTCCTTATGGCTGATTCTCCCAATTAAACGAAAAACCTGCGTTTTTTCATAAGAGTGCATTGCACTCCAAAGGAGCGTTCTCCTATTTTTTAGTTTTCCCTCTCCGCCTTTCTTTTTAGCAACATCTCTCCGTACGTACGTTCTCACGACTCTCACCAATTAACTCCATCGCGAGTGCATTTAAAGAAACTGCTAACACAAGAATCGTTGAGATGCTCCGTTTTTCCAGATGACGAGCAAGGAAAATATTCGCAGAAGTTTATTACCCCGTGAAATACTGAAAAATATTTTTCCACGGGTTTCCACTGCTGTTAGAGCGCTGGATTTTGTGAAATTTTCCATTATAAGCGCATTCACCATTTAAGATGATAGACATCGTTTTTTAACCTCAGCATTTAACTAGATATTTTAGTTAATGCTTAAAAATACTGTTTAAATGACATCACTCTCGATGAGAACAATTCTTTAGTTGGAAATGTTTATATTTAATAATTGTTAGAAAACTATTCAAATAATAAACAATTACAATGAATATATACCACCGTGTTCCAGAAAAATAATTCTGATCTATTACTGGCTACCATCCGATTACAACATTTATAATTACATCACTTTCCAATTTTAGTTTACGTAAAAATGACAGAAGAATAACACCCAATAAAAATTACCGCCTTAAGGAGTGTAAAATTAGCCTTCACCTAAATCAACCTTGTCCGCTTTCAATTTTATCAATAATCTCCAAAATTATGTCTACCAGTGCAAATAAAAGACGCATGACAATGGTTAAAAAATAAATAAATGTTCGTCATCATTTTTAGTAAAATATATGCGAAATTTGATTACCATAGATTGGTATTGCTAAAAATGATTGCCAAGTTTTTTAGTCCACTTCTTTAGGCTGAAGAGGTAGAATTTTATGTGGACATTACTTTTTTAGAGACGAATTTTATCTGATCTGGGTCAGGATTTTAATTATCACAAACCTAATGTATGTATGAATCATTTCAGAACAAAAACGCGAAGATTAATGGTAATATATGAATGATTGCGCACATCAAAACACATATTCGGTCAATCAATTCTCACTGATTACTATCGCCGATTTGGGTTAATTGCTAACTGAATATGACATTCGTCAGTATTCTACACTGAAGGCGAATAATAAAATTAGTAATGATACGAAAGGCGAATAATTGGAAATTAATTTTCTGTAATTGCAAAATAAGAGTTATTTGTATAAAAAATATGGAAAATAAGAGTGAAGAAAATATGGCAAGGACAAACACGTTTATTAAAACTGGAGACTAAGTGTTGTCGAAAATGAAAAATCTTTCATGATATCAAAAACGTGTGGCGATATGGCCAAAGATATGTGCAATTGGAATTCTCCTTTCGTTCTTTTTGCGTTCATTATATTTGTTAACAGAAAAGAATACTTTGGCCGCTGGAAAGTTTAAGTTATGCATAATGATATGCTGTAATTGGCTGCATATATATTAAGACACGCATGAATATTCACAGTCGACTCTTACTAAAGGCATGCGAGAAATTCTCGATTTTCAGGTCATAAATTCGACTTTTAAGTGACAATGAGATTACTTGTATACTTCTTTCCCTCTTTTCCTTAACCTATTTAATTTTTCCTTCATTTGATTTCCTCTTAACAATAATATATCTAATAATGATTTTGTTAAAAGGAAATGAAGACCTTTGCAATTCTATGCTCTATTTATTTGTTATTCCAGAATCATAAATGCATCTGACTGTAACACTAATGTTCACAGTACTCACTAACTTAAGAACTTTTATTTATTTTTGCTTTATTTTAATGGCAAGGAATACTTATGTTATGTTTTAACTTATACGAGTGTATGTGTCAATTTTTTGTAAATTTTATTGCTTCCTACGTTGGATTCTATCTCTCTTTATATTTTTTCTGTTTCTTTCTCTCTCCCATTCTATTCCAACACTAAAATACGTCTAACCGAGTCGATTCCACTTCTGTTTACGGAGACTTAGAAGGAGAAAACCTGGTTGTTATACTATACGTGCCCGTAAAGTGGAAGACCTTGGTTCGAGTCCCAGTTAGATTGCTATCTTTCACTTCTGTTGAGATGCTCTCTTTATTCTAATAGCTGACTATTCTTAAAAAGTATGAGAAGACAACCACTATAATACAACAGTAGTTCGGGGACTTTCTAGATATCTACGGCTGTGGCTAGTAAAGCAAACTAAAGAAGATTCCCCTCGATTTTAGAGTTATAAGCACTTATTAAAAAATTCAAGAGCCAAAAGAACCCTCTCCTTTGTATAATAAATAGAAAGTTGTCATATCCCTATTTCCAAAAGAGATTCCATTTATAACACGGTCGGTCCCATAAAAACCGCCTTAACCAGGTTATACTGTGTAAAGTATTGTATAGACTCAGGGATCAAATGAACCCTTTCAACCCCTCCGTCGCTCTCTTTTAGAAAATAAAAATGGAGTTTCGATTGGACAGCGTCCATTGTTTACATTCGTCCGAGTAGTGCTTTTGTGTGTGCAAACGAGCCGTCCACAACACCCCCTGCCACCCACCATCACTCCGATTGAAAATTCCAAGTAGTCAAAGAGAGACTTGAAAGGAGAGAAATAGCACTGGTGCTGGTTGGTACAGCTAGTTCCAAAAAAAACTTACCACCTAAGCCGCAACCCGCATAACAGGCAGTGAGTTTCCTGCAAGCGAGCCTTAAGAAGTGAGAGAGAGAGAGAGAGAGGGAAAACATGGAGGAGATAGTCTGCTTCTGTCCTGGCTCCGCTTGCAGAGTTGAAATGGATTTATTTGCATTATTGATATTGCAAATATTTATTAGTATCCTTAGTTTGGTGACATTGGCGTAGCATAATAGTATTATAACAATATCGATGTTGTAATGCAAGAATTCAGTTATTATAAAATGGTTATTACAAATCAGTATATATTCTAGCTTTGCTTCTCGCACCGAGGGAAGCGTCGCACACGAGGTCCCGTTATTCCTAGGAAACCGAGGCAAACCCCCTTCCCCTCATAAAATTTGAGTCTGAGACGAAAGGCACAAGCAGGACGAAGGAAATTTTTGCAAAATCTGCCTCTGAGCCGCTCTGAGCTTATGTTTAGCACTGAGATGGGAGGAAGAAAATTTCCGCGCAGTTTGAATCAGTGTCGGACCCAAAATGTATAGACCTCGAATTCGACGCCTTCGCTTGTAAAACTCTGCGGTTATAAGGGGTCGTATTATATATTATAATAGTAGATAATATTATACATCGTTCAAGAGAAGAGTTATTAGCCTTTACAATTATATACCTAAGGAGTCCATATCGATCACCTGTTTTATCACAGCCTGTGTGAATGCAATCTACAAAAGTAAAGTAAGGTGAACTCATGGCCATATCTAGGCTATTACTTTAAATACATAAAAAATCTATAAGTAAATATGTAGTATGAAGTCTTGAGGCATTCTCTGCGTATTTTAGATAAATTTTGTTTAATTTGATAAGCATCAAAATTAAAACTCGATCGGTAAAAAATCAGTAAATTTTATCATCTATGCAGTTGGTATTTTTAATATACCGTCCAAATCAATTGATAGAAAATGTGCTAGGATCGATTTTCCCGAATTAATAAAGATGACGGATACGAGACAACCATCTTTCACGTTGATTTTGAATCCAAAATGAATTTTTTTGGTGTCATTGAAGTGTGAATCGAATAAACGTGATTTCTTCTGTGGATTCCTCTTGAAATGGTTGCAGTCACAAACCATTACGTTCTTAAACGTTCTTCTCTCGTATTTATCAAGTTCTAAAATACACAAAAAGATAGAGCGAATGAGGTTTTGTCATAATGCTCATTGAATGCCACTGTAAGCTATGAATGTAAAATTTTCAATTAATTTTGAATGCATACAAAACTGCTTGCATTGTTTATATTTCAACTGTTTATTATCACGTTTACAATTATTATAATGTAGAAAACGTTAAAAATACGCGAAATAATAGGGACTTAATGAAATAGTTTTAGGGCCTTTTTACCTGTAATTCCAACCCTGTAAGTATCACACGGGGATAAGAAGCGCATATGAGGCTCATGTTGAAATTTTTCTCCCCTCGGTTGATGGCTGGCCCTACGTAACTCTCATATTTTTTCGACAGAATTTTAATGATTGAGATGAATGGGCGGTGGTTTGGTATGAATAGTCTATCTACATATTTATCGCTCGGTGATATTGAAAATATTCCTTCGTATTTAAAATGTATGGCTATGAGAAACTTTTCATCTCTCCACATTCCATGACAAATTTGAAAAGCAAGATAGAGGAGTGATTGGAAGAAGTGGTTAAAGCAATGAATTCACCAGGACTTCAAGAGGGGGACTGTTTTGATAGATATAGGGAAGTGAGAAACGACGGAAACAGTAATACATACACTCACATGAATTTAACAACCGAAAGTGTAAGAGGTATGTTAATTCCAGATTTTTGGATAAATCACAATAGGTAATGGCATTTCTTGCGTTCCTCGTTGACCAATTGGTTACTTTGAGTAGGAGCAACGACCTCTTTTAAAAGTATAACCCACTCACTCACCTTCTCAATTTTCTCATCCAACATATATTTTTCCGTTTATGACAGCCTCCAGAGAAACTACTCATTTATCCAATTTAAGTAATATATTAGTCAAGAATGGTTAACATTCAAATATACAGGATATAACGCCCATGGCTTATCATACTTTCAGAAATTTCCTTCTGATACATCAGTAATTCCCAGGATCTCCGAAATTGTATGCAATAGCGATGTTCAATGTATCGTACCAATCTTTTAATTCTATAAGAAAGTTCGAGTAGTTTACTAAGCCAGAACCTAAACCATCTTCTTATCAGCAATTTATTTTGGAAAGAGATAAAAATTGCTAACATTGGTATTACTATCTATACTTTGGTGAGGTAATGTGCGCTCCCGAATCTAAGGAAGACCCTCAATCCTTTTGACCATGAATAGGGCGCGAAGAAGCTTCTTTCGTACCAGCAAGCCAATGGTTTATTCTAAATCTTACCTAACCTTAGAGATGTGATTTATCTGTAATCGGCGTATAAACTTCAAGTTTCTGCGACACTAAATATGCGGAGTATCTAAAATTCCATATTTACGTTTCAATTCATATTTTAGTGACATGATAATAGAAACTTTAGTCGATGTAGTAAGATCATCTTCAACGCTCTATCTATTTTGTATCATAGATGTTATAAGAGAAGTGAAACGATTTGGTTCTCGTAAGCGTAAGGAATAAATATTAGATGGCATTTCTCTAGTTCATTGTTCATTTCTCAAGTTATTCCAAACTACGAAATTTTTAGCTCAATGTAGGGACGAAATAAAGCATAAAAAACAATTTATATAAATAAAGTAAACAATCATTGACGAAGAGCTTGATTGATATAAATTGACGATAGGCAGCATTACTTATTTTTTCATTTTTGTTGTTGAATTTGTTATTTAGTATAAGCTAATACAGTTTATACCATTCACTTTAAAAGCAGAATATAGAGATACTAATTCTGATATGATGCACCCAAACATTGTCAACTTTATGTTATCATTCAGATTTTCCGAAGGTCCTATTTTAACTGGAATGATCTTCCTTGCATTACTATTTAAAAATACTATGAAAAATTTAAAAAACATCTTCGCAAAGTTCGTAGAGAATTATGATGTGCCTAGGATGAGGGTGTTACGAAGGTCCTTGGAGTGAATGTTGGAATAATGGATTACATATAGAACCAAGAATATTTTAACAGCTAAGGTATGAATTATGAGAATTAGAGGAATATTCTCATGTAAGTCCGGTTACCATCCGTTGGTTTCTATTTTTAACGTGTTCTTCCATGACTCCTTTTACCCATCATTCATAATTATTGATAGTGATTTTTCTTTTAATTATTATACATATTATGCACCATTCAAATAATTCGGGTTATATATCTTACTTGAGGCATTCAGAAACCGAAGCAGCAATCATTAATCATTAGTCTTATTAAACATTAGTCTAGCGTATAGTTCTGAAAATCATTTCAGTAACATTGGAAATCCTGTTGTGGTTGTTTTCACACCCCCTGACATAAGTCATACGGCGGCTCGCGGGGTATTAATGTAAATGTAAATAAACCAGGTGTTAACGTGTAAACCTGCAATATGCAAGTATAGGAAACCTGGAGTTTATATGCAATATGCAAATTAGTCTTAAGGTTTTGATTTGCCATACTAACTGTTGTTTCTTAACCATCTTAAAGTGTATTCCTTGCAAGAAGTCCTGAAAGGTCGTCTACCTCAAAAATAGAGTTGAATATCTTCATTCCCTAAGGGAATACCTGCGGCGAAGATTACAAATCGCGGATCCACCATTTCCCACCTTACTTGTGATCGGTCGCCGCCACCATACCCTAACCTTTGATACCTGCTCAGCAGGGGTGCGGTCAGGAATCCTCATTAGCGCTTTCAAATTCGCTACCCCGGATACATACGACCATCCACAATCTGCCGAAAAGGGGGTTTTTCTCCTCAGAGCGGAGTTCACCTTCACCCATCGGCCGTTTTATGGTTCCTTTGAGAAAATAGACAATACCTTTCGATGGACGCAACAAAAGAAAAAGAAACAACAAAGGAATGAATAGGGGATACTCCTAGGGCCAGGGTGGAGGAAAGGAAAGTTCTCCTTTCTCCATGGAAGAATTAGTAAAACCTCAGACGCGAATTTGTCAGAAACAGCCAAATCTCATCTCAAAATCATAATGCTTCATCTGATACCGTCACCACGAATGCCTGGTGGAAGTAAGAACAGAATGACATGTTGATGCATATATACTGAAATTCCTAATGCTCTGTTAATTGTCGTATCAAGCAAATTTTATACTTCTCTGTATTGCAGAATAATTCAACTGTGAAGAAATCGAGTCAAAATTTGCACCACGGGGCAAGAAAGAGATTTAGCATCAGATAAAAGTTGGGACAGCATAATATTGCAAGTAACATGAACTTGATTTAATTAAAGGGATAGTTTTTCTGGGACTGGCAATGAACAATATTTTCGGAAAAATGTTACGAGATGCTGGCGTTAATTTCGTGGTGTATTAATTTTTAATTCGATACGTGAAAAAATTTTGTAGCCCTCAGTATTTAAATTGTGCTACTATTCTAATACCTATGTTATTTTCTAAAATATTAAATTAGCAATTTGAATTTTAAACAATTACCTTAGAAAATGATGATAGCACACCAATAAATATTTTACTTTCTATCATATGATTTGGCGGCATTTAAAATTTTTATAATATTTGATGTAATTATCTGATGTAGTTGATCGTAATTTATTTGGTTTACTTTATTGTAATATGTTTTGGGTCTAATTTTCAGAGCTCTCTACCAGGTTGACTTAAAATGATTCTTTCTCGGTGTTTTCGTCCAGATAAAGTTTCTTTTCATCTTTGCTTTCCTCAGTAGGTTTCGAAGTTTTTTCATACTCCCCTTCTCGATAGAATTTTTCTGCAACATAAATTAGTTGACATACAGTTGATTGTGTTCTTATTCCTAATTATTCTTTATCTCCTTGCTGAGTTTTCGTTCATCTTTCTATTTGAGTCATAGTCGTGAATTTCCTCTAAATAAATTTAAAAGTTCTTCCTGTAGGCGTCAAGAGCATAAAAAACGTAATAATATAATCCTTTTTAATCTTGCAATGACATAATTTTTCATTGGATAATTGAAGCAGCTAAAGTAAGTTTACCCGATGTCTCCAGAAAAAGGTGAATTACGCAGAAATTTCTGGCCGAAATAAGGAGATCCGATTCTCATTCATTTTTTAATACTATGCTGCTGATATAGTAAAAATTAACACTAAATTTAAACTAGATTTCGTGCTAATAAAGACGGTACAAATACGTTCAACGCGTTTCACAACGGTTTAAAAAGGCGCCTTCCTTCCAAGAGCCAATAGAATGCGTGGAAAACACTAGACTCGCTCTCATCGAGCTTCACGTCTGTTATGCGGGTTGCGGCTTAGGTGGTAAGTTTTTTTTGGAACTAGCTGTACATGCAAAGGATAACCGTGTTAAAATTAGCGAAATACAATCAAGGATACTCAGAAAGTAGGAACACACATCCTACTATACATTCTAAACACGAAAATATCCGCGTATGAGACGCATTTTTACCGCCAAAAATTTAAGTTAAAAAGCAAGATATGTCTTTTAGGAGGGTATAAAATTTTTCATGGTATTTATTGCGATGGATCAAGAATACAGTCCCAGAAACCATTCTGCGTCTTATGCGCGGGTGCGGTATATGCATCTTGAGTATAGTCGTTAAGCTATGATTTATGCCCGTGAATAATACACTTAAATTATCCGTAAGTTTTGTTGTTTAGAATCCAGACCTGCGTACAATGTACTACTGTACAATGACTTGTTATAGCAACTATTTTGCAGTACAGAACCGGCCTTAGACACGGGATGTCGTGCTGGGAGCCGAAGTTTGGGGGGCGCATATCTGTTTTAATGAGGACTTGATGCTTCTGAGGTTATCAATTCATCAGAAATCAGTTAAACAACAACTTTTAGGGTTATTCACAATATAGAAGGATCCCAGATTGAATTCTCTTAGGAATCGATATTTCTTTGCTATAAAAATGCGTATTTGAAAGTTTTCGATAATATTTTTACTTCTACATCAAAATCCTTGCACCCAAACCGAAATTATTTCCATTCAATATTCGGTTCTCTACAATGAATGTTTTTACTTGAGTTTGATTGGAGGAAGGTTCACTAAATATGTGCAACTATAATTAGCAAAATTTCTTCTACAATTTAATTATAATCAACATAAATAATAAAAGCTAGATAATAAATTTTTCTTTTAGATGGATATTATGTTACAATATTCGGAGCGAGTCAAATCCTAACCGGTTGATCGTTGGCGGAAGGAGCGAAACTTGAACTCTACCGAATTTTTTTCCCTTCGTTGAATCGGATCGAAAACCAGAAAAATACAACGGTTCTATTCCATGATAGTATCGATTCTACTGGAACATAACCTATAAATTAATGTTATAAAATAAGTAAAGTAAGAGATGAAATTAACATGCATATTTACAGACACCGCTTCGAATGACCTGAATTTGAACCAGAAACAATAAATATTACAAAACATTCATAGATTCTTCCCAGTCATATAGGACAAGTATGTCAATTGGTTCGAGTTGGATATACGGACAGAAAATAGAAAAACTTTGAAAGCTATATCAATAATATCATTTTGGATTGCGAATTCTGGCCAATCGATCCGAAACCACTCCACGCCATTGAGTTTCCGCGAAGTGAAGTCTTATTTCATTGATTTTTGCTTGACATATATTCAGCAACTCGAAACGTGAGAGGAAGGGGTACCTAAAATGAAATGTGAGAATATCTTTGGGAAAATCATCTTAGTAAATTAAAGAGGGAGACCCAGTGAAGATGTTTCGAGGTTCATTGGAATCGGAAGTTATCAGTCCGAGAAAATAAAAACAAATATCGACGTCTGTAATTCTTAAGGCGATCCAGGTTTAACCATTCTTCATTTCTGAGAGGACGATTCAAGAGTACTGAGGTGAAAAGAATTACAAATTCATGAAATTATTGATTTAATTATTATTAATATGTATTGCATATGAAAAATAACAAAATTATTGAAGGAAATGCCAGAAAATCGAGTAACGTTATTTAATAATATTTTTCAAATTTTCTGTAAAGAGGATCTTTGTAACATATTTAGTTATCATGACCTAAAATAAAATCTACGACTCCGCTAAGTATATATATACTAATTATGCGCGATATACTATACTGAGTATACCCAAGAATAAAAAACTAAAGAAGTAGCTCAAACGCTCAGTATTTACACCCCCTGCAATATTCGGAAAGGCAGCTTGCAGTGTATCTATATAGATGTACTCTCAACCACGTTGTTAACCAAAAGAAAAACGTTTGTGGAATAAAAGAAACCATTAACTATGAAGTATATAAATAAACTATAAGAAAAATTAGTGTTTTGCGCAGACTATAAAATGCAATCATAATTTCACTAGTATTGAGTATAAGCTATGCTAGGTTGTTAGTTCGTTGAATTCACATTATCTTTAAATATTTACTCTATGCTATTACATTGTGAGGGGGACGTTAAAATTTTCTGGAGCGTAAAGAAGTCGTCTGAAGAAGAGTTGAGAAAACCTGGTCGATATCATGTAAATTTTTTTTGAATTGCACCGTAACGTAATTTAAACGATATCGAAAGATGTCTTCATAACTTCATGCAATCATTCCCAATGAAGTCGGATGATCATTTAAAACAGATTGAATTCATCGTGAAAACAAATTCACCAGATTATTTCAACTACCACATTTATTTCGCCGAAACCACAATACTGAAGTGATTTTTTTTTCGCAATGAATAAAACATACAAGTTCCATAAAATGAAGGCCTAGATAACAGATAATATTTTGCAGAATGTTTTAGATAGGGGACTATACTGTATTTCTTCCATGGTAAGGAAAGACAGCATTGGGAAATATAGCGAAAACTCGTAGACGTTAATACTGTATATGGATTTGAGTATTTAGCGAATTATATATATCATCTTTAATTTTCATTTTAGAATCTATGTGCGTTATATTCAGGCATCCAGAACCGAAACGAAAATCAAAAGCGAAAAGAACCTTCATTTTTCTAGAATTAAGAAAAACCGAAAATATTCAACTTTTTAAACCAAAGAACTATACTTATTTTATTCAAATTTTTGGCTCGAAATTGGGTGTTAAGTAGTATAAATGACATACCGTGAAATAGTAAAACAAACTTTCAGAAGTATACGGTATGATAATAAAATAGTCGGAGCGAAAAGAATCGGTCCAAACAGATTCGACGTTGTTAGAAGTACCAAAACCGGAACTAAACCGATATTTATTGTTTGTCTCTGAACCGGAGCGAAAACCGGAACGAAAAATATGACGTTGGATGCCCTGGGTTAAATCAAATTCTCTCATCGGCAGAATGGCCGCTAACAATAGAGAGCACAGTTAGACTCGAATCGAGTATAGGTGCATGAGAAGATGACGCCACTGGATCACCCAATTTCCCAAGCAATGGGAAAAAGCAGTGAGCATTGCGGTTCCTCTAACGGTACGCACGCTCTCCTTCCTTCTTTTGTTTTAAAGCGGCGCCTGGCAACAATAAACGGATCCATAAATAGCGACGCGTGCTTGACGGACATTAGAGAAAACATCATCTGAAAAAGTGCTCACGAGATAAGGGACACGAATGGAACCAAAGATTTGCCAAATTTCCAAACGAATATAAGGTCGTTGATTCCATTCGTGATTGAGCGTGCGCGAATTCTTGGAGAGATGGAAAAGTCACTTGCAACAAACATGCACGATTCAGTTGCTCCCTGAAGTACAGGAAAGCCGTGAATATCTACCACACATGTACCACAATTACCTATATAAATCTACATTGATGCCATAAAAACTTTCGGCCAGTGACAGGGAATATAGAAAGAATTAATTCATTGTTTTTTACTGTCATGGCTATTTCTCAGAAATGTTCGGAAATAGTCAATAGTACCCAATGGCAATACATTGATAAAATTCTCTTATTTATTACGAATACAGATAATGGAATATGAAGATGACAACGTCTCAATGGAGGCAATGTCACTTAAAAATAAACAGTGCGATTACTCAAGAGTATGATTAATCGACAAACGATACCAATACGATTAGCAACATCGCTCGCGAAGTTTGATATTTTCGTTGCAGAATAACATTCAATTAAAAAATTATATTCCTATAAATGTTACTCACAGAAAGTCGGGAACTACATTGTTACGGAAACGGTACCCACGCAATTTTTTAAATAAGATTTTCAAAAATCACGATCTACAAATATTTTAAATCTTCTGCCATCTCTAAAGAGCTTCAATTAGAATCATATAGTGAAGTTATTCACGATCTCCATATATTTACTACATTTATCACGAAAAATGTCAGTTAAAAAGTTAATTGGAGATGAATTCTTAAGGACTTTTGTCTTAATTCCTCCCTCACCCTTTGGTAAGCACCGCTCCACCCCTTGGCAAGTTCGCAACCCCTTTGAAGAGTTCTAAAATCCACCCCTGCTTTCCTGCTTAATTTATTTTGCAATATAAAATCAGGTTACATCACACAAGGTAGAAGAGATAAATCCAAAATAAAATATTCGTATCTGCTTTGTTATAAATTTTCAAATACAAAATCGGAATATTTGCAAAAATGCACTAAAATTTCGTCACACTTTATGAATTTTAAACAACGCTACTTGACTCAAGATGCAAAGCTAGTTCTTTTTCTGCATACATTCTCTCCTTTTTTCATTTCTCAAAAAGTTAATTTTGCGAATTAGTCCAGTAAGGAATGAAAGTAAGGAAGAGAGAATTCTGATCTCCGAATTCAGACTCTAGAGAGGTTCACGATTACATCAAATCACAAAACACGAAATGATACCTTCCGAATATTATTAAGTGCACCCAATATCGAATGCAGATTTGATTCTTATGATTAATCGCTATTAATTCGGATGAAGCGACCTGGATTACACTCGCTAAGAGGTTAGCGGATAAGAACAATATCGAGAAGTAAGCAATTGCTGTACATTATTAAGCGGATAAAATTTTCTTCTTCGATAACTAGATTGTATTGCTGTATTGCTTCTAACTTTCGTATTCCCCACGAATAGGAAATTCGCGGACTTTTACGCTAGTCTAGCAAAATTCATGTTTGACATATCTGCCAGTCAAATCTCTTGACACAACAGAACATTTCGAAAGATAAAGAGGAGTGAAATGCAGTGTCATTACAGGGGCTCGAACCCAAGTTCTTCCACTTTTCGGGCAAGCACTATACTGAACTATCATCCCGCGTCAATTTCAAATTTGTTAACGTATGCATTTATCAGCAATTTAGGTTAGCATAACGGCCTGGAAAGTGGGAGACATGGGTTCGAGCCCCTGTCATGTCACTATTTTTCACTTCTGTTTATCTTCGTCTTATTTTGCACCTTTGATTATCTTTCGGTTTTGAAAATCGCATATCCACATTTGCTGAGACTTCATTAAACTTATACTTAGCACAACTTAAATCTTTCCTCATTGTCACAAAATATTTCGTAAACATGTCACCAACATGATGAGAAATTGAGAATCTTATACTTTGGGTGATTTGGAGCTCAACAACAACTTCCTCCCTACTCAACAATGTGTTGTTATTCTATTGGGAAGCACAGTATTAGAATCGAAGAGCCGCCGTCGGACGCGTACCCATCGCTTAGCAACGGCAAACAACGGAAATATTTTCGTCGTCCAAAATATTGGCGAGCGTCAGTGTGCGAGGAGGCGGGAAAAGACAACCACGGAGGATGGAAACAGTAAAATAGGATCGATGGACCAATTCGATTGCGATCGAATGGGGCAAAGGAAGTTAAAAGGGCTACTCACTGGTTGAGATGAGGATTCACCTGTTGTGGAAGGCGTCGTCTGCAGGAGAGTCCGCGCCTCGACTGTGGTCACGTGACACAACCCCTTCCGCAATCGATATTCACCCCCCCCTCGCGGAAGAGAGCAACCCTCGTGTGGATGCGCCGTTGCCGATGCTGCGTGGCCAAGGCAACGCCGTCAGTCTGAGAACGGATTACGGCGGAAGAAAGATCGCTCCGATAGAAAAAGAACGATTTTAACGAGGTCACTGTTCGGAAGGACTAAACGGTAAGGAGAATCATTAGTGATCCGTTAGGCATTGCACCGCTCGCTGGCGAAAACAAACGCTTCCTGGAGTTACCATGGTGACCAAAAAGATAAACAAGGCCGAATTTCTAGTCTGAGTTGCCGATTTAGCACTTTCCCTGCCCGTCTCCTTGGCTTTATTAGAGTATAATTATTTTCGGTGGATGTCTTGGCTGCGATGACAATGATTAGTTTAAACGTATATCTTAATTTGTCTCAAGATGTCGTCTTATTGATACATTTTCCCTTTCTGCTCGGTTGTAATATATGATTGCAAAAATTGAGGATATTTCTCCACTAGAAGAGAAAATTACTCGAAGAAAGATCAGTGAAATGTTTAGCAAACGTAATTCTGAGAGGTTCAAATACGCTAAATGCAAGCGCTAATTCTACACCGCCAATTAGCGTAACTTTTGCCCAATTACCTATGCATCAAGAAACGTTTAAGCTTAACATCCTATCTTTTCTTATATTTAAATACTAAGATATTATTTATAAACATCACATGGAAAAACTATTGTCACAAATATTTAAATAATTTATTCGTGATCAAAAATTTATTTTAAAATTTAGGCCATTGTTAGCTTGAATTGGGGTAACATTGGCCCATGAGTTAGAGCTCTTGTAATAAGACCAAAAACATGATTTAGGTTATTATTAAACTGCTTATTGTCAGAAAGGGACAACTGTTTAGTAATATTAAATTATTTATAAATTCAATTCAATTGGGCAATAAAAATTTGATTCAAACATGTTGAAAATCAATTTTTAATAAGAGGAAAAGTTGAAAAAGGAAAAAGACTTGGAAAGCAGATTTATATATTTTCAAACTATTTTTACTAGTTTTTTGTTCTTGTGGGGAGCTATTTTTATTTGTCTTTCTTTTGGTCTTTCTTGTACCAGCTGACGTTGAAGGGGCTGGTCCATCAGCTACAGGTTCTCGAAATATTTTATATTGATTCCTTCTCTTCTTACCACCGCCTTAAGGGATGAAACGATCTTAAGCCAAAGTTACCCCAGATTTAAAAAATACTTTAATTTTTCTATGTCAAGAAGCCCTAGGATATGCATTGATAAACACTATAAAAGCTATAAAAAATTGTATTTACGTTCATATGTTAAAATTTAATTCTTTGCAAAAAATTTAGAATTTTTGTTATTATTGCACGTTGAAACGTGAATATTGCTTAGATCGGTAAAGTACATAATATAAAACCTTGAGTCTTTGGCAAGTGTTGCTACCTTTATTATAAAACCAATATCAAGTCGATAACTCAAAAGATGTAGATACTAAAGTAGTTTCGGTCTTTATTTTAGTTACCTTTAACGGACTAAAGTTACCCGAAATGACAATATATTAGAATGAACCGATTTCTGATGAAGATTTTTATACGTAGTGGTAACTCTGTGGTAGTTGAGTAATACAAAGTAAATAAACGCAATGAATCCTAACAGGTGTCCCATTTCCGGCACTTGGAAGGCGATGTAACATACGACGAGGGCACCAGCAGTACCACAGGATATATGGGATGATACGAAAAAATTTGGAGGGCAAAACTAGGGAAAATATCGAGATAAAATTTTATAAAATTATTACAGTTCCTAATGCGTTATGCAATGCTGGGCAGCGAAACAAAAATAAATAAGATAAATGGAGTCATTAGGAACGGATGGTCACAGAACTGTGGAAGGGTGTACAGGTTAGACAAATTAAGGAATATATCAATAAGAGAAGAAAAAAGGTATTCATCCCTCATCAGATAAGTTGGTAGTACTCTAAATCATATTTTTTTATTAAAAAATGTATGATTTTCATGTCCGTTTTTCAAGGATATTATAATTTGTGTGGACAGAGTCAAGTTTTGTGATTTATTTTGTTTAAACATGAATAAATTCATCTATGGATTTACTTAATTTTAAAGAAGAAGTTTCTTGAGGAGAAAGTGAAAATAACAGTCTATATTGAAGACATTGAAAAAGCAATAGGAAATGTAATCAGACACGCTTAAAGGCACAATAGTATTACGAAAACAGTATTAGAAGTAATTGCCGAAGTTAGGAATTAAACAGAGATACCGAAAGTCATGATGTGCAATAGCCAAGGTTAAGAAAAATGAGTGAATGAATGGGGAAATACAATGGGATCGATTAATTTTCATGATAACGCAGTTATAGCAAGTATACCAAAAAACGAGGCGTAAATGAAATACGAAGGAAGAATTTTCCATTGAATGTTGCCTTGCATAGGATATCCTTATCTAAAAATATAAATCTTTCGTGTTAGATGATCACTACGACACATGAACATGGCATCTAACAGAACCAAAACCGAAAATGGAAAAAAATCGTTATTTTTGCCGGAGCGAAAACGTAGCCGAACTGAAAAAATTGAAATTAATTGTCTATCTGGTGCAAATTCCTTCATTCCTTTCAGTGAAAAATGAAGAAATCAATTGACAGGGGAAAACGTTTTCATTGAACGAAAAGCTGGCCATTCTTAAAAATATATGACGAAAAGGTAAGTAGTATTACGCCACAATAATTCAGGGACTCTCCAGATATCTACAGCCGTGGCAAGTAAAGCAAACTAAAGAAGATTCCTTATGAGGTGTAAAGCACTTTTTTTAGAAATGAAAGGCCAAAACACCATTCCCATTTTTTTATCAACTCAAAATAATTAAATTTTGTCATATCCCGGTTGTGACGCTAACCCACTTATAATGCGGTTTTCCGCTGAAAAGCGGGTTTTATTTTTATTTCCACACACAATCGAAACGCATACCCCATTTCCGCCAATCCATATCTCACAGATCCTACACTATCCCTAGCTCAACCGCAGCACACTTTCGATTCTCCATTGCTTCACAAACCCTACCTTGAATTTTTTCTCCTCAAGAATATTTACGATTATCCAACTCTCAGATTTCTCCGCGATAAAACCTTTTTTAGAAGTACTTGCAATTTTTTTGTACGTCTAACATGTTTTTTGTTGCCTCGAAGATTTTCTTCTTACGTTCTTTTGCATGTGATTTTTATTTTCCACATGCTTCAATGCTTTTTGATTCTGCCTGTTTCATGATATTATGAAATGAATATTATGAAATAAATATTGGAAATTTTCCTTATTTGTACTAGTTCTCCCTTCCGTTTCATAAGAATTCACTTGGAAATAGCGGAAAGTGTCCTAGAGCTGTCAGAGTGTAGATGTACCACTTAAAGATTAAGGAATATACATAAAATTAAAATGAATTTCGCTAAAATATATAACATCTTATTTGGCTATTTAAGCTGGTATCAATTCGGGAAACTCCGGCTTAAACAACATGATTTACAAGGCTTAAGTAGTGAATACATGTCATACATGTACATGTCATAAAAGAAAAAATTCCAAGGATTACGAATTTAAATAACTACTTTTTAAAATGCTACGCGTGCGTGCGTACATGTGACGCGGATGTGCTCCAATAGATGGCAAACGAGCTCCCATTTACGTCGTCCTGCGTATGGTGCAGGGGTATGTATTTTTAGAATACACGTACCATTTGCAAAATATAAATAAATATATTTACCATTGTTATGTAAACATAACAACGATATAAATAAAATTTAATTCTTCAAAATCATATGTTCATGTATATTTTTATATATATTTACCATTGATTATGTTTGTGTGTTTATATCGTTGTTTTATATTATTTAAAATATATTGCTACATACGTAACAATGGTATGAATCAAATAAGACAATGATGTGTATAAACAATGGTAAATATACATAAAAATGTATATAAATATAAATAACGATTTTGGCAGCGTCCCCGCCCCCGCGGCGTTTAAATTGAATCTAAGGTGGGCACGTTAATTTGGAGGATCGATGTGTGGCAGACGAAGAGTATCGACCGCTTGAGTTCCATTGAGGAGCAGACGGCGCCAGAAAGATCACTCGTTAAGAGCACGACTCCCCTCTCCTTCGCTAATGAATCATTACTCACGGATTCATCTGACAAATAATCCTCCTCGTGCATCCCTCACGCGTGTCCACACTCTTGCGCACGCCTCCATCGGAGCGCCATTCCTTCAAAGTGCTGTCAACCAATCACACTTCTACAAACTCATTCATTGAGAGATGGTACTCATGTTTCTAGTCGGAGTTAGAGGTTTTGAATTTGAAATTTGAAAACACTCCGTCAGCCGTCTGTCGGACTAGCGTCTTCCGGAATGCACCGGGAAATGCCGGGAATACCGACTTGCTAATCACCTAAGACGCATTTCGATAACAATGCTATCATCCTCAGGGGTTGAACGAAGAACTAGAGCAGAGGTGGAGAGACTGTGGCCAATTCGGCATTTTCGTCCTATCAAACTAGGGCATCATACCGGAATCGAACCGAAAACCGAACCCGATAGAACCGTTATTTTTTCCGGAGTAAAAACAGTCTCGAACCGAATTATTGGCAATATAAGCGAAACCAAAACTGGTCCAAAATTTGTTTTTTCTTGAACCGGGGAGAAAACCGGAGAAATATTAATGCTCGATGCCATGACGAAAACCCTTGTGTTGAAATTTCATATCACCCGACAGTGACTCTAAGGGTTGAAACAATCTTCATGCAATAAAACGTAAAGGTAAAGATTTTTTCATTAATTTTACGCGCAAAACACATATGCACTCGTAGCTGCATTCTTCTTTACATTCAAATAAAGCAGCCAATATTTAGGGAACAACCCTTGAATCGTTCCATAAAAGTGCTATTTAAAGCATTTAAACCATAAACCATGATATAATCATCGGAAAATATTTTAACGTTGGTTATAATTACATATCGGTAAAAGTGCATTCACGGAACATGTATCAATGCATTCTTCCTGTAATTTTGGATTAGCAGATGGTACAAGAAAATTAAAGTGATGGATACTAGGACCCAGTGATTCAGAAATTAATATTTCCTTCGCGAATAATGAAAGAATACGAAACTAGGGTCGGCAGTGCATTCACCCCTTGCCACGCGCCCAGGGGCAGGGTGTATTTGTATAGTAGGGAATCACATCCTAAGCTAACTCTAGCCCATCCCTAACTGCAATATTTAATACGGTCCTTTTCAAATTCATAGCGGAACATTAATGAAATGCTATTCTTCCAAGCATCCTTTTCCTTGTGAAAATATTTCCTCAATTTCGGCCTTTTCCATGAAAGGCCTGTTCTATAATTCTACCTTTTTTAATCTTTTTCTTCCTCAGAGCACGGTCTTCCGCGAGATAGAGCACCTGTTATACATCTATTTCCCTTTGTAATTAATTATTAATTAAATTGCGTAAGTTGCGAAAGTGAGGTGGCAACATTTTTATACTGTGCGTGAACGCAATTCATTCAACACCATCACACTTATGCACATTAGACTACACATTATAAAAGATATTACACATTAATAAAAATATAGCGAAATCATTTTACGTTAAACTGCTCCTGAAGGATTCGTCTACGTACTGCAAAACATTAAATCATAAAACTGCCCTCAAAGATACAGATAGTAATGCATAATATCATTAGAGTAAACTAAACGTATTGCGGCGTTACTTGGTGGAAATCTCTCATATCTAAACATAAACAAAACCGTTTTTTTTGTTTATGGTAACATCATAAGGTGAATATGTCACCAAGAACACACTTTCGGTAAAACATCCTGAAGATCCAAGTAACATCCAAGTAATGAAGCCGGTTGTGTAGATTAATAAAATACACGAAATTTGTGGAGCTGACGAAGTATATATTTTCTGAGAATATATCACTTCTAGACTGATACTTTTTATCCCTGAATAAGAGAAAATGTAGGAAATGAATCCAACGATATTAATAATGGGTTTACCGATAACTGCTATCCGAATCTTGCCAGCAAAATTTGAGTTGCTTTCCGGTATATTTGCTCTAATTTCAACTATCATTGGAGGCAAATAATTAAAATTGCATCAATTAAATTCAAATTCATTTTACCTTCTCCTTTCAGAAGAATTTCTTCCTTCATTCATCACATTTCGATCAAGGCATCGAACCAACTATTCAAATTCTTGGATCAGAATCGAAACAGAAAACTAAGTATTTGTTCCGTCCCGAATTTTGATTCACAATTCACATTTCATTTAACTGTAATTGGAGGTATGTCAACTAAACATGTAAATTAGAATTGCAACTGTTATTGTTCTAACATTTCCAAACTAAATATCTAATATACATCTAACTGTCAGAAGCATAAAATGTTAGAAGGAGCAGAGTTAAAATAAGCTGTTCGAACCGGTTCTAAGTTTGCTGAACCAGCAAAACCGGAACAGTCCGTTATTTTCGTTGAACCGGAACGAAAAATGTAAGGTTATTATTAATTATTTGATGATAATGAATTCAGAAACCGGCAAAAAGAGGTATTCATACTTTCCGTGGTGTACAGCTCGTTTGAAACCTGAAACAGAAGAATTATAAGACATCAAAGAATTACAAACTCACTCCTTTGGCTATTTATAGCATAAGTATCCTCTTAAACAGTCTCCATTTCTCCAAGTCATCTCAGCATTTCTCATTGTGGTCGTCTCCACTTGCACTTTCAAACGTTTTTTTCCAAAGACCTTCTCTAAGTTACCATTTTTTTGACGTGACTTCTAATTAGGCTCTCTTCTGCCTTTGACTTCTTACTTCTGTTTGTAATGATGCATGGCAATGGAAATAAACGAATTTTGAAAAATTGACGGAAATTATGCTATTCTTCATCATTTTAAATTGATACATATCTTATTCGGCTTACCAAAATGTTTATCTGCAGAAGAAATTAATGAAATATCGAAAAGACATATACAGATTATAGAGAGAGAGACAATCAGATTCATTGTATAATTATAAATGTCGTAGTTTTCAGAGGTTCGATTCCCTGACTTCTGGCGGGACTAACGAGCCTCTATGATGGGGTTCCTGCAGGCATATGTCGTTTTATTTTATTAGGTATAGTTTATCATGTCTAGTTAATACATTTATTTAAAAACACAACTCACTTGACCTCGAGGGAAGCATCAAAATCATGGAGCAATTACCAAATAACTTCTTGTTACATCCTTGATGGAATGTATAGCATTGGGCTCACCATACCATACCATATCTAGGAATACCGTTTTCATCGTTTCATCGGGGCTGTTCTTGTTTGGAGAAATAGTTCCAGTTATATTTCATTTTGCCCCTGTTGAATGAATATCTTTCATAAAGTAAATGACAGTAGATTCAGAGAATTGAAAAAAAAATTGAAAGAATATGATAAAATAGATTTTCGGTGCTGCTCACAATCTGATAGTAGATTAAAAATTCGTAAAATTGGCCGAAACTAAGTTGAAAAGCAAATTTCCGGTTTTCTCCCGGTTTGAATGCTTTCTAAATTCTATCTGCTATGTTTTTTACAATTAAACCATGGTAGCACTAAATAGATTTCTGTAGATTCGTAGCTAAGATCATTGCTTAACATAACCATCATTCAAAATTATAATAACATATAATAATACTTGAATTAAAAGAGATATAGCTCCATCCATGACTGCAAGGGAGTAGGTCTTTCCTGGGCTCATGTGGTAAATTCAACTGTTCCATCTTAATCGAGAAACCCTATGGTAAGGTCACCTGGGAAAAGAGATGATAATCAAACAAGTAATCTAGAACTTAAAATCAATATTTGTTGGATAGTGTGCAAATCAGCGAAAAAGATTTCACAAAAGGCACACAACGTTTCGTTTAATGAAGTTTATTTATATCAGTCATTGTCTTACTATATAAGGCTGAAAATTTATTTCAAACGACAATAAAAATTTCATAATATGCAGTTTCATATAGCACCCTTATACATCCATCCGAACATCAGAAAATTGTTATAACATTAAAATTCAATGGAAATGTAAATAAAGTTATTAGGTAATGTATCCGTTGAGGCTTGATTACCAAAATTACGTGGTGACTAAGTTCTTATGATAGACTCCATTACTTTATTATGTTCACATTAAAGTTACACGATCCTTGTCTATCTACACATCGGACACAAATGAATTGGAGCGCTCTGAAGATGACGACTCCGAACGCTACAGTGTATCTTAAAAAGATGAGAAACGTTGAGCAAAATGTAACGCCTATACATAAAATTAAATTGTGTAAAGTGTACTCTCTAAATAAAGACAGCTCTCCTTCACTCCGCGGAGAGAGTCAAAAACCATACAGCAAAACGACGCACTCCGTTTAAATCACTTAAAACTTTGTACATATAATACAGTGAATGAATCCAAAGTCCGGCCTAGGCCGTAAGACAACTAATTTCCACAAACAAGGGAAATGTCAATTGGGAAGTTCACATGCTTCAACGAATGTAAACACTTAACTCCGTCTCTGTGACTACAGGAAAAGTAAACAACATGTCTGAGGCTTGTAAATGAAGGAGAATACACGAGAAAAACGTGTGATACCGAACCAGTTTTGAGTCAAAGCGAACCTGCCTTTACTAGCTCACTGAATCATTTCCAGGCTCTATCAAGATCGAAATGAAGACGCGTTAAAAGACCTCCAAGATTGGCGTAAAGTTTTCAAAAATCGTTTCCCCACAAAGGAGCGTTAGTAAACCAGCGATACAAATCAGCGGTATAAAAATGTTCCCACAAAATTCAGTTAACGCACCTATGTTGCCTGACTAATACCCTTACAAACCTCGCCTAAAGGCTAAAAACTAGAATTTGGTAAACTTTATCCGACCTTTTCCTGTCTTGATATGCGAAAATATTACCTTCAACCATCGAAATGTGGCGGTAATAAAAGCCACGAAAATAAACGCAAGGCCGTTGCTAGACCGTTTGAAGTGCAATGCATTTCCCACACCGATTACAATTTTTGGCTATCGCATACTTTTCAACGTGACACAAGCTAATACATCTCAACATCCAATGACAAGTTTAAAGATTCCTTCCTCATCCTACCACCATTGAAAAATCTCTACGCAATCTTCCACTTTTAGAAAGTGCTGTGAAAATTCTATTAAAAATTTGAAAAATTTCTTACAGCCTAAGATACGTCGAAAAAGTTTCATCAGTATAAAAAGGTTATTTGGAGTAAAAAAACTGTAAAGTTCAGCCCGGAAGAAAGTTTGAAATTTCGCTTTGACTAGCTAACGGAGAAAGAATTTATTGTCAAATACGTGCTCTAGCAAAAGTCCTAATAAAAACGAAAAAATTGGGTCCCTGTGATTAGTTTGGCTGGATACTTTGTACTCTTTAAAGGCGCAGGAAGACTTCGTTTGCGCTGTTAATTTGAGCATCAGACTGAGGTAAGGGAAGGTTTTTGGTCCGCAAAAGCTTCTGACAGAACGGTGCGCGGAAAAAACCACGCGCACGCATTCTTAGGAGCTAACTTGAAAACAGTTTTTAGCTTCTCTGCTAACGGTGATTAGCACATTTAACCGTAAGCTAAGCTAGAGGTTTATCTTTCAGCCGACTTGGAGTTGACAGTTGGCCTGTTAACAATTTGACAGTTAACTTAGCTGTGGCAATTAGCCTTATCAACATCTAAGCTCATTAAATTGGCTTCAGCAGTTTATAGTTTAGCTCTTGGCTCCAACAATTGGCTCTGCTAACAGTTTAGCTTTCGGTTAACTTTGCTTTGACAGTGAGCTAAGAGAATGTTTAGCTTCTTAGTCTAGCTTTTGAGCTAACTTTAAACAGTTTTTCAGCGCCCGAACGCTCCCCAGACGGACGTGTTATTTCGAGGAACGTATCCGTGAACATCGAAGTTTGACAACCTGCCGTTAGCTTCCGAACCTTCCCCGTCAACAGGGATACACGGCGAAGGAAAAATTGCTATAAAACCGTCTTCCGCGTGAGGCAACCGTATGTAATTGAAAAACGTGAGGCTATGATAAAGCTATGAGTATTTCATCTCGAATACGGAACTATTTTTTGAGGCCTGCCAAAAAAGCTGCCGTCGAAAGGCGATTCGAACACGTTTACTACATGTAGACCGGTTTCATCTTGTAGGCCCTCTTCCAGATCTCGCACAGGCAGACTGTGGAGTGGAAGCGGTAGAAGATGGCCAAAGGCATGCTGACGTGGGTGATGATGGTCCATGCCCAGAGGCCGTAGAAGTGAAGCTGCACGGGATGAGACTCTGCCCGGCTCTTCTCAAGAGTGTTTACGGCCCACATGGCCAGGTTGGCCACCAACAAGAAGGTGACAACCTCCCTGCCCGGCTTACGGCGTATCTGCGAAGCTGTGGCGCAGCTCCTTCTGGAGGCGTCGAGGACGAAGATGGTCTGGACGGTGGTCTGCACCAATGAGGCCAGGGCAGTCGCCAGAACCAGTGCCGTGTTCCGCTCCAGAGTGAAATGACCTCCGATGACTGTGAATGTGCTGTAGATGAACATCCCCGTCTGTGAGACTATCAGCAGGATGGAATCCAGCTCCAGATTTCTACCCCCGTCGTACCTGAAGAAAATGATGGTTTAACCACAAATTTTTATAAAAAGAATCAATTTAAGAGATATCTTAAACCCAAGGATCATGGGTTTGAAGTTTAAAAATCAAAAAGCATCTTTTAAATTTTTGGCATGATATTCCATACTGATCGATTCTTGATAGATCAATTAAATCTCATCGAGAAAGGTGATCGAGATGATTTTAACATTTGAATAATTCAAACCACCTCTCTTAAGGCAGTAGACGTACCTGAGCTCTCGTACGCGTATCATTCCAGCAATGGTGGCCAAAGTGGAGAGGGCATAGAGCGTCAGCTCACACATGTTGACTTCAAAGACCGCAAGGCCTACCAGCTCAGGCCTTCCGATCAGCACGAAGAAAAGGATGAGAGAGATGATGGTGAGCACCAGGACGAGGATGCCCACGAACAGACCTTTATGCGCTCTGGCACAGTCTACGGAGTAGTGGTGCGGGGATCGCTTGGGGGTGATGTGAACCTTCCCCCGTGCAGACACCAGGGACGTGCCGGAGGCTCCCGAAGTGCCGACCCCGTGACAGTCGACGCCCTTTCCGATTCTACTGCTGCCCATCCGAGTGGTCTCAACTCGGCTGATGTTCTTCCACATGACGTAGAGGATCGCAGCACAGATGAGGCTGTACTCGATGGTGCACGGGAAGAGGAATGGAGAGGCGTCCTGCACCAGAGAACCCATGATGTTGGTCCTCCGACACTCGTAGATGTGGTGCGGTCCCTTCAACCCTCTCTCTACGCGATGGTGCACTTGGTGAGAGACTGGGACGTGTTCGTGGTGCAGTGCGTGCGCCGACTGACCGGAAGTCACTCCGAACAGAGAGGATGAGGATGCGGTGGACCCTCCGGCGAATTTGACGGCTATGGAAAGAGGTATAATAATGATACTTTTTCATTCCGACCAGATTGAGACTAAATACTCTTTTTACATTTAACCCTTTATGATATAGCATTTGAAAAAAGAGAAAGCTTGAAAAAGTGTGAACAGGAAAAGACTATTTCGTGGATTAATAACCTAAGTTACAGCTTAGGAAAAAATACCCAACAGCTGGAAAACACCCTAACGAAGGGCGTGTGAAACCTAAAGCCAGTCAACTAAATCTTAAGGAAAAGGCAAGTAAACATACCAGAAAGCCAAAAGAATAATTCTGATAAACGTAACATGTGTATTAAAAGTAATATAGATGAGGATAAAGAGAAAAATTTCGTGAGGCGGAGGCTTTAGCTGGTTGCATTGCATCTGGAAATGGGGAAAATCCGCTTTATAAACGGGTGGCAGAGCGTCTTAAGCAGTATATAAACAGAACAAATTAAATAAACATTGTTTATTGCTGTCAAGGGGGCTGAGGAAAATTAATAACAAAAATATATAGATTTTAATTCTGAAAATGTATCCGTTTCTCAAAATTGACGATCCAAAACTTACCCCCCTTTCCAAAATTTCCCTTGGAATTTTTTTGTATTCATTAAAATTCTCATGGAATAACAATTCGGATCGTGACAACCCCTCTAGCATATGGTGTTGAAGAATACACTTGCTAGGGGCGGATGATGGAGGGATTCGGTCGAGACTGTTTAGTTACCTCCCGTGCTCTTAAAAGTCAGACACGTGTCAAGCTGATTTTAATGATCCTTTTTAAAGCCATACACGAATTTGAAAGAAAGGGCTGATCAACATACCTTACTATGCAATACCCAAACAAATTCACCGATAGATTTGAGTAGGGTAAGTAAGGATACGGCTGAGCAGTTGGGATTAATGTGATATTTTTTCACTCTCTTCGACGAATAAATTGCATCCTCACCATCAGATTTTAACCTTAAAGCATTTCTTTTAATCATCATTATTATATATTATTATCAATTCATTATTATTCATTATATTATCATTAGTATTATTTACTTTATCATCTCACATTTGAACCTGTGTCAGGTCCTCACCAAGCCACATGTCCCTATAATGCATTCCTATGAGTATTTATTGTATAATTTATTGATTTGTGAGAAAAATACTTATGGTTGAGCTCAGGTGTCAATATTACTGACTTTTATAATAAATGGTGGAATATATTTAATTTATAATAAGTAGCGGAATTCCATTATTTGATGCAGAAAGAAAAGAAACATAAAGTTTAAACGTTTCCTCCTTAAAAACGAAAAGCCTTAGGGTTTCGAGGTGTAATCTAAACCGATGATTCATTCATCTTTCAATTCTCTAGATTTAGGACTAAGTAAGATTCACTTTTTCTTTTCATCCCCTTACTGAAAATGGAGCACTTCTGTTAAGCAGGGGATGGATGGATATTGAATCTCGTATTACAAACAAAAGAATGCATACCTAAGCTGTGCTGTCTAGCGTTGTGCGAGTGCAGTCCCAAAGTGTTATTCTCAGGATTGAAGAAGGTGAGTATCTCGTGCTTAGTCTCCTGGACCAGGACGTTGAGCCAAACGCACAGATTGGTCCCGATCATGTGCATCAGACCAAATCGCGCCAGCAATTTGTGTTTGTACACCTTCATCTGAAACAAACAATGCATATCAACATAAACAGTTCTAATTCGTATATAATCGATAACGAAATCTTAGAATGAGGCGGAAATATTAGTATGTAATAGCTTTAGCATAGCACAATGCAGGGGATAACCTACACGTTTCTTTGGCTTTCAGTATAATTTTCACTTGTCTTTCAAATATATGATGTCCTCTTATGCTGTGAACTTTGAAAATAATTCGCTTGGCCATTCGCTCACAGCTGAATTTAGTTATAATCTAAATAAATCCCAGCCTTTGGGCAGGGCAATCAGGATAAGGAAGCATATTTGCTACATATTACTGTCCGATTTTTACTATACGGCCTTTGACAATGCAAATATGTTGTAAGCTTAGTATACCGCGTATTAGGATGACATTTGGAATTCCAAGCATCCCAACCGGCCACCCAATCCAACTTAGCGAATTATAAGCTACACAAAAGAGCTGAACGACGAAAATTATTGAATCTACGCAATGTTAACATATAATCATGGTGTGAGCAATTGTGATAATGAAGTATGCTCAATTATACCATTTTCTGACATTTTCTCGGTAAAACTGCAATATTTTTCAGTGATCATATTCCTATGAGTGAATCATTAATTTTTAGGAAATTATGAATTTAACGAAACTGCAATTGTAACAAAAAGTTCTTTGACAACTGTAGCGAAATAGCTATTATAGTAAATGAGTAGCGAATCTTCTTTAGAGAGTGTTTCGGATCGAAATTAAAATATACCACTAGAATTCTATTACTATAGAACACTCTTCTAAATTGTCAATGTCCTCGCACAGATGTTTTTTATGTCTCTGTAGTCGTGGGGCATTGCGTGGCGCCACTTCTATTTCATCCCAACGAGCAGAACCACACGAAATGATAAAAAAGAGACAAAGAGCGAGCCGTTAAAGAAAGACTCGCGAAATGGAAGACAATGAAAAGTGAGGATTTCAAGGAGATGAGCTCTTGCAAAGAAGACGGTTTAAGTTCTGTAATGTCACACACACAGAGCTTTGGACGAATTTGAGGCGAATCTAATGAACATACAAGTCTCAGTACAATAAAATATATCACATCATATTCCACGGCTTATCAAATCTGGGGAGCAAAATAGTAAACCCAATTATGCTTCATTGGTTCAGAGTGCAAATGATTTCTATTCAAAGTTAAATTCTTTGTACATGATATTCTTACTTGCCGAGTACGCTGCCCGAAAGTTTACTCTGCGGAATGAATAAACATTTAGAGCAATGGGCAAAACGAATGAAATTCCCACTCCGTGGGCTGTGTATTTCTATTTTCGCACTGCCCGAAGGAAACCTTAATTCCAGTCAGCGTAAATTCAAAGATGGTTTTCAACTTAGCATTCCGGAATAATTTTGGCTGTGTTGAGTTGGGTTGAGTGGGGGTAGGGTATTGAATTTTGAATTTTATTCAAATTAAACTCTAGAAAATTATGGCTGAAATTTCCGAACGACACTCAAATCATAGTTTTCGTGTTTATTTATTAAAAATCAATACCCTCTCCCCCATCCAACAGGAATAAATCGAACCTAACCAAGGTTATTCCACAATGCTAAGACGAAAACTATTCGAGTACTGCGAAAATGGATGTATTCACTCTGCGGAGTGGTTATTATTAATAAAATACGAAAAATTATATTATACCATCTGACGTTGTTTTTAAGCCTTATTGTGAAAATACATTTACGGCACATTATTATTATGCGTGAGTTACAAATAGGCAAAAGCAAGGTGGTAATGTGTAGTCTTATTTGCAAACATAAATATAGACATAACATAAACATGAACAGCATCATTAGCTTGACGTTTGGCACTTAGAAATCCTCTACGCACAATTAAAGTCTACATTAATAAGTTCACCTAAGATACAGAATATCATTACAGTATTGATACAGTACACTAATATTATAAAGAAACAAAATTAAATGAATATAAAGACTTGTTTAACTTGTACTTCCTAACATTACATTTTAGTACGTTTCCTATTAAACTAAATCTGTTTTCTGGGAAAGGACCGAGAATTTCCATGGTTAAGCCATTCATGGTTACAGCCATTTTATTTAAAAAGAAAATTTACCCTTTTCTTCCTTGTGACATTTAATTCTAGCTTTAAAGTTATAGCCATTTTTCCACTAATACCAGACAAGTGATTCTTTCTTTCCCGCTACACATTTGGACATGAAATCAGCACTGAATGCAACATCGAGTGAAATTCTCCCCCTCACGGTCCACACCATTACCGGCGATTTCGTGAAAACTTTCGCATCATCTGCACGAAGACGTCTCATCAAGTTTCCTTCATTCTTGTCCGTTTGCATCGCCGAAAATTGCGGACAAATGACGTCTTGAAACAATGCGTCTGAATCACTACGGAGACGCACCATGGAAACGAAAATGCTTCGGAGGAATTCGGAATCAATTAAATGCGTCAAAATTCGTTCGCTAGGACAATTAGGTGGTGGAAAAGGACCCCATCTGGTGGAGGAATCATTCACGGAGTGTATTAGAGCGAAAGCAGTTCGGATCAATGGGGAACTCGTTCAAAAAAAGAGAGAAACTCTTCCTGAAAGCAATGGCACGCGCCGAGTACACAGAATGGAAGTCGTTAATTGCATAAGGGTGGCGATGTTGACACATCTCGAGAAGAGTGCATTGCGTCATTCCCAATCCGTGGATGCACTCGAATGCATTTATGAGTAGCGACACGGGCTAGACTTATTATTAAACTGCGAAAAATTTTCGGAGGAATCAATGTTAAGCATTTTATAAGAATAAACTCTTTTAAATGGACAAGCGAAAAATCGCCAAAAAATTACTGAATATAATCAACACCAATAAAGTAAGATTAACTGGATAGAGGAAGCTAAGAAAGACCAACTAGAATCGAACATAAATAAATGGTGGGTTTATTTTGCGCGAAATTGAGCATGTAAAGCTTCCTCTTTTATCCAACCTAATGTTTACATAAAAATCATATTAAGGAAGTAATAAGCACTAATAAAAGTTGATTTAAACTTAATAGAGAATAACGCGACTATAGCTTTAGATTAAATTAGTTGAAAAAGCATAAGAAAAGTAATTATAACATTAATAAATAATAACTAACTATTGATTTAAATGATAATAACTAACGGTAGAAAAACACGTGCAAAAAAGATGTGAAATATCTGCGTAAACCTACAATGAAAGTGGATTTTCATTATATGAAAAAAAGAAAATACTATTGTAGAGATAATAAGCTCTCAAATAATAAACATTACCGATAAAATGCATTAAAAATAAAATAATCTTTATAATAAAATGAGAGAAAGACATGAGTGTTCTATATCCGCATTCTGTCTTTCGTACATTTTAAGTCCCACATTTTGCAAAGCGCCTTTTAGAGGTTGGCCATGACAGAGATTTTCAGCCAAAAATTTGAACATATGGCAGATAACGGTACTCTTCTAAATGAATGAAAAGTCTTAAGGTCTCTATTACGGTAATATAGTTTCAAAAAATTCAATTTATACGTTGACTGGATGGAAAGAGTTCTCTCGATTTTATCCACTCTGAGATTTCTGAAGCTCTTAACAAGATCAGCTGAACTTCTCCATTCCAACGATCCCTAGTCGAGGGATTATCTTTTTCTGCCTTTCCAACTCTTTCTACTTGTGGAAATCCTTTTCCACCACCGATACGTTCACACCGAATGATAATTTTTTGTACATATATAAATCACTCACTCTATATCCCTTCGGGGTGAGACTTTATCTGCATCGTTTATTCTCAATGCCTTTCGAAATTTTCTTATCCTTTCATTCATCTTTCACTTCTGACATCCACAAATCTTTTCGTGGACTCCTTTTCATTCTATACGCATCTCCTTAGCATCTCATTCCAACCCTCCTTGTGAATAGAGAGCAAACTCAAACTTCTTTAAGGAGGAAAGTGACGTTTTAAATAATGTGGATGATAGTTGTTACTGTTCACCTACGTTATGATTTGGAAAAATATTCCTTGAACCTGATCAATGATTCGTCCGAAGCGATTGATCTCGTGCTGAGTTATGTATTAGACGGAAAAGAAAATTAGAATCGTAATGCTCGTAGATGCTTGCTTCTTTTTCCAAAGTCTCACTAGGAATAATAACTCTATCCGCAGTACACCTTAACCCGTATGTGATAATAGAGGAAAGAGATTTCTTCTAAAGGAAAAGAGACTTCTGAATCGTACAGTGCCTGGCACATATCCATAAATGTGTGAGTTTGCATGAGGCTGTCAGCCCTACAACTTTGAACCACCGAATCTCCATTTTCAAGTCTAAGAGCGGTAACTTATGAGCAATTACTAATAGCTCTCCTTATTTGCTGGGATTACACCATTTCTATGGTGTAATAATTTTTTGATTTCGTAGGAATGTAGGTATTCGTTAATTTCCAGCATAGACTGAACTATGAGATTAAGGAATAAGGCACTAAATATAATGTGGTAAAACCCGCCTAAGCCGCTGTATTGCTTAATACGTGATTTTTCCTCGGTCTTGATCCCTTTCACACTAAGCACATGGTAAAAATACCCCTTTAGACGCTCTGTTAACCCCCTATAAAGCGGTTTTTTGATGTCCTTAGATGCACTGCAATTAACTGCACCAAATCCTATGCCTCTCACCACTGCTATTAAAAAAATATAGTTTTTATTCCCTATTTGTCTATATGGTCAGAAATACTTCATTGCGGAGTGAAAAGTTATCCAAATTATCAAAAAAAAAAAATGGAATACCTCCATCCGAAAAGCAGACCATTCTTAAAAAGACGAGAAGACAACCTATATAACGCACCAATAGAAATAAAAATTTTTAATACCTCGGTTATAACTCTATCTTGATTACGACGCGATTTTCTCTCGGGTTCCTGAAAATCGGGTTTTACTCTATATAGAAATGTATTTTAAATGCATTTCAAATGTATTTTAAATGTATTCCTGACTCTCCAACTCACGGATGCATTTCTAGATCGTAAGAGATGGGATGAAACAGAATTAAGGTACGAATACATATTCCACTCTAAAAAGGAAGGCATTGTGTGGTGCAAAAGAGATGCAAAAGGGGTGAATTTGAGAAGCGCGAATATTCCAAGTGGAAAAGGGGAGTGATCGAGTGGCTCTTTTCATGTGAAAGAGGAGGAAAAGGGACCAATTACGGACTTCCAAAACGAAGCCACCAAATATTCCCACTTCCGTGATAATTGGCGAAGGGGCGGATGAAAAGGACTCGGTTGATCGACTTTCCTACGTACATTTGCACGAGAAAAATAAACGTAGAAAGGCCATATACAGTTCGAAATCGGTAATCCGTAAACATATACAACCGTGACATCGCTGGATTATCGAAAACGTCGTATAATACGAAATCTATTTACAAGAAACAAATACGATGCACCAAAAATACATTTAAAATATTAATTAAGCAATTACAGCAATGTGTGTGTGAACTTTGTAACAAACTGTTACCACAAATTGCCTATATTGCTTTATTTCACGGGTTGATTTTAATTGTAGTCTTCCAGTGCTAAAATTGAAATAAAGTTATGATTATTAATCGATACCACCATAGAGTAGTATATAAATATATACTATACTTACTATATGATACCACAAATGATTAACATTTGGTAAATATTGGTAAACATATGTCCTTGTCGAATGTTTCGCAATTATTTTTACATCTCTTAGCATCACATTTATACGGTAAGTTTATTCGGAGTTCCTGACTGCTTTTCGCAATAGTACGTATACGCTTCTGTAGGCTAATAATGGAGATATTTAAAAAATGATCATCTGACGAATTTAATTGCATTTCTGTCTTACGATAAATCAAGCTCTTGCATGAGATTAAAGGTGAAGATAAAAGTTACTCATGGCTTTAAGGAATCCAGAAAGATATTCTCTGAACATGTTCTTTGTCAATAGTGATTTTCACTCTTCTGTCATCATCGTTTTATCAATTTATGTTAAAAGTTACATAGAGCGAGGTAAGATTTTGAAACGGTAGTTATGCCTTCTTCAATCAAAGATATTTATTGGTGAATACTTTTTGATAGATTTTGTTTATAGCAGTTTTAGTGAAACAAGTTCGCTTTCACACTAAGGGAGAAAAAGGTTTATTCTATACCTAACGTTTATTGCAATCTTTGCTGTTCATATTTGTAAATCAGATCGCTAAGCAAATTTTCTTGGAAATATAATTTTTCTTTCTTTTTCAGTACATTGCAATCGAATCTAAAATCTCCCCAAACGAACCTAGCTGCTCTATGTAGAACCATCTCCAGATCGGTGGTCAATCCTCCTATGTTCACCTATTCACATAATGTTCATATCCATAGCTTCCATTCTTTAGTGCCTATGATACACATTGGACGCGATTTGATAAGAGATTTGAATGAAGGGAATTAAGGTAACCATAGGATTAAATTGATACATAGAAATCAAATCTTACCTCGTTATTCAGGAAGATGAAGTACATCTGTATGAAAATGAAGGCCATCCTGGTGGCAGGTGTCAGCGCCAAGAGGACGTTGTGGCATTTGGTATTCCTCTCCAACTCGAAGTACTGCCCGAACTCCAATCCTGAGTAGATCATGCTCCCGATCCCGAAGGCTGCAGTCACACAACAGAGAAAGGTATGAACTCAGCAAATATTCAGGGATAAGGGTGATTAACTAAGCATGAGAACGCAAGCTCCTTAAAACGGAAAAAATAACAGAAGTGAAAAATTCCAGTTATGTGTATATTCTTCGCTTCTGTTATTTCTTTGGCTAACATTATCTTAACAGTGATAATGTAACATTTGCTCATATATTAATTGGAATTAAGCACTTGCTCATTTAGCTAGCTGCTCCAAAATCACTATAATTAACCAATTTACATTACTAAAAGTAAATAAAGTTCCTCCCTTGCTACCTTTAAAGTAAAGTTACCTGTTGGTTTACACTTTCTTTTCAGGTGTTTTCTATTTGAGTTGGGTTGTGACGGGAAATATGGTTAATACCTGAGTTATCTTAGTTATGTTTAGTCCCACAAATTTCTCTCTTTTAAGCGGGTGCCCCTCCACCTTATTTAATTTTCGGCACTCCTCTCATTCAGCCAAAAATTCGAGGCACGATAATGCATTTTATACTACATTAATTCAACGAAATGAAAAACTATCCTTAGAACGATACATCATAATATTTTAAATGTAATCCATCAAACGGAAAAATTCTTCGAAAATAAATAACAAACAGGATGTAAAATTTCTACTCATAAAAATTCAACGAGTCACCAATTAGTTTACGTCACACTTTTTAAGAAGACAATACATACTTAACTCATTTCAATTCTTTTTTACTAGTATTGTGGAACTAATTAATTCAGTAAGAAGGTGTAGGGAATTCAGGAGGAGACTTTTCACTCTGTATATTCCCCGATTAAGTGAGGATTTCTAAAACATTCACGGTTCTTATAAGGAGAAGATTTGCGAAAACTTTTAAGCTGATTGGAAAAATCGTGAAGGAGTATCTTGCTCTTCCGATAAAATAAATAAATGGAGGAAGTGGAAAGATGAAAGGATTGGCCTGTTTAATCGATCAGCGTCTAGAGATCAGAGTTTGGAAGGGGTGCATGAATTTAGTACAAAGAAGGATAGATACAAAACAAGGATATTGAGTAGGGAATGAATCGGTGAAAGAAAAGCAACAGTGGTTTAGATTTTCAAGAAAATCGCTAAAACAAACCATCGGTAAAAACATGAAATGAGTAGTAAAAATAAGGTTCAGGAGATGAAATGACGAATCATAACTATAGAGGGGAAAATTAGATAAAATAGAATTCTTCATCAAACGAAATTTACATGAAAAATGTGACTCACTAATACAATCATCGATGCAAGATATAGTCGTTTCATACTAATAATGCTAATAATAGGAATAAGTTTGTAAATAAAAGAAAAAGAACTGCAAAACTGTTATAAAGTTTCAACTCTTAAGTTTGTCACAATCCAATAACTCTTTCCTTAAGGGATCATAGTTAAATAATGTAAAATTTAAAATGAAGGTTGTTATTTTAGGAAAAGCTGGAACTTCCATTACCATCAATTAGTAAATTTTTAATGTAAAGTTTCCGTCGGCGTTTTTTGCCGTTTTATGGAGTATTTTTGATAGAATAGAACTTCTTTTTTCATTAATTCTTTTGTATCTATATCTTCCACGTTTACTTTGATTTCTCTGTTATACGAGTTCGGTTGCAGACAAAACCATTAACAAGAATTCGTTCTTTCGTGGAAAAGAAGAGAAAGTACAACATTAAAATAAAAAGAGAGAAGATATTTTCCTAGTAAGATTGGAAAGAGAAAATTTTTGTCGAAGAATTTTGTTACTTTTTGCTATCTTCTGTGTGTTGGAGTATCAGCCATAATTTTAGTTTCAAGAGAGAAATAGTAATTAGAGGAGCCCAAGCAAAACAAAGAGACAAATTAATCATTGGCAGCAGATAGTAAAAGCATCAACTTTCGGTTAACGATTGATTAAAGCCTATAAAAGAGTTATTCTCTTAAACTTGGGCTGTAACAGCATTAAAAAGTATAAGATCAGAAGAAAAGAAGATGCAGTACTAGGGAAAAATATTAGAAACAAAATAAATTGAACAGTTAGTTAATGAAGAGGGAATTCTGTGGATAGGCATGATATTTTCTCTGAATAGTACTGGAGAGTTATATTTATCTAAACACTTGCTATTAAGCCTAACCGTACATTTACAACAAAAGCTGGTGATCTTGCTGCCTAAATATTCGGTGTTTCACACCCCCTGCCATGCGCCAGTGGCGGTTAGCAGGGTCCTTATGTAAATATCAGGATTCTTCCATTTGTCCATGCGTGTAAAAACCTGATTTTACTAATAAATTTTCCTTCCTGTCTCAGCTTCGGACCATCACTTTACTTTTATTTTCTTTATTATTAGTCCAACTTCCCGTTGAATATCAACGGTGAAATAGATATTGATAAATACCTTGCTAATGACAACATACAAGACTCTCACGAAAATATTAGATTGTTAGTGAAACTAAATAAAAGGAAGAATAAATATTTACTCAAGGAAAAGCATTGCCATCATTTGCGAAATCACGTTCACGGACTAACGTTAAATTTTGAATGTATGAATGAATAATGCGTGCTTAAGATTTAAGTTAAGAGAAGAAAACAAAGGCACAGAAATTAACGAAAGCCCTCATAAAAGTATACAGATATAATATCACAATGTAACCCTAGAGTTTAAATGCATGATGAAATTTTGTCCTCCTTTTTGGTAAAAAAAAACTCCTTAAGACCGTTTCATTTTCTGTCCCTGCATTATATAATAGGAAAATTATGATACAAGTAAATAATAATAAATAATTATCATAAACGATCATCCATAAGGGTATTTAAGTATTAAAAACTAAGTGGTTACACTAGAGAAGGAAATTGACCATATAAAAGTAAAAAGAATGTTTTCAGAAGCAAGCACTTATATCTGGATATAAGAAAATTCTTTGTAAAAACCTTTATTTAGAGTATATATATTACATGGAAGTGAGATTTGGAAAGTTGTAATTTTGACTGGAAGCTGCGAAAATGTGGATGTCAAGAATAAAGTGGGTGAGAAGGAAGAGTAATGAGGAGGTTTTGAAAATCGTCAAGGAGAAAGGAGATGTAATGACGGCTATGGAAAAAGTTAGAAAGAAATTTGTTGGGCATATTATGAAGTTATATCAGGAATTCAGTGGAAGGGAAATCCTCGTTTAAATTAAATTAGAAATAACTTGACTCCATCCACAAACTATATTTATTTCAATGCTACCAGTTTTGGGGTATTACCTCATCTTCAGGCAACCAGAACATGAGAGATTTTCCCTAAATAAGGATCCAAAAAAGTTTTGCGGTCAGAAAGAGGAAGAGGTCAAGCATGGAAGAGGAGGAAATAGGAGACTTTCCTTTAGAGAAGTATTTATAGGGGCAAAGAGTGGGTGACAGAAAGGCGACAAAAACTAAAGCCAACCGAGGGTCAGTGTGGGTTAAAGCGGCGGCAGTTTGTAAGAAAGGGGGAAAGCCATTGAAGTCCAGTCTGTTAAGAAATAAAAAACAGAGAACCGCGCATCCGAAAGATTTCGAAGGTTTGAAAGCTTTTAATGTATTTCAAAATTTAAATTTTAACCCCAAATATCTCAAGACGGGCCTAAATCGCTATGTTATGAGTTCCGAGGCAGAAGTAGGTGAAGGAGTACGAATTAAATAAGATTATTGTCGAAAAAGGAATTCATTGGCGAGATCCATAGGGTGAGTAAGGTGATGGTGGAGCTATTCTAACAGGTCGAGGTTTTACCTTCAAGGGTAACGCTTAATATTAACAGGAGAAAGAAGCGTTTTGGTTAATATTCGGTGAGAATTATCCAGGGTGTGAGAACCTATAACGAATTGAAAAATCAACGAAGATAAGAGTTATCTAGTTACGAGGACACTGCCTTACCTTCAGGACATGACGATGGTTACACTACTTAATTATCTAAAGCAAATTTAATTAAAATACAGGAAATATTTTGTGATTTCCCTTCATAAAAGGTACTGATGAGAAAAAGGTTCGAAATACGCAAGTTAACTCACAGTGTGGATGACTTTTGTTTGGACAGAAACGCAATAATCCATATGTTTCTCATGTTCATAAACACCGAACTGTGCCCGTTTTAAAAGGAGTTTGGTTTTTAAATTTGATTTCAATTAATTTTTTACCTGTATAAAATATTACCTTGTATATCCAATGTGATACGTTAAGGAAGGTAGACAGATTAAGTAAAACTTGGTTTATTGAGGGATTTAAATGTAAGTAAATGGTACTAACTTAACCCTTTATTGACCGTTGTGACTTTTAAGTCCCACTCCACATAAGATAACAGTGATTCTTTTATGGGCCCATTGAGACACTTCAACGCCGAAATTTAAAACACTTAAATGATTAATTAAGGAGGTATTTTTATCTTAAAAAAATGCATTTTGTATTTCAAATTTACAAATTACTTTAAAAATAAATCAGTTTCCCTTGATGATTCAGGATACAAAGTGTTATGAGATAACAATATGGTATTAATGGTATCGATGGAGGACTGGTTCTGAAGGATTTTAAAACCGGACTTTCCTCTCCTGGCGTGAGTGAATGCCAATAAGTAAAAATAATTACATGGGAATACTTTTCATTGACTTTCAGATTCGCACATCATTGTATATGTTTTATCTTGCTTATGAAGGACGCCTTTTGGATTGTCATAATGCAGAAAATTATTAATTATTGATTACGAATAAATTATAAACCTTCTAAGAAATAACTGTAACATATTAGTCCAATATACCAGTAATAAGCGAATAAAACTAAACGAGTTACTAGCAATACATAAATAAATAATCTAGGAGAGAATAATTCATAAAAAACTATCAAGGGAAATTGTAGTGAATCTTTTCTATGCTTCAACCATCAGCGGCCTTATAATTCATATAAACAAATAATTAATCAATAGTCTACCAGTAACAAACTGGCAATAATGAAATAATTAGGATATTAAATTTTAGATAAACCTCGAAGGCCTTACCGACAGCTCCCATCCTTAAATAGAAGCTCCCGTAGTGGTACGTCCTCTGCGATTGCGGTGACCGCCTCCGCCTTCGAGGCCTCCTGTACTTCTTCTCAGCTGCCTCAGAACCCGATAAGCCCTGGGCCGGCAACGTGGACATCTGCTGCTGCTCTTGATGGTACTTTTCATGAACGCAGGGCGATGGGTGCTGTCCGGTGCCGCTCCTCTCGGTCGTCGAACTGCCCTCAGTGTCCGTCTGATTGCCTCCCGATTCCGAGGACACTGAAATGCCACGCGCACGTTCTGTGAAGAGATAATCAATGCAGTACCTCCCATCACCTTAATAACTACCAATGCTTGCGATTCCCATACATTTTAGCAATGCCCGCTTAAATAATTAAAAGCCCGGAATCACTGGACGAAGATGATAAAACCAAAGAGGAAAAGCGCTGCAGTTTCATAGCTTATGTTAGCAAATGGCAATAATTTTTTAAACGAAATAGAAGAACAAAAGAAAATTCAGCGAGGCGTGAGAAAATGCTTTCCATCATCACCTATTATTTTTCCACCAAATCACCCACACACATAAAAACATTAAATATTTTTAAGTCCCACTTACTCGAGATTCATGTCTCATACCATGTAGCGAAATTCAGGAAAATTCAATATTTACCAGACTCTATAGCTCAGCTTATCTCTTGATTATCTATATTAAGCGTCCTCAAATTTATCTCCCAGATTAAGGGAATGAAGCAAGAAAAAACGGCATCTCTTAGGGCACGAGGGATAGACCAGTCAAAGATGAATTGATTAAAATGACTTATCTGTAAACTTGTAGACCCTCATATCTCCCCAGAGTTCCAAAAGAAATACATCTCTTACAACTCTGTGTTGTCACATGTAATATATTGCTTTTTTCCTTCCTCGAGTGCCGCGTAAATAAATCTGAATTTACATATGTATCCATCGATCTCCGATTGACTACCGAGCCTGAATCTAACAATAACATTCTTTTAATGTCTTAATAACTTTTAAGAAAAGTAAGAATTAGTATAGTACGAAAAGTAGTATTATCTTACGTGGCAACACAGATTTGAGAAAGACTGATTTCTCATGGAACCCTAAAAAGGATAATAGGAATCTCAAAGTTTACGATAAATCATTTTAATCTACGATACTCACCTTTGATTGGTTTTCCCCCCGTGCCCTAAAAGGAGTCATTATTCTTGTTCTTCCTCCTCAGCCGTGAAGATTAATTTAAAGACGTAAAGTGCCAAGATAAAAATGAAATTCGTTCAAAGGGAGAGGTTTATATGGATACATCACATAAATTGCTGTAAATGAGCGAAGGAGATTAAATAATACCATGAACCGAATCCATAGCTTAGTGTACTCCAGAGCACACTAGATCATCAAAAATTATTGATAACATTAACATTAGCATGTAGAAGAATATTAGGGAGCTTAAAAAAGATATATCAGAAAGAATTTCATTGTATGTTATACATTCTCATATTATAGATTCATATGATTCTTGAGTCTTTTTGAACGAACTTAAAAGTTCTTTATCACTTTAGTTTTTCCCAAAGACACTTATTACATGATTTGGAACATGCGTTTAGTAGAATATATATCCATTTAAAATAACTTTGCATAGCATATTGTTCACTCTTTGTAATGAATATGATTGAAGGGTTATTTTTCAGTATATAATAATAGTCCCCATACAAATAACTACATGCAGTCAAGATAATAACATTTGAAAATAATTTCACCCAAATTAAATTATATCTTTCTAAAATAGATGTAAATTATCAAGAGCACTCATAAAGTCTTTCAGCTTGTCTTAAATAAATTAATCACTACAGTGTAATTAGAGAATAGATCGGTTGAGAGATGACAAAGATTGTAAGTCAGCAAGTGAAGATTTGTCATTAAAGGAATAGTTAAAGAAAAAGGTTACAAAGGAAGTTGGGAGTGTATGCACTTTAAGACGTCATGGAAACGTGCCATGCGTTGCTTTGATTCACTAAGGATGAATTTAAAAACTTTGAAAGACTAAAAGTATTAAAATTTTCTTGAGAGGCTCACATGATCGAGGTATGTTAGTCATCAGTAGTAGTATTGCTAGAAGTGCTTTGACAGCTGAGGTCTTTTTGCCCTCATGAGAACCCATCGGAATTGAACCCAAGACCACTTTCACCAAAGGCGAACGCGCTGTCCTTATCCGAGACCCCATGTAAGTTATTGAAGTGATTAAGTAAGTAAGGTGGATGACCATTAGAATACATGCGATCCAATTTTGATGCAGACAAATAGTAATTCACTTACTGAATGAATTCATCACAGAGTACGTGGCTCGGTCCCGAAGCAACATGGCGTACATGTAGAACAGGAAACCCATACTCCCGATATAAAGATACAAGTAGAAGCCCTGATAAAGAGAAAAATTGAGCATTAGATATCATGATAAAAAGTAAAATTATTCAAAAATTTAGATATAAGATACCGTATAGGAAATATTTATTGTTTGAATATTGAACACAGACTTGAAGGATGAAAATTGTCCGTCTTATTTGCATAAATATTTGTTATAATTTTTATGGAACACTTGTGATATATACTGGTGTACAAAGTAATCATAATAATTACATGAATCCAAAATTTTGAAATTTATTATTGAATGTTTTACTATATTTTTGTGTATTTTTCAGAAATCAAATTTTAAATGAATTATAGTTTTTTATGATAAAGTTATACGAAACTGCAAAGATTATGCGTTGAAGTAAAGCTATAAGGTAATAATGAAGTAAAAATAAATTAAGTAAGTTGAGAATGAATAATCAAATACTTTCATCACAACCACTTCATAGAGTGGTGTGATGTTAGTTGTGAATTCTTAATCGGTGGTAATGATAATGACCTAAACAGGTAATAAGTGTTAGATAACAGAGATAAAATGATAAATTTCAGGATTAAACTGTACGTTGTTTTATTTATATAAACTACATATATATTCCAGTATCGTTGGAGAATGTAATTTTCCGAAATTCATAAAAACACTAAGCACTATCACGTATCAATACGGATGATTTCATGGAACAAAAATGCAGATAAACTGTAAAAAAAAGATAAGGAGTAGTGGTCGGATTCTAGTGATTACAAGAGAGGTGCAAGGTCCCAATGCAACGTGGATAATTACTTATCTAATTACTAATTACCTTATCATAAGTCTCGTTTTTTTTCTAAATGCCATATAATAACCATCTAATATAAGTGTAAATTATTTAAATACTTTCTATCCAAAGAAATCGTATCAAAAGTAAATGTAAATATTGTACTCCGTTGTACGACTGATTATAAAATATTTAAAACAGTAATATATTACATGCACAGAAGTATCTGAAGAAAATAAAGAAATTATTACTCGGCTGATAATGAATTAAGGGTTTGAAAAGGTACCTAAAGCAGTTTTCTGCATACGATCACTAAGCATCTCAAACGTGTGCACTCAAAATGTCATAAAGTGTGGATAGGACAAGAATGAGTATATTTTTTAATCGAAATCTCTTTGAAGTCTAGCCTCGAAAATTGGGTCAGTATTTTCCATCTTCGACAGATTCCCAGCCGAAGGTTTTGATTATAACAATTAAATGAAAACTATTTACAAAATTAAAAAATAATTCTGTTTCCCATTATTGAATTAGATGTAAACAATTTTGAGGAAAAGTTTCTATTTCTATAGATGAGTTGTTACCTCATAGAAAGATGGTGGAATGTAGGTGGAAATGACCTCCGCCATAGGAAAGGCAATGCCCATAACTACCAGAAGCTTGCCATAGAGAGCAGATAGTGCAGCAGTCAGAGCATCTCTGGAAAAAGGAAAGAATTTGTTAGTTAAACGGCAGTTTATATCGTTTACGGAACTGTCGACATCAAATTTTGAATTTAAAAACTAGTGATGATATTTATGAGAGAAAAATTCACATTCCAAACACTGCTTTAATGGAATGAAATATGTACAAGAAAGAATTCAAATATCTTGAAATACAACCTTTCTATTTGTTCAATAACACCAAACCTTTAAAAAAAAGGGAAATTTCATGTTACAAATGAGGCCTATCCTTATAGTATACATACGGAGCTTTTCGTCTTGTATGAAACATCTCAACATAGAACAATACTGCCAGCCTTTTATCCTTGAATATATCTGAATTTTTCTTTTTAAGGTAAACTCTCGGCCTCGTCACTTATAAAGTAAATGGAAATTCTTGAATTGCATACGTTGTGTTATCTAAAACAGCGCTAGCAGAACCCGGTAAATATAAACCATACTTTTAATATTAAAATTAAGTTTTAATGCTTAAATCGTCAAATTGGAATATCGTAAGCACTAGAAAGTTATATTACACTTACTAATTCATTAAAAACACTATTGAAACATAATGTAGCATTCAAACGGGATTTCAGCTATATTAATTTCAACTATAATTCAGCAACATCCAGGTTTCGAACTCACAGTAAACAATCTAATTCGAAATTAAAGTCAAGAAATTTATAATTAAATAATAAAGTAGAATAAAAGGAAAAATAGCATCAGCAACTACACATGTATACTCATTTTACTATTTCTATCACTCTAAATACATATATAGTAAAGAATGTAAGATTAGATATAGATTCATAAATAGATTCGAGTAGATCAATAATTCATTTGTAAAATATTATTATTATTATTAGATAATCTGTATACAGCATAGAGAATAATAAACTAAATCATAAAGATAATTGTAATATATAAATAATACAATTTACTAATTTAACATACCTTCGATTAGCATAAACACTGAAAAAGGATATCTAGACATACGTAGTATGCATTACTGTATTACTTAACAAACATTCATACGTGTTTTCTAAGGAGTATATATCGAATATCGAATTTTATTCCTCAAAATGAAAAAAAATAAGGAGGCACAGGCATCTAATCTACTTTAAGTTACTAAAAGCTAAGAAAATCATACCATCATAAAGACAAAAACTAAAATAACCGATCTAAACGCATGCACTACCAATGAAAGCTTAGTCAAGTATTTAAATCTATTCATACTTACCATTCACGTCTTTGAGGGAAAAATATTTCAGTAGAATTCCATATTGAAACTCTAATTTAATAAATGAAATTTGAGTACTGTTCAGGATTAATGAGGAACATGTGTGAAAGGAAAAGGGATCAAGTAAATTTTAACAAATGACTTTCGAAAGAAAGAAAATCCTGTAAAACTAGTTATGAAAATGATTTGTGGCAGTGGTTTCGGATGGATGGAGGATGGATGGATGGAGGATGGATGGAAGTGAATGAAAAATTATATTTCAAAGAGTATGTCTCCGTAGATATATGAACCCTGCAAGCCTCCTTTCGGCGTGTAGCAGGATGCTCTCGTATATATGCACAGATGTGCATTTCTATGAATTATTAGGGAAAGGAAATCTGAGAAAAAGTTGCTTGTATGCGGCGGATATAATAATGAAGAAATAGGAGGGTTAGTCTCCGATCTATGGATGGTTCAACATGGAGCAGCAGATATGTTGAGGGAGATTTCAGATTCGACGGGAGTGTTTTGGCTATGATAGAGTTCCTAGGGTGGGACTCGCTGAAGGACAGAAGACTCGATGACCGATCTCATTGAGAAAATAGTTTATTTAGCAACAGCAGAAACAGTGTTTTCCAGCTCCGAGAGAAAACGAAAATTAATACAAGGAAACAATCGCTATGTCAGATAGCTACTTTTGCGTGAAGCACAGCAGTTGGAGTTATAGGAATATCTTTTTATACTGCCTGAAATACTCTACGGGTGGCTTGAAAGTAAACATGTATATGTAAAAGTCTCATATCTTATTAGTTTTTATATTATCGAAGTCATGAGATGAGACAAAATTCTCTCTTTGCTGTACTCAAAGAAAATGGAAAATACTGCTTTCATCATGGAAAAAGGTGTCAGAAAACAATTCCAAAGAAAAAATATGCGATTGGTCGATATTTTGAAGAAAGAATTATTTTTTTGATGTTTTGATTGATTAAAGGAGGAAAACAACCCTCTAATTGGTAGGCTAACGAAAACCATCAGTAGCTGAAGATTTAACGGTGTTGAAATTGGGTTAAGGTAAAACTTGTCTGGATCGCTGTTTACATTAAACAGCCTAAGATAAACAAAGAAAAAAGTGGGGCGTTAGTATGATTCTGGTTTATGTAAAACTCAAATAAAAAGTGGTTGTTCAGACCATTGAAAGTGTTTTTTGTTCTAGGTTAGGTAGAATTAACATTTTGCATGAATTCAAGGAGTTGTATGAGTATGATGGATTATATTTACAACATGACAGTGGAATGCTTTTGTGTTTTTTGAGGTCAAGGTCATTTCGTTGCTCCAAGAAAGAAATCTTTCGAAATGAACGGAAACAGAAGCCCCCTAGCGGATTCCGTATGAGTGATAACAAGAGGGCGAAAAATCTTTGATAGACATTGTGAATTTCGGAGGAAAATTAAGAATTGTATAGGATGTGTTTAGCAGCCTATAACATATTCCGTTGGTAAGTGAGATGCCTCGAATAGAATCAATAAAGGAAAAAGAAAAGGAAGAAATTTGTATCTCTAACATCAGATATATAGCAGCAGATAACACAAAATAACACTATGATAAATAACGCAAAAGTAAAGAAAAGTGAATATAGATATAAAAAACATAATACATGTAAGTAAGAGTATATTTAACGTATAAATAATGAATAAATTAAATAAAGTATAACAATTTTTACACATGAATAAAAGGTAATGAGAAGAACAGTTTTTTCTTGAAGGTCAATCAATGCTAATGAATGAAAGTCATCAAATTCATAAGCCAAAAATTTACCGTCCATTAATGTATAGAATTCGCTAAAATTAAAAGAAATATCACAAGTATAATTAATAAATTGATATAATAATTAGGTATACTCGTATTATTAATTAATAAGACAATAGGTGATAGATATTCTATTCCTTCAGACAATTATTAAGAATATCAAAATATGCATACAAAAATAAGTTACATTAACCATAAATTCTTGAAAAAATATCTAAAATATACAGATTTTGCGAATAAATACAAATTTAGGATTTAATAATACCCTTTGCTTAAGGAAAGTTAATAAAAGAGCATTACATTAGTAGGACATGTAAAATATTTACGTATTAGTCACGAGTTTGCGGAAATCTCTTTGGATTCTGTGCAAATATTTAGCTTAAGCAGGTTAAACATACAGATTATATACATTTATATTTACAAATGACGAAGGTATATTTCACGTTCTTTTTAACTACTGATTAAAGTAAACTATAGACTATTTATAAACACTGGCTGCAGAATGTGGGTGGGAAAAAAGAAAAAAAATATGGTAAAGAAATTTGAAAAACTTGCATGTAGTACATTATGTACATTTCAATGATTAATATAAGTAAAATATAAAATAAATATTCTGATATAAAAATCAAATTTCTGTATATAATACAATACGAAATTGAATGTAAAATTTACAAATAAAAAAGATTTAAACATAATATATTTACATACTCAGTATAAACAAGTGGTGAATTAAAATGTATATTTGTTTAGTGTTCTTGGGGTGTGATATGTACCAAAAAACAGCACTCGATATTAAAGGGTATTGTGAATTTATTTTCTGATATGGTGGTACTTTCCGTATTTGTGATATATGAATGCTTATGTATAGGAATATGACTTTTCTTACGGCTCCTTCATATTCAGCCTGCAATTTACCATTTCCGCATTTCCAATTTGTTTTGTGACGTTATTCCAGTCCATTGATCAGAGATAATTTCCTTCGGCACGAAGTTCAGTTTCAAAAAGGAATTTGGAAGCAAACAAAGACACGGACAAAAGTTAACAGATAACATTCGTAAAATACGAGGATAGTAGACAAAGCTGGTTATTTACCAAGAGATTCTGATTTCAGCTTATGTAATCCATAATTGGTTTCAATTGATATAATCACAAATAAAAATACCGAAAATCAATTCATAAATATTTAAGGACGAAGGAGAAATAAAAAAAATCAACCCTATTTTATTAGGAAAAATACTTAGAAAATCCTCCAGATTTTGCAAAAAATTGCAATGTAGAGTTTTTTAAATACTAATTCACCCTTTTTAAACTAGTCTCGGTATTATAAACAGGAACCAAGGCCTAGAATTTTATACTTCTTTCTTGAGAAGAACAAATATTTCCCATAGAAGAGCACTTATGTCATACCTCATCCGTTATTTGCATATATATAAATTATTTCAGGAATCTCTTAAAAACCTAATTGAAAATTGCTATTATTCCACTGACGAGTCCTTATAGGATAGTGATTTATCCTGCTGGCTATGGTGATTTACCGTACTGAAATGTTGAGAAATATACGTATGAATTGTATTGTAATGTCAATTTTCTTTTTTTTTCTTAAGATTTGGACGTGTCCTATATTCTAGTTTGTTCTATACAAATGCATATAGTACGAAATAAAACATTATTATTATCCAACCGATAGCAGTCAGAGATATGAGAACCGTAAGATTGGCCATATTTGATGTATTCGGTGTGATTGTTTGGGTGATGTACTCACGTTCCCCTCTTCTTCCAGTTGTCAGTCTCTATCCTTGGGACGGGGGCAGGCGGGGGCGGGGCGATTGGGGGTCGTGGGGGCGGAGGAGGAGGAAGTTCCACGGGGGCAGGAGGAGGTGGTGATTCGGGAATCCCTTTAATAGCCGCTTGGTGGTGCGGTGCGGTGCCGTGGTGCAGGCTGTGGTGGTGTGGGAGGTGGTGTTGGTGGTGAGGATGGTGCTGCACGGAGACTGGAGCCATCGGTGGGCTGTAGAGCATTATACCAGTCTGCGTGGAAGGGATGCTGCAACACAAGCCACTGTCACTCAATGTAAACAAAAAAAATCGAAATAAAATAATGAAAGATAATAAGAAGAAAGGAGATCGATGGAGGTATTCCTCTTTTCTGCCGTTGTTAAGTATAAAAAATGATACATCAACAGTAAATAAATGAAAAAATAAATAAGGGTTGCCATAATAATGATTGATTGTTTGTGAAATTTTCTGTGCATTTGGAAATCTAGTAGAATGAGGTGTTTTTTTATGATTTGCTAGGGAGAAACGGACATGGAAAAGTCTGAGGGGGACCGACACTCAAATACGGGTCTCGAAACAAATCTTCCATGGAGGATGCTTTGACCGCTCAGATACTCAGACTCTTTTCATGCCCATTTCTCTTCAGGATTTTTCCAAATGATTTATGAAATACCGGTGATTTTTTATAATTATAGTTTTTTATTTCGATATTTTTAAAAATCCACTGTTGTAAATAATGATGTAACGCTCTGCAAATAAACTAACAAGTTGTAAGTGATGCTGAACAAAGAATGGTAAGTAGCTTTTGAGTTTCGACTAAAGGATGAAAATTCTCGTAAGTATATTAAATATTCAAAGTCAAAATATTTGGATCCAGTACTTAAATAATAGGAAGAAAACTTAACTATTTAATCATTTAAATCGCCCGCCCGATTAGTTTAAACACCCTGTGCATTTAAATACCTCGTAAATTTAAATGCCCTGCATGTGCGAGTCGCCTGTGTATTTAAATTATCAAATGCCATTTAAATCGCTTATCCAAGAGATGCAACGATACTTTGATTCCCCGTGATTTTAAGTTAAAATCCCGCATGTTCAAATACTTAATACATTTAAAAGGCCTTTAAGGAACGAGCTTATCATCAATTTCTTCCTCTATTTAAAAGCTTTTCGCTTCAATTCTTTACTTCAAACGTAGGCTTTACCAATTCCAGTTGGAAGTGACAGTATTTCTTGAAGAAATTATATTTTTTATTTATAAATGCGCATCAGATTTTTAACTCACTTTCCTTTCATACTCACACGTTAAAAATAAGTTTTTTAAGTTAAGTACTTTTATATTTGGAGATTAAAACAGGATTCATATGGTTCTCAATTATTAGACGAGTTAAACCGAAGTATCATCATAATTATTAGAAAAACACCAATTTTGTGAACACCTTTTCTAGTCCGTCGCACATATAAACGATTCTTGCATAATGACAAATGCAGTAAGTAGTATATCCGAATGTCGAGATACATGAATTACAAGAGAGAGACGCAAGAAGCAAAGAACAGCGTTAAGAGGGAAGTTTTCAATTAGCGTACACTTAGATGCATTAAAAATACGCGACGGCCCTTTTCCGATAGTTGTTTTTCTTTCCATTCACGAATTTCCAATGTATTGTAATCCATATTATTCATGGAAATGCATGAGAATGAGAAAAGTTGCTCTGCCAGATTCTTGCAAAGGAAGTGCTCCTGGGTAATCTTACCGCGGGTTCGTATACCGCACGAACCTTCTTTAGCCAAAATCATCGATTACCCTGTTTTGGTTTAAAAGGGCACTTAGGTTCGCCTAAGTTTTGAGAATCTGTAAACAAATTTCGATATTGTCCTTGCACTCTTTAAATTTTCATGCGAAATTAGATTAGCAGTGCTTCGTATTGACCAGGAAATAATATTCCGTGAAAATTATTATTCTTATAGTTGATAATAGAATTCGGTTATAAATCCAGAAAAATTGAAAAAAAATATAGAATATTATTGATATTCGCCACTTTAAAATTAAGTCGTTGTGGCAACAAATGTACTGGTTAAATCCGTGTTTGTATACTCTTCTACATTTTCGTAAGATTGTAACATTGTTAAATAGTCCTCCAATTAGATGAATGACTATCTTTTTTGGTCTTTATTAGATACTAAATTTCTACCCCAAATGTAAAACTTGAGAGCTTCCGAATTTAGAAAATCATTAAGTCTTTAATCCCAACAAGTCTTAAAAATTTTACTATTGATATGTAAAATATTCAAATTTCATAACGATAATAACTACTGTTTCAATAGCATATATTTTTTTCTACTTAACCAAGGTACTTTCATGGGAAATTTGATGAATATAATTACTCGTACAATGCTGTGTGTCATTAGGCATAAAACGGTAACTTTCCTTACGAAAAATGCTAGGATGGGAAACGTTCGACTCTCTTTTGCTTAAAGAGTACCTCTTTATTATTCCTAGCTCTCATTCTCCTTATTATGAATTAATCAGTTCTGTTGTATCTTGTGTTGCCCAAATATTTGAGCAACTAAAATCATCCCACTCATACATTTTTCCTCGATACGCAAAATTTCAGCAAGTCCAACTAGTTTGGCCCAGTACGATTCCTCTTGATGAACGCTTTCACCGCTATCAAACAATCGCATCCATTGAGGAAAAGAGAACTCCTGAACTTCCAACTTGAATGTTTGCATGACAAAAGACCGCGCCTCTGTTTGGAGAGATCTGCGAGGTCATTCCCAACGGAGTTTGCCGCCGCTCACAATTCAGAATTCTAAAGAACAAAAGCTTCCCTAAGTATAGGAACAATCTATTGGATCGCGTATTAATTGTGGTCTACTTCTACATATTTATCCTGAATATTTACTCCCGGCTTGCGGCTAGGGGTGAATGCACTCTACTTCTCTAATCGATTACTTTCGCAATTCGTTCGGAAAATATGGATTCATAAATCGACGGGTTCTAGCATCTATTTCTCTGATCTTCCTCGCAGTATCAGAACGACCTATGTAATTGGAAGAACGCATTAATTCAGCTACCTCTTCCAAGAACGTACTCTCTCTGAATTAATTAAGTAAATTAAGTCTAATTGAACCCACTTTCTTTAATAGATTACCATCCTGTGACCTGAAGCAACTGAGTAACATTCTCTCTACGACTACCCTTTTCTGGCATTGGCTAACCAAAATTGTGAATTTTTCCTAGGAATATGTTTCCGTAACATTTTTTTGCCACAGGAAATTGTGACTGTATTGCAAATATTCCATTACCGGTCACCAGGAGAATGGCTTCCCCTAATTTGAAAAAAGCTCCGCATTCACGTTATAAATCAGTAGTCCTATATAAAGTGAAAAAATCACCAAATACTCTAAAAGTAATATTTTAATTCCTCACAAAATCCTTTCGGCTTCTGCCAAAAGGGTCTCGCAGTGAAAAGGCGGTGATGGAATGACCGCCACGAATTATCCCGTAACTAAACCATAAATGTAGGTGTCGATGTGCCATTAAAAATGCCACCTGGCGGAGGGCCTTTACCTTCGGGTCACTTTCACTGTGAAATTATTCATGATTATCGTTAGATGGGTTGAAGAGGAATGTAATCATGGCTATCACGTGAGTACATACATGGTAATCACAGTTGTTACATTGTTAAGACGCGTCTTGTTTAACAAGTTCAATCTAGTTTTAGCGAATTGGTGGGTCTAGCCTGGAGTGAAAATTGGTGGGCGATGGAAAACTTGTTGGAGTAGAACCTTGAAGACGTTTTAGGCAATCGCCCAGGCACATGGTTTGCTGGAGGGAAGGCAGCATTTTCGCCATTTGGACACGGAAGTTATTTTCCAATTTAATGAAATGAGTGAGCAAAACCACCGATAGTAAGGTGTCTTTAACGGCTAACGCCCAATCTTGTAATTGGATAATTTCATTCATTAAGTTCAGAAATACGTCGTGTAAACAGAGAGAGAGAATTCTGCGGTAAATTAGGAAAAAAGATGATGGAAATGGATAACTACATTTTCAGCAACGAAAGACTAAATTTCAACGGATGATTATCTATGTTATTCACAAGTAAAAATGAAAAGGATTTTTTGCTATAAAGATAATAAAATAAAATAGATAAAAATGTAAGGACGGATAAAAACACATTCTCACTTGTGAATTATACAAACACATAAAAAACTTTAACACTTTCACAAACTTAAAACCACATTTACACGACTGGTTTCGTCTCGTTGGGCAATCCTCAGGCTCAGCCTTCTTACCTGAGGATGACCAAAAGAGCAGAAACCGATCAAGTGATTGTAGTTTTAAATTAGTCGAAGTGTAAAAGTATTTTAATTTTTACTCGTGAATAATAATAGTCTTCATGTTTCAATATCTTATACTGGCACGCCTCAACCGCCACATCAATTCTGCTTTATATCCAAGTCCAAACCAACATCTTCTCAAACAGCGCTTACACATGAATCTCGATGCAAAAATTTCAAATTCATTTTTTATTCGAAAAAATTCTGTCACCATAATAAAACACCATGTGGAGAAATCACCTTGAAGACTTTTGAGATTTCCGCCCAAAATGACATAAATATCCGAGAATCCAACTTCCTCAGCATCATTCAAAGTCTCTCAGTGCGTAAATGGAGTAGGCGGGAGTTGAACTTGAGGTGACCTTCATCCATATGACCACCGAATTGGGAATGGAGTGGACCCATACAAAACATTCCCCCTTTCACACACCAACCAACTAATCGAGAGAAAGAAATTTACGTTTGCGAAGCGGTTAAGACTTGCAGAATCTATGCATCTCGAGGATATTTGGACTAGTGAAATTTTCACGCAACTATGTAGATGGTATTGATGTTGAAATCGTGCTTATTAACTTCGAATAGAAGTGACTTAATGTTCGATTCAATGAATTACCGTTTGTTTCTCGTTAATCTCCCATACTGTAACTCACATTTTCTTCGTCTCTTGTTTATCGTCGTCATTTGCTAAAACAGTATTGAAAATTTACGATAAGATAATGAAATTATTCAAAAGAGATACAGTTTCCTAATTATTGTGATTTTTATTATTATATTAGCTTTATTTAGGACAGTACGTACGTAAAGGATATCTGCAAAATTCACACAGGAAATTGAAAAGCAAAACGAATAATTGCAACAAAACATGATTTTCCGCAACCTGAATCAGTATTCTATAGTTTGAATCCAAAAAGTCTGTCTAAAACATTCCTCCGATTCCACCGATGGAACATTCTTCTAGAAAACGGATTTATTAATCGAAATTTACCATTGCGAATTTATGCGAAAAATTGCAAAAATTTTTAGAGATTTCAATAATACCTAAAGTTTAACAACGAGTCAATCATCTAATCCGTAGCACACTGAGTAGCAGTGTATCCCTGGCGGTACACGTTTTAGAATACATTACTCTAATCCAACGTTTTTGTGATAGCGAAACGGCATCGAAGAAACGGAATCCGCGAAATAGACTATTCTCTTATCTCTCCTTTATTAGTCACAAATACTCCTCGGATAATCCATCTCAGCTGCATTCACTATAAATAATGCTTGCAAAAGCTTGTCGCTACCATTTCATAATAGTAGAAAAATCCCTGTTATCCGTGGTGGCTTTTAGGTAAATGGCTAAAATACCGTGTAAAACAATAATGATTGAAAAAATAACATTCTCTTGTCAGGAATATCTGTAGAAGAAAGGGAAACTTTAAAGCAATCCATGTTTCTTTACTTCGTGTATAAGAAAGGCATATTAATTCAAATATGAGGAACGATAAGAAATGATGAGATGTTATTAAAGATGAAACGTTCCCATAGCAACCTCTGACAACGATCGGCGGCTCCTTATTTTCGAAATGAGTGTAACATCAAAGAAATTTACTCACACTGATTACATTAATCGGTTATTGCAGTGGATAACTTCGTGTACAGAACGATGAAAGCGGCCTGAGATCAAAAATCTAGACAGAGAACAAAAGCCGGTTGACATATCGAGAGATAATTGTTTTCGATAGCTTATCTCGGGAGAGAGAGGGGACTGAATTATGTTGACTGTACACCTTCTGAAAGACCCAGACGTAGCAGCTCTTATCTCTACACTTCTCCTGAACTGAAAAAACGAAATCTCCGCATTCCTATATTTAGCATAAAAAATTAGACGGTGATATTATATATTTATGGAATGAATATACGTTATAGGAATCACAGAAACAGCGTTGTGAATTGCTCAAATATTTTCAAAATGCTATGGCCAAATATTCCGCGACGCTTTTTGATACATGCCAACGATATCATTCCCTCCAATTCCATCCATCTTCGGTTGGCAAAATATTATCGCGGGTCCTTAGTTTACGGAACTGCGTCACAAATGCTAATGAAGAGTATTAAGTTGCAAATTTGTTGATTTTTTTAAATTTTAATGACAAAATAAACCATGTGATCATACTATGCAACTCGTGATATGCGATATCATCAATATATCTGTTAAAATAAAGGCTTTCAATGTTTTAATAAATAGCAAGCGCTTGAAAAATCCCTTATAAATGTATTGTGCGGAATACCCCGCTTAGAGAAGTGATTTCTGAGCTAGGGTCAGGGAAATAATCCGAAGAATTCCGTGAATTTAAATTTTCGTCATATCTCATATAGCTTGCAATGTCGCTATTTCTGTAATTTTGTTGAATTTTCCTGATAATCAAATCGATTGAATCCTTATAATACCAAACTTTTGTAATTGATTTTATCTACTTTATAAAAGTATAATAAAACAATTTCATCAGAAGAGGTTTCCGCCGTACTATTTTATCCCATTTTGCAAGTATCAATAATTCTGCTATACTTTCCATCTTCGCGCAATTTTCTGTTGTAGAAAAATATGCAACACTTTGGAAACACTTAATCATTTTGCATTGACAATTACAGTTAAATTTCATAATTTCTATCACTTCATTGTAATTTGAAGTAATCTAAATGAATGTTGAACTGCGATCCATAGAGTTGGTTGATCGGTCATCAAGCTAAATTCAATTCATGCAATTTTGACAGTAGGCAAAGTCACTTTCTCCGTCCTAAACTCTTTGGAAAGGATAAAGTATTCTATTGGTTTACGGAATTATCTATGGGATGCTTGATTAATGGTTGCTAACAACAAACTGGAGACCCACGGATTTACCGAGAATACTCTAAAGCAGTCACGATTGAAAATCTAATTTCCGAAAGAGGGAGGAGAAATTGGAAATGGTCTCCAATACTCAAAGTCATTAATCCTAATCGTTTCTCTAAATGTTTATCCTAAATTATACGGGTTATTTTTTAATGTTCTAAGTCAAGCTTAAGGTTATTTAGCAAAATTTGAAATAGGTACACATTTGACGTTATAAAAATCACATTTCCTTTGGAGATAAACGGGAAATTTTGCAATGATAAAAAATCTACTTCACTGGAGCACGTATAAATGAAATATTTTGAAAGATGACGTTAAAACATTTTAAATTTTTTCAGGAACAAGCCTTAAGATACCTCTAAACTTCAAATACATATTCTAATCACCTTACAACTACCTGGGAATGTAAATAAAACGGGTTGCAAGTACTTCAACATTAGCATTTTCAAGGGCACTTCGACAGCGAAGGTCATTTTCGCACTTATTCCACTGGGAATCGAACTCGGGACTGCTTTCACCAGGGGCTAATGCACCACTCACTTGGCTAACCAGGAACAAGGACTACAGTCACCACAATTTCATGGAAACGGAAAGTTCTGGTTAGAATCCTTCTCATCGACTTTTGGCACTAAGATATCCTGATTAAGCGGTGGTAAATGAATCTCTGAAGGCGCCTTCGTAACACATTGTAATTCAGCCATGATGACCATACTTTATTGGGAGCTAACGCGTTAACTAACAGCTCAACCGCGGTATTCCGGTAAACCAACAGAACTTGTTTCCATGGCAACGGATGTTGACTGAAAGATGGTACTCACTTCAGCAGGTGAAACTGAACATCATCCGGAAGAGGAGTTGACCGGCATTTGAGAGATCGCAAAGAATTAGCCAATTGGCTCCTCACCACTATTCTGTTGGGCATTGTGCAGCAGTTTAGTGGAGATATCCTCCGTGGGCAGGCATTTATAAGAAGGCGTCTGCCAACGCAATAGGGGAGGGAGAAGCGAAGAAGGGGGGGGGTCGAAGGAGTGTTCCTAACCAAACACTTTTTCGAAAAAAAATATTTCCCGTCGTTCTCTGCGGAGATGCCGTGAATTTTACGCACATATATTCATTTTAATCATTTCGTTCCATTTCGAGTTACGCAAGATAAAGTCTTCTCGGATAAACACTGTCCTCGATGCATCGGTAAAACTTGCATTCCACTTTTAAAAAGGATGAAAATATCAGAAATTCTACGTAAACGTCTACTTTGTTTTATGGGTTTCGTAAAACGTTAAGCATTTCTCAACTACAATTATTATGTGCATCGGTATTTTACTGACTTATGTCTATCAATGTACGCGTATGTATGTACTGATATTCCCATTCGAGATAAGCGCATTATTTGCTTTGGTAATTTAATTTTTATCCTTGCATACATCTTTCAATACATTCCCTTTTATTTTTAAATCTATGTATATACATTTCTTATCTTCAGCACCTGATTTACTGCATTAAACCGGCTCTATTATCGATATTTGTCTGTATCAGAAGCGGATCTAAAAACATGCCAAGAGGGGGTTATGACAAGTTCCACATGAGATCATCTATAATTAACCTCTTAAACGCCATTTCTCGTGATAAATGTATTAGATATATATACTGAGGGAATATTTTACGATCTGATTTCGATTCAAGCTCCTTATAAGATTCTAGGTAAATTGCTAGTAATATAAGGCCAATTAAACTCAATAAATTGAATCTTTATTCTACGGAATCTTATTTGAAATAATGATTATCTTTTTCCAAATGAGAAATTAAAAATATACATAGAAATTTTCACCTCCACAAATTTGCGGAAGTATAAAAGTTTCTATATATTTCTATATATTCTACTTTCACCCCTATATCCATCAATGCCCACTATATAATACCAAGACATACTTCCTCATACACCATGTAAACTTTCAGCGTTAGTAACGCCAGTACTTCCAAACCAACGTCAAACACCCATTTAATTTCTTTCAGCGAACATTGCTGACTCTATTTCTACTGTTCTTTTTTTCGCACATTCTCCTCATGTAATCCATCCCAATTGCACCCAGTTTAATCATAAGCTCCTCTCGACACACCCAACTTTCCCTACCAAACAGCAATGTGGGCGCAAGCACAATTTTGTATGCTGCAATTTTCAAATATTTCGAAAATTCCTCTCTCTAATCGCTCAAAACATATCGCCTACCTTTCCTTCATTTTAATTCATACCCATTCACATCTTTCCATAAATTGTGTCTGCCATATAATATTCTCGAACAAGGCACGGAAGATCATCCAAAAAAATAATATACTCACGATTTACGCTTGTGCAGCAAAGGTTCCATTCCAACGGTGCACACCACACTCATTTTAGCTAAAATCTAATCTCAGATATGATCTCACTTCAATGAAAATCTTAGAATGTACAGTATAGCATTTAGTAATACGGCGTCAGAATACTGTTTTAAAAAATATAATCAAAAATGTTATAACTTACGCCGTTGCGAATGACTAAGACGTACCGAATTTCCGTTCGAAAAGCACTAACGTGGTAACCGCGAGTTATTGACGAATCGGCGGTTTTGATTTCATTAAAAATAGGTTATCGAAGAGATAAGAGCGGCGATCTTTATCTTGCGCTTCTCTTTATTCGGGGTTTAATCGGGGCGCAGATTGGAATATCGACGAGATGTATTGAGGGCATTGGACGCGAAAAATAAAAGAAGCAGCTTCCTTCCGAATCCATAAATCAGCCATGGATCGAAAGGCAGCTTTCAGATATTTGCATATTTTGTGGAAGCGGAATCTTTTAAAGGAATGTTGCAGTGCTAGGTTTAGTTCGTATAATAATTTATGGCGGTAAGGAAACGGTTTCTTTTCTAGTCCTGAATTTCTGATATCTTCAGGTGTTCCTTTGCGATCACGCCTGTGTTTGATTGCAAATAGGATTTCAGCCTCATTAAGGTAAGAGTCTCAAAGGAATAAATTGGATCAATGAAAGAAGACGATAGAATATTACGATTAACATGATAGATGAATTAATCTTTATGAAAGATAGTAACACTGGAAGAATTATTTTTTCGACATCCATAGATATGCCCTAATTATAAGTTGGATCTGAAGTTAAATTGCAAATCAGTCTAATATACGTATTGAAATATAAAAGAAAGAATACTAAAGGAAACAGAGAGGACAAATATCAAATATATACCGATATAGATTGATAGATTGCATCACCAGGTTTGATCACACCTGATGATGAAGCATTGCTGAGAAACCCGGATCGACTGTGACTAATTTAGTGATATAAGAAAGCTATTATTATAGAATGTTGTGTCTCACATTACCACGAAGTGAAACTTAAAATCACTAGTATTAGTGGAACTTAATTTAGTGTCGCTTTATGTTTTTATAAACCCCTCCCCTTTATAAAGATCTCCTGTTACTTATACACTTATTACTGAAGGAAAGGTCAGTTTTAAATACGGAGGTAATAAGTTTAAACTAATTAATTCTTCATCTCATTCCGTACACCTCATCCCCAGTCTAACGCTCCAGGAGGCCATTGGTGCATTAGTTGAAGATCCGAAAAGCTTTAGGACTCATAACTGCAGAAAAAGTTTTGTTAATGTTAATAGGAACTCGGTAATTTTCTAACCATAGGTAAGCTTTGCCCTAGGCGTCCTGAATGATCCAGTACCCAAACATGCTTGGACCTAGCTCAGCTTCCGCGTCATTCGTTTCCTAAATCCCAAGCACCGCCTCCACATTTCTCTGATCTCGTCCTTCCACTTTATATTCTGCATTTCTCTCCGGTTCACGGCTCTCCGGTTGCCGTGTCCTTGTTCCGTAACATTCACACCACATCACTTGGTGACATCTTACAAGATTTCGGCTTATCGAAACAACGCAAAGGACCCTCTTGCCGTTTGGGTGTCCTCAGCGTCGGCAACAATAGAGCAAACAATGAGGTGCACATCCTGACAACATGTGTCTACAACGAAGCGATCACGTGATAAAGAAACAACATGAACAACACGTGCCCAAATATGAGCAAGAGAAATAAAAGCGGAACCGGTTCGAATGAAGCAAAGTCATCATGGGTCGTGTCACTCGCCTAATTTGTAATTTAATGACACGTGCATCTGTTTTTCGATAGTTCTGATGAATTAAGTCATGGAATCCACATAGATAGAAAAACCTGCTTAACATGCTACAGCTTAAAACATAGTTCTTTATCATACCCGCTTCCTTTCACTATTTTTTTAACTATTTTATTCACTTCCACTTTCTAAATACATGGTCAAAATACTGTGAAATTTCGAGCGTCGAGCAGAGCGTCAGAAAAAAGATATTTTCCTTCCCCAAATACACTATAAACCACTAAGACAATCCTTTATCTCAGTCGATAACTGAAAATTGTTTGCATTAATCCTCCCTGATTGTCTATCTGGTAACCTTTTGTTTCCTGATGTAAATAAAATCAAAATTAGAAATGACCAGATTATAACCCTATCCTTCTTATAATGCGGTTTTCACTCGGTTCCCTGAAGAGCTCCTTGGCTATAACTGTATATCGATTTGGAATATTTATTTTCCCCTTGATATTTTACTGAAGAAACAACTGGAAGGAAGAATTGCAAAGAGAGCTCCCTTAAAAAGAAGAGATAATTGGCAACTCCCGAGTTTTAAATTCCCAAATTCTAACTCTCTAGTTTCCTTTTTATGATGTTTACTGTGTCTATAAAGTCAGGATTTAACTTATCAGTTTTATTTCAGAGAGCTTTCAGTTGAAAAAAGTTAAAGCTACAAATTACGAGGGAATGAATCAAATGGAATGGAACAGTATGGCATAGAGTGCTGTAACAAACCTATCTTCGGATTGATAACTATTCACTATGATTTTAAAAAACAGAATAAAAAGAATTACATAATGGTTACAAGCTCCGGGTATATCAAGTTACCGATTTCAAGAGATGACATATTGTAGACAAATTGATTGCGTAACACGAAACTGGAATGTAGCTACACATTTCACGCGTTGCTAGGCGGAGGTGATAGGATTAGTTCCACTTATTAATGGAAAGGAATGGACTATGACATAAATGGAGAGATTGGGGACAAACTGCATAAATTATAGATGGATTGCCCACTTTTTCCCGTGCCGACAGGTTTTAACTAAAAGCTCTTATGTGATTCCTTAAACGTTCCTGAATATTCCCGTTATTTCATTCACCTTTGACATCATCAATCATCTCTCCAATCCGTCCTCTTTCTTCAACTTTCCTTTTCATCTCTTTCTTTCTCTTTTCTTCTTGGTTTCTTTCTTCTACATTTTCCTCCGTATTTCATTGTTGTCACTTCAAATTTTACTGTTCTTTATCATATTTGCTGTGTGGCAATATTATATTCTTTACTTCCTTCCTAGTTTTTGTGAGCCTATTTTCGCGGTTTTTCCACCCCATTCTCTATGGATGTTTCCCGCTACCCGAAGCTATATTTTGTAAATATTATAACAAAATACGAGGTTAGTGGAAGAGAGATCCACACGGTTCTAACCTCGCCAGTAAAGAGCCTACCTGTCGATTTCCTTTTCTTTTTATTCTATCCGCGATCTTATGAGACCCCAAACTATGTAAAGCCATGAGGCCCTACCGTTTTAAAATACACCTACTAATCTCAGATAGACTTTAAAATTTATATGCACCTTTTTAATATATAGATAACGGAAATTTAGCAGCAGTAGTATTGTGAAAAGTGCTTCGACAGCTGAGGTCATTTCGCACGTGGGCTCCCACCGGGAATCGAACCCGAATGGAAATTTATTATGACCTGATTTTTGTTAAAAGGAACAATTTAGAATGTGTTGGTAAAATCGCATAAATTATATTAAAAAATCATCTAAAAGGCTCCAGGTTCCTTCTAAACATGGATCTATTCGGCTATTCTCCGTGTAGTTTGCCTGATGATGCCTTTTGGGCCGAAATCGGTCGTTTATTAAATGTAATACCGAAAATAATAATCCGTTATCTTTTATTTAGTGATGGCGCTCCTCCAAATAATCGATCATATGGATCATAAGTTTTAACTCATTTGCTTTAGAGAACGGCTTTATGTGAATAGTCTTTCAGGTGAAATACCCCATGGACAAACCGAATCTAGGCAGAAAAATACTTGGGTGAATATTCTCGGTTGAAAATATCTTTTGGTGAAAAATCCGAGGGTGATGCTTCTCTTGGAAGGAACGCTTTGGTCTTGAAAACTAAAAAAAACAGATGAATGATGCGAGACGAAGTCTAATTGAAGACAAAAGGAAAGAATTAAGAGATAACAGATTGTGGAGCATCACTTTTCGAACTGCTGACCTCTTTTAATGAGTCGTAAAACAACAAAACGGGTCGCAAAAAGGAGAAGCGAATTCACCAAAATTAATGAGGACAACTATCTCTCTTTTGCTCTCATTTAAATTGCTCTAAAACTGCTTTAAAGGAGATGATGACTCATAAATAATAAAGCAAAACAAATCCGAATTAACTAAATAAAATTTTCAAATTACAGAAATATAGGTGGAAATAAATATTACGAGAGCGAATCTCAAAGTTATACGAAGAAAGGACGAAGGATTTGCACTCAAAACTCGAAAGTCTTCATAATCAAGCTATGTTGACACTAAATCAGTGTCATTTTAATGGTGGCTCTCAATTGATGTATACACTCGGCTTTGTTCGTTGATGTACTACTTAAATGTAACTCTGAATTTATGTTTCCCTGTCATGTTTTTTCTCATCCTTTAGCAATTACTATAGGTTGCTTAGCGTAGCTTATTCACAACCTCCGTTTTAGTGAGTGTTTTCCTATTGCTACTGATTTTCCCTAATAATCTCTTAAGCTTTTCCTATCCACACTACTTATTCCCCTTTATCCTTTTAAAATTATCTAAACTCTGATGCTGGAGCACTTTTGATAATACAACTACTATTATATTTAAGTGAATATGGATTTACAAAATGATAAAAGTAAACTAATAGATGTTTGCGATGAGTAAATTTAATGAATCGCAATGTAAAGTTGCAGTCCTTTCAGTTTCAATATTCTCTGTTGGTGGGAATGGCGTGACATTTGCAGAGTCGGAGCGTAGCTACTTATCGTTGCAGCCGATTTCTGGGAGTGCGTTTGCGGGGGATGTCCGTAGGGGGCAGAAAAGGGGAGCATTTGGCAGACAATGAGGGGGAGCAATTGAGCCGAATTGCAGAGGGAGGGAATCTTTCCCGCTGCCAGCAATGTGAATGCGAAACCCTTGAGTTATCGCCTTGAGCGATTGTCTTCTTTCGTTAATATTTAATTTTTCAATCCCGCGCTTGGAATTCGATCTGAAATCGAGTGATTGAACTTCCGTCGCAATATCTTGGAAGAGAAAAAGTTTTTTCCTTTGGTTCCGTTAAACACGACGAAGATTAAAAATCCCTCTTTATTTGCTCTCGAGGGAGTGATTGGCTTACATAAGTTATCAGTTCACTTGCCTACATGTATAGAAGGGGTGTACGGAGAGAATTTACTTACTCGGTTTGTTCTGTAGGCTCACGTTGGTGCTAAGAGTTGGGGTCGTATCTTGTTTACTTTATTTTATAAGTCATTTAGTCGATGGTTTTGACGAAAAGATAAGAGAGTGATGCATTGGGGAGGACTTGATTACATATGCTCAAGTACACGAGAACTTGCATAAGGACCCCACATCCACGATTGTGAGAAGATCCAGCCCGATTCAGAGCGTTTCATTGAAAATCCCTATGATAAAATAGCAAACATTATTTAGCCCTTCTTTACATCTACATTACCTCATTAATCCACGAAAATAAAGAGAGGAGTTCAATGAATTTTCTTCCTATTGACGTTATTCTGGGAATATGTGACAGTCGTATTGAGCTTTTTATCAAAATTCCTCTAAATTCTTAGAAACAGACGAGAATTGCATAAAACCAGGGCATCGAATTATAGTAGTTTTCGTTCCTGTATTCGCTCCGATTCAATTGAAAAGCAAATATCGGTTAAGTTCTGGTATCGCTCCTGCTGAAAACTTCGAGCAGTTTTCTTTCACTACGTTATAATATACCTAATATCTTTCTGAAAATTTGTTTTATAATTCCTTGTTTTTCTTGCCTGCATTTCATTACACTAAATTTTAGAAGAATACCTAGAAATAGTTATTTTCAAGTCGAATTTATACATGAGTAGTTCGTCTTCCTCCAACCACACGCAAGTCAAATGTAAATTGCTGCGAACCGAAAATCGGAACGGAATAAATATCGGTTTCATGAATTACGATTTTTTCCGCTTAGGACTCGGTTTTTAACTTAAGCAAATATAACACCGTTTGGTTTCGGTTTTAGGTTCGGTTCCGATTCGGGGCCCAGATAAATACATTACTGCTTTGAACTTATTTATTTCTATACTATCGAAAAATAAATATAAATAAATAAGTAATTTTATCACATAGGTTTTCAAAATTCAGGGCCTTCACTGTTCACGAATAGCATCTCAAAGTTTCGCAGAAGGTAAACATGGAGTGCCCTTCCCGAATCCCTGCGGCAGTTGCCTGGGGCCGGCCCTGGAGGGCGATAGAGTGTGTGATGACGCTCTAATTAAAGTTGCCCTTTCGCCCTGAGGAGGACGTTTCAATGGTGCGACCACTCAAAGCGTTTACGAAATCCGCTGGAAACGGTGTCAGCACTACGTAAAAAATATTGGTGAAGGCAATGAAAAACATAGGAATTTTATTCTGCAGCGTGAATTCCAGTGACGGACGCCAATTTGAATCGGTATCACAAATTACATTGGTTATATAAAACATATTTAAATGTAACCATCTTCTAATAAAAACTTCGTAACTCCCACAGCAGATTTTTAATTCAACATGTATCCTATAGATGTCAACAAATTGACGAAACATGAGTATAGAAGAAATAAAAAAGAGTAAAAATATCATTTTTATTTCCACTGCGGAAATGGATATATCACTTCAGAAGATTAAATGTATCAAATTAAAAATCTGGTGTTGGTGTTAAAAAGTGCTTTTGTTTTCAATATGATTGCTGTGAAATTCCACGAAGACACCACTTATCATTTTCATATTATTTTTAAAGTTTTTTAAAAACACCAAAGTGCAAGTTTCAAAATCCTGGTGGTACCGAGTTCGACGCCTGATTTTTTATTTGCTGGCGCTCATAAGATTTTCAAGCTTTTAAATCTGTAGCAGGCTTTATTTCTTCGACAAACTTATGCTCGAAATAAAATCTAAAGACAAAAGCTTTACTTTCTAGAGCTCCGTAATGAGTAGTGACGTACTATCCTAGCTTTGTAACTTCGAATCGATTAGGCAAAATTGTTCGAATTTCGAATCCGATTCACTAAATATTTTATTCGATAAACAGTGCTTGGTTTTCTTTTTAATTTAAACGTTTAATTTTCTTTGTCAATTCCCAAACTTGAGCTCACATCCACTTAGTCTTCTGCTTATCACCGTCTTTCGCTATAGTGGCATTTCAAATTTATAATAGGGATATTTTTACTACATATAATTTCGTTAGTATAGACATAATCCTCAAAACAATTTGCTGGAATTGATCAAGGGGCAAAATTTTCATGAAATATTTACGCTTTGTCGTTCATTCTGAGTGACCTATTCTGAAAACTATTTCTTTTTCCTAAACTACCTTAAGTTGCCAGTTACGCTCAATTAAAATAGATTCAGTTGCAAACATTAAAAAAATAACATCAAATAATGAGCAATCAACTGCAGAAATGAAAAGATATAAGTGACCAAAGTTTCTTAACGTTTAAGATGATATTCCATGTTACTATGAGTCATTAATACATAGGTGTGGTCTTCATTTCAAAGAACACATGGAAGTTTAATCGTAACGATCTAAGTGTTGGATCATGTTATTCACAGCGGCTAGTGATAGTATCCGAAGATATAAAAATACTAGAAGAATAGCACTTACATTCTAAGGAATTGTATCAAGGGAAGATAAAGCTGCGTCTCAAGAATGTCTTTAGTGTTTTCATTTTTCTGAACGTCTTCTTTAATCTGAAAGAGACCTTGCTTCGTCTTTTCTATTCCCACGCAATGAGAAGACACTGAAAATGCGCATTCTGATGCATAATTAAGACGAAGTAGCCAAGTATACGAACGCCAAGTCAACTCCTACACACATAATGAGAATTCCTCACGGTCATGAACTCTAATCGCTGTTTCCTTAAATACGAATTCTGAAGACTTAACAACATCTACATTGTTCTACGACTTCTCTTGTAATTCTTCCATACATTACGAAGTATTCGAGGTTATGATACATGTGCTAACGAGGAGAATACGAACCCTTAGTAAATCTACGATTTTTTAGTTAATATTATAAACGCCTGCAAACGTATATGTCATAATTGTTATTATGAGAATTATTTAACGTATTTGATGTAATCACCGGACATTGTTCCTATAGTGATGTTATAATAAACATAGAGGTAACTGCCTAAGAATCGTGATTCCGACATTGGCATTGCCACTTTTACTATAATGTTTTTGTAACATTGTTCTTTTTTTAATATTTACACTCACTGATGACCTATAAATATGTTTAAAACACATTGACTCGGTAAGGAGCCCAGTATGTTCTGAGTAGAGATGACAATCAATCACAGTATATCAAAGGAATAATTGATATTAATTACTGCAAAGGTTAGAAATTGAAGGAATGACATAATTTGCAGGTGAGATATTAGCATCAACTATTTTAACGATGTAAAATAATAGAGTCCGAATAAAAATGTGTAATTCTAAATTTTGAGATGGAAAAATGGAAATTTCTCTGGAGAATACACGGTCTCACACAAGAAATTTATGGAACAGAAGAATTGAAGGCATCTAAGCCTAAATAGGCAGTTTTATTTATGACATGCAAAGAAGGCTTGAAATTTCAAGAAAAAATCAACAAAAGTGCGGAAAGACTATTTCAGAAACTTTGAATGAAGAAGGTCAAGGTTATAGAACTAGAAAAACTATGAAAGACCTACAAGAACTGAGAAGACGCCTTAGGAAATCGTGTTACCATTGGAACGCTGATAATCAAATACATATTCATAGAGAAATATATGAAGAAAACTGATGGTAAATGGCCAAAAGCTTTAGAAATTCAAAATAAAATCGATTGAGGAGGCTGTCACTTTGTGGAAATCCATAACGTTAGTAATGATAAGAACACTTTGTCCACATGGAAATTCCATTTGGAACTAAGAGAAAGTGCTCTTATCATTACTAACTTTAGAAATTCATCAAAGCGAAGAAAGAAACGAAATAAAACATTCACAAAGAAATTTTGGCAGAACAAGAAGGCGAAAACTATAATGTCGACTAAAAAGCTCAAACGAATTTTTGAATGAGGAGAATGCTAAGAAGAAAAATATATATGTATTCATTTTGTTAATGAAGAAGATTCGAAAGCGAGTATTTCTTGATGCAAAACAGAGACACTTGTATGAGGCACAGTGATTATACTCATACAAACCTCAGAACACAGTTTTAAGGATGTTGAATTCCTAATTAAGTCAAATATATCACTGCTGCTGAGTCAGTTCTGTAGAAAGAGATCCAATATTTTTTAATCCAAAGAAGTCCAAAGATCTCTTTCTGACAACGTGTTTGAGAATGCTTCAAGCACCAGTGCCGGGAATTGCTGTTACACTGCCTCGGATTTGGTTATGCGTGTTAAATGTTTATGTTAATAAAAATACAAAATTAAGACACAAAACCAAAGGCAACAGAACGCATAGAATAAGCATTAAGAAAACCGTGATGCGTTAACCTTAGATTCCGAAAAAGAAAAAGTTATAACTACAGCATTTCAAATTTCTGAGGACATTTAAATACTAAGGCTTTTTACAAATGTATAACCATGCGATAACATGCGAACATGCAGATGAAAGAAATTATCAAATATGTACACACATTTATACAAAATATGTGCGTGTGTATATACATTCATACGGATATTCTTCATTCCTGCGAACAAAAGTGATTAAAGTTTTATTGATTGAAGAACAAGAGTTGGCATCAAATATATTTCAAATAACATCTCATCGTTTCCAATTAGCAGTCAGTCCACGCAGGATTAGAGTAGCAACTGCATCTTTACGATTATTAAAGGGAGAATATGACTACTTATTTCAATTAAATGAAACGGGGTGTTGCAAAATTAACATTCATAGGAAACCAACAAGAGAATATTTTCACTCAGTTTCGAGCAGACAGAATGTGAAACAGCAATTGGCCATAAAAATTAATATTGTTTATATTTTTTGCAAATAAAAATAAAATTATTAAAAAAAGCGATGAAAACTTCTACACTACCAAGAACTTGAAAAACAATATCGAAATAACCGATTTCGGTACGTTTGGCCATCCTCGGATGGTCATGCGATGCCAACAGATGTACTTCGCATTATTAATCCATTTACAACAATTATTTTTCAGTGTAAGACTGACCATCACCAAAATTATTGGAACCCAAGATTAGAGGTGTTATTTTCTCTTGGAAACTGAAGCAGAAATCTAAAATAACCCAGAGAAACCAAAAAACATATATTATTTACTGAGAATGTCATCGTGTGAATTCACTGCTCACCAATTGATGTTTAGCTAACAGTATGCAAGATTCGCAATGCAGATAAGATGACCACCTCGGGCTTTTTACAGACTTTAAGTATGTATGGGCGACCAGAATAAAAAGAAATCGTAGAATAAATAACAAATAATATTGCAAATCTTAATAACACGTATGAAGTGAATATCCCTTCATTTACGTATAGTAAAAATATTATATTTTGAACCCAAAATCGGAATGGAATTAATAGCGAGTTCGGTTGGGGTCCTCTGCCACATGCCGAAAGGGGGGCTTGCAGGGTATCTACTATTTACTTACTAGTATTTTAATGTTGTATCAATGAATTACAGAATGCATCAGAATTTAATGTCAAATGAAACGCCCCTTTCGATAATATCAAAAATAATAATTATAAATTAGAATTAAATTTAAAAGTAATTAAAAAATCTTGGCGTTTAATATTGCAAAAGCGCTAAAATAAAGTTATTGCGCTTGCTGGGCTGAGAAAAAAGGGGAACGGTGATAAATATGGTAAGAAAAGAAGTCAAAACGGAAATCTCATTTCCTGATGAAACAGGGAGTGAAATGAACCCATATTTGGTGGTCATCCTAATTGCAGTCCCATCCAAAAGATGATTAATAAGCCCCAAAAAGCCAATCACCTCGGTCTCTGCGGAGAACACCTGATGCAGATGGCGTCCATTTGAGTCAAATGGGGAACCACTGACCCGAGAGAAGTTGGCGCTTGCCTCTGCATGCCTGGACCATTTGACGGCTGTGCTGGAGATGGAGGCTGAGGCGCTGAGGGCGTCTGTTTGAGGTCTCCAGGGGGCGTCGTTCGCGTCGGTGACAGCGTCTCCGGACTGACCAAGATGGCCGATGGACTGGCTGGAGACGGCAACAGCATGGGCTTACTTCCAGGAGATCCGGTCAAGGCGACAGCGGCAGCCGCTGCTGCTACTTCCGTATCCGTCGTCTGCAGACTGGTGTCCCAGCTGAAACAATTTATATTTTACCTTAATATTCTTCCCATGATTATACTAATTTACATCACCTCAAATTCATGGTTTCACATGAATAACTCGAAGTTTAAACTTTCGTGAACAAGGTCAACCTGAATCCATCATCAAAATGTTAGATTAGGGAAGATTACGGAAGTAAATTTGCACACACAGTGCATGCACCCCCTGCCACACGCCGGCTTGTATATAGTTGTAGATGTAGATCATAACATAAGTTTGTTTACATATTTGTTTAAACTGTACAGGATGTTATTCCAATGGGGTAGCAGGACTTGCTTCGCCCGGAGCAGTGTCTTTGTCACCCCTTTCAATGTATGATAAGTACTTTAAACTCATGAGATTGAGGGGATATCACCATTGCCGCCCCATGGAAGGATCACCCCTAGCAATAAGCTAGTTTGATATTCTCATCTGAAGATTAATATTACTTACTAGCACGAAAATATTAGAAAAGGACCAACAAATAAGAGAATAATATATTTTTCCATTTATAAGTACTTCTGAGAAAATCACTCAGAATTTATACATCTATAATTCATTATTATGTCATTAATTCATTAAGGCTACTTTAAAAAGCATCAGAGAATAAAATTGCTGCATAGGAATTTTCTTAGAAATACATCGATGATTTAACTATTCATGACATTTAGGACATTAAATAATCCTTCATCAACATTTTTATCCTTAATAAAAATTGCTGGAATACTTTCCGAGTTGCATTGCTCTATCACATAGGAATTATGTCGGATCTTCAAAGATAATTCCAAATTTCTTCGAATAAAGAAAATAAATGCCATTTGTCGTAGTACTTTAGTTAAAACTGCTGTAAATGGATGAGTGGCACCCACTAAATTTAATTAATTCGCCATCTATCGTTTCATTATATAAATAAACCCCTATGGCATCATAATTATACGATTCACACGAAGATACTGCTAATGCTGGATTTAAATTTCCTAAGAACATTTAAACACGTACAAGTAGACTCAGAGCATTCCAAATTCTATGCCGTGGAAATATTGTCTGTAGCGTCGATGCTAATTTCTGGATGTTCTCAAGTTTTTGTAATTTTTTTCTACGCCATACGTATGAGTAAATGTGAAATAGTTCCCAGCAGAAATATTTGTAAAGTGAAATTTCAACATTTTTATTCCATGATTGATTATTCAATTATAACTGTAACTGTTGTAGTGTAGGTATTTTTAGTATTTTAGTACACAGAAAACCAGTTTACACGTAGATTGAGTAGAAAATTTTCCGGAAGGTGATGAATTTTCGTTCGCTTGGTTTTTGTTGCGAATAAAACATCATCTATATCTATGAAAGGGACACGTCTTCAATTGCCTCTCGGATGGCCGATGATGCCGATAGGGTCGATGATGGCCCTTCCAGTGGAAACCGTCGTTGTTTCTCAATAAATTAGCGTGGTTGGTGCAAGTTTGCTTTTTTTCGTCGAATAACGAATTGTCTGTCACCCAAAAGAATCGAAGTAATCCATTTAAGCTAGGGAGATTCACAGTTTGGCAGCTTGGCGTGTGGAGGCGTTGGAAATGATTCATAGACGATGAATGTGCGGAGATCTGCAGATAGGTGGTGAAGTGGTGGTGGTGTGGGGGGGGGGGTGTACGGTCCGCCCCCCCATAATGACCCTCTTCCTCCTTACGCGGTCCCAACAGCAAGGTGACACCGGGGAGGGATTTTTTACGGTCGGGCATTGCGAGCGAATAAGAAAGTGCTCTAATAAAAACGAACTTCCCGAAACACGACTTTGAAAAGTGCCGCACGCGCGGCGGATGGAACGCTTTATGCAGATCACGCGAACTTGGGCATTCCGGTACGCTCGACCTCTCCCTTCACTCGGTTTTCGACCACAGCTATACCTCGTCCGAAGTCGTGATGAGACCATGTTAATCTGATGGCCCCATGCATTGCTTAAAGGCGCGAACTGTTGTGAATTTTGCAAACAGTGCTCTCAAAAGAGTGACACTAGAGGCAAGCCAATTAGGAGGGAGACAATATACTTCTGAAGCAGGTGCAGGTTGTTGTTTCTAATTATCAAACATACCACACCACTGCTAATACTTAAATACAGTAAATATCGATCATAAGTGAAGACAAACAATTATTAAACCCTTAAACCTCGCCTTTTCTTTGTTTTTTAAGTATTATTTTATTGTATATTTTTAAGTTAAAAATAATAAATATCTAAACGAGGATTTCTGGTTTGTTTGTGATCACGTTAATTAATTTTCTAAGTGCAATAGCATGAAATATACGTGCCCAAAAATAATTAAAGGCACTGATCTATTTGCATTTTAATGATGCTTCCAAAATTGCAACAAAAATATGACTTTTATGGTCATAAATACGAAAAAAACATTAGAAAAGAGGTAAATTGCGCGAGCTGATGCGACTTTTTCATTGAAACAGAGTGTTGACGATAAATGGATTAGAAGACATTCAGCACAAAGTAAAATTGATTTCTGATAGAACAGTAGGAGCAGTGTGCGCCATTCCTCCGTAAGGAATACACTGGACCATAAGATTTACATTCTCTTTATGACGTTGGACGAAGTATAGCTCTTGGAAGTCGGAACGAAAAAGGGGGAAACCAATCTTAATCTTGATCACTGAGTGATTTCTCCGAAGATTAATACCCACTCGTATATTCTGAATAAGCACCCTTTTTCTGTTGATACGCTCCCTTGTTACAGTAACGGATTTGTAAAGATTATAATTTACTCGATGTATTTTTAAATATTCCAAAATGTGATATGCAGGTTAGGAATACATATTATTCATGCATTACTTTTATCTCTATAAGGGATCAAAGTTATATTTTAATACCTAATTTAAAACCTATTACAAAACAGAACAGGGGAAATTGATTTAGGATAATTTATTTTTCTAATATATTATAAAGATATCCTTTGCTTTTCAAAAAAGATGTTTAGAATTTGGATTCATTAATGTCCGCAACTTAAAATTTATAGGTATTCAGCATATTTGAATCAAGTCAAGTTCCTGCGAGTAAATTGAGCTGCCAATAGAACATCTGCGTAATTGAAGTTCCTGCCAGTTTTTTGCTCTTAGCAATGGCCCAGTGAAAGTGATCTGAAAATCTGAACCCGAAGAGACATCGCATTAACAGGAGTCTTAGGGTCCAATTGTCCTAGTTGGCAACCCTATGCTGCGTTCCAGTTTTTTTTGTCAGTTTGACATCTGCAAATTATAGCTGAAATCTTCTAAGGAAAGCCTTGATTGGTAATCTTTAACGTCATATCGGCACCGCATAGGGACGACCTGAAATGAGGCTATTCTTGCAATACAGAGAAAAGGATTTAACTCCTATAAAATCCATCGTCACTGATAGAAATACTGTAACGCACTATAGAATACCATCCAAACCATAGTGAAGTCAATACGTTCATAAGTCACCAAAACACCAATGCTTTTAAAATTTGAACTAATTATGTCCGTTAACCTATCGATTCATGAAATATTTTGGAAATTGTATTAGAAAATATTTCATTTAGGTTACTAAAATACTGATAAAGAAATGCTTACATTTTATTAGCTCAGTATCAATTAAGATGGCGTTATGACTGTCTACAGTATAATTCAACGGTTTCTGTCATGGACTTAAACGGTTGATCGCATATCGTTTATGATTTGGTGTTTGGGATGATTCATTTAAACAGATTTAATTTGTGACTGAAGAAGAAAGAAAGGCGTAATAAAATGCTGAATTAGTAAGGCAATGGACCGTAAAGCGTAATCGCCAAACGAGATTGAGATAGATCAGTGTCGATTAAAGAAAGAGCGATTGAAACCTGTTCTCACGTATTTGAATGATTTAAAGAAGAACCCATGCACTCTGGAAAATGAAAATCGAGCGTGAATCTATAGAAACATATTTTTGGGTTTGAACTCGGGTCTTTGTGGACGTGAGACCAGTTTTACAGAAGTTTATCTCCATGAATGTGCTCCAACGCAAAGCAGAGTTTAACAGTTTTTCATTATTTCCGAACATTGTATTGTTATTTATTGAACAACGAACTGTATAAACCATGAGGAAGGGTACACCTTAAAGAATTTTTTTTTCATCAAGAAAGGATTACTATCCCAATAATAAGCAATCGAAGTGAGATAATTAGTTATTAAGATTAAATCGCAAATAACGAATGGAAAAAAGTTGATAAATCAATTGCTAAAATACCCATTTCCATAAGGCCTTAATTGATTAACACATTTTTATTTCACTTAAATTAAATTTAATGCCCGGTCAAGCGCCATTTGACTAGTTCTTCGTTGCTACATAAACAATTTAGCAATGCACCCGCGTTGCTATAGACAATGAATGTTTTGGCTGAGCAATATACCGCCAAAATCTCAAATTATATTTGATACTCTCCCTTGAATTCTCTTCATCATTACCTTAAGAAAATTTTAACTAAGTTAATTAATTTTTTTAAGTAATTAAGTTTAGTTTTAGTGAGTTAGTAAATTTTGAGTACAAGATGGGAATGAAGATAATGATACATAGCAATATCAAAAATGCATAATTAAATTTGTGTATCTCTGTACCTTTGAAAGTATAAAACGCATTCGATGTTTAAATGTACATATTCTTTAGTGAGTTTTACTTTTATTTTGTCGGCCATTCTTTTGAGGTACCACTCACGGCCAATTGACATGGCGGCACTGGTCATGCACAATTTCAGTTCATAACGCTTTTCCGTCCGCTGTGATTCAGCCACGAAAAAGGGGAAGATGCTTCAAGATCATGGCATATTCTATATGGGGCAATGATCCCACAGTAAACAAGCTGAATAGCCCAATTTGCATCTGTTTTCGAATCCACTTGAGCCTCACAGCGGGTTCTCTTTAAACTTCATCTCGGCTGGAAGCGGGGATTCCCAGCTTCTACCGAATAAGCTCTTTTGATTAATGCTTGCACGTTATTAATTACGCATGCAATTATTCACCGAATGCTATTTATTGCAACGTAAATACTCGTGCCCACAAAAGGTTTCCTTATCTTGCGGCCAGATTGCTAAAATGTTGGTAAATCAGAGGCACAATTAGGGGGTAGTGAAATAATGCGGGTTTCCAGTAGACGTAAATAATAACAGAATAAACAGTTATTCATAGACTAAAGCGGAAATTGAAATATTATCGAGAGTCTTCTCGATTTCTAGCCTTAAAGATATTAAGGAACACGTTCTAAGTAACCTCCCGAATGTGGAAATTTTGAGAGTAAGCATTTTACAATGATTTACTGATCCAAAAATTGATTATATTACGCGCACATTGTTTCACGTTTAACAACTAAAATGAATTCCGTTGGCGTACCTCGAAATAAATTCCCAGCCCTCAATGCGTTACAGGTAAGTATTTGACAGACACTGCGTTAACGTATGTCAGGATCTCACGAGATAAACAGATATATAATCATAAATGGTAGTATTTCAGCTTTTATATTACTAAAATGATCGATATTTTCAATCCTCTCTCGGATGAGAGCTTATATTCACAGAGATTTATTTCCTTCACTAAGTTAAATGCTTCAAGGAAAGTTTTGCTTCGATTAACTATATTATCACAAAAGGAAAAGTAAAATTTCGTAGTAGAGGAAATGAGAATATAAAAGATTCAGCGTTTCTTTAACTCTTGTAAAAAAAATCCACCCGACCGACAATTAATAGAACTGGGTTCGTGTCCTGGCCCCGTCAGACATCCTTGGGATTTTTCTTAGATGCCTTGTGTGCTAAGTTACCCAATACCCTTTTGCTAATATGATTCTCTCTGTTAAAAAATTTTATACTCTTGGCTTTTATCGCATTCCACACGGTATTTTCTTGCTACAGCAAATATTGTTTAATCACCTCAATTTCTCCACACAATATATGTTAGAAAATTTACAAATTACGTACATATGTGACCACCGCTGCATATTTGCTTGGAAATTTGATAAGTAGTAAAAACAAAATGACTCTTAATTGCTGTTCATTCTTAAGTTGCACTAAACGGTCATCTTTAACATTTCCCTTTAATTTTATTGATGTTCACATTTTATTTAAATTGTTTATGCACAAATAAATAAATACCAGTTAATTCACCCGTCAACCTGGCGGAGCTTAATATGACTCCATTAATGTACTATTGTGGTATACATATGATCCTACTAATTGTAAGTTAGAATACGTGAATTGCAAGTCCAATTACTACTACTTACTCAACCCGTATAGATATCGATCAATGACACCATAATAATCATATAAAAAATGCTTTTGTGAATTACCATGCAAATATTCAAGTCCTACAAAAAACTTTCAGCCCCTTTTCCAGCTTTTTCGACTACGCGACGCGATGAAACAGCATTTTCAGCTGCTGCAATTTCAGTAATACATTTAGAAGCAAACGCTAAACTTAGAAGATCCCACTGATTATGAAGGAAGAAGACCAAAATATGACATATAATTAGATGTGGGTTGGAATGAATATTATCTTCTGAAACATACTTTAGGAAGTGAAATTTTACCGCATTTGACGGAATATAAGATTTTTCGTTTCATTTTTCAGAGAAAACTCAAGTAAAAATTTTTAAAGGTATTGTTGAAACTTTAGTTATAGTTTCGATTAATTTTTAAATTTTCGTTTTCAGATTGCGTTCTTTAAGATCATATGTTCGAATCGACCAAGGTCGTTCGATATCTCGATCCCACCTTGGATATCACAGAAACAAACTGAAAGGTAAAGAAGGCCGAAGCTTCTCATATAATACGCGGGGATAATTTTTGAGCCACAATTTTGAAAAAAGATACGTGTTTAATACCGTCAAATATGGTAACTTGTGAAAATCGCCCCCGCCCCATATTCGGCACCCGGTGGGTGCACCGCACACTAGCGCGGCCCTGTCCGTGATGCACTCGTGCATCCGTTCATTGGGTCACGCGCTGTACGTTGCCCAACCGCCTTCACAAGCACAGCAAAACATCAGCTGACCGGCGCTTTGAGGCAATGGAAAAGGTCTCATAGGTGCTTATTATTCTATCAGCCACACATAGAACCCAACACCATCAAATATCTATCAAAGTTTCATTTTAAATTTCCTCTGAGGGACGGAAAGAAAACTCCTCTTATGCAAATCGTTCTCAAAGGACAGTCCTTCTTTACAAGGTTCTCTCATCCTGAGGATTAAAGTCATCCCTTACAAGGCAAAGTACACGTGTCTCTCTGATACATGAAGCTTACAGATAGTCTCCGACTTTCGACCATCTGAAGCTACAATCAAATATTTTTAACCCATATGTAACTAAATTTGTGACTTTATATTCTTACCCTTCAATCTGAATTCCGAATGATTAAATCGCAGGCAGCGAAACATATCTAATCGTATAATTTTGTCACTCCCAGACCTATAGATATACTCGTATAGAACTGGTTAAAGGGTACAGCGCCAACTTTAGGGGCTACGTTCTGATTTCAATCAAATTTAAACTTTGAAAGATTTTGCTCCCCTGAAAAACGATTTCTCGGTCCTGTTAGACTATACTATACTACAAGGTACTATATTTACTCTATGGTATCATAGACTTACAATTCACGTATACTTAGAAGGATTATATTTTAACAATTATAGTTATACATTTTAAAATAATTTAAATTAAGTTATGTAATTTTAAAGCAAAACCTTACGCTAATTTTAAGAGTAAATTTTTTTTCGAGCATAAAGGACATTAAATGTAGTTAGTTGAATGATAGGCACTTTTATAATGACATTAACGCTCATTAAAACATTCAAAATATAAAGCGCCATCGCTATACAACTAACTCTATTAAGTAGAGACGAAAGATATTTAATCACGTAATCTTCACCTTCTCTATCCTCCTTGAATTGGATCTGAGTGCCTGAATTCAACCGCACACGAAGGTATTTAAACAGAGAAAATAGAAGCAACAGGTTACGGTCACTTTCGGGGTGTGAATCCCAGATGTCGATGGCACTTAAAGTGGTACTTAAGCCGCACCATGTAACCCATTATGATGAGTTAAATTCATCTTAATTTTAGGAGTGCCACCTTTTGAGATGGCACCAGTTAAATTTAGGGAATAGTTGAATGGAACAATTTACGTGGAGAAGTTCTCAAATCTTTTCCCCTTTTACAATATATTTATTAGTAGAATTAAGAGGATTTTGTGATTTTGAAAACAGCATATTAATAATTAGATTGCAATTCTAAATTGATTTATAATGTAAAATACTTTAAAATGTATGACCTTTTTAAATATTTATGTGATAATTTGGTAGCTTGTAACTATGTTGATAATGTTGAAAATTTTGTATATTTAATTTTGTAATTGTATTTTGCTGTATGACGTACTGCCTTCAGGAGGTTTTGGGGAATTTTCCTTTATTAGGCTGAATCCTGATAATGTGATTATCCTAATGTCAGCGGCAATGTCACGAAAGTATCTATTTCCCTTTCATTTCATTTATAGCTATCCCTACAATATAATATGATAGAACACTATATACACAATAAATATACTTTATTCATGATGTAACAGGATACTGCTAAGATACAGATGATACAAATGGTGAGAAAGATTCATTAAAAACGGGATAATGAAGGAAATCAGACAAAAGGGAGTGTTACCTGTATGAAAGTGCTGTCTTTGTTGGTTTGAAAGAATGAAAGCAGAGTGGACAAAATGGGTATATAATGAGAAAGTGAAAAGAATAAAGGGAGAGAAAGACCGAGAAAAGAGGTTGGAGGAGGTTGAATAAAAGAGATACGTAAGAAAGAATAAATGGAGGTGTATGTGTATACGCAAGGACTAAAAGAGAAAGAAACCACGTTTTCAGGAAAAATGGGAATAGGCGAAGCAAATAACATGTTTACACTGAATAGAAATGAGATTGATAAGAAGCTTCCTCGTGAAGATAATTAACAATTTATAATGCGTTCTCTTAGTTATCTCCATAACGTTAATAGATATTAATAGACGCAGATAGATATTTTATTTTGTTTTCATTCTCTACATAACTTACAACATATTTCAAGGAAAAAAATAATATGAAAGGTTTAGTTTGCCTGTAAGGTAAACCTGAATTGATACAACCTTCATATAAAAATATGATTTTGGAAGTTTCCTTGCAAGAAAATTATAATATTATTATAATATAATTAAAAAAAACAAAATAATAAATTTGACTAATTAACAAATTAAATTTTTATAAAAAAATTCATTAAAGCACTTTGAGAAAACTACATTATAAGAAATAAGGAAAATTAGCCACATATGCTCAAAGGAAACTTAAATTAAACATAAATTATTATTCGACAGAAGCAAAAACTTGAAAAGCTGAAAGAAATGTTAGCTTCATCTCCGATTTTTATTTTATAAGGGTAAAATGCTATAAATCTTTGGGCCCGAGTAAACAAAAGATCTCCTACAAATCAGTTAAACTAAGCCTGATTAAATGAACATTGGCTTTCCTCTAATTTTACATAATTGCACTGTCACTAATAGTAGGCACATTACCACTTGTAACGTAAAATAATTTCACGAATGTTATAGGTGAGGCAAACCCAGATTCATAAATAGCGGGGATGAATACAACTTAAATTTTTAACAGAGATTACTAAATAACCTTTTTTGGAAAATTCCTGTAGTGCGTTATTGCACGCAGCTCTCCGAAGCTACAACCCATGATTTAGTTTACTAATACGAAATAAGCTCGAATCATGAGAGAAATTTAATAAAAACCTAGGAGCTCTAATAAAAATAAAATAACAAAGTCTGATCATCATATAAATAAATCGATATGTAAGCAAAACATTAAACGCCAATCTCCAAATAGTCTCCCAAACTAAAGATAACTAAAAACGAAATTTCTTTAGATCCTAAATGGAAAAAATAACAAAAATTGTTTTTCCGCTTACCAGCGCTGGTGTTGCGTTCACGTTAAAGGAGAAAAAGGGAAAAATTTAAAGAGAGTGTATATCTTGTGTAAACTATTCGTCTGCCTTGAAGATAACCTAGTGAGTGTGGAGCTCTTGTTTAAATCTGAACGGACAAGAGATGATGACCTTGAAGCAACGGCACCGTCTCCCATTACGAAAACAGACCCAAGAGCATTTCATAAATATTAATAGAGGTAACTTCCGTCTCGAAAATATCAATAAATTGGTTAATTGCCATTCGCATCGTACTCTTCGCGTTTCACAATCATGAACTACATCGGATTCGATTGATTTCTATCACACATATTCTACACAAAAGAAAAAATACAACGAATAATAAAATTCACATACGCGAGGTGGTTTGAAAATTAATTATATAGAATGAAGAAAGACGTGCTTTGCCCCCTAATAAATATTTACTCTTCAAAACCTGGTCCTGCTTTTTCATAAAAGAAAAATGTTTTTCGTAGAGAAAGTATCACGCCTCTCTTTATTCTACAATGAAAAAAATATAATTTATAACGGGAGATCGAATACGATTTCTAACGATTCTAAACGAAAGGAAGAATGAAAAATATTTATAAATTATTACTATTCTACATACGATAAACTCCATCCGAGCATAAAAGGACTTTAAAACAATTACCTGCAAGGTATCCTTATTTCAGCGTTTTAAATTATGCTTACTATATTTTTCGGTTCTGAAACTACTTATTACAACGAATCAAGCAAGCACGATGGATTTTAATAAATTTAATAATTTGGAAATCGGGATTAAACATTAATAAAAGAATAAAAAGTTTATTAAACGAGAAATTATATAATTATATAATCACCCGCAATTAAAGTTAAAAATTGGGAAGCATTTTCTCTTTCCTAAAAGAAATACCTCTGGGCCACTATTCTGCCAAATTCCACAATTTAAATAGGAATAACTTTGGGATGTTTCAGTATTATCCAGAATCAGTGCTCAGAACAGATTTATATACATAAATAAACCAACGATAAGGAAAGTGTTTACCGTATCTATTGAGTTATACCTGTAGACGATTTTATTCTTTAAATAATGAAAGTAATAAAAACAAAGTTTTGATCTCACTAAATTTTCACTTTGTTACCATTTTTCCCGCAAAAATAAAATTACTTAAACGTCCTAGATTTATTTAAAAACGCTAAAATACAGAAGCTTCGCCAAAGGAATAACTTAGTACGCTAAAATATAGGATTGCTTCAAGCTGTTCGTTTATTACGGAAAAGAATATTATTTATATTATTATTAATGATATAAATAATATTCTTTTCCCTTTCCTTTTAATATATTTATATTATTATTAATAATATAAATAATATTCTTTTCCGTATATGAATAATATTATATTTTACCGTTACGTTATCACATGAGCCTAGATTTCCATTGTAATTTTATTGGGAAACATATTATCTCGGCAAATAAAATTACCGATGGTAAAGTGCCGCATTATTCTAATCACAAATTTTGCATAAATCTCGTTTATTATTTAAATTTCTGGAATCCGAACCAAAACCGATATTCCATGGCCATTAAAAGAATATTGATATTTTCATTTTACTGCTCCAATAGTACGAATAAATTTATTTCTAGTTTTTAGAAGAAATAAACACCAAATAAATTATAATTTCATATCTAACGCAAGACATTCCGAGCGATCTGGAGTCGAACTTGGCTTTAGTAGATGCATGAAACCAGTGGAGCGTTACTTTTTATTTATATATATACTGCAGTTTGACAATTGTCACGTGGTAGCTACAACTAAATAAATTTAATAACAACATTTACAGCGCAAATACCCTCCAAAATCCCTTGCTCTATAAAACCTCTTACTGATTAACAATTTGGAATTATATCACTATAGTATCAGACAATATTAGAAAACATAAAACTACTACAGCAAGCTTTAAATTATATTGTATCCCAATTGCATCCATTATAATATACCCCAGATCGGAATGGGACGTTTTAGCGTTTGAAGATCTCCTCAGGAACAGGAATTCAATTGCTGAGGACAAGTTTTAGATATTTTGGAGACACACACGGCCACATCAACATTTTAATCTTCGTGTGGCAAACTTCAGTTAGGCGAACTTTAGTTGAAATAAATAAAAAGAGCTTTGAAGAAATTGATTATGTATGTACATACAGACTACTTACGTACGTTTGCATGTGTGAGCGCAAGCAGAGAAACTTAGAAAACAGAGTTATTAACATTATGTTCCTATAACACACGATAAAAATTAAACCCTAAATTTCTATGTGGCATAGCATATGTGTTATCGCAACATTTCGGTCTCTTTGCTGAATAAGTGAAACTTTGATCGTAGCATCAGATTTGCTTTAAAGGATTGATAAATCTTTTACTTAAGAATAGAAAAGCGCAATGTTCCTTTCCAAATTCATTTTACTTTTTATTAAATATAGATAATAAATATATTGTAGGATAAAGTAGAATAGCAGAAGAATTCAGCTTCAATGGGACTTCAATGGCTTCTACGAAATTAGGTACTGCTAATATTACGAAGTTCGGTAAATTATAGTGAAAACTCAAGTTGTATCAGTACTACGTGAGCTTAATATCTTCAAGAGAGCTTCAAGAAGCAGTTGCTTCGTTATCGATCAATATTTTTACTTATTTTAATATTTTGAGAAAAGAAATAAAGTTTCTTTCCGTTTCTCAAATTATTTTTCGTGCGTAAAGAGGCGTTCCCATGGATCTAAAACAAAACCAATGTAGTGAACAAAGTGGAGTTGAAAGAACTAGCACCAAAAATTGAGAACTCTTCAGCAGCTTTAAGGAAAGTTCTTCCTACCTTGATTTAGTTAGTTATCATAGCTAATCGTTTTGCAGTTTTCTACGTGAAATATGTATGGCAAAAGTTATATAAGTACGCTTCTAATCAAAACTACTTTACTAACTAATAATAATTAACACATCAAAATGACCATAGTTACGAAATTATACCCAATCTAAAAAGATTCCATATCATGATTTGGACTGCTACTTTTGCGGTTGACGACGATAAGCAGGAAATGAAAAAACTGCGAGCTCCAGTTTGGAAAATTAACAAGAGACAAACGGATAAAGCATCCTACATCGTATGGACCATCAAAGCACGATTCGCACATCACTATAATAAATTTTATTAGATAAATATCATAATGCTGTATATGGTATTGTATTTCAATAAAGGTTGACTGTCAGCAACATATATAAAATAAAAGTAATCGTAACTCTTCCGCATGTACCTCCTTTTTGTTTATCTCGTAGCCATAGCAACGTCGCTGGTGGAAGTAGAATCCTTGCCGATCCCAACCTCGCCAATTTATTCAATCTAATCTAATCTACCATAACGTTTCCAGCCTTTGTTAACAAGTTATTCTCGGGAAGGATACTTTACAGGAAGGTAGAGATGAGAGATCTTGTGAGCGTATGAACAGTTATCTGCTAAGTAATACATCCACCCATGTTGGATGCCACCACAGTGAAGAGAAACCGCAGATGTAGTTCGTGTGTACCGAAGTGTATCACTAAGAGGAAGGAGCCGAGCAGCATTTCAAGAGGATCACTTCTCAAACGAGATTAAATAAACCACGCGAATGTCATAGCCAATAGAAAAGGCCTTCACATGACACTACACCAACTGATTTTACGTCTGCATTTAGTCCATACATATTCCTAAGACACGTAAGCCATAGTCCGTGTGTTCGACAAAACTCTGATAAATACATCTGTATATTCAATTGTGTATATGCTTGGGTAGTTTGCTCACGCTAAGTAGTTACACAGTCTACTCTTTGTAGTTTGTTGACATTGTTATCTCATCATGTCCAAGTGAGATGCAATAAAACGTTATTTCCAGTAAATCGCTCTTTGATTCACGACATTACAAACTCGAGATCTATAGGTTGCACAAATTTCAAGCGTATTGCTTTATTAGATCACTTCCCAGTTCAGATAATTGCACATGAAAACCGACTACTCTCAGACTCAAATCAAGACGACTCAACGTATAGCAAGGGTAATCGGCTATCTCAGCCTTCATTTCGTGGAACCTGAAATATCATTCATTGTGCAACATTTCATAGATTATTACGGATTCCGCAAATAATTATTACCAACGAACTACCGGATGAACCCCAGGTGCCCTGGCCGAAATTAGTGTAGCGCTTTTTACACCCAATTAAACGATGCTTCGTATTTTCCACAATTTTTTTAAATGACCAGTTTCGATCATCATGATCATCCTCAAGTACATTCAGTGAATAGACTCCATGCCTATTTAGTTGGGACAAAATTTTCTTCACTAGCATTACGTATAAACTCTAAGAACTCCATCTAGGATCAACAAAAACAATACTTCGTGTTTTACTTCCGGATTCAACTTCAAAACGTCATCATGAGATCTGAAAAACAAATTTGTGTTTTATGGTTTGTTTTTTTGTGTGCATGTGTGTTTATGGTTTGATTTTTAGACCTGATAATGGTATTTTGACGTTAAAACCGTTGGTAATCATGTTTGTGGAAACCGTAATACTCTGTTCAATATTGAACGATCAATGGCATAGAAAGTGCATGCAAAATACACCTTTATCGCTTTCAAGTTTCATTTTTTTTGCGAGGTGTAATGAGCTATTTAAATTTACCGATTCAATTAATGAGGATAACGTATACAGATAAATGTGGGGACAGATTACCGTCACTCCGCGGCGTAAACTTAACAGTATTTCCACACACCAGCACTGATCGCTAACCCATCTTGCATCGCTACAATGGGAGTGAATACCAATATACTAATTCAACTGTTTCGTTTATAGATATTACTCTTATTAAATTACTATTCAGAATCTTCTCAAGAGTAACTAAGCCGATCATTCACTTGACTATCCCGTTGTTATAATGACAAAGGCTTAAATTCAAAGAAAGAGAAATCAAAGATTTGATTGATAGAAGCATTGCAGAATCTAATCAAATCGATTCCTACACTATAAGACCATCAAACTCTGTTAGTTCTTGTCCAGATTGCTGAAAGAGCTGATTAAGCGTCCTGAATGTCTCTATCATGATAATCTTTCCATCTCTAGCTATCCCCTGCATTCCGTGAAATTCCCTACTTACCGCTCTATCCTATATTCATTGAGAATTCTACCTGTTTTATATTATCCTACAGATTTAGTCTTTCTCTGACCCTTTTTTCTCTCATGCACCGCAACCACAATTTTTACGGCACAAAGTTTGTATTTAAAGGAAAACTAAATTATAATTTTTCAGGACGAAACTCTACCCTTTTTAATAACTTCAAAAGATACTATAATGTTAGTAAAAAGGGTATAGCTTCCTCCTATATAATTTCCTATATAATTAAATTTCCTGATTTACCCGTTTTTCTTGCCATGGAATACCACAAAGTTTCTCACGAACATGTGGAATTTATTGTTAATATTTATATTGATACAATTTCTATATTTCTACTACTTTTGTAATACTTTCTCCACGTGTAACGTTTAAACTTTACGCTTTCTTCGGCTATTAAATGATACTGATAATGATGTACGTTAATGGCAGATATTATTTTTGTATACTGTAGACATTAATGTTGTACATTATGAAGGTTATTTCCATAATTCTACACCGATAACACGGCAGACCGATCCAAACCAACAGATACAGAAAAGTATGCTCTAAACTCGATATAATCTGTTGGTATGCATACACTATTTTTCTATGCTTTACGAATTGTTTGTGCCATCATTATTTAAAACTACGAAGGAACTTACGGGGAGTTGACTATTTTTCGAGAATATTCAATAGAAGTTATCACAACGACTTTAGCCCATCTCCTTATCTAATCGAACTACCTTATCGCCTATAAAAACCGCTGTTTCCGGATGGTCAGAGGAGGAAGGTAAACACTTGACAAATATTTGTCCGTCGAATGGACTGACCTGCTGTCGCTGGCTTCCCTGATGAGCATATCTGCTGGAAGGATAGCCTCAACGAGGTGGGCCCCAACGGCCCTCGGACAACCTCTCCGCCACGACGATCTGTCTGATTGTGAGATCGGTCCAGCAGTGAGTGAGGGATGGAAGAGGGGGATGGGAATTTACCATGGGAACGGCAGGCGTGTGTGTGTGTGCGTGGGTGCGTGAGAAGGAGCGACCCCTGGGTGCTGCTCGTGAACTACTAACATCAGTCTGACTTTAAGCGTGAATGTTTGATGGATAGGTCGTTACATAAATTATACCACTTAAGGCAAACTTATTAGAAATGGATTGCTAGAGAACCCCGTTGCCGTTATTGTGCATTTCTAGATTGCGCTAGTGTGCGCTAGATTTCGTTTTCTTCAAGTTCTAGGGTGATTTTACCCCTAGCATCATCTCCTGAAAATACTTCGCGGGCCGCAATGCATGTTGCTCCATTACGTGGTTAATAATGGTTCATCGAGCATAATTAGTTTTTATTGTTTTTCAGTGAAGTGCGAATCGTGCTTCTTCACTTCGAATCGAAATGACTGAATTATTCGAATTTCCAACTTAATTTCTCAGGTATTCTGTACAGTTCGATATGCCAACTCAGTTTACTTCTCGTATACTTCTCAAACATGAACTCTCATTATCTTCCTCTACTGGTTATCCTCTTCATCCGTTTAAATCGTATTGTAAATTTAAAATAACGAGTTTTTAGATTAGATATCATTTCATAATTATAGTATAGTTTTGATTAGCAAATTCGATAAGGTTAGAGACGTACTTTCATAAAATCTGCTGTACATGTAATGCGCATGAAAGGAAGAAAGGATACTCGAAAACATATTTTTCCGCCACTTAAATTTCTTCATTTTAATTTTAATTTATTCGAAATTTTTAATATTCCTATATTATTCTTGTACGGTGACTTGTTAAATGAGAATAGCGGTTCACTCTTTGAAATTTCAAAACTCGTAAAAGTCGAAAATTACGTAAGACCTTATTGTTTTGATATCACTGTGGAAGAAATTTTCGTTAAAATATCACAGGATCATTATTTTCTGTATTTTAAGAATACAACGATTCTCCAAAATTATGAATAATTAAAATGGCAACATTTGTAATAAAGTATGTAAATAATATAGCAACCTATGATAGTTATTTGAAGTCTACATCTACATCTACATGAATACCCTGCAAGCTGCCTTTCGGCGTATGGCAGGGGGTGTAAACACCAAACGATTAAGCTACTTTTTAGCCTATTACTATCGCGTATTGTTCGCTCGTTAAATTTGTTAAGAAGTCGCAACCTACCTTCTAACCGCCTTTCTTTCAATGATGCCCAACCTGCATCTGAGAGCATCTTCGTGACGCTTGCCTTTTACTCGTAGCATTTTTAACGAAACGTATCGCTTTGCGCTGAATTTTCTCAAGTTCGCGGGTACCCGTTTCATCCGCTGGGACCCATATACTTGCCGCGTATTCGAGATGGGGCCTGACCAAGGAGAAATAACATCGCTCTCTAACTTTCTCTTCGCATCTACCGACAATACGCTTTATGAAGCCGAGCTTTTTACTAGCTTTACCGCAGATTTTACGAATGTGAGTGCTCCAATTTAAATTATTGGTAAGAGTTATCCCAAGATACTCAACTGATTCGGCTACATTTATGACTATTCCATTTATTAAGTATGGGTAATTATGACGCAATTCTTTCTTTTCGAAGAAATTAACTACGGAGCATTTACTCACATTGAGATCTAGTTCCCATTTTTCGCACCACTTTTGAATTGTTATTAAATCATTAGATAGAGAAATACGATCGTCATCGTCAGATATTTCTCTATATATGACCGAGTCATCCACGAATATCCTAACATCGCTATCTATCTCTTCACTCAAGTCATTAATGTATATTGGGGATAGAAGAGGTCCAATTACGCTTCCCTGAGGTACGCCTGAGGTAACTTTGACTCTGTTCGAAATAACGCCATCAAGTACTACTTGTTGTAGTGTTGTAGTTGTAGTAAAGAAAGTCCTTAACCCAGTCAATCACTTGATTATATTGGTGGGCATATTAGTTACACGTGACTCGAAATAATTAAAATCTGTGTTCAATGATGCCTTAAAGCCCTCAAAATTCGCTTTGGTGTATAGATAAATCTTACGTTTAGGTTTCTTAAATTTGTTTAATTTCATATCGATGTCTATGTATACGCCCTTGTGATCGCCAAAGTGCCTATTAAAATATCGGTATTTTGACAACGAATCAGATGTTCGAAGTCGTATACTTTGTTTTTAACACTCGTACAGTTAACTATCGAAAATTGCAAAAACTCCCTTAGGAGAAACCTGTCTTGAATCCGCTCCAGCTTTTTACCCATGGGATTTCATTGCACGTTACTGACGTGCCTGACGTACGCTGTGAGTCGGACCCTCTGTTAGGACAGGTTTTTTCAGGCGCCTCTTCGGATTTACCCAAGGCTGACTTAGCTCATGGAACCGGTGCGACCGCAGCCGCTGCTTGTAGAATCCTGGAAATCCACTGCGTTAACAAGGAGAAAAAATCAGCGGTCTGCAGCCCGCAGGATTCGAACCCCAAAGTTTCGACTCGGAAATCCAGTGCCTTACCGCCCAAGCTAAACGCGCAAGGCAACTTCATGATCGAGAAAACTTCCATTTAAGCGACGATTATTAAGGTAAGGATTGAGCTACTTGAGCATACCTTTAGGGTGTTTAGGGATGAGGGTTAGGGAAAGTTATAGTCGTAAATTGCAGGAGTATACGGAATAAGCAGGCCGAATTTCTTAATCTCACTAGAATCACTTGCGCGGATATTGTGATAGGAACGGAGAGTTGCTTAAGCGAAGATGTTGAATCGAGTGAGATATTTCCTCCGGATTATATTGTATCATTCCGTACCGCCCAAGCTAAACGCGCAAGGCGATTAATTGAATATACTTTATAAAATTGTAGTAAATACATCAACGATTCTACGATTAAGTAAAGTAAAAGTATATTTGTTTTTAACTAACTATCCTGTAATTTAATCCTGAATCTGAAGTTATTGTATCACAAGTGTTATTTTATTGTTTGATTTTTTGTTAATATGTAGTCTTATATTTTATTTTTCTTCTTTTAAAGCTAAATTGATGTTAACTATTGACGATATAGTATACACCTATGTATTGTGTTTATATGTATTGATTTTCCTATGGTTTTTATTTTTGGTAATCTGCAGTTTCTATGGTTTATTCTTTTTCATTGATTCATTTGATTTTTTACTGCTTTTATTGCTAAATTGACGCAACCAATGGTGTTACTGTAAATATCTATGTATTATGTTTTTCTCACTTCTATTATCATCTTGCAATGATTCTTTTTCTATCATATCATTGTTCAGTTATAATGCTTTTTTAAATTCCTTTCAGTAATGTTGCAGTCACTTCTCTTTTCCTTATTCCCCCTCTTCTTTAAAATTTTTAGATGCTACTGTCTGTAGGTTTCGCAGGTTTTTCACGCCCCCCTTCCTGTGGGCGTTTTCCTGCAGGGTTCTATTTTTTTCCTAAGTATAGTAACTTAGGTTTTTTTAACCCGCAAACAAATCTCTTTATTATTTCCTTTTGTTTAAACCCATAATCTATCTCTTTACTTCTTTCATATTATAAGGGTTAGATGTAAGAAGAGGCTTACCAGCCTCAATCTCGCCCTCTAATAAAGACGTTTATTATTATTATTATTATTATTATTATTATATAATACTTCAGTGAAATTCTCTAACATTTTCCTAATTCACGAGCGCATCAAAAGCAAGTTCTTCTTATAAAATAAAACAAAAAAATGAACTGAGAGTCACACTTATCACCACAACCAAGTGGATAGAATGATCGCTACGCTAAGCTGAGAGCGACTGAATTATTTAAATAAATTATTTGAAGAAACATGGAGGCACGGTGATACTTAATGCAAACGGACTAAACTTCCAATGATGACCTAAAATGATTCTCTAGCCATTTAATGCTTACTAAAAAGCGATTTCCTTGAATTGGAATTATGAAACTGTACGCATCATTCCTTATTTAGAGCTAATATGTTTTCTTGTCCGTACAAAATTGGTAGTATAACGTAAATACATGATGCTTCAACTTTTGACTCTAAGGGCATTTTCACTGAAAAAAAACAATTTGTATAAATAGCTATATAATATCGAAGTGAAGAAAACTGCTGAAATGCAGGCGATACGTTGTTACAACAAAAAACAATAGCAGTGGGAAATACTAATCAAAGATCATCCAATCAACGCTGCGTAAATCAGTGAACCAATATCATAATAACATATGCGTGAAGATAAGTGCGACAGGATTTTATCGTGCATAAAATCGTATCATATCATGTAACATATAATCAGCTTGAAAATTTTAGCTACCTTAGGAATTTTATTAACTATGAAAACACATGTGAGACCGAGATCAAGGGAAGTCTTGGTGGAACAAGCGTTTTCAAAATAAGAAAAAATATTAAGTAATAGCCATGTGAACACGGACGTTTTATAAACCATTTAAACACGGCTCATATTATTATATGGAAGTGAGACATAGACAATCGGGAAAGCGGAGAGATACAATTTTGAGGCGATGGAAATGTGTGCTTGGAGTAAACTGACGTAAACAAACTGGATAGAAAGAAAAATATTACTTCCGATACCCTGGGTGGAACCAAAATAAGAGCTCTATTCAAAACGTGCGTCCTTTTCCATGTAATCGTCTGTATCAATAAAACAAAAGGACATGCTAGAGCATCCATCGATTGGAGTGAAAGCAAGCGACGAACTTGGGACGAATTGTTTTACCTTTAATCAATAAATAAGCGCCGCTTTCTTATTACTCCCACTTCCATCATGCGTCGATCGATTTCCTCCTCATTCTTCTCAAGGTATGCCAACTTCCCTTGAATCCACAAGAGAGGCGGTTGCGTGTACACGCTTTAAAATCTTCATTTATAAGTGCACTTTAATTCGCCTCTATCAATATACTTCTTCTCTTTAACAACGTACTTCAAAGTATAAAATCCTTAATCTATACAACGAAGTTACCTACTGAATATTCGTAGATTCCTCGGTCTTTGTGAAAAAGATTATAGCGTAGAAAGCAAGGAACATATTTAAGGGACCAATGTTTCAGTGACAGAAAGTATTCCCTTGGTTATCCGAAGTTAAACTCTTTAGTTATTTAAAATGAGATTACTCGGATAAAACTAGTTATAGAACTGGTTATTAGTATATAATATTAATTAGAATCAATGGTAAAAAGAAAACTATTGAAATCAGTGATAGATTATATAATATTTTTTATGATTAAAAGGTTTTTGAAATGTTAAATAGTAGTATGCCAGGATATATTTTAATTGAAGAAATGTTTAAATACAAGCCAAAAATGGGTGATTAAATGTGTACGCATCAAACGACTCGGAAAATCTCATTCTCTCAGCGTTCCGCAATCTAAAAGTCACTTAAATTCCATTTCTTTCCACGCAGAATTACTTCCGGCACAGACTGAGTGGAGTGGTGGGAAAATGAACGGAACTGCTCGTCTACATTCGATAAATTATTCCCTATTTTTCCCTTAAACGCCTTTCCCAAATCCATAAAATTGCAGTCAACCGTCATATACGATATTGATGAGAAACAACTCTGTAAATAAAAGATTTTAAAGACTTTACAAGTTCAATAAATTTTTCTACTTGGCAATAAAAGTACGAGACTGAACACAACAGTCACAAATACACGAGACTGATGTATTTCTGCGTATTTAAAATGAACAAAGGCGTAACGAAGTAAAGAATTGCTTTATTAAAAAATAAAGCTATGGAAACTTTTTATTTTAGTCTTAAGTAGTTTCTTAGCAATCCTGAAACTTAATTTTCCAGAAAAATTTTTTCCCTGATCAGGATTCGAGCCACAGAAAATATTTTTTTGGACTAAACTTTGGAAATATTGGCATTTTTAGAAATTTAAACCAGACACTCTAACCACTCGGCCATTCCAACAAAAAAACGAATTATAAATCAACACGATAAGAATACAAGGTAAGATATAATAATTTTCGTCGAAATGATTCCAGAGGTAACAAGGTAAGTAAAAGGTGATAATTTTTTAGCAACTAAGTAAAAAATACTCTCCAGGTTTATATATTGTATAGAAAATATACACTGAATTTACGGGGCCATAGAGTGGAAAATGCTAGGGAGAAACAATTTGGATCGTTTTTCATTTACATATATAAAACTACTGTGTCGGTGAAGCACGATTAATTTAATTATTTATTATTCAAAAGTATCACATGTGTGCGATAATATTTGTACATATTTCTATAAATTAATTTGATTTCCGTCATTTTGACGGGAGAATTCACTAGTTAAAAATAAAAAGGAAATGAACATTATAAACTACTAAAACTGAGACTACGAGATATGTAAGAATGAAAATAGCGATAAAAACATAAAATTAATAAAAAAAAATAAATATAAAATTTCACTTATAATAACTAACTTTGCCCGTGTTTTTGATAAAATTAATTCTTTTTTCTTTTATTTTAGAGTAAAATCGTCCAAGATATTCGGATAGGTGGGAGAGGAGTTCGTAAATAATGCCTTTGTTTCTCTAATACAAACAGCGCATTTTTATACACTAACGATACTATAGTGGAGGTTGTTGAATCTGTTTCATTCGCCATAAGAAAGATCTATTTAATTTAATATAACCTAGTTAAACATTTACGAAAAGTATTCAAGCATCGACGCCATTCCATTTCCATATGTTTTCATCTATCTAAACTAAAACAATTTCCCTTGGCAACGGCCGAAGCAAAGTAAATAAAATGGCGTGTCAAGGCACACGCTTGTCAGCGAGACGTTTTAAAAAATGTCAATATCCGTACGTATTTTGTTCTCCGCAACATAAGAGTGGTGGACTCATCGCGCCGGGTTCGACGACCGATCGAGTCGTTCGAGTCAGCGAATTTGTGTCTTTTTATCTTTTCAGTGGAACACACGCTGCGGAGATGAGCCTTTATCGAAGGGGATTCATTTGGAATACAACGTTCAAAGCACACATTCATAGAGATGTTGAAATGAAGGAAGGAAGATATTAGATGGGTTGAGCATATCTGTGTGTGGTATATTTTATTTAGAAACTGCAGCTTTATTCTCCTTTGAATTAGAAATTGATAAAATTGTTCTATATCATGAGATACCGAAATTACAGATCGATACATGAGTGGATATTTTATTTACGTTCGACTTGATTGATTAATTGAACAAAGGACGCCTTTCGTCGCTATATTTATGCATTAATTTCCCGTTGAAGGAAAAACAAGAGCTAATAATGATATTTGATAACTTCATATTTCATTGAGATAATAATCATCCTAAGAAAGAAAAATACTTCATAATCCCCACAGAAGATAATTTGATGCGTTTCTTCAAAGTGACAACGTGCAATCTTTAGGTGCAGGCGAAAAATATCGGATAAAAAATCTGCTATGAGAATGCTTTTCTTTTCAAGATTGTTACTGTGGAATTTTACGAGTCACGATTGATCATATAATTTTTTTGTGAAAAAAATTAAAGATTTTCAGCAACGTTTGTGTATGAACGTAAATCATGACGATGACGAATGATTGCCATTCTGAAATTTAGAATTTCGGAAAATACAATAATTAGAAGATCGTTTTTCGAGGGAAAATATGGATGAAGTTTTTGAAAAGACAAATTTTGTTTATTCTGGCAAACCAGAAAACCTTTCATCAACAATATGATGAAATTTGAGATGAATGAAATTAAAAATTTTCATCAACAAGAAGGAAATGCTGAATCAAATAACACAATATGGAACAATTGTGTTACACATGAATGTAGTTATAAACAAAGATATATAGCAACATAGATTAGAAGAAAAAATGTTCACGGAGATAGAGGAGACTAAATTTTCTGAAACAAGTTTATGCAAAACATGGTCAGACTGGAAATCATCACAGAAAAACATAGTATATTAATAAATGATAACATGAGAAATGTTTCACGACTGCAATTTTATAAAACATTGGAAAAACAGACACGAAACATAGAGAGGGTAAGAGGGCTTGAAATATTATTCAAGAAGGAGCAGCTGTACAACCTAAATATGGAGTAAGGAAGATATTGTAATCAATAAAAGTAATCTGAACGTGGCGCTACGAATATTCCATTTTGGAATGGCAAATAAAGATTTCATTTTTTTATTTCTTCCTGAAATTCTAAACTAGAGTAAGACCTCATTTCTCCATAAAAATTGTATCTCTTCCACTGAGACAGAGGAGAAAACCGCGTATTAAGTGGGATAGCGTCTTCAGAGGGAGCGTGTTAATCGGTTTTTACTGTATTTGTATTTGAGTTCAATTGATTGTATAATTAAATATCATCGACCATGGGTAAGACAGGAAGAAAGCCCCGTTTCTCTCAATTTCTCCCGTATAAAGCCCTCTTATATTGTGATACTGCTATCGAAAATTTGTTCAAAATTATGTTTCTTGGCATCGAAAGATTCTTCTGGCCAGACTCGTACCTAAATCATTTTTTCTCTCAACTTTTTTACGATTTTTTTAAGCAAGGCGCCTCTGGCTGTTGTATCGCGAGACCGAAAATTGGAATTTCCAAACCATTCTTACAGAAAACAGATATTCATAAAGCCTCCATTGTTTCTTCCCACCTACAGCGTTTTAATTCCATGCTGATCTTTGAGCATGCCTCGAGTTTCAACTTCATCAAGCTTTATCGTGAGGAATGAACACAAAGATATTAAAGAACGTTACCACCAGCCCACATTACTTTACCAAAGCACATGGGCATGCTTCCAACATCTGACTGCCTCGATAAAAGTTGCTATACCTAGATGTTGGTATTACAATGAATTTGCATTTCGGATAATCGCCTTAATCTCATATAAAATGGGGCGATGATATAATTTCCGATGATTTTGCGGCCTAATATGGTTAGAAAAGTCTTTCTAAATATTTTATTGATTCACTCACCCGCATAACCCTACAAATCTCTAGAGGCCGACCGCGAATAACTGGTTGCGCTGGAATTCTGGAAATGAGAATGTCTTCCAAATAGCAGCTATTATCTGCGTCCCTGCACTACTTTTTTATACCACCGCTGCCATACGTCACACTGTGCGTTCCCACATCTACTGCTGCTTTCCTTCCACGCAGGGTTTCATAATACAGAAATGACCTTTCAGAAATTCCCTGACTGATTCTGTTTCTTGTGTCTATTCTTGAAGAGAATAAATCCTACGTTTAAAGTGTATTCCACAAGAAAAATTTTATGGGACATACAAGAAGCACTTTGAAATGAAAAATAAACTGAAACTAAACTAAATAAAGGTCATTGAGATCTAGGTCCTGAGTGTGTGCATTTAATGCAGTCTTGTATGAATTTCTACCATCTTATGTTATCAGGGCATACCATCAAGGAAAGGCCGAGACCATCGACGCTAAAATATAAAAAGCCAAGAACTATGTGCAGGAAGGTTTAGCTAAAGAAGTTTGTATTAGCCACCTGAATAAACATTACTGAAAATATGAAATTAAGTAATATGAATAACTATTACGAATGGAGAAATATGATACAGACCAAAGGAAGAGATACACCTTTAGTAAATTTCTTTAATTATCTGTCTCATGTCGGCCAAATTAAAAACACTTTATTTATTTGAAGTACCAATATCAAAAGATTCCTCGTAGATTTCCTTGCGTAGACATCTTGAAAAATCGGATGGATTTTGGTAATCCATTGGTAATGGATTGGGCATCGAACCGGGATAGAATCGAAAAGCGGACCTGAAAACTAAAACCTTCTACTCTTGGACCATCAAAATTTATAGGATTTACTTTTTCCAGAGGAATGCATTCGATAGATGGAAAATCCCATTACATATTTGTTTCAAATACTAATTCTATTCTTCGGAGAATGGGCTACTTTTTGCACTCCTAGAGACTCAGGTTCGACCCAAGATCGTTCACATCAACTTCTATGGGAATTTAATACGAGAATATTAGGATGCCCAACTCTAGCAATCTCGATAGACAATCTGTGCATGGAAATATTTTTTATTTTTCGTTTGATTTTGAATATAGATAACTGTATTTTTCATTCTCCATGCATCACTTTTGTTCATGACTGTGATGATGATACGAGAACTACTGAGGGTGAATAATGGCTTTGATTAACGTCCCTCCTTATAGAAGGTTATGAAAAGTGTTACTAGTATAGTTATTCTGCTTAGCTTACATGGACTTGTTCCGCTTATAGCATTTTGGTGAGGAAAGCAAAGGGAAACTACCTCACTCCTCATCTTGCCTAGACAGCCTCATTCCCCTCCTATAGCTCTTGATATCTAATGGTAAAGGTTTCAACCGGCCTTCGGGCTGAAAAATAAACAGACAATTCAAGCAACTTTTTGCTATATTTATAAATGCTCCGAAGAACTCATCTGGATATTATTACCAATATCTGGATAAATGTCTTGAATCTAACGACACTCCTCCTTTGAGTACTGTTCGTAGTTAAACAAGCTAATAGTAAGTTATATAAATCTCAAATATCTCAATAAATTCACTACTTAATATTTATTCGAGATTTTCTTTTCGTGACATTTGCATGCATTATTTTGTATATCCTCCACTACGGAAACATGAGCGGTATAGAAATATTCGAGAAAAGGTTTCTCCATTCTTTCGACAAAAATTTATCTCCTAATCAAAAGTTCCAGTGCTATTCAAGGAGAGCATTAAATCATATTCGCCCCAATTATCGACGATTGAATATTCGATAGCAGCCAAAGATAAGATTCCTCGGCCCTGAACCAGTATTCTTCAAGCATAGGGCTCCATAGCCAGAAGAAATGTCCTTTTAAAGACACTGGGATAGTGATTTACCTCTGTGCATTGTTATTTATTATAGCTTGTGGTCATATTTTGACACACACTTCTGAATATAAATCTGAAAACATGATTGCGTTTATTCGATAAGCGCGGGTGCTACATTAGTTAATTACGGGGTTCCGATTCTTGGAATCAGATGTTTCAATCCTCATTTATTCCTCACATTTTTATGTATCAAAGATCATGATGATATGACTGAGAGTTTCTCTGTACTTTGCTTGTGCAAAACAGATTATTAAACGTTTTAGAAAGCATATTTACAGACTCAATAACCACTTTTCAAAAATTAAAATCTTTTACCAACTTGCAGTCCTATACAGAAGCAACCAAAATAATTAAGTCGGATTCAAGTTTCCATATGAGGTAATGCATCGAAGGTGATGAACGCAAGACATTTAGCATTTATTTTAATCATAGCTGCAAAAATTAATTTGTGTACATTTCAGGGAGCATAACAAGTAATTTATCACGAATATTTTCCTCCCCGACTGGTATCTACATTATTTTGCCTGGCTCTAAAAATATTCTATGTATTTCTATCTCCGTGTATTCTTCTCTAAATTGGGCGTAAATTTTGCCAGTAGAGTTCATGTAAAAAAACAAGACTAGCGATGCCAGACGTCCCATGCGATACTAAACTATTCTTTTTTATATTATATATTTTGCCCCATTTACCGGGTAATAGTCTTCGAGACGTAAGTAACAGGAAGACTCTGTATAATAATGTAACTGAATTTAATTATGATTTTTTATTAATCTAAATAATAAATGAACTATGTGTACATAATTTTATACTCATGCCACATTCTGTACATATTTCTTTGATTTAGCTTCCGTTGATTTTTTTCTAGTTCATGCATATCTGCTTTTAATTATTTATATTTTATTGTTTTGAAATTCAATCTAAGATGGTATTGTCATTGCACGTGAATCTATCGAACAAATAAATAAATAATCACTTTGAAGAATGCAACATACTGAAATTGCACAAAGAAGGCTTAACATTTCCTTAGAACGAAAACTATAAAACAGAAGGAAATATTTGTAACATTAGAGCATGTAAACTTTCGAATTTCCACTTAACCTAAATCTGACCCCAAGATTGGACCAGCCAAATTAGCAACTTATTTTCGTAGAGGACTCTCTTAGGGAAGAAATCATTTCGAATCTTCGCCACCACATTTTAAAAATGTGGTTAGTTTTCGCCTCTAATATCACTTATTTTAATTTGAAGACGTAGAAAAGATAAAGTTTTTATACTCCCAAGATTTCACATTGCTAGTCTCTCCATGTTGGTACAGATCGTACTCTCGTTCCGTAAGTTGGAAATAGAGAATTTGGTATACCCTTAGATCGAACCAAAGGTAGTTATCGTAATGTGAGGAGGGGTTGACGAATGGATTCTGTAAAGGAGGGAGAGATCGATGGCACTGATTGTTATGGTAATCAGTTGAGAGCGCCATCTGCTTTGAGATGAGAGTCTGCACAGACGAAGTTTATCACTCCGAGTACAGATGGGGTGAGATACGCTCGTGAGATCGCTCTTCCAATTCAATTGCATCAATGGGCCTACATTCTGAGACTACTTTCAGCTGCGGTAATAATTCTTAAAAGATAATTACACTACACCAGAAATCACTCAGTGATAGAAAGATCAAGATTGGTTTCCCCCTTTTTCGTATGATCTTTCAAGAGCTAATCGAAAGTTCACTTACAGACATCTTCGGTTTTTCGCAATAGAAGAGTTGACAAAGAAAGGCATCTTCATAAATATACAAAACAGATTTATCGTATGTCTGACAATATAATACGGTTTCAGGTTCGGAATGCCATTTAATTCCCTGTAGGGGACATATCAAGGGTTGTCAACTCCCGGAGGTTTCCAGGAGTTTTCCATACCAAGATTTGTTATTCCGGAGGACCATTTAAAGTATAATCACATCTACTGTAGAATATGCATGGAAAAGGCAGAAATATGCAATTTTATTACAATTGCACTAGCTTTACTCAGAGATGCAATTTTGGATTATCTTATATATCTAAGTAAAAAGACGCAGCAAAGTTTTTGGGGATGTATTCTTGAAATATCAGACAGAATGGCATGAAAAATCTATACTCTCCGGTAAGTCGCTCCCTCCTTCTTAACTTTAATTTTTATAGAAAAAATTGTGTCTTATATATGTAGTAGTCAACGCGAATTTTGCTAAAGGATCATTGAGATTAGCTGTAGCGGCATTATTCCAAAATTGCAAAATATTTTCGAATATCTGGAGACAAAGATAAACATATTTTATATTACGCAGGAGGACAAGAGAAATTAATATAAAAAACTAATTCGCGAAAAGTTACGAAAATCGGTAAATTGGTGTATGAAACTTAAGATCGTTGTAGCTGAGTAAAAGCGGGAGATAAACGTAACTGGGAGGGTCCAACTCAGGGTGAATCCAGGGGAATTGGTACCAATAGAGGTAGCTAAGGGGGAACCTCCCTGAAACGTCTTAGTCATTAATTTGTTTATCCACTTTTTTTAAATTCATCTCTCTTTCCTTCCAGACAAGTTAGCGTCATCTAATATTTATAGATAACTCTGATTTTTCCCCTTAACCAAACACTAAGACTTCAGATAATTTCTTGCTCCCTATGCAGAGCTACTTTTCATCTACATTTCTAATGGTGTCTGGCTGTATCTCAAATGAGCCAAAGCGTTTTCGTTTAAATCTGTAAGTTTAACTTTACATGACTTTACTAATAAGATGATTTGTTAAAAGTTTTTATTCTTACCGACGGTTATTACCCCTCTGGAGAGACATCTAAATGCCGTACATCATTTATTTACCTACTTGTCGATACTGTTTTCTTGATGAATTAAGAACATCATAATTTAATCCTGAGTGTCAAGAGACAAATATGGGAAATATTCCATTTAGATCAAAGAACTAAGATGAGAGAAATTAACTTGAATACAAGTAAAACAACTGAAGAACACTATTTCACGGTTTTCTATATACCCTGTGTTAATCAACGGGCAATGAGCTAATCTATAAATATAATTCATTGAAAGCGAATGGTCTATGAAATTCGCAATTACCATAGCAAAGACGGCTCTAAGCGGCTTGAAAACACGCCCAGAAGAATTGCACCTGAACTTCGTTATTATTTCTAGCAGAATTCAATTCAGTTTGAAAATTAAATTAGAAATATTTGTACTACGAAATTGAGATGATAATCCAAAGAAGAGATATTCAGATTCTTATTTTGGCCATCGAATACCCTTTTAGATTCAAATAAGCAATAATTAAGTATTAATATTTTGTGGTCGTAAGCAACTCGTCCTGAGGACCAAGGTGATAGTTGAATCCGATCTAATCCATTATACATTTTTAAATAAGTTCAATTAAGATCCGTAATTTTCGACGGATGAGTTAAATGGTTTTATATAATAGAAGGAAAAAACCGATCTCTTAATCAATCCTTGCAATGAATAGGTACCTAAGGTATTAACGGTTAAGTCTAACATAAACTTCGGAATTTAAGAATGTTTGAAATACCACGGAAATGTTAATTGGACAACGGCGTTTCATTCGAGACATAATTCCTATTTATACATTCATTCGTTTTTATAATGTATATTTACTACAAGAGTAGGGGAATATAGAATAAACCTTTGAATACATCTTTAAAACTGAACAACCTAAGCGGAAATGATCTTTCATTGCATAAAAATTCAGTAACATTTTATTAATCTCAGCCTAATTGTGTTGGTTTCCAACCGCTTTTGCGAAATATTTTTTGAATTTTTTGTTTCAGACGTATAATATCCGTTTCAAGAAAATTCCCTTTATTCGGTAAACTTTTTTAAATGTTTTCTATTCACTAAGGAGTATTAATAATACATTCTTAATGTCACTTCCCTTAAGGATTTATTCCGCTCATAAAGAAAACGGTTTATAAAAAACCCACATACAGAGGGCTCTTTTGTTTAGCGTCGAAACGTAGACTGCAACTGAAGTAGAGAAAAGGAAGAATTAGAAGAAACAGAGCTGAGGTTCTGCGGAAGAATAAAATATTCAGAGAAAATAAAATCTAGAGAGGGAGTGACTAATGAAGAAGACCCTCGAGGATTGAATGGAGAAAGAAGTCTGGAAAACTTTGGGGAAAAGAAGATGAAAATTGATAGGGCATACAATAAGGCCAAGTAGTTTCCCAAAGAGATTATAGGAAGAAGGAACGAGGAATTAAAGATGAAAACCTCAATTAGTTATTTAGTACGAGCATAATTCCTTACTAATTGGTTAATTGAGTTCTGTAGATACAAGTTAATTTCACTTTTTCCTGTGATACTTGCAAAATATATTTAAGATATTTTATACAATTTAATTGGATTACTAAGAATAAGTAAATACAGTTAATTTTAATTTCCAAATAGAGTAAAAACGAAAAGAATCTGAAATCTCAGTTTTAATATGTGGTAGATAATTCTTATTTTAAAGTTAAAATTTTAACTTCAACATATCTCTATTTATATTTTCCTTCCTAGGAACCATCCTTCCAATGAGGTCAAGTGATGCGAACACAGCTTTGCTGATAAAATTGGGAAGCTAGTTGAATTCATAGGAAGGGATCTATTATGGTCTAGAGGCGTGGGAATCGATGCTCAGACCACGTGTCATCCATTAACTTGGCTAGACCATCTCCCACACCAGACTGTTGCGCTGCGGATTTTGGTTTATGGAGAGTTATCCACCATTGCAATACTTTTAATTGATGTTTTGACTGTAAACACTTGATATTTGCAATATTTCGAGCACAACCAACAACTTTTTGGCACATTTATCCTCTTTATCTACTAATTCTTTTTTGTATAATCTAACAATATTTGAAACTCATCTGGCAGTCACCCGATCAACATTGCATGGCAAAATGGGTAAATATCGAACTTCTCTTATTTGGACCAAAGTTCGCTCAGGTCAGAGGTTCTCAAAGACTATTCTCATTAATTATTCAATCATAAGTTAATATATTACAATCAACAGTATGACCACCATTACTGTGGGAGCTCTTTACCATACTGAGAAATGTCTTGAAGCTGATGACTCACCACTTTAAGCACCTCTCAGAATTGTGAAGGAGAAAGGTAACTTTTGCAAATCTCAAGACGTCTCAATGGATTCAGAATTAAAATATTCACCCAAGTTTTTCTTTTTTCTAATGGAATATGCATTTTTCGGCTCACTCTTGACACCTGAACCGTGATCTTGCTATGAATAAGGCAAACTCAAAAACAAAATAAATTGCAAGGAAATCCACACCAAACTTTCGGGTTGCAGTAAAGTCTCTGACTTTGAAGGTAAAACTTTAAGGCGCGATAAATTAAAGGTTTTCAGCGAGTTTCAAATTTTATTCTCCATTTTCGAAAGCGCGTTTCTTTCCCCTGTCTCGACGCGACCCTTTCAGAGCAATGGAAAGGTATAAAAGGGATTTTTTCCATTGAATTCTGCACGCTCCAACAATTATCACCCAAGGCAACCGGTTTGCAGAAAACCTCACGACTTTTTCCCCTCTGGAAAGTTCTATAATATTAGGTCAACGTGGATTCCTTTCTCATACATACCGAAAACGGTCCATAAAACGTGAGAATTTTTCAGTGTAAAACCTTCATGATAGTATAGTACTTCGCCCCGTCCCAATACACCAAGTATTTATATCAATATTCATTAATTTCTATAAAAATAGAACTGATCGTTGATTTCCGATGGGGAAAGTGAATGCTAGAACTAATAGTATTACTCTTGCTCATAGATGTTAGATTCTTAAATCTTGTGTATCAGTTTTTTCAACAAAAAAGGAAATATAATTTTGATTAGTTCGAAAAACTCGCAGTGAGCCGATTACATCAATGAAGCGTCGGTTCTTTTCCTCGAAGAGGAAAGAATAGCCGGCGGATTATTGAACTTCTATTCTTTTGATTTCCTAATGATACATAGCATTACTTTAAATAGAGGTTCGATAGCCTCCGTTAGCCGTCTGTTGGGATAACTTCTTCGAGATACTAGAAGCACAGGTAAAGGACAGGATTACCTAATCTAGGAATCACCCAATGCGTATTTCGATAGGCATGCTACCATCCTCAGGGGTTCAACTCAGAATGATTTTCTTAAATTATAACTAAATATTAGGGAAAAGTTCAGTTCATCACCAAGCAATATAGCTGGTGACCTCTATGCTCATTGTCTGAGGCTCTGAAAAATATGCATATAAAAATATATAAAAATTGATAGGTAAATTGATATTGTAAAAGCATTCTAAGATAATCTTATATTATAAGCACCGATGTATATATATTTATTTATTCGATGTCAGCAACTCCCATAAAAAATATTTGAGCGAAATATTGGAACATTAATTTCACGCTCTTCCCGACGAGATAGGAATAATGAAATTTAAAGATTTAATAGAGTATCAGTAACCTAACGCATATCGCTATTTCTACCAATAGTATCGTTGGTTCGACATTGGACGATTCAAAAATGCTTTCATGATAAATGCACGTTATGTTCATTCTGATTGCTTGCAGACATTTTTAATTTTCTAGAATTAAATTAGAAGTAATTGTCCTACGAAATTGAGGACAGCGCCAAAAGAAAGAAAATTGAATAAAGATTCTTATATTTTCGTGAATTATTGCTTTGGATTCCAGATTAAGATATTTTTGATAAAATAAAAATTTCACGAGATTTTGCGGTTGTGCATAACTAGTCCTCCTGACGACCAATGCGATCACTGAATCCGACTTAATGCATTCTTAGAATATATACGTAGAAAATTCCATGCTACATAGGCCGAAATAATGAAGTGGGTAAAAGGGAATTAGATGCTAAAGCAAATCGGTTCGTGGATTAATTTTTTAATTGAGTGCGTGCACCCTATATCTATAGGTATACGCCCAAAAGGGCGTATGATAGGTGTATGTAGATATAGGGACAATTAAGTAAGATAGAAGTATCCCATTAATTCATCAATTAATCCATAGGGGAAGGAGGATTGCTTTGTTGAAATACAAATTGGTTGAAAGCCATGACAACGCGTGATGTACGAAGAAATTAGACGAACAGTGAGAACTAAACTAAACGTTATATGCATTTTAGAGTACGAAATATACGAAAATTATAAATTTATTATAAATATCTATAAATCAATGTAATTGTGCGTCATTAAAATACAAGATTGCGTAACTAAATAAAGAATTGCTTTATTAAAACAAGAAGCTACGGAAGCTTCTTAGAAATAAGTTCTTAGCAAATATGAAACTTAATTTTCCGGAAAAAAAATTTCCGATGATAACACTAATTTTTAATTGAACAAAAAGGCTGGTCAAGCGGATGACTAGCATGCCAAATAATGACAGATAATGTGACAGATATGTTTAAATTAATCCTTGACATTTTTGATGGTGTATTTTGACATACATCAGATGTATGCGATAATAGTAGTAATTTTTTTATAAATTTAATTAATTTTCGATATTTTTGACTGGGGAATTCACTAGTAGTAGACTATGAGCCAAATGGCATAATTATCTCCAAAAGAATAACAATTGGTAGTGTGTATGGTTGTTTTTTTAGAATGACTATTTTCACTGAGGAAAGATGTAGGACAAACTTAAATCTGTATTTTATATGCCATACTATAGAATACCATGATTAAGTACGTGATTTAATTTCTGAATATCAATTTGTTCCTTTTATCGTAGAAGAAAATGCGTTATCGACCTATATAATTGGAACAAGACACAATAATCCCTTTCTTTGGTAGCTAGACTTGTTTACGATAAAACTCGGTCATCAAACCACCAATTAACAGGCTCCGCTTCTCTATTCTGCAGTTTATGACACAAAGAATAAATAATCACCGAATACGCGTTGCTAAGTGCTTATTATGGCTATTTTATATCCTTCCTCTGCTTCTGAACCTACATTGGCGGTGGATAAATTTAACGGCGTTGAGATAAGTAACATTATACCCACCAGGGATTGGGCGCAGAGTATTTGATGTATGTTGCATGAATGTTGTCCACCATATAAAGCAGTTTATAGTCAGTTCGCAGTATGACCCCCTAAGTAAATTTATTTACCTATCCAACGCCATAGCTACAAGTGGAAAATGCTTGGCTGCGTTTTTGCTTCCATAACGTAAATTTTAGTACATTAAAACCCGGTTAAGACGCTTTTCAAAGAACTGAGTGATTACCGCATACAACTAAGGATAAGGGAAAAGTATTAATTTTTACAGGGATAGACGTGCGGCTAGAATCACAGAAATAAATAAAAAATAATAATTATGACCGGTACCCGAATCCAGGTCTCCTACTTTCTGTGAATAATCTTTTAATATATTTTCTTCTCTCCATATTTAGTTATTATTATGATGAAAATCGCGTATTATTTCTATTATAATGTTGCTTAGTAATGATTTTTCAAATAAAATTGAGGTATTATACAAAACAATACAATTCGTCTATATCGTAGTGCAAAATCCTAACTTCCATGTAGTTCTTGCTCGAATTAATCAATTGATTAATCTAATATAAAATACTGAATTCAGATTTTAAACGTTAGAGTAAACTATAATACAAAAAGAAGAAAGAAAATAAAGATTGGTTTCGTGGAGAGAAAAAACTGATACTTTTCGCAGAAAAAATATGTATCCACTGCCTTAAAAATCCTACAAAACACTATAACACGAATTGCTCAGGAATTATAAGCACAAAAATGGCTCCATAATTTACATTAAGGTGGCTCTAAATATAATATTTTATTATTCTAAACATAAACTCTAAGCTAACTAGCTTCGATTCGCTAAGCTATGTAGAAGAATCATTCAATACCAAATGTTGAAATAGTAAATTCTAAAGCCGTTTACAGGTCAAGATGATTACGGAATATGACTTCGTGAAAACCTCTACTGTAACATTTATATATTTAGCGTTATTATTTATTATAACTATTTCTATATTTAGAACGAGTCACAGGTAAAAAAAAGTCAAAGAATAAAAAAGAACTAGGAAAAAAGTACTAGAAAAAAGGAACTGAGTAATCAATCTATTCTAATCATATGTTTTTTTCTGCAATGAAAGAATTCCCTACCATCCAACCGACCACCAAACCCAACTCAAGGCAAATAATTAAAAGTTAGTAAAATGAGGGTGGCAAACGAAAATAACTGGATTCTATACAGCAATAAGAATAACATTTAATTATGGTGTGATCCATTGTGATGATGACGTATGATCACTTATACCCTCTGAGGACATTTATTAACCAAAACTGTGGGATCCTCCGTGTAACGAAGTGGGAAACACTTTCGACTTTGGTCAAAACGGTCCTAGGTTTGATTCCCGGTGGAGGCTTACATGCGAAACGGCCTCAGTTGCCGATGTACAAAGAAAGAAATGAATACTAATTGAAAATCACCAAAATTGTGACTGCTTTCTATGAACTGGTTTCTGTGACTATAACCGGTCACCGTAAATTAATTCTGAGTTTTCCTGTAGCTTTTTCTCGTGACAAACTTGTGATTTTCTGTGCCTCTTTTCCTGTAACTTAAATACCGATCACCAACACCTATAATGCAGGGACGGATCCACCATTGGGCAATATCGGAGGGCCTCACCATTAAAGAGACTCAAAAAGGGAATTCGGACAAAACAAGATACAATAAAAAGAGTTTCGTTTGATGGAACCTCATCTTGGTCCTCGAGCATATGGCCTGCGATTGCTAAAATCCGCCTGAATGAGCCAAGAGGCATTCTTTTACGAAGATCCACTTAGAGAGCCGGAAATCAAGAGCAGAGATATTTGCGGTCAGAAAACGCGGCCTACGATATTCCGAGATTTATTTCTGCGATGAAATAATAGAATGAGGTCGTGAAAGTGGTCAGCCTTCGACGACATAAACTCTGCAAAATGTTACCAGGTTCGAAAGTAACCAGAGAATGTAAAGGCGAGTGATGTTTGGCTCTTTTGCTTTCTATCGCTTTTTCAATCCTCGAATCGCTTGTCATTGCACGTAGCCAAAGTCATCTCACCAGCGAATATGCGCTCGTGAATCAATTGATGATCTGAATTCATCCTCACGCGATTTATGCACTGGATTTTCTCAGCAGTATTTCCGATATCTCGCCAATGTCGAAATTCTCGAATAATTACCTCAACAATGTTTTCCAGAGCTTCTTTCAGTTTATTTAATGTATATAGAATTTAACTATCAATCCCCGTTACGCAGCAATGTCATCAAAATTTAAAAAAAAATTATATTAAAGTTCAATTACATTAAGAAATTTACACAAAAGAAGATATACAGCTTAAATTATTATAGGGCTAAAGAGAGGAAAATAAACCTTGACTTTATTTCTACTAAATTCATTCCACCTACACCAGAAATTGTGGGAAAGCAATCAAATTTTAGAGCCGCAGGGACATCCTGTTTGCCGCTGACGACTAACGCAGATGAATGCTCAGATTTCCAATCTGATATCTGTGAAATATTTCCGAGAAAACGCATCAGTAGGGAATAACGGAATGCATGAGCAATACATTCTAAATGAAGTCTATAACGGATTCATTTGGGGGAAAATTTTACCAAATAAATATAATAACTGTGAAAAATTGTGTAAATATAATGAATTTAAACTTCCTCAAACCCAAATATTTGACTAACAGATTCGCATTTGAAAAACGAAATCTATTTCAGTAATCTTGGAAGACTCTTTGCCAGAACAACAAATAATCTTGCCACTCGATGTATAAATCTAAGTACATCAATCGATGTATAAATCCAAGATATGTTACTCGTCAAAATACAGTCCGTAGACTTTATGAGGCTCTAATGTTCTTTCCATGTTTTCTTGGAGAAGTTTCCTTCCGCTCATGTTTGTATTGAAATGCTGAAATTAGTATGCTTTTGCTCCCATATTTACTAACATCTCAATCATAAACGTTCCTTTCGTTACGACTGTTTCCCCACTGAATCAGAGCATCACTTTGTTTGGACAACGCAGAGTGTATTTGTTTGCAAGCGAAAGGACTCCCTGAAATAACACGTCTGATTTTCTCAAAACCGAAATATTCCACATTTAATCTACAGAGAAGCAGGCGTAGTTATGGGTTAATTCAGCGATTTGCTTCTCACTTTCACCAGCCATACTTTTCCATATTCAATCGATATATAGATAGATAGGCCTTTTATTAGTATGCTGGACACATATGGGCATCTCTTTTACCTCATCTTGTATACTGTTAAAATATATACTAAGATTAATTAATAAAACAATAATAAATAGGAAATATTTCAGTGTGAGAATAGATATCTGAAATAAAAATTTGATCAGAGACACACCTTGTAGAATACTAACAAAGAAGAGAGATAAAAAGGCATATAAGGGTACCCACAGATTTTTCCTAGGTGCACGACCTTACGTACAGATTTATAATCCCCATTCTTATGGTAACTTAAGTTTTTTCATGGAATTGAGAAAAACAAATGGGGAATTGAATTTAGGAGATGATGAGGGAAGAAAAGATCTTCTTTGGTTATAGTTTAAAACTAAGGAAATCAAAGCACTTACTTTCAACGGATAGCTATCAGTAGAGAAGCTGAGAAATTCTCAATGATCTCTTCCAATTAAATCTCTTAAGAGATTTATTCCAATTTATTTCTCCGAACAACAAGTAATTAAATCTCTTAAGAGATTTAATTACTGTAATGTATTGGTAATGTACACTGTGTGATTAAGTTATCATAACGGAAATTCGGTATTGAATTTCAAGATTTCCTTAAACATTCATCATTTTCATGCAAATTCATTTCATAATTTACTAATAGCTCCCAATTTAGACTTAATGTATTTTTCAGGGCTCCTGATAGGTCTACATGGCTACCGTTCATTAAAACATTCCCTCAGTAACATTAATTAAACATTAACAACTGACATTCCTCTATTAAGCACTGGCGTATATAGTAGCATTTTAGAGGGATTTATCAGGGTATATTATCACCCCTTGGCACAGATTCCTTCAGCTCCAATGGGCATCCTCGAGAAGACAATGGAGCCATGCAAGTGGAAGTAATTCGGAACGTCTGACATTTGCGAGAAGAGCACTGCCATTCACGGAGCGCGAAACGCTTACAGACAAAAAAAATCAGCAACTTAATTTTTATAAACCATTCTGTTCTTCTTGGGCGAAAAGGGACTCATCTCAGGTCATTCCCGCCGAGATAAAGTGGAGAATATGAAAAGATGTTCAGACGGTTTAAGAGTCCCTTCACGAGAATCGAAATTTCTCACGAGTTGATGCGTCTTTGCTGAGCTTTTTCCGAGGATCCTACACAAAGTGAAAGCACAGTCGCTACTAACTGCTCTCTTGCCAAGAATACTTGAGATGATGATCACCAGATGGGTGTCGTTAATTTCTCAGTGAAAACTTCCAATTCTTTTAGAGCACTGAAACCGTTTACGGAATTATACCTTGAGTTGTTTCAGGGAATTGAGAGGCAGTGGGGAAATTGAATTTAGGAAATAATTGCTTTAAAAATATTGAATATACAACCAGGTGAATTGAAGAATTGTAAGAGTGAATCTTTCTCTAAAAAACAGAAAAAATACCTGCTTTGAAAATCATTTATAGTGTATTAATGTTTTAATGGAAGGAATATGTGGCAGTATGTGCATATTTAAATATATATATCCATTAAATTATCCCCTCTATCTCATTTAAAGTACTACATATTGACATAGTTATAAATATACACTGCTGAATAAAAATTATCGTGTGGGTGTTTTTGTCAATGAAAAATCTTATTATTTAGATTATAATTTAAATTTATTTGTTGTATCTTAGTATAATTGTAATAAATATATTTTGGTGTAATATATTTGATTGTTAAATAATGAATCATGGTTATCAATGAATTTATTATCATTATTATTATTAACGAATGCTATTTATATTGATTAATTAGAACAGTATTGCCTAACAAATTTTATTCGCGCCATCACAGAAGATGCGCGGCGTCGTTGATTTCGGAAGATTCTCTGCATATATATTTTCGCCACAATGTATTTCTCTCACAGGATATCTTATTACAATTACAGCTTCGTTGCATTTATAATTTCGTATCAATTAATAAAGTGAATTGGATAAAGGAATGAAAATATACTCCTGATAATCCGCACAAGGTTTAAAATCGAACTGGTGGATGATCGGCTCTGAGATGACTCCGGATAAACTAATTTTATTTATGAATTATCTGAAATGAATCTGCTTTTTAAGGTCTAACGCGTTTCGTTTCCAAGAATAATTGTTTATTTATTTCTTATACAATACCGCCGAAATTAGTCACTAGGACAGGTGGCGACGTTAACTTACAACTCATTGAACAACTAACACAAAAAATATTACGTAGATCTACTTATTCAGCTACAGAACATGAATGGTTATGGAAAATACAGTAACATGAACTAAAAACAAGGTCAACAGAATTTTGGAATTTATCAGGAAACTTCAATTTCAGTAACTAACTTTTACAATTCCTCGTGAAATTCTTCTATGGAATGATGCAAGTACTATTAATCATATTGTGTATTAAATTTATTACAGGATTTTATCAATCGTCATCCAAAATAAATAAGAGTTAGAAATTAGAGTGTTCTTGACCATCGAAATATCAACTGATACTAAAATTCAGAAATCTCTGAATGCTTCAATGTATGAGAGCTAACTTCTGTAATCTTCCGAACCTTCTTCTTATAAATAATGACGATAAATTTTGAGAAAACTCATGTTCCTAAAACTGACATCCTTTCTTCATTCAACAGAATGACGTTTTCCATAAAAAGTTCCTTCCTCTCGTAATTGCTTTGTAATTCATCGATGAATAAAGCTGTATGCAAACTGTATCACAAAAGTAGAGTGCTCCTGAAAATAATTTATAATAGCAGAGGCATTTTAACACGCTCTCTTATTGTAGATCTGCTGATTGCAGGATTTGAATTTCTAATAACCGAGAAATAATTAACGCTGGGAAGAATAATCAGCTAAAACTATGAAGAGATGTATCTGAAAATAACACGAGTAGGCAGAGCACGTTTAAGGTCAATAAACTTCATAATTTCACATTAATAAAATAAGTTATTTGCTCTCAACGAAGAAATAATGATAAAAAACAGTGACAGACTCATTACTATATATTTCCAGACGTAGAGAAATACTTCAAGGGGTAACATAAAAAAATGCAAATAAAAACGCAAGGTGAAAATTTGCAAAATCATCCAAAGCACGATTTTTCTGAAAATTATTCATGGAGAAATACAGAATTTGTAGGTGATGTGGATGAAAAATATGAAATCCGTTAATTAATTTATCTTCATCAATAATTTGGTAAGTGCTTCCGCCCCAAAAATTGGCACTTGATTCGAGCTAATGAAAGAATAATTACCATTATTATCCATTTTTTGTACGATATGAGGGGTAGGGAAAATTACCAGTTAGGGTAATAAAGTGTTTTAAGTGGATAATGGTAGGATATATGAATCTAACCAAAGATAAAATGACTAACAAGTGTAATGTACGAGTTTTCAGGTGGAAAAATAGAATTTTATGCTGAAATGGAATTATCACACGGAATAGAAATAAACTTAATGACGGAGATATTTAAGCGAAAATATCTTGCATACAATTACCATGGATTGACATTGGATAAAACACATGGGAGATCTTCTGTCTTTGTATATACGATCTTCAAAGTGAAAAAGCGTTGGCTTCTAAGTGCATTACAAGTGATTTTTTTAACCTGTAATTAATATTATCAAAAGAAAACGGGTTTTTAATTTCTTTATATTAATATATATTTTTCAGCATAATATTTTTAATCCTAGTACTTCAGTATCTCTTTGTTGTACTTAGGTATTTAAAAATATAATTTAAAAAAATCATAGGTTCAGAACTTTTGAACGAAGCGAGGGAAATTTTAGTACCTGTAAAGAACGAATGCGATCTCCGAGAAGCTTCGGCAAAACGTAACTAGAAAGAAATCGCAGGGAAGGATATTTTTGGTCGTTCTTAAAGAGAGCTAATAGAGAGGCTAATGGGGTACATTAGGTATTGATGACTACACTCCATACCATAGGCCACAGACGGAGTATAAATCTGAATCTAAATCTAAAAGAATAGGGACCCAAAATCTTAGCTTCGTCTTATACGTGGGGGATATATCCAGAGGTTAGTCTCCTCTAACTTTCCATGAAAGAATGTTGATAAAGTAAAATATAACGTGAAACACGGGGGCGTTGTTGAAACATCTTGCTCCCGGAGGCCGAGTACCCTAGGCGCGGTTCTATTGCGATATCTTCAGACAAGCGAGAAAGTTTAGCCTTATCCATGCGCGATGTTTTATATTTTTTCAGAGGAAGCAAAAAATTACGGAAAAACGGTGAGTGAACATCGGCGACCTTAAAGCGTCACCTTTAACGGTCTAGAGAAATGAAAAATGTGAGGAAGCGCGAATTACGAAGTGCGCAGGGATTTTCCACTCGTCGATGAGTTCCCTCAGACAACAGGAAGAGAGAGGAAAGGAGAGTAAAATGGGGCCCTTGGCAGCAGACGAGCCAATTTGACGAGACGGAATATAATGAGAGAGAGAGAAGTTTAAAAGAAAGGCTTTGAGGGAGGAAGTACGAGAGATGAAGTTCTTCACCACATTTCCTGGTTAAAAAACAGGGAATTCTTTCTATGGAACAAACCCACTTCAAAGATGGTGAAATGTATGATGTCGTGTACCTTTGTCAGGTTGCGTAATTACATGACTTATAATCATGTCACACTCTTATTTATTTACTAGCAAGCACGCGACAAGAGAGATTCCTTTGAAAATGAATGGGGGATATATTATAATTTTACATAAAGTGAACTCACGATTATCAGGGGACAGGTAATCCGTTTTACGGATTATTCGTGCATGTTTTTTTTACTCTTCACCGATATTTTCCAAGATCTTTCACACAGCAAAAAAACGCATTTTCGCAATCTTCCTGTACCCACTTCTCATAATTAGCACGGATAATCGAGAGTCCTCTGTTATATTTATGTTCATGAGAAAGAGCTCGGACTAAACAATCACGTCGATGGTCAAGGTGGTTGTTAATAACGCAAAATCATTCAAAACCGTCCTATATTTTTAGGCACTTTCGCAATTTTAAAAAATATTTCGCGATTTCAAATGTAAATCTTTTGAACTTTGATTCATTGGGTTAGTTTGCGAGAAATTGTCTACGATGAATCCTTAAAAATTCGTACAACAGTTTTTGATGTTATTCCAGTTGCAATCCTGAAGATAGATCCATATCTTTATGCGGGCATGTCACTCCAATTCACCGATATTGATGTAGGCGTAAGTATTGGAGAGGATTGAAAATTTCCATCTCTCCTCCGCGATATATATTTTTAAAAACGACAATATTTGTTATGGGGATTTAATGGTTGAATCGGTCGAAGACAAAAATTTTTAAAAGTCGTGAATATGAGAGTAAAATATTACATTTTTGGGATTCTATTCTTTTCAATAAAAATCGGATGAATCTTCAGTCAAAGATATTTCAAATACGCAGGGTACAATAAAATTTATGTGTTCAAGCGTAACTTTGTAAACGTACATAATGGATAAGAAAGAAAACTTAGTACAATTATTATTACTTGGGGATCAACCAACATCTAACCAGAGCCGTTACAACCCGCCTCATGAGATTTCAAATTTCAGCTATGCAAATCGATTCGAACTTCGCTTTTCTTCACCGATGATAACCTCAAAATTCATTTATATAGAGTTGCGTGTATACACAAATGCCGATGTATATATGAATATGCACGAATTTGGGAAAGGTTTTTCCCGAGTAGTCGACGTAATTGGTATGCGGGTCATAATGAAACAATAGAGACAAAAAATCCAAATGAAAAACCGTTGATTCAGCAGTGGCAAACGAAGGTTTGTGAGTGGGGTGCAGGAAGTGAGGGCTTATGGGTAATTTGTAAGCGGCAGAGCGGGGTGAATCGCTGTGGACACTCCCCAATCACACGTGACGTTCGTCCATTTCCGAGTCCTACCCTAACCAGCAATCAGCATCAACTTCCGCTCTGCTTGAATTCCTACGCCGTCCAATTTCATTCCCATTTTCGCACTCTATCGAGAAAAATGTCTTTAATAGACAAATCACGCCTATCCAGAAAGGAATGAGTATTTACGAACCGAAATACGAGTATCTTGACGAAAAGGGACAGATACGGCACTACATCCTCAATCTTTCGATTACAACTTTAAAATGAGTTTAGGGTAACCATCTTGGCTCTATTGCCTGCTTCTATATATCCTTTATTATTAAAAGTAAATTAGTTAAAAATTTCGAACTTAATCCTTATCTCCGTAAATGTTTCCATTGCTATAAAATGCTTCTACCTGATTTATACAGGAAGTATGATGAAAACACAAAGGGCACATATTTGTACATATTCATTTCTGAATCGGAGGATGACAGAGTGGGACAAATTAGCTGGAGATGTTTCCCTGCCATTTCCCCCTTCCTGCAATATTTGAGTAGAATTAGGAATACTTAGTGAATTGAGAAAATGTGATATTATATATTATGAGTAAGTTATATTATAGTTAAACGGTAAAGTTTACTTTTCAGTATATTACTATAATAAAACGTTACAGTATAATATTGTAAAATATTTCAAATTTTAAATCACATTTGTTAATATTTTTGTAATAACATTGTTGTGATATCGTACGAAGAACTATCTTCGAAAGGTTTAGGCAGGATTTCTCTAGATTATGGTAAGCACAAGGCAGGGATTTTTATTTTCCCCTCGAATGAATACCACCACGATTGTCGCCTGTTCGTAGTCGTAAGAAATAAATAAAGTTTCAATCTTTTGCAACTTTTCGACTTATGCTACATATTACGAAACAACACAAGGCCCTTTAAAGGATAGAGAAATGAGAGAGGTCTGATTTGTGGTGTGTTGAAATTTGAATAAGGAACGAGAACAGAAGAGAGAAGCAAAAGGTTGACAGATCTGTTTTCAGGAACAAAGCGATGCAAAAGCATGTGATGCGGAATTCAGAGATGAAATAAGAGAGGAAATGGGTGTGTCGGCATTGAGTGGGGAGGATCTGGTGAAGGAAGAAGGCAGAGACATTGCCATGAAAGACGGAGACCAACCGGAAGGCATTGCATTGCTACTTTACAGTAGAAGGATAAGTGAAACACGCCATCTAACCTAACCACGGTGTGTCCCGACCATTTTGGTGCACTTTGATAAAGGCAGAGATGAATTGGACAGACTGCTTAAACCGGCTGGCCGCATGCGGTCCATATTGCCGCCTCCGGTCTAGCTTATTCTAAACCCCTCTCATACGATTCTCATTCCCTAAAAGAATACTGCTAAATCAGGAGGACTTGCGGCGTTTTGAACCTTTCTTTAAAGAAAATCATGCATTCACATTAATATTCTTCAGGCTCATTAATTACGTTTAATAGACATGAAATCAAAGTTGAAACTCAGAATCAAGAAATGAAAACTCTCCCATAGAGAGTGGCCAAAATATCAGCAATGATCGGTCTACGACGCAAAAATGTTTAGATTACAATAGGACATTGAATCGAAACCAGAGCGAAAAAAGAAATGCTATATCTGCCGGAGTGAAAGCGGGATCTGAACCGAAAGTTACAAAACATACGGCATACGAAAAAGATAGAAATAATAGAAAAAACTTTCATAAGGACGCTGTATTACAAAAGTCGGAGAAAAAAGAAACCGGTGCGACGTTGGCCTAAAGAACAAAACCGGAACAGAACAGGAATTTTCTCGCCGAATTTGAACAAACTATAGTACGGATACCCTTTTTACCTTAGGAATCACCTTCCTACGATATATCGAAAAATTGGGATCGAGACCGATAATCGATAAGTCGATAGCGATCGACTTGTTGTCCCAGCTCAGTCTAAAATTCTTTCACAGATGAACTTCGTTTTCTTGCAATTCACATGTCAGACTATTTGAATGCAGGTTAAAGAGCGGTCAGATATACAAAGCACCTATTCCTGACTATGAGATATAAAAGGATGCAATTTATGGTGATCCGCAGATGAGGAGCATTGCAGAGAGAGTGGAGGAATGTAAATATAGAGGGCGTTTTGCTTTGGAGGGGACGCGTTATCGAGTGGAAGGCGACTCGGTTTCCTAGGAAACCATCTCCTCCACGTGGGTGGAGGCGCCGTGGGGTGGGGGGGCAGTGCGGAAATTGCCCTCGCAGCAGAGAGAATTCCTCCAGAGGAAGGCGTCATCTTGTCGAAAAGGCACTACTTCCTCAATCTTCCGATTAAAACTTTAAAATGAGTTTTCGAAAACAATCTGCGCTCTATTGCCTGCTCGTTTATACTTCTTCGAATGATGCCTACTTTGAGTGAAATTAGACCCTGATGGAGTGTTTGTTTAGACAATTTACATCAGTGGATCTCTCGAATCAGTCAATTTGGAGCCCCATTCTCTCTACAATATCTCGATTATTTTTATTATTTTCCATTAAAATATTGTAATAGGATAGAAAGAAATATTCCTGTAAAATTTTCACTTTCTTGTTCATTAATCAGATTTTAACAGACATAAAAATATCATTGTTATGTATTATGTTATCATTGATATTGTAGTCGATTTTTCATATTTGCTGATGTTGTGTTCAACTATGTTAAAAGAAGAGTTGGGAATTGTGAAATGAATGCTTTTATTTCATACTACTGTTGCATTTTTCAATCATCACTATTATATATTAATTACTCCAAATATTTTGTTTTACACAATATAATTAGGATTAATTGAATCCCTCATTTATTTGTCCCTGTGTTGACTAGCACCTCCATTTAAGAAATATTTTTTGAACATTTTCAGTTAATTGTTAAAATCTCAGAAAATCAATTTATTTATATTTTTACATTATTCAGATTATTCGAATCTTCTTCTCATACTGTTAACTAGTTTATCGTAGAAAGCATTTCGAACGCTTTTTTCTAATTAAAACACAAAATGAAGCTGATTTATGCATCCAATTTTCCTATTCTCTTTAATTTATGTATTCTTTTATTATTATTTATTAATTAGATGTATTTCACGTGGTCGATGGGATATATGGAAAAGGAGACCTTTAAGGCTCATTTATTCCAAAATAAACGTGTAATTCATTCATTGATTGCATTTTTGCACATCAGAAATATGAAATAACGAATTTACATTGTGTGGAATAAATGAAACCATCTTAATCTCTGATTGATTTCATAAGGATTGACGAATCAGTCTGACCATTGTCAGACTGATTCACGGATATAGCAGAAGTGGGAGAAGTGCAGGAAGTGACTAAAAGGCTGAAATGAACTCCTAGAAAATCCACCTGTGGACTATGAGCCGCAGGTTATACACTCTGGGATTCCAAATAAATACCACTACTATATCACTAAAACTACTTATCCATCCCTCCCTTCACTTCCTAGATCCCCCAAAGCTGAAAATAACGTGAACGAGTCAAAGTTTGGTAATGTCATTTATTTTTGGTGGGATAGAGACTATGTTTTCAATCTTGCGTTTTAAAATGAAATTCCGCGAATTCAATCATGTGATTGATTTTGAAAATAATTATAATCTGTGTCAGAAATTTCCAGGAAGTTCATCTAACTTACACTAGTATCAGTCCGAGGATCATCTATTTATTCTAAATCATCCATGAATTATTTTTGCAATAATCAACGTTAAGAATGAAAGAAACAATATCTCATCTATTGTGCACTAAGCGTTGCAATATAGCAGTTCAGAGGCTCTTGATGACCACTCATTCCATATCTGCTCATGATATATATTTCTTCCTTTTAGTCGCTTTCTTATTTTACCGACTAATTTCTATTCCTCCATACATGATCAATTCTTTCTTAAAAAGTCTATCATTACAAAGTCAATGTTTAGTTGCGACTTTATACAAGATTTTGGGAGAGTAATTAACATATTTGAGTTGCTAGGGATTTTCTCTGAATTATAATTTTAAAAGCAGTAGTATTTGAAAAGTACTTCGACAGAAGATGTAATTTCACACATATGAGCGCCCACTTCGAACTCAGAGCCACTTTCACCAAAGGCGAACGCGATACCCACTTGGCAATCATGGATCCCTATTGAAGTACTATAAACTTTCAATCCACGCATTCTGGCTTAGAAGCATGTTTATCGCACTAGATATATTTTAAAATAAGTGAAATTAGTTCATTCTGAAGGGTGATTTCACTAGTATTTTTATATGTATGCATGAATAACCATTAGAATAAAATGGGAACGAAATTAAATCTAAATGCTAAAGACTATCTTATAATATAAAAAAAGAGTGAGCAGTAATGAAGAGTCATTCCATCTTTACTACTCGTTACATATTCCAGCAAAGCTACAAGCGGAACTTGTCACCAATATAGTAAATAATTTGCAAATACGCTGTCATATATTGCATAAAAAACGTGAGGTAATGAAAAACTATGTGCATTGGTAAAACAATTACCATGTGAGATTACGTTAAAATCAAGCAAATAAAATCCATTAACGGAGGTAAAAAATACGAAAGAAAAAGGAATTAGGTGATGTGGCACAGGGATGTGCACATAGAAAAAATCTCAAGGAAAAACAGTCATGAAAAAAGTCTTTCAGAGACATCTTCATGCCAGTTCGGGATAAATAAACGAACTTGGGTATCTCGATTGTCGGTTGGGTTCGTCTTTTATGTCATTGAGTTACAGGGAAGCTGAAGATTTTTATTTCTCATTCCCTTTACTACGGAAATTTATTTTTCCTCTTGTGACAATATAGTAACACATAAATACTTTCATTGAGGTATTGAAATCGGCGAATCAGAAGAATGCCCCTGAATGTAAGCTCTCATCTAAGCGTAAATAGAAATATCAAAGCTGTAGCAGTAGTCATCTATGCATGAAATTTGCAGATGTACTGTCATAGGCCAAAAATAATTTTTCTTGCCTACATTTGTTTTCAAAATCGCTATTAGCACCAATCAACTTCTTCCGAAACTGAAGAGTGAGAAAAAGTAAACAAAACCCAGAGACCGGTCAGTCAGGAATTCCTTCCGGGAAACAGTGATTGTAATCAACAACTCGTGATAGAGCATCGTCCTGCACAAGTGATCTTCTTACGGCCGTGACACATTCTGAGATGATTGGAGGGGGCGTGATTAGGATTAAAGGGGGCGATTAGCAAAGAGTGAATGGAAAAAAAGAAGCATCAGAGTGCGAAGGCGCTTTGAAGCGGCGCATCCCGTCCATCGATCGGTCTTTGGGCTCATCGATCCGATGGGGGGGCGGAGGGAGGGGGCGCTCTGGCCTGGGCACGTGCGACGCCCTAAGCGTACGACACTCGGGATTGCCTCTTACCGCCGCCACCTCAATTACCCTACAATTTTTCACGTTTTTACTCATTTGCGTGACGGACATGTGATGAGTGCTCTGCTTCCTTGTGGTGTTTCCATATCGACTTTCGGGCACCAGCTACTTGGTGTTCCCTTTTGGAGTACTACTGCACCCGTGCGTGATGATGCACGTGCATTGGTATCTCATTTGTAGGATTGAAATCGCCAATTCACGAGTATCGTCATCTCCTCTCTTGCACTGTAGAATTCCAAACTTCGCGGGAAGTGTATAAAGGAAAGCTGGAAACAAGAGCGCGTTCCGATTTTCTAGTGAGTAATGATGGATTTTTGGGGAATTAAATCTTATGTATTTTCCTCCGCATTGCAAGAATAGCCTCATTCTAGGTCGTCTCTATGCTTTCTTTCGTTGATCTTCATGATTGAAACAACTAGCTTACAATAGAATATTTCAACTACATTTTTCAGCTATCAAACTGATTGGAAAAGCTGTAACGCACTATTGTAAACTATGATGAATTATAAGGGAATGAAATCCTACATACATTTTTCGTGAAAAGATTCCTCATTCAAGGAATACGGCACTCTATACGGCACTCTTCGATCTGACCGTTAAAATAACAAGTCAAACAACAGTAAAGGATTTCAGCTATCAAAGTCACCAGAAAAATAGGGAGGCGCTATGTAATTTTCTCAATTATTTTTCGCGATAGGTACAAAAGGGTCTTAACGCATAATTTAAGATAAATATTAGGCTATTCGAAAATGAAAAGGCATCGCCAAACTAAACCATTTTTTGCTGCCACTTAAGGATAAACAGAAGTGAGAAATAGCGACATGACTGGGAATCGAACCCAGATCCCCTATTTTCCGCTATCCTTCGGGTTATTAAGATGGCACTCCTAAATTTACTATCATTGACATCTTCCCCATTCAGGTCGACTGTTTTAGAAAATTTATCTCTTTGGAGCAGCTGCTTTTACGCCCAAATTTTTAATTATCAACTGGGCTTTATTAGAGAAATCCTCTAAATTGATGTAAAAAATTAGTGAACTTAACTTTAAACAAAAAGTTCAATGCAAATAATGTCGATATTTATGATAAGTTTATATGAGTCTGTTTATGGAATACGTATGGAATAGTAGAGTCAGCTCCTTTAAGCGTATCGTGGAAGGGAAAAATGTGGATATCCGAGAAGAATGCTATTATACGACGGTTATATTCCGCGTGGAGAATTCGTGCAGTTTATTTGATTCTGTGGAGACGCGTTGAGTTCGCGAATTGGAATGATTCCAACTTTTGGTCCTCAGCAAAATCTTACGTTATTGATGATTCTACCCACGGCAATCGATGCTATCATTGAAGTCGTAATCTGTGGAAAATCCCTAATCTAAGCTATACTGCGTTCCCGTTTTTCTAGTCAGTAATGATAGATTGTGCGAGTATGAAATCCTATGTATTTTTCTCCATATTGCAAGAATAGCCTCGTAACAGTTCGTCTTCATGCGGTATTCCTCGATCTGAAGATTAAAATTACGAGTGGAGGCTTACAGTAGTATACTTCAATAACTGTATTCAGCTATTGAACTGACAAGAAAAACTGGAATGCAATACAGAAATCGATTTGGAGCAACCTTACAATTTACTAATAAGGGTATCTCAGGTGCAGGGGGGGGGGGGACTTGAGCACAAAAAATTAGGATAAAAAATTAAACCAGGGTACAAGGGTTGCAAATTACAGATGACTAAACAAGAAAAATAATTTGCTTACCATAAAGAGAAATAGCGGAAGTGATATTTATTTTAATTTTCTAAGCCTACCTACATTTTCTTTAGTTTTTCGTGTAAAATGTAGAAAATTTCAAATCAAGACAGCCTTTATTTTGCAAAATTGGAAATAGATAGCCCAATCCTACATTTAACCTTATTTAACCTTTGTCCATTCATCGCCAACTATGCATAAAATGGATTTGCCTTTTAAACAATAATATAATACATAAGATATACAGGAAACGGAAAAGAAAGGTTGCTTCTGTAAAGGAAAAAGTGATGTTTTTATCACAAAAATATACCCACTGCAGGAAAACACCCAGAAAGAGAAGCAGGTGCGAAAAAAAGCTTTGAAAATTGTAGGAAACAGTAAAAGAAAAAAGAGATAGATTGCACTATAGTGGGCAGAAAAAAATTAACTATATAACACGAATAAGAGAACAACATTTTTTGTCATTAAGAGTTGAACGAAAAGGAATGTTCTATATTTCATGTATAGTATGAACATAAGATTCATAGCCTGATCCGTTTATGACACTAGTATAATAAATATATAAAGCATAGAATTACAATGAAGTCTGTATTTTTGTCTAACAAAGTAATATTTTTAAAGAACATGAAGAATATCAGTGAATAAATGTTAATTCTAAACTAATATTGCGTGATATATTTCGAGAAAACAAGAAATTGACTTCAACTACACAGCATATATTACCGAGAAAATAATGGAGAGAGATTATGTGATGAGTTGATTAAATTTAATTTTTTTAGCTTTCGTTTTGTTTTGAAAACCTGAATTGTCTGTCTGGTAAAAATTGCTTAACTGTTGAGTGAAAAATGTCCGAAATTAAGCAACAAAGGAAGACGTTCTCTTTGTACGAAAAGAAAACCATTCTTAAAAATATGAAGAGAAGGCAACCAGTATCACACAACTATAATTCGCGGACTCTCTAAATACCCCGTCTTCAGTGTTAATGAAAACATACGTTCACATACTATTAGTATTATTTGTCATTAAAACCTGAACGTAAACCAGTATTGTTCAGTTAGTGTGTACTATGAACATTACATTTATAGTCAGATGCGTTTATTATACATGTACAACAAATAAATAAATCATAGAATTAATATGCAAGTCGTCATTTCGTGATATGATATTTCGCGCTAAATTTCCCGCCTTTTGAAATTTTCCTGGTTCCTCGTTTATTGACCACCTGTCCTCGTAAATTATTAGCTGTTGCGTCTCTTCTGAGTTGTATGGTTTTATCCTTCTGATGAAATTATTAAAACATCTAATACTTGTATAAAAATCTTTGAAAAGGATTTCATATTACAATGTTCAGAGAGAAAATACCGATTCAATGTAGCAAAAAGAGCGATATAGGAATCGAATCGAAATTAGATATTCTCGTTGATCCGGATCGAAACATATGACGGATCGATGCACGGGATGAAGTCCCTATTGTGATGCACCACACTGTTTGACAACCCTGCTCTTTACCCCTATGGAATACCACCAAAGTGAATCCGATGCTATTAACTTTATGGCTGCACTTTTCCACAATTAAAAGGTGCCATCCTCCCTTTCGTTAAAAGGTATTTCGAGATGCCTAAAAAGTGCGCGCTTCCGGCGTACGCTTGCGATGCGAGGGTCTCCGTTTCGAATCCCGATGAGGGTGCCATTGTGAGAGCGCCCCTCTCTGCTCCCCTCAAATTGCCGTTGGCGCCTTTTTCCCTCCTCCGGTCGATATTTGGCGGGAATCTCTCTCTCGCACCACGATATATCGCAATAGGGACGCGCGCTATTCCCTCAGCGCTTTATCAAGCAAATTGATGGATCGTGAAAAGGTTACTTCTCATCATCAGACGCTTATTCTTCGCTTCGATGACTTTTCAATGCGTTGATTGAACGGTGTGAACTTCGAATTTCACCTCCATTAGAAGGAGGAGATGGGCGAAACCTTTCATCTTTTAGAGTAATTTTTAGCTACAAATCGCGGATAATAGAGGAAATTAACAATCTGCTTGATTATCGTCGTTTGTTCTGAGCATTAATACGCAATAAGGTGGTCGGAGAATTGTAACACAACAACATGTCGAACTGCTTGAATTTACTCACAGCGGGTTTCATTTCATTACGGTACGGTTTTCACCTTTAATTTTTCAAGTCAAACAGAATGACTAGTTACTCCTATCATAAAAGATATCTAATACGTATTGATGTTCACAATGAATGATAATAGTACCGTATTCGTTAATTTTTACTGTGTTACGTTTCTCTTATCATCTCATTACGTATTAATGTTCACAATGAACGATAATAGCACAGTAATTGTTAATTTTCTCTATTATATCCAGCGAATGAAACGAGGCACTTATGAATTCGTGAAAGCGCAACAACTTTTTGTTAAAAAAAAGCTACGACGTAAATGCTCTCAGTTTGGGAATCCTCGAAAGAAAGGAGACTAGATACTATGATTGATTGATAAATTCGAAGAAATCATGTTTGCTGAGGACGTAATCGATATTATGCAACCACCCTGCTACTTCAACCGATCAGACAATAAGTGTTAAATAAGAGAAATAAACACTAGAACAAGTCGTTTTAAGGACTCATTCTTTCCGCGAATAACACGCGATAATAATAAACTAAAGAAGTAGATCAAACGTCCGGCGTCCAGCCACTCGCCGGAAGGCGCCTTCCATGGTATTTATGTAAATATTGATGTAGAATTGATGTTATGGCAGGAGTCTAATATACAGATTAATTAATTTATATATCAGGGTATTAAAATATCTGTGCGTTTAAATTTTGGAATATGTTTTTCGAATACACCACGGGTTGGTCTATTCGGGAAATACGATACGTGATAATTTTTTGGGCTCCTGGATAGTCAAGTGGATAGCGCGTTCACCTTTGGCGAAAGCGAGGCTGGGTTCGATTCCTGGAGGGGGCCAATATATGAGAAGATATCAGCTGTCAAAGCACTTTCAGCATTACTTATCAGATCTTTCCTCTTCACTTTCAAATTAACTGCAGTAAAAAATGTCATGTTGATACCTCACGCAAGTCACAGTTCATTTGGAACCCAGGCAATTGAGAGACTTCTGAATTAAAAGGGTTTATATGCAGATAAAAATCCAGGGGGAAGTATTTTAATTGGTGTTTGGAGAGTACTAAAATCCAAAGATGGTGAGAATACTTTATAAAACAGGCGCCCTCACAAATGGTGAAGAAGGATGATGCGCATGCGCGATGACGTCATCGCCTAGTGACTCGCGATTCGAAAGAAAGTATCTGTGACTCATCGAAATCGGATGGACCATAACTCTCGCATCCGCAGAGATAAAGCTGAAATAGACGAACAGAGAATCACTGTTACGAACTGAAACTTAGAATATCACACATATGAAGCTAGAAGTTTCCTTTCAGATAAAACGCGTCACTTGCATCGTTGATTAAAAAGAATCTTCCTTGCTTTTTTCCTAATCCTGAGTACATATTTCACTTAAAGTACCCCATGTAATATATTTTCATGTACTCCCTTTTATTCTTGAATCTAATTAAGATATTAAATGCTTTTGGCGTTAAATATTATAACTGTCGGTGGACCGAACAAGAGAATTATTAGAACCAGATGCTTCTGTTACGAGTGATAGCTGCAGAATCATCTAGCAACTTAGCCATTAGATGACCAACCCTGTAAAGAAGTGTGCAACTAGATAATGCCTCCTTGTTTTATGGAAAGATGACCATGAATATTAGGTCAGAACGAAGGGTGACAGAATAGATTTGGGTAAATTTTCTTTTATAAACAGTTACCTGGATTGCCCCATCCAGGGAAATTTTCAACCCCTTTCCACGAAATAATTCTAAATTTAAGAGTTATTTACTTCAGTGATGCCTAAAAATGTATAAGTAAATCAGGGTTTGTTTATGATTACTACGAAAATGGTTTGTAGGCTTTACTGTAGTCCATAATGGGACGCGCTTTAAGCAAAGAGTTGCTGTAAACGTATGATAACAATTTTATAAGTATTTTATGTAATTAAGTTAAGTTAAGCTATAAATAATACGACAACTTTCTACCTAGTTTATTCAAAATTTACGCTTATTTATATAATAATAATAGAATACAATAGGGTAGAAGTAGACATTTTTATGCATGCTACAATTTTATCAATCTTTAAATAATGGAAACTTATTTTCGTCTAACTAGCTATAATTTGTTAATACTCATAAAAGAGAAAATAAAGAAAACGTTGTAAAGAACCAGGTAACCATGGGAGACTCAAAATAAATAAAGCCAGTTATTAACTACGCATATAAATGTGATACGACGTCAGTAGCAGAGCCCTTAGGCTCATGCTGACATTCACAGACTGTAGAGAAAGAGGAAGTAATTAGTATGGAGGGTTGAGCATCCAACTCAAGTTACGCCAAAGAGAAGGGGATGCAGAAGGGTGGAAATCCTCTATGTCTCCGGGGAGGATCGCCAGGGGTAAAAATTCCCAATCCTCCATTGCACGTGAAAAAATACTCCGCATTATACGTACGTGCGTGGCTTTGCAGACACGGAGGGTTACGAAACCACATGGTCACTTTGCATTATTGCAGAGAATGCTGGACTTTGAGAAAAACTGGGGGTACCTTTAGAAGCAGCGCTAGAAGATTGTATAGAAAATAATTTTCAAAATTTTTTCTAGAATTAGAAAAGGAACTAGAAAGTAAAACTTGAATTGACATTAAGGAAAAGTGCTGTGAACTCTCTATTGGAGGGGATAATTATGGAGAGAGATGAACGAATAATCATTAAACACGGAAAATCCAATATTTCTGTTTTTTATAAGCTTCGTAATTTATACAACTTAGAAATCAATTTTTTCCTGCGCGTATAGCCGATTATTTTCGATTGTTTCGTGGACTCTCCTAGCATTGTCATCACCTGATCGCTGATTTTTCTAGCCGCGATATTGCCATTACGGTTGTATTTCCCTTAAAATATAATTGACGAAGGACGGCGTCCTATTGTGGAAATGTATCACAACAAGAGAAGAGTAGTACTACTTTTTCCAGTTTTATTTTCCAGTACCGGTTTCAGCAACCAATCATCAGTTGACAAAATACTTTGTCAAAGCATATTTGTTTTCAAACATGTTATTATTCCAAGCATATTTACTTTCAATCTGTTTAAGTATGCTTGGTAAAAGTCTTCTGTCATCTGATGATGTTTCGCTGAAACTGGTACTAGAAAATCTAACTGTGGAAAAAGTATTAGTCTGTCTCCTCTCTCGTCATATTCCCCTCCCCACATAATGCAGCAAACATATGCATATTAGAGAAAAAATATTTATGCGTTTTTGTATCGTTTTCTTAATGACCACGGAAGGTATCGACGAAGGATCATGCAGACAATCCGAAAAACTTACAACTAGAAAAACGGATATTCCACCCACGGATAATCGAAAGTTTCGATAGTTGGTGAGAATGTACGGATGAACGGAGCCATAGAAGGGCACGCGAACACAAGTAAAAGAGACGTGGGAATTATCAGTGATTAAACGTGAAGCACTTTCAAAGCAGACGAAAATGGCTGTGCTCACGCCCACCTCGTCGGATGGCAGTAAAAGTTGGGAGAAATTCGGGAGACTCACGTGGGTAAACTGAATTCTGTGGGATTCAATGGGAAGTATATGTATGAGAGTCGAAAATGTACACATAAAGAATGAATGAAGACAAAAAGTGAGGCTTGGTTGTCAATCAGAAAGGGTTGGTTTGGACATGTGGGATGGAGGAAGAATGACTAAAATGGGAGAATGTAAAGAAGAGCCCGAAAAAGCTGGTTGGATCTCCTGAATGACATGCTGAAGATGAGAGAATGAAAGGGAATGTATTAAAACATGTATGGTAGGTAAAGATACGTGCAATGGTAGAGTTATGTGATATGATGAATAAAAGATGCATACACTGCACTTATCCCGAAAGGGAGTGCATGTATGTATGCATGGGTATTCGAAATATTGATGTATTTCCATTATTCTCTCTTTAAAAAAAAACGAGAAGATAGATCCTCTATTGTATAAAATTTAAGTGCAATTAAGCACGATAAATATTTTTGTTAAGGAATTTCGAACTTTGAGATGTTTGTAAAAGGTGAAGGCATTGTTTCCATCAAAAGCGAATCAAAATATGCTGGAAAGGATACGATAATATATTTCTTAGTATTCGTCATTAGTTTATAATTTCATTATAATTATGTTATTTTTCTTAGTTTAGCAGTAACATATGTAACCTAGAGAGCAATCCGATAGGAAAATTAACTTTTAATTTTTTATTTCGATAAGAAAGTTTACTTTTCCCGTACAAGTATTGCTTAGCAAATCGAGTAGTAAAACGAAATTAAAATAAAGATAAAAGTTGTACTCCCCGCAAAAACTATTTTCTTTAATAAAATACAACATCAGGTCGTATACGATATCAGGTGACTATTCATCGACGCCACCTCGCGTTTTACTAAAGCAAATTATTTTTTACGATAACAGTATAACAGTTCTCATCATTCTACATGTGAACAGTTTCTCAAAACATACTCCTTCTGAGCCTCTGAAGTCAATATTTATTTTCCTCCCGCTTAGTCCCCTACTTCTGTCAAAAGCACATCCCATCGCCGGGCGATTCTGTTGATATCGATCAAATGACACGGATACAGCGAAAGCCGGCACCAGATTGACTCAAACACAGAACTGCACTCAGGATTACACAATTCTGGTTCTTTGATACTGTTACGAGCCAATTTACAACGCATTACATAGGAGAGAGTCAGGTAATATCGAACGTATTTTTTAATATGTCAATTGCTCAAATGGTCCATATAACGTACGGAAGATTACGTATGTGTATATAACACGAACGCATTAAAGAATTACCTTACACCTTACTTCTGACGTCATCAAGAAGTTGGAGGATCATATCGGACTTGATGCAATGTTTAGAAAAGCATATACCTTCCAAACAAATATTTATTGCTGTAAATGCCTGTAATGTATAGCGTCAACCTATTGTTCTTATTCGAGTGAAAAATAGAGGTAGGCTTAGTAAACTAACGCTATGCTAAACACCAATGTTTCCTTAATTTCCAATAAACTTTCCTGCCTTCATCTTTATTCTATGAAATCTAACCTTTATTCCTAACTGCCCAGGAAATTAGTAGGTTAGTTTCATGAGCTCATCTTTGCTTAAAGACATTAACTGATGATCCACCATTATTTTATATAATACGCGCTCCTGCTCACTGCTAAATATTCTGGAAAAATGTTTCGTATTTTCTAACATTAACCTTATCTCTATTTCTTCTCCATCTGATAATTACTTGAGGCGGTAGCCAAGGTTGCTTTCTGACACTGAAAAACGCTCACTTGCCTCCTTACTTGATATCTCTTTCAATCTAACTTTTCCCATTGCCATTTTGATATTTTCCTCTTGCCTACGTTGCCTTGCCATGAATATTGGAGCTCGTAAAACATCAAGTAGCTCGTTTCGTTAATGGAGACTTATCACCATAGGTTCAACACATACGGAGAATCATAGGTTCAACATATATAGTCTCCACTTCGATAGTGATAGAGATGATCAGTACCTTCGGCTGAGAATCACTTTTAGGTAGAAGAACCAAGTGTAGGTTGAGAAGCTATTCGAGAAATTTGGGAGTAGTTATTCACATAATTCCGTATTTCCGCTCCGTGATTTCCGTACTCAGCGAAGCCAATTTTCGAGGCCAGAAGTCGAAGACATTTCGGGAGACGGATATTTCTGATCTCTCTTTCCAAGCAGTTTAAAGCACATAAATCAGAGGGCTAATTTGGACACTAAGAGCTAAAACAAAATCATTTAAGCGTTTTCAAACTTTTAATTTAATATAGTGAAAGTAATATTCAATGATCGTTTGTTCAAGTTACTGATTGTAACTCCTATATACGTAAACTAGCACTGATTATAATTATACACTTACATATGTTTCACAATTAGTTCCAAACGGTGTGATTTTACTTATGCTCTTATTAATTATATTATACTTAAATTATGTTCAAATTTTATCGGTTACATTAAGGGAGCTCGATGTTTTCCTCTGACATACGCCATATGGAAACTCCCAGCGTATTAATGTAAATGTAAATTCCATCGAGTCTAGTGAAACAAAAGTGGGTTACGTCCTTTCTCGTAATATTACTTTAGTTTGTACTTGCTAGAGGAAATAGCATGAAATGACGATTTGCACATTTAAATTCCGCTTTTAGCACTTCAACGGGCTCTTTCCTTTCTTCATTTATCGCCGAGCATTCTTCCAAACGGAAGATTGTGTCGATTCCATTGTAGCTTTTTTCGGGACTCCACCGCGATGGACGTAGCAGCAGCGACGACGTTTCGCCTACGTTGCAGTAGGCTTCTTCAGGTCGAAGAGACTGAACTGACTGACTTCACTCTTCGACCTGAAGAAGCCTACTGCAACGTAGGCGAAACGTCGTCGCTGCTGCTACGTCCATCGCGGTGGAGTCCCGAAAAAAGCTACAATGGAATCAACCAATCGCCGCGGAAACCTTCGACCTTACATCGGAAGATTGTGTCGACACAATGCAACCAATTTTCTTTACCATTTTCGAGGACATCTTGAGAGGATGATTCGGCAAAACTGTTGTCTACGCTGAGTAAAAAGAGTAATCACAGTCATTATCCTTCAAGCAGCGAAGGGAAGTCTGATTATCAGTAAATGTCAATGTGAACCTCCTTACTTAACTGATTCTGTTATACACTTCCATCGCTGGAGAGTGAGACCATGTAACGAACTTTTAATATCGTTTTCATTTTCTCTCATTTCTTCATACATCACGCGTTGCCACGGCTTGTTTATTTCAACAAAGCTATCCCTCCTATCCTCTATTAAACAAATGAATACTTTATCTTATTGAATTATCCCTATATCCTTATATGCAACCCTTTTCGGGGGTATAGCAGGAGGTGCATGCACTCGATTTCATTAAAAGACTTTTTTGAAAATGATCCTAAGGCCAACTTGCTTAAGTATCTATTTCCTTTACTCGCTAAATCGTTTCGGCAGTAAATCTGATCGTCCTCCATTTACAATATATAAAACCGCATTGTTATTGTAGAGCGATTATTTGTGATTAATGTTGATTATTCAGAAGAATCAGGTGTATGAAATAACAGCTGTGCAAATTTATAAGTTAAATTTAGTTCTGCCATTTTTGACGGGGACTTCACTAGTAGAATAGCAACGGAGAAGTTGCTCTTCTTATATTTTCGGTGGATGTTTATGTACTCGTATATTACGAAGGGCTCCGTAAGATGCACGTAGCTGAGGGGGACTCTCCATTGAATAAACCGAGTACTTTTTTAATCTTCCACGTGTATAATTATACGCCTCTGAATGCATCGCCACGGAGGGATTCCTCGTCGCATGGCAACGCAAACGAAACCTCTCAGAAGAGCTCTTTTGCCACTTAAGAATGCAGCTAAAGTTGTATGCACCCCTCCGAAGATAGCCAAATACTGTGAGAAAAAATTAAGTGAGGGTCATTGATGAACAGAATAAAGACCTACGTAATTGAATAACGAGCGATGTTAAATGCTCTCAAAGAAATTATCCATATAAAGTTACCGCTAGAGTTAAACTCCGAAAAAACATAAAATTTCTTCAGTTACTTTCGTATAAACAAATGGGAAATACATCCCCATCAGCTACTATAAAAAGTTTACCCCCAAATGACATCAATCGCCCAAGACACACTCATATATTACCATTATCAATTTACAGTGGAAATCTTCCAGAATTTTACTTCCTCAGTTGATATCTAATTCCCTAAATCGTTTTCCTTTGATCTTTTCTCTTCTTCTAGTCTATGCAACCCACAAAAAGCTACGAGTGATTTTAATCTCACGATTAAGACTCTTAAATCCTCCTTTAAATCTATTTTCCAAGGTTTATTCCCTTTATTTCAGCATTTCACAATTCCGAAACAACAAAAACAAGCAAATATAAATTAAAGTAAAATCCGGTTATGAGTTCTGGTTCACGGAACCGATTGAAAATTGCGTTTTAAACTGAATAGCGATATAAATGGGATATTGAAAATTTTCCTTTACTTACATAGGATATTTTGGCTTTTTAAAATAAGAATACACCTTAATACGTATGAGAATCTTTTTAGTTTGATTCTTTTGTAATATCTATACGGTCCGCGAACTATTCTAGTGTTATACTGGTTGCCCTTTCGTCATGTTTTTACACAGAATGGTCTGCACAAAGGAAGCGTGTTTCTCAGTAAACATTGGTATTTTTTTGTTTCCCCTCTGGGAGTCAAAGGAAAACTCCCACGCTAAGTTAGTAGGCAATTCCAAGAAAGAGCTTTAAGAAAGTTATCCACTCCGCCAACATACGTTTAAATATACCCATCCCACTGTCGGCGCTCTAAAAAGGTATTCTTTCTTCCTATAGTCAAATTCTCTCGTTTTCAAAGGTAATTTGTTCCCGAATGGCCATTATCCGTTGAGATGAAGGGAGAGTTTACTCGTTTAACGACTGCAGTTATTTCGATCGTTTACGCAAGATGTGCTGCCACGGGACACAATAAAGCTCTACATCGCACGAAAACCTCATTCAAATGTTAACCCATTCCATCAAACCTAAAATAGAGGAGGAAGACTCGGAGAATGGTAAAAGAGTAAATGAATTTCAAAGCATTTTCATGGGAACATACATCGATAATCTCGATAACAAAATGTACTCGTATCGATAATTACATGTATTTGATATAATGCTTTAAATAGATTGCTTATAAAAACAATATAGTACTTATTTAATAACTAATTAACGCATTAACTTATAAGAACTTATTAGCTAACTTTAGAAGGTTATTATTATATAATGCATTTACGTTATAAAAATGCCTATTGTAACGTGTATGTATATTTAACTATTAAATATACTTTGTAAAATGAGGTATTTCTCTCATGATATAATATAGAATATGGCACTAATATATATGCTATAATAATATGTGATATAGGTATAATAGGGCAGTTATATGTATAAATGTATAATCCTTTCGTAACTGCAGAGACATTTTTCACAGTAATTCACTTTAAGAGTTATTACGGAATAAATGCGAATATATCTGAATATGTGTGTATAGGAATATAATGTGTATATAAAAGCTTCAAGTCAATAAATCAATATTCCTCTTTATGGTCAGCATTGACTGTCAGAGCTGAGGCTTGAGTTAGGGCAGAAAAAAGCAGTACGTTCACGCATTTAGTGGAGCATAACTTTCAGGGGCAAATTCCCACTCCTGAATTCGTGATGAATTGATGCTCATAGCAGTTTCGTAGTCCGCAGAAACCATAGTCTGTAAAATCTCCTCGGATTTTAATTTATATAGTATTTGTTTACTTCTGAATGCCATAGTAACATAAACATAATATATCGAGAAAAAATACCGGCACGTTCTTGATGTATCCGTGATAATGTAAAATAATGCAAAAATAAAAACTTTTTCAAAACTCAAGAGCAATTATTGGTCACCGAGAATGACCTACAGAGAAGATATAAAGAATATATTCTGGTTGTTGAATGTTGCATGACAATTACTATTTAAATTCTGAGTCGAGAGCCATTGAAAATCAGAATTAAACATTACCCAACCATCCAGCTTCCAATACCAATATTTTTCTTAAAACTCATAAAATGAAATTAAATTTTATCATTGCCCTGTTGATTTAACTCATACTTTTGTTTCCATGATTTTATATCCTGGAATCCTGGGATTGTGAAAAGGAAATCATAAGCAATAATTTGCACCGTGCTCAAAGAACTAAACTCAGTTGGAGGATGCTAGGGTTAATAATAAAGACATTATTTCTTGTCTCCAACTTCCCCGTAGGGTATCAACGGGTAGCACTGTTAGTTACTAGAAAGGGCTATGTTATTCCTGTGCTACAGAGAAAATAAGAAGATAAAATCGCTTGAAAACCTTCGCTGCCTATGAAAGTGTGGATTTGGGGAGGAATAACAAGTGCAGACAGAGTAGAAAAACCAATATAAAGGTTCTCGCAGAATTCAAAGTGGAGAGCTGCTCAATGCAAGGAAAATAGGAGAAATGAAGCAGTTGGAGGCATAATAGCTTCACAGGGAATACAGCAGAATGAAAATTACTTGGAAAGAAAGGAAAGGCTGGGAAGGATTTCCTGAATAAATGTAAAAAGCATAACGAGTGGAAGAACATGAAAGAAAATTAAAAACGAACGCATTGGAGAGAGACGCATGGTTGAAATATAAAGCTTTGCCTTCAAATAAATTAAATAATGCTACGCATACCAATTATTACTAAAATATTACTAATTTAAAGCAAATTTTATAAATTCAGTCATAGCAATAGATCTCTCTTCTTGTGAGAAGAAGAGTCTGAAGAAAATAAACAGAACAGTTTATTTCAAATGCAATTATTTTCCATTCATTCAAATGAATCCAAGAGAGATATTAAAGCTCAAAGTAAACATCGTTCTTCGCTTAAAATTTGACAAACCAATGGCCATATTTAGCCTGGATATGTGGTCATTATTGTCAAAAGTTATTTCACAGTTAATGTTAATCTCGGAAATAAATTAAACTCACACTATGTAATGGTTTACAGTTATCAAATTAATTATTTGAATATTTTTGATCTTGCCCTGTGATGATACTTCAATATTCACCTTACATTGTTGAATTTTTATAACACATCTAAATAAAACTGAGTTGCTTTTTTTTCGAGGATTTCCTTATAAGAAAACCATAAATAACATTCAAAAGATGTCGATGAAATGGATGCTCGCTAAACATGAAATTAACAGGTAAAAACATGTCGCACCTCATGAATCGAGTATTGTACTCATAGTTCGAGGAGAAATGAATTATTTTTTTTGATATTTCCCATGTTTTGAATTACCTTGCTACTTTTACAATGCGGTGTAGGAATGAGCCTCCATAGCAAAGAGTCTCTTTGATCTTTCGCTGAGTTATTTATGATTGAAAAGACTCTTTCAGGTTTCACTGAACTAAAAGGAGAGGTTTTAAAAGCCTTATGATACCAAAAGAAAGAAAATTGAAGAACTGTTTTATGAAATGTAGATGCATTTTCAGCGTAGCTATATAGCCTTTTGACTAGCTTATTTCCTTCGGCCTTGTAAGCAAAACTTTTAACCAATAGTTAGTCGCGTCAAAACAAAAGCTGTTTAATTAGATGCGTGGGTTAAACATAACTCTGAATTTTTTTTAATTCCAACGGTTATTTGAAATACGGAGACAGTTTATACCATCTATCTAAAATCGAGAATAGATCTTTACATAAACATTTATGATACATACATTAAATTGTAATTTATTTAAATTTTATATTTTAACAAAACACTAACAAATATCCTAAATTTGCAGTCATCTATATAATTGGAAATTATGCCTATTAAACTGGACCTATGAGCTTCAAACTTAAGAAATATGTAGTAAAAGATGTAAGATATTGATGGAAGTCAGCGAAGTTTCAGCAAGTTCACCATGCCATCTGAAGGAAAGCATAGAAACTATTATACTATTTCAAATTTAGGAAATCGCCGCAAGAATGAGAATGAAAAAAATCGAATTTGTCTTAACATTTCCGCCCACTGGTTTTCGAACACACCAAATCGATTTACTAGTAAAAGATAGAATTAAGTAAAATATTGAGGAGGTCTTTCCTCTCGTTTTGTAATGATATCAATTATAATCTTCAACGTCCTAATTATGAAATCAAATAAGTGCTGCGTCCTGCCATTCTTTATTAAAATTGTAGCGCATAATTAATTAAAAGAGAGTAGCAATGCCCCTTTCACCTTTTATTACCCCAATTAGAGAGAATAAAACAACAAGAGTGAGAGACGCACGGAACAAAACCGGAAGTGGTTCGAACTCTCACGTCCTCACGGAACTGCAAGGAATGCCACAGTTTAATCCAATTTGAGCTGAAAAACACGCTCATCTCACACAAAAAGATGCTTCATATACCCAAAGGGTAATTATCTTTGTCGAAAATTCAGAAAATATCTCTTTATTCAGCATTCTGAGCATTGTTTGCGTCAAAATGCAAAGTGAGGGCCACCGGTTTTATCGCCGACGCCCCATTTTGGCCTTTAAAATTCTCTTACAGTATAAGCAAAATTCATCATCTTACAAAACTATACTTTTGTAGTATACGATTCACCAGTCCTCTGTAATTTGCAATGAGTTGATTATAACTTTAATTGACGGTATGTTTTTAGGCACGTAATGAATATATGTCATTCTACATATCTTAATGACAATTATTTTTTCGCATAAAATATCTTTTTAACAGTAATACATTTAAAATAATAATAAAAATGAACATCAATAATGCATAATAATTCCGCCAAAAGTCGCTCGAGAAGTCTGTAATGTATACATCTTACTATCATTGCACCTAAACATCGGCCTTACACGTCTTAAGACTCGCAGTATTTGGTTTTAAGTTATAATCACATATTTAACATTTTTTCCTCATTTTATCCTGAATTAATCATTTAGAATCGTATCGTTTTCTGGAATTGTCTCGCCTAGTGGTTCAGAAGTCTTAATATCCTCCCAGGGACGCTATATATGAGCTTTCCTGATAAATAATGCAGAAATTATGGGATTGGGAACCCACGGATCTTGGGATACATGAAGCCTAAGGGTTTCATATGCGGCCCTTGCGGTGAAACGACCTCTTTCACTATAAATAACCAACCCACCTCTGCAAAATCGTTTAACAATATTCTGCAAATCCAATGCTTCCATAGTAACTGTAGCTGTAATGCAATGTAATGTAAACGTAGGGAGAATACTCACCGTGACCGCATTGGCGTGGAAGCAGAGTCACTGGTCGAAGAGGAGGATGTGGTGGAGGGCTCCCGATGGATGCCAAGACGAAGGGCAGATCCACTGGGTCCAGGGAGGGCCTCCCGTTGCTTCTCCTCCACCAGCACCTGAACAGGGCCCTCCTTCTCCACCTCCACCACGAAATCCTGAGACTCCACCAGCGAGGCCTCTTCCTCCTCTTCCTTCAACACCTCCACCACGTCGACCACCGTGGATTCATCGCCCTCTTCCATGGATTCCTCCACTTCTAACACGCCTTCTGCGAGGTACTCCTCATCCACCACTTCTTTGACTTCCTCCACCGTCTTTTCCTCATCCTTCATTACCTCATCCTTCACTCCCTCATCCATCATTCTCTCATCCTTTATTACCTCATCCCTCATTCCCTCATCCCTCATTCTCTCGTCCTTTACTACCTCATCCCTCATTACGCCATACCCCATTCTCTCATCCTTTACTACCTCATCCTTCATCACGTCATCCCTCATTCTCTCCTCCTTTACTACCTCATCCCTCATTCCTTGATCCCTCATCCCCTCCTCCTCCACATCCCCTTCCTGCTGCTCAACTTGATCGATCCTCACTTCCTCTTTCTCCTCTTCCATTCCTTCCTCACCAACGTCCACACCAACATCTTCCTGCTCACCATCTAACTCTACCTCCACCACTCCTTTCCCACCAATTTCTTCTTCTTCAACCACAATTTCCTCTTCACCCACTCCTTCGTCTACTACCCTTTCTTCTTCCTCAACCACTCCCCTTGCTTCAACCATTCCTCCTTCATCCTCAACCACTCCCACTGCATCAACCACTCCTTCCAATTCTTCACCGGCATCTTTCTCTTCCTCCTCGACACCCTGGTCTTCTACCACACCCTGGTCTTCCTCCACTCCCTGGTCCTCCTCCACACCCTGTTCCTCCCACTCATCTTCACCTGTGTCCTCCACCACTATCCTCACCTCCCTGTTTCCTCTCTCCTCCTCCAGGAGGACCTCATCTGGGAGGGGCAACACTTCCTCCGGGAGGGGCAGCACTTCTTCAGGGAGGGGCAACGCCTCCCCCACGTCTTCGGTGTCCGTCAGAATCACCACCTCACTGTCCACCATCACTGTCACCTCCACCACCGCCTCCTCCTCCTCCTCATCCTCCTCCGGGAGGTCTGACAGTTCTGCAGCAGCCACGACGCCCCCTAGCTCGGTAGCGGGCGCGCTCTCCACCGGCAGCATCTCTTCCAGCGGCGGCGGTGGAGGCAACTCCTCCTCCCTCTGCCTTGCAGCTGCCTCCACCGCCTCTATGTCCGAGTCTATCCCTTGGTCGAACTCCATGTAAAAGGAGTCCCTGGAATCGCTGGAGCCCCTCCTCAGCTTGAGGCTGAGGTCCGCGGAGTCGTCGTCCGAATCCGCCATCGCCGAGAGCTCAAGCACGCGCCCCGACGCCTAGCATCGCGCCTGCGTCGCCGCAGCACCACTGATCGCTCTGACGACTCTCCCGTGCCGACGACGCTGCGCGCGCCCCCCCTCAAACCCCCCACCACCACTCCGCTAGGGGTCGGCTAGGGTCGGCTCGAGAAAGGGACCGCGGTTGCGGTCACACGGTAAGGACGCCTCTCGCCAGAGCCATCTGCCGGATCCAGGTCCAACTTGCTTCCGACTCCTCTCGAGGGGAAGCTGCGAGAAACATATGGAAGATGAGGATGCACCGAGAAAGTGGTCTCTAAAGGCTAAATAACATATCACACAATCGGTACTAGTGATAGAGTCCCCCTAATATGAAGGGTTATGTTGGAGTAATTGACGATTCGGATAGTATGTCAGACGAAGGATTTACTTGAAGAAAATTCAATGCCAAGTCCAAAATTAGAAGACAAAAACAAGGTACTGAAGTATTCTAAAGTCACACATACATTTAAACTTTTAAATTTTCCATTATCCTACATATCTCATTTATATCACGGTCTATCTTCATATTTTGATATAAGTACCTTTTTCCTTCTACAATATTCAAATTGTATTTAATTGTATGTAATTATTCACATATAGTAATTAAAATACTTATATACCGCATAAAAATAAATAAAGTCGTCATTTTGGGAAAAGTTCTGACTCTAAAATCCACATAACCATTAATCCATTGTCAATGTCAAGTAGATATAATCAGTAAATAAAGAAAAAGATAATTTCTAAGAAAAAAGGTATATTTAGTTTTGGATTTGAAAAACCTATGTGGATCTTAGAAAAACGGTGACACAACAGGAAAATATTCACAAACCTATGTTTGCGCTGTTTTTCACACTACTAACTGAGAGTAGTATGACTAATAGGTACGAAATCAGATACCCTTATCATTAATTAGTAATAAAAGCATGGTACAAATTAGAAAATCGCAGATAATATATTAGAAATAGTATGCACTACCAATAAATTGCTCAATAAGTGAAATAAACCATAAATGAAGTACGTAGCAAAAATTCCATGAAATGGAAACTAAATGCAGTGCCAATTAAAAATAAAACATTCGATATAAGAATAAGTAGACACGGCACTATTTATAGTCAGTAAGTATCTCTAAAAGTTCAAAGGTAATCAATAGTTCAAATCAAATACATCAGATTTCACTGTTCACATATTGATACTTTTAATCGTAACGCCTATAGTCATCATATACGTGATACAAATAAGAGATGAATATTGCATAAAATGTTATTTTGTGGAAGCATCTAACGAAACCGATGAAAAGTAAATTTAAAACTAAAAGGATAATGACTTTTCATATATATTGTAGAAAAGTTCAACTAAACGTGGATATAATGAGAAGTAAAATTCATTACAGAACATTTTAATCCAGTAGTGATACTCATTCATTATTATTATCCATATTATGGCATTTTCTCAACATTAATTTTAATTTATTTCACTACTAGTTCTGGTTGCCTTTTTGAGGTATATATTACAATAGCATAAAAATACACACAAAATGGCGCGAGTAGCCGTAGTACTAATTAATTAAAGAAGCTGTTTCCACCTGGACGAAAGTCAGTCAACTCTGAGAGGTAACCTAAAGGGATAGAGCATGGCAATGGAATCAAACCAAATCCCGGAAGTGTTTAGCACAGATTTTCCTCTCTGCTTGTTTATCTTTCGATGGAAAAAATGTTTCCCGAAAACGTATCACGGAATTAATAATGAACCAATATTTTTGGCTGTGTTGCAAGATGAAACACACGTTCTGTTTTGAAAGTAAACAATCAGCACACTTTTAGATATGCCGTCATTTCCGCCTTCCTTGTTTACTTCATATGCGGAAATAACTCCTCCGTCTAGACCATCCAAATTTTAAACATTTTCAAGCACCACTTTGACACGTTGCAGACCCAATTAATGCCGTCTCGTTGAAAGTCTCGATGTTCTCCTTTAGGTTTTGCATTAATTACGATCAACAGACCGAGAGACTTTCCACAGAAAATTAAAGTCACTAGAATCATGTGCCAGTGGATTAATTTTGACGCATAACTTATGACCAGGCCTGCACAAAATGCTAGAATTCATCCAGGGCTCCCGGATAGGCGTGTGGGCAGTGCACTTCAATGAGAACAGAACCGGGTTCGATTCCCGGTGGGAGCCCACGTGCGAAATGACCTCAACTGTCAAAGCACGTTTCACAATACTACTACTAGAATTCATCCTGACGCCCGAGTTTAGAGAATTCTCCTTATTTAGGAAATTGGTGTTTTTTAATTTGCGAAAGACTGGCAGTAATATAAAAAGTGGCTACGGAAGAAAAATCTTAAAATTCTTCACCTCTCATTACTGTATATGTAAAAATTTAAAGGGTAATGCTGAAAATTATGTTACTCCGTTTAATTTTTAAAACTCCTTTTCAGGTATTGTTTTCTAAGAACATATATTCCAATCCATCAAGGTCGTCCGAGATCTCGACGGCACCTCTTCTATATTACAGAAACGAAGAAAACGGTAATGAAGGCCAGCCCTTCGCATATAAGACGCGTGGTAATTTTTGTGCCATAATCTTGAAAAAAATTCAGTCCTACGTTCCTTAGAATTGGAATTTCCAAATAGTAAAAATGAGAAGAATCCGGCATAATGCTTGTAGTAAATAAGTATGGCCAATTAAACCTGGACATAACTCCTAATCTCATAAACCTTTCTTGAAATCTCCGCAATTTTATCAATGTCACCTACTATAACTGACAGGAAGACTCGGAAAATAAATAGATATTTTATAAAATGTTGTCGCGCAAGCTAAAATATGTATAACTTTGAATTTCAAAGCTTTCAGAGAATTTCATACTGTTATCTGAAAATAAATATTCCCCAGCCGCTTTGTTGAATTATCAACTACTTCTTTCAAAGTATTGCAATCATCCAAATGGCCGAGTGGTTAGTGTGTCTGTTACAATTTCCTAAAGTTTCCTCAATGTCCGAAGGTTATCATCAGTGATTCAAATCCTATCCAATAAAACACTTTTCCAGAAAATTGAGTTTTCAGGTCCTATGTCGTCGAACATCAAGATTGCTGCCACCCACCTCCGCTTGTACGGTCTGTCAGTTTATCTTATCTTTCTCCCACCCCACTAGTGAATTAGTTGATCTAATCATGTTTCTCTTGTTCTATTTATTGTCTCGTATGCTTAATTAGAGATATTATAAGAGTGCTTTTGCTGTTATATACACGGCTTACTAGCCGTGAGTTGGTCAAGAAAATCGTTCTAATAACTTCCACGAAGTCGTTGGTGTTTAGTAATATCCATCTTAGGTAGTCAAGGTAGTCATTTAATTTAAAACTAAAGTAAATTTTGATCAAACCTATACGAGAGTTAAGAAATGAGACACAAGACTGGAAAAATTGCTTGCGGATGGATGAAACAACGAACAAAATAACGAAAATAAAAGCAGCAATAATGAGCGGTGCATTCGGCGAGAGTATGGACCAGGGCATCGGACCGAAATATTTTCGTTCCTGTTTTCGCTCCGATTCCACAAGAAAATCAAATTTCGGGTCAGTTCCGGTTTTTCTTCTTTTTCATACATCTAACAAATAGAACAATTAGAACCATATTTTGCTGCGATCATTGCAATATTATATACTTCTGATAGTTTGTTTTATTACTTCTATATTTTTTATTTTCATCCCACTAAATTTTAGAACAAAACTTAAAAATAGTTAATTTTTGAATGCCGTTACATGAATTAACTATATCTTCCTTAAATTACAATTACGTCAATTGTGCGCTTTTGGGAACCAAGAATCGATGCGGAATAAATAAAGGTTATCGGTTTCGGTTCGGGGTCAAGACTTACATTTTTTCAGTTCTGGTTCGATTTTTAATTCAGCAAAAATAATGATATTTTTGGTAGGAAAAGGGTTTGAGGAGATATTGCACGTAAAGGCTTGCGACAAGGAGAAATCTCAAGGAAAAACGGACATGGAAAAAGGTTGACAGGAGCGGGATTCGAACCCAGATCTTCCACTTTCCAGGAAGTGTGCCCTTTCAGGTATTTTTCGGTTTCAGCTTCGGCCAGGTTCCGGTTCAAACCCTTGCTCCTATCCTCGAGACAAATTATGTTCTATTCAAATTTCGGAGACAAAAAGTAACTCTACCGTCACCGTATTTTCATTACGGACTCCTTTTCAATTTAACCTTGTTAATACACCCTGGCATTTACCGTCGAGATTAATTTCGTCAATGATGAATTCCCGCGAAATATCTGTATATTTCGCGTGAGACATTGGGTCGAAATAGACCGAATATCAGACGACGAATTGGAATAATCTGCTTTACATGTTTCAACTAATCGTTTCACTGTTTGGGAATCCCTTCTGTTTCAACCATACAATCCCCCATCACCGTCAAACTGTCAACATACTTCTATTTCCATGAAGCGAATCATCGGATAAGACAACCTGTACGATGAATGGTAAGCCCGGCTTAAGTGATTGCTAGAAGAGGCGCTCGTAAACCCACGTGTTGTTAACGATACATATCAAGAAACACGGGGTTCCTCACACGGATGTTACTTCCTTGTGCGCATCTTTACGCCCCCCAGACGCGCCTCGAATATTCAGAAAGCCCTTCCCCTTCCAGCTTCCGGCCCAACACTCGACAAGATGAACTTCCCCCCTCTTTCCGCTGCATTCTCCCTAATACGGCCGCTTCTTCTCCCACAATCGAGCCGCCATCTTTAAGCCGTTACCAGAGTCACTTGTAAAACGAACCATTCATTTCTTGATGTTGTTGTTACACGTGCGCTATGGAGACATCTGTGAGGAAAAGTGGTCTTCTATGGTCGTACTATACGACAGGAGGGATTGCCTCAATGGATGCAGATGTTGTCTCATTTCCATGACGACAGTCATTCTTATTTAGGGTAACCGGTCTAAAAACTAGGATAAAACAGGAGAAACTAAGAAATTTTCAGTTTTCAGAAAGAGGAGAAGACAAGAAAATCAGCAATTTATTATTAAGAAAAATAAAAAGACATTTATCATTGTTACCGATCGTTTTAGGTTTAAAAGTGAGGGTTAGAAGTATGTAATGCATCTTCATTAAACGTTACATTTTTTAACAGTTCAAATTTATCTAAGTTGATCTAGAATAGAACTTTGTGTTCCGAATATAATCTTAATATTTTTGCAATTGAATCCACTAATACATGCTCTTAATTTTAGAAAATTAAGAGCATGTATGTGGTAAAATTAAGCACACGGCACCCTTGGATATTTTGCGGCGCACTCATCAGACCAGTGTGCCACGGGACATCGTCTGAGATGCACCTGCCCTAGAATGGTCCAATAAATGCCATTTCCCTTACTTCTCGATGGCTCATCTCACCTTTTATGTCATCCAAAGCCTTTGTCTTCCCCTCGGTCTTTTCCCTTGCATTCTTTAGCAATCCGTTCCCATTCAATATTTGATCCAACCTTTCCCCAGTCTTCGTTTGATTTCCTCAATCAAAACCCTTTCTTCGCACACAATTTCCAGAAGTTCCTCGTTTGTTTTTCTTTAATTAAGTGACCTTTTCCTTCCTCCGACACACAGAAATCTCGAAGGCTTCCAATCTTTTGATCCACTCCTTTCTTGGAATCTACCTTTAATAGATCTAAAGCATAACACTCCACACTAATGATCATTCTTTTCCTTTTTGTTTCCATATTAAAGTTTCCTTCTTTTCATGAAAACTTCCTTGGCTACTGCTATTTATTTTCTAACGCAGAGTGTGTGCCGCGGCATAAAAAGTAACAAGTGATTAATGTGTCGCAAAAGCTTTGAATTGCGAAATGATTGTAATTTTCTAGAGCCATCAATTTGCACAAATGTCGAAAACTTCACCATGGAACTGTTGGTGTAAATAAGTTTCAATAGCTCTGTACCATTATTGAATATTTGGTTCGTCAGCAGTAGTAACAGGCATATTAAATAAATCACATGTAGATTGAATAGAAATTTTTCGGACATCTATTTGTTTTTCGTTCTTCGAGCTAATTAAATTAATTCGTAAAGGGCATAATTTCAATAATTTTTCGAATGTATAATTTTTGAGAGTATTATGATAACAGCTCCAAAATTTAATATTTGACGTAAAAGTTGTAAATTTTATTTAACAGCAAACATAAAATTAATTTCTTATAGGTGTACCGCAAAAGAAATTCCCAACCCCCAGTGAACCTTGGGGTAAAATAGTTTGGTAGACTCTGATGAAACGTCACTTGTGCATACTGTGACGATGGAAAAATGAAAAAGGGAAGCTACCTTCCCAGGAGAAACTTGTTCCTTATTTATTATTAATAGTACTAGGTAAAATTCAACAGAAAATAGATACCATAGAACAAAGAAACACATACTGTTCTAATTTTTAATTTATTATTTTCCCTTTTTATTTTTCCATTATCTGTTTAATTATTATTGATATTTCAATCACGGGTAATAAATTAGACCTACTAGCGATAGAAATGACTTTTATGCACGATATGCACTCTATGAAAACATTCGACGAAATCATCCTCCATTTCTATATCATAACCGTCACCAAGAGAGAATATATTCTGTTTGACTAACTTTTCAAAATAATTCACAATTCATCTGACACCCCATTCTTTCTCCTCCGCTTGAAAATTGAAAATTCCTGGACGCTTTTTCACTTGAAGATGATGCTTAAGCATTGAAACTACGGCGTGTTCTAACAGAGTAGTATTTTCAAAGTTTTTTAAGCAGGATATGATTTTCTCGCGAAAAATTTTCCTGATTTATTTAATTTTTCTCGTCATGGATTATCACGAAGTTACTCGCGAATCTGTAGAATAGCATCGTCACATTTTATTCTACAATTTACTTTTGAAGTGGATTCCCCTTTTCTAAACAGTGTAATCTTACTTTGCATTACTATCTCTCCCATGCAACACTTTTCCAAGTAGGATTCCGTATTAAGATAAGATGATCTTTGTATAAATTCGTTCTCCTCACCCATGATCTCCCTCACTTATTAATTCCCCTTTCGCTACTCTTCCCAATTCTTTGGCAGACACTCATAAGATTGGGAGCGAAGGGGAACTGCCTTATCTCGATGACTTCCACTTCGCCACTCTTCCCAATCTTCCCGGATAATCGCCCACTTTCCTTTATTCCAAATTTACTTTGAGACTCCCTCTCCTAATGGACCCATTCTCGGCCTGAATTTTTCATCTTATGAGCGTAATTCATCCTCAATAACTCCCATTTCACCACGCCCTCAACTATTCACCGACCTGCCATCTGCCGATAACATTGAGATATTCCCTCCGATAACTTCTCTCCCTAAGAAACCCTTAGGCTATTTACTCCACTTTACTCCGAAATAAAAAATATTCTGTCGATGGCCCACGAGTTGAAAACCTTCTCGAATTATTCCTTCGTATATTTTATTAATATTTATTATTTTATACATTTATTATTATTTATATATCATTATTTATATATTATTATTTACATATTATTATTTATCTATTATTTGGTGCAGTTTGACTACTGAAGGGAGGCAGTCTATCAACATTTGTAGCCTTAACATAATCCACAATCCCTTTCACTAAAAGTGTCATGCAGATTAACATCATTTTCGCTACAGAAGATTCCTACCAAAGCAGCCAGTGGGAGGGCTGACGGGTATTAGCCTCACCTCCCAAGATTCTACAAGCACACTGCGTATTTTGATAGCCCACAAGATTAAACAAATTTCTATTTAATTTTAGAAAACAAATAAGGAAGGTGTTTCAGCTATTTGTGTTTAAATAAGTGATTTACACCTTAAGAATGAAAAATAATATTCTTAAGCTTGTTTTACTTTCCACATTTATATATATCTAAAAGTCCTCGAGCTATTGTAGTGTAATAATGGTTGCCTTCTCGTCATATTTTATGAGAATTGTCTGCTATTTGGACAAAGAGAGCGGTAGACGAAGAGAGAGTTACTTCATTTTAGTCATTTTCGCTCTACAATAAAGCAATTTTGAAAGATAAAACTTACGGAATAATGTAAACAATTTCAGGTCCATCAAATGATGCGGAAGATTGGCTGTATAGGGTTGCAGTACATCTGAGGACGGGATAATCCGCCTTATAAGCTGCTAGAAGAGCGTCTTAAGCAATATTTTTACTATGCGTTTAGTGTAAATGGGACCGAGGGAAGGCCGCGTACTAGATAGAGAGATCGCGTCTTAAGTGGAAGCATTTTAAACGGATTTTACATTATATAAGTTTAAGACCACTTTTAATATTGCCTCTATAAATATTCCCATCCTACTCTGCACTTCAATCTCATTACCATAACCGATTTATTGTGACAAATCTCAACTCTTAATGGTGATATTTCGCGAAATTTCGAACGCAGCCTCTCAATTCTTAGGCGATTGAAGAGATTTGAGCGGATGATATCCCAGCATCCTCTCTGAGGCGCTCGATTAATCTCTCAAGGATCCCCCAGCCTCAGGATTCGACCACAGACTCGGGTTTCAATCCTCTTCACTAGAGGGACAACGTCCTTTCCTCTACATGTACTCCAAAAGAGGAATTTCTCACCGCATCCTCTCTTACGAAGATGAGACGCGCCACGCAAAGCGCACTCATGTATTAATGCTAAGGACGGTGGAAATCGTATGCGGTGGAAACATTAACAAGTGAACATGCTTCACTAAGAGTTGTCGCACTCCATCTTAGATTTACATACATCTTCATTCGGAGAAATTAGCACTAGACAGTCCTATCTTCTATTTAAGTGTTCTCAGAATTTAATACGTTATACGGTATTAACTCGACTTAAGAAACGCTCAACATACGGACTTGTCGGAATTATTTCGTACTCAATTAAGACGTAGAGATACGAACTTCATTACGACATACGAATGGTACTTTTGTAATCCTGAGCACTGCAGAATGTATATCTCCTTCTTCAAATATATGCACAGTAAGGTTCAATTGTAAGTTAGTTCTTTATTATTATGATTTTATTATTATTTATTTACTTTTACCGCTCTGATTGATGTATATTATGTTGGTTATTTCTTGTGATATTTGTATTCTTTTATGTATATTTTGACATTTTTATGTTATTACTGACTCGCTGTTGAATGTTTAATTTGTTATCGGTTGTAATCTACTATAAAGGCCTCTCACTATTTATGGTTTTTTATTAATTGAATAAATAGTAGTAAATCACTAAGGTAATTTCATCAATCACAATAGAAGAGTGCAGACAAAGGGACACACTCAGTCAACCCAGGACAGTTTCCTCAAACCTTCCCCAACGAAGAGAGAAAAGAAATCATTATAGAATTTTACAACTAATAGTTTTAAAGATAAGCTGTAAACGTGCTGTCGGTGCATCTAAAATCGACGGTGATAACAATCAAATATCGACGATAAATAAAAATTTTTGTTGAAATTTTTCTTGAATGTTTTACCTTACTTTCAAAGACTTTTTCCGAAGATTCCTTTTCAACCGAAGAATATTAGATACATTATAAGAAGCTTATCATACTTATATCTTATATTCCACACAATGTGGAGATTTAAGCAGCCTCTCTCTTAATTTACATTAAAACCCAATTATAGCCCTCCGGATTAAAACGCTATCTTGTTTAATACGCGGCTTTCCTCTTGGTATCGGTCTATCACATACGAAACAATGGAGTAATATGCTTCAAAACGCTCTGCTACCTGCTAACGAGGCGTCTTTTTCCCGTCCTCAGATGCACTGTAACCTGCTATACCCAATCCTTTACTTCAATTGGTAAACCAATTGGTTTACCAATTTACGTGATCTGTATCTATCCTCGCCTTTTCTCTAAGGGATTTTCTTTTACTCTTTCCTTTGCGGTGTCTAATTCTAAAAGAAAAATAAATATAACTCGAAACAGAGCAATCTTCATCCCACTGTCGGCACTGATTCTGACAAATGAGATAGATCTTATGAAATATTTCCATAAGTCTCGTCCTAGGTAGATTGAAAAGTAAATTGGCCATGTTTTATGTTACAATTCCAACTTAGTAATATATCGAATAAACCAGAGTAGTGGTACTACAGTTTGATGGGCTGTTGACCGTAGTTTTGGAGAAATCGTGCTCCGCGATGGCCAATTACAACTACTGTTGAATAACTGATTATTTTTCTCTAAATCAGGAAAAAAATATAGAATGAAACATTTCCAAGACTAAGTAACAAAAAATACGCTTTTTTCTAGCGAAAAGCTGATCATTCTTTAAAAAAAACGTTGTAATACCTTCCTTTTTCTTTCGGTCTCCCAAAAAGCTTTTTTAGCGGTTTTCACAGTGTATCTTAATAGTATATCGATCAGTATATTTGAATTCGGTTGCCTTGATCTTTTTTCCTGCGAAGACAGCGCCGCTGCGGGAAACTCTCGCATTCGACTGCGGAAAGGTTTCGCAGGAAAAGGAGACAAATTGGAATTATTTTTCGATTTTTGTAAATTCCGTGCGGCGGAAGGAAGGTCAGTGGCCGCATATGGAAAGAAGCGACCTCGGCCGAGTCTTTTGATCGAGAATTTTATCGATCGACGATGCGTCTGGAGCTATTTCTGGGGCGATTTCGAAGGCAAACACACACATAACAGCGATAAACAGTCACGCGACACAAAACGGAGAGTTGTCGTGCAAGGCGTAAAAAACGAAAATACGAAGAACTCCCTTTCACTTGCAATTTAGGCTATTTTAAATGCTTTAAATCCCGGCTAACAAGCATTTGAAGGGAAAACCGTGTTATGCGGGGGATATCGTTATAACAGTCTCACGAAAACTTTGTAATTCTTATTAAATGAGTTTTTTTAACGCCTTAAGAATGAAATCGTACTTCTTTAGTTTGCTCTGTTTGCCACAGATGAAGATAGGACATCAAGAAAGGACGCGAAATTTTATTTTTAAATACTGATTGTCTTTTCGTCGTACTTTTGAAGAATAATCAGCTTTTTGGACAAAGGGACCTTTGGACCTTTTGGACCTTACTTTTTACTTCATTTTGGTCCTTTTTCACGTAACAAGGATTAAAGTTTTGCCATGGTAATAAACAATCACGGAAGAATACCGAATTTGTTTACAGCAATGGTATGAGACTGTCACATCTCTCCAAGACTACGCTCAAATCCCTCTATAAACTGCACCACCACTCTGGTTTATTTAATATGTTCAACTGGATATTTCGGTTAAAAGAAACACCGGTAAACGAAATGTCAATCCAAGGTTCTGCTCTGAGATAAAATTGATGGGTATGATCACACTCGATGTCATTTTTAGTATCAGAGCCGGAAGTGAGATAAATATTGCTCTGCCTCGTGACGTCTTCATTTTATTTGCATAAAATTAGTTACTCAAAAGAAGATATAGGAGAGGAAATAGTACAACGACAGAGATAATGTAAAAATATTTTGGATTATAGAATGAGGTGTCTGAGCGGTATTAGATCTGAATAAGAGATCGAAAAACTTTCCGTAAGCAACGTCAATACGTCAATGAAACGCTGGAGCCGAATGAAGGAAAGAACCCGCGGATAACTGACTTTCTTAGAATCACTCTATGCTCATTTCGGTATCTCATGCGATGAATCTTAGAGGTTCAGTAATCATCTGGTTCTTTTCTTCTTTCGGGGAATAGGCTCGACGCTTTATCGACGAATTCGGCTTACGAAGAGTTTTTCGACTTCTTAATCTTAGCGAGAGGGAATCGATAACGTTGGTTATACTTGAAATTTTTTTATATTTCCTTAGAGTAACTATTTCTAACTAGGTCATTACATCAAACAAATTCAATTCAAAAGTAAGAAAAAAAACATGCTACGCATGTCATCATTTCCCAGTGAAAGATGCACAAAAAGACACTCCCAACACTGAAAATTGAATGCTTCCATCGAATATTAAATTCCATCTTCTTTTTTCTGATCATGTATGTTATTTTCCTGAGTTCATATCCAAGGAATGCGCTTTACAAATGAAACAGAGAAGAAAACCTGTTGAGGAAGGTAAGACAGAAACCGTTTGATCGTTTTTGTTAAAGTTTCTAAAGCGAGTTTCCAAGGGAACTAAGAAACAAGGTCGGTTTCCATTTTACGATGAAAAAATAAACGTTCCGTAAATGTGAACGAAAAGAAAGCAAGTGACATTTTCGTGCCCTAAAGCTGGATTCAAAATATTCTTCAAAACGGAGAGATAAGAAAAATTCGTTAATAAAATATGAATTTAAAGCAATTATGTTATCTTTATATTTATCTAATAATTGTCTGCCTAGCATTATCTTCCACAAATCAATAAACTTTATCTCCTTTCATTTTAAACCCAACTAAAGACCCTTCCCTGCATAATTTATCAGCTGTGAACTGCAACTTCTGATCTACCTTCAGCAACCTGAATGAATATAGGAAGATTGCTAGTTTTCCTCTTTCCTCCCCTTACTTCTTTTTACGAACTAAAATTCATCTACTAATCACATTAACACGATTTAGAACTTCATCTATTATTCCAATGAATTTCTTTAGATACATCTTCTCCGACTCTTATTTAGGAGCTAATAGCGATCTTAAGTTTCCAAATTGCACTTATAATAGACATTTTATAACTATTCTACTTTATACGCTACTATTCTACTTTCTTTGTACCTCTACTATTCGCTAAGACCCGACATTTTCTCGGGATCCCTGATTTGAGTTAGAGAATGTCTGCATTTATTCGGAGATTTAATTCGTTGTAGCACTCTCGGCTATTTATATTCTTTAACCTCCAGTGTCCGTGCTTAATTTTATCGCTTCGTGTTGTTTGAATACTAAAATCCCCTTGTTTTTCCCAAAGGAGTGCCCTTGAGTTCCGAAATCTCGAAAATGGGTCGACACCTTTCTCTCCCATTTACAGATCACGACGACTCTGCTTGCGTAAGGCCCATCGCACCAATTCCACTTTCTCTATCAATTAAAAGAGTTTGCCGTAGAACAAGTCTCATAATCTCCAAAATTGCTGAATCCGTTTGAAAGATTGAGTGCAGAGTTGCCACGACAAAGATTATTCATTACATTATTCAATCGGGCGTAACATATCGATTAGATATAAGAAACTGAACACTATAGAATACTCTCACAAATTTAGGAGTCTTTCCCGTTATATGCAATAGGCTTCTTTTCATGTAGCTAAGACGGTATTCACACTGGGCGATGATCTTTACGCGATATTATTAATGATATATCGTAAGCGACAGTGAGTTATGAATCTCGAAGTAGACTTAGGCGATAGAAAGCTGGTGAAGACCTTCATCTCAGAATTCTATTGAAATTATGAGCTTAAGTGATGAGGAAGAATTCACAAACGGACTGAAATTCGCTAATAGAACGGGTCATCACACCTCTTAGCCATTTACACATGTTCAGATATCTTACGAAAGAAATCACTTATGAATGCATATATAAAAATAAATGAATCAGGAAACTTATTATAAATTATTAATCAAATCAGGAAACTACATCTTATTTAATAATATTACAAAATACTACATGGTAAGTTTAGCGTAGTATGCAGAGTAATATATTATGAAACAGGATATTGTTTCCTAGTTAAAAATTTTCCTAATTTATTTATTTTTCATAAATGCATTCATAACTGATTTTCATTAATGTCATAACGAATTTTATAAACCTTAAGAAATCATTATAGTAATAGGCATTCATAAAATATAAATATTTAATTATCGTTTGTGGCCTTTGGTATTATTGGAATCAACTGCAGGGCATTGAGTTACTCAGGTAATGGTACAAAAAGACGGCAATATATGTATGAAGTTCCTTCAAATAGATATTACCAGCAATAAATATCGTGAAGTGTAAAAATTTGGGATTTAATTTGTTCCTTCGGTTTGGTTATGCAGGAGTGCTGATGCAAATCGGCTGCTGCCTCATCAGAGAGGATTGAGTGACCTTCCTCACTTTGACATCCCGTCGATCATTAGAAAGGGAAAACCATGACCTCGCTCAATTGCTTTCTCTCTTGGGCATCATTTTGTTCCGATTTGAACTCAGTTACAATTACGAATATGCCATCCCATCAGATGCACTGTTCAAGTTGCTTTTCTTGTCCCCTACGGAATAAAGGGATACTAAATAGCAAGTAGACCCGTTCCATTCCCGGGTGGCGAGCATTTTTACTGGCAAATATTTTATTTTAGAAAAGCGAAATTTAATTTCGTCGGAGAACCACAAAACAAGTCCACAACCTCCAACGTGCCGTGGGGTAAAAGTTTTCCAGAGCTTTTTCCCGCACTGTGGGTTTTTCTCCGAAAGCCTTCAATATTTTGCCCCTCAACCCAGTCAACTTTCTTTGTTTTTTGTGGTAACATTGAATCATTGCGGGGCTCTCGGATAGCCGTGTGGGCAGCGCGTTCGACTTCAATGAAAGCGGTCCCGAGTTCGATTCCCGATGTGAGCCCACGTGCAAAATTACCTCAGTTGTCGAAGCACTTTTCACAATACTACTACTTGAAACATTGCATGAACCTTGAATTCAGAGTTTAGGTGTCAGAGTGGCCCATATGAGCCTAACCTCATCGATTAGAGAGTTAAATAATAAACCTTAGGAGAAACGGACCTGAAAAATATCTGAGGGAGGTTGCTTTGTCTAACTAATTGTAAGCTTTCCGGCCAGAACATTCTCTCAAAACCTATAGGGAACTTTGAAGGCAAGAGTAAGTGTGGGCTGCGCAGCATCGTCCACGTTCCGACCTCATGGAGGCACTGGCCAAACAAAGTGGTGCTAAGGAAAGTCCCCGTAAGGCAATACAAAGAGAAGGGTTAAGATTTCTTTGCACATAAGGGCGTGAACAGCACGCACCCAGGAAAATCCCAAGGAAGAACAAACTTGAAAGAAGCCTGGGCTGGGAAAGTGGACCGGGAATCGAACCCAGGATATTCTTCCATCCGGGAGGTTGCTTTGTCCAACTAAGTTATCCAACAAGAAAATTTTCATAGTAATAATAAATTCATAAAGATATATTGAGATTTAGTAATGTTGTAATGGCTGTAAGAATTGTAACGTATAAATCCCGAAGGAAATACGGAAAAATGTCACCTCGTTTCAATGCACTACTGGATATGGATCATATTTTGGAAGAGGTAAATAAAGAAGTTAACATTGCAAAAATTATCCAAAGACCTATGTGCAAATCAAGCATATTATATTAGCAGTACATTTAAGAATTCTCCGTGAAATAATACTTTAAATTAATGTATTACATATTGTGTGCATCTAGAGGTGGTAATTATTCCTCAAATAGAATTTGAATTTAAGTCGATTCAAAACTATGAGCATGCCGCGAATCGCTTCTGTATATTTGCTCACCATCTATTGGAGGAAACATGAAAATTTTCATCGAAGAAATATTGATGCTTGTAAATTTCAATATTTTTGTACCATGATTGATTATTTATTAAGATGGCAGTTGTGATATATGTATGGAAAACTAGTTACTCGTAGGATGAATAAAAAATTATCGAGAATCTGATGTATTTTAGTTCGCTGTTGAAGCACTTTTATAAAAATACGGCTACTTTACAAGGTCACCTTAACCTAGGGGCCACGTTCCCAATAACCTCTCTAAAGTCGATATTTTAAAAAGAAGCTAGAAGTACTATGATTATCATTCCAAAATTTTACATTCTATGAACCAATAGCTTTAAAATCAATAGGAAACTTAAAATTAAATTTAGTTGGTAAACGCTCCCAACCCTCAGTTTGCCGTGTGGTAAAATAGTTTGACAAACACTGCTTTGGATGGAGAGAGAGATTTCGCTACGATAGTCGATATCAAAAGGAAAGAATCGCCCTAATTGGCGTCGCTAAGTTGACAACTACTGTCATAGCAACCTGCTTCGAGGTATAAATATTCACAAATACCACGTGTCATCTTAAAATATCCGACGATCATTAGAAAGTGAAATCCATGACCTCGCCCGATTGCTTTCCTCCTGGGCATATATCGAAAATATCGGATTTTTTTAGAAAGTTCTTCTGATCTCAACTTGTTCCTGCTATAAATCTTAATTCGGGATATTTTTTTGTATCATTTGTACTGGATCGAAATAAATATATCTTGCATTTGTTTTTACCTCATTCATAGCTGTGATGATATGAAAGCTACTGAGGCATGAGTGATGGCTTTCTCTGTTATATTTTCATTGTATTTTTTTGGGATCAAAGTACTAAGTTATATATTTCCGCTAATAAAATTCAACCGCAGTGAGGACAGCAAGTGAAAACTACCTCACTCCTTATCATTTCTTAACTTATCATCATTACCTCACTTCTCATCATCCCAAAAAGCATAATTTCATTATCAGTCATCAGTAAATGACGCACTGCGTCGAGACCTGAGTAGTTCAGATTAATTATGATAAGAATAATAATTGTCTATATTTCAGGGCAATATTGGAACTTATTAGTCTCTTTTTACTTCTAATTTTTATTGATTAAAAGAAAGGATTTTAAGAGAAAGAATGAGATTAGGTTATGAAATTGAAAAAAGTCTAAGTAATCTTTTAGGAAAGCTAAAATCCTGAGGGAAATACCCACAAGAAGGGGAGTGTGAAAAACCAGCGCAACCTGCTGATAAGAGCAACTAATATTTAAAATATGGAATGAAAGGGGAAAATAGGGTATATTTATCTTATAGCCTGAAAGATACGAAGTGTAAATATAGAAGCATGTATAAAAAGCATACAAGAAACTGATGTTTAATTTAAATAACCAGAGATAACGGTAAAATAGAATAGAAACGAAACAATAAGATACAATCATTCATTGGTGCGGTAGGAGTTCATATTTTTCCCCCTTACAGAGTAGTACTAATAATCGGTCATTTCGCACATATGCTCTACGACCGGGGATCGAATCCGGGACCGCTTTCATCGAAGGCGAACGCGCTACCTACTTGACTATCTCCTCATCGATTGGCTCTCATTCCTGCGGATTATAAGCGCTTCCTTTTGTCCTCTCCTCAGTGCATAACTCGAGCTGTGCATCAAAAAACAATTTGGAGATCGTAACAGGTTCCGTTAGTTTCGCAACCTCTCACTTTCGTCGCCTTACGTCAGCGACCTGTCCTAATGTAGATCCCTCAACGCCTTTTGGTCCACTTTCCCCACGGAGACATTTTTCGACACATTCCTCCGCTAATCATCCGAATGGACATCTGAAGTCCTCTCTGAGTCATCTACACCAGATCTGCCAAATTATACATTTGATATTCCGCTATAAATACTCAAAAATAAGTTGAAAATCCGCTCAAATAATTATTAATACAAAGCCAAATACTATGTCTAATGAATTAAGTTCCCGTTATATAGGGCGAATTTTCGTTGCGTCGCACGGTGAACTAGGATCGAAAAACGCTGGCAAAAATTTAGAAAACGTTTCCTATTTTAACTGCAGACTTTTTAACTTCGCATGGCCACTCTTGAATTAATTCTGATTACAACTGAAGGCATTAACGTTGATTTCTTGTACTTAGATTGTACAGGGGGGAAAACTGGCCAAATTTCGCGAAAAATGTTGGTCCTCGATTCCTCACTGAAGAATCATTTGCTCATCTTCACCTTTCGAAAAATACCAATATTATATCAAACTGAAAGTAATCCAGTAAAACACTTTTAAAACGCTTCCAATTGTTACGCGGTTTTCTCTCTGTCCTGGTCCTTTAAAAACAAAACCGCATAAGACGCTCTGCTATCTGCTTGAGAGGCGAAATTCCCTCTCTCCACTGAAACCCACTTTAAACAATTCTACACCTCATTCGATATGCATAAGATTAATAAATCACTTGGTGGTGTTCCTTTTCATTGAAATCTCATGTTGTAAACAATTCAAATTAACCAAAGTGTCATTGCAGCGTTTAGTAGGAAGTTAAGCGTAGTTATGGAGAGATGACGCTTTGTAATAACCTCTCATTACGGTTGTTAAAAGATTATTTTTATTCTTCCTTAATTGTTTATCTGGTAAACATAGCATCATTGTAAAGTGAAAAATTACAAAAATAAAGTAACAAAGGAAGGCGCTCTCTCTGTCCTAAAAGCTGACTTTTCTTCAAAAATAAGACGAGAAGGACACCTGTATCACACGAATGTAGCTCGTTTACTCTCTAAGCAAGACAAAGTATTACCTTCCTCATATTAAGTTGAAAGTACGTATTTAAGATTTAAGAATCCGAGAATCCTTAATGGGGATTATTTTACACTTTTGTATCCAAACAAAATGTAACTTCAAAATAACACGAGAGGTATTATAGGGTGAAAAGATTGAATGATACTAGAATTTTAAGGAAACAGTACCAACTTCAGTTTCCTTATTATACCGATATGAAAATGTTTGTATATATTTCATAGAATCGATAGACATTATTTGACCAAAGCAACGTAAATACGTTCGTTTCCGTTTTAAGTGTAAAACGCTTCTCTAAAAACTAAGGAGCCAATAAGCACTTCTAAAATAATAAATATCGTTTTCTAATCTGCAAAAATTAAAAAAGTCGAACCCCCGTTACCCCGCTATAACGAAGTTTTCGCTCGTTCCCTAAAAAGCGTTTTAAGTGAGTTTTACTGTACAATATGATTCTTTCCATGTAGTGTGTATGCGAATAAAATTTCACGAGGGAATTGGAATAAATCAAACGGAAAATTTGGCGTTTATCGTGAAAGGACCCATTGTAGCATTAAAACCTCAGGCGAAATAAATCTTCCTCGAGCATATTCACGAGCCGTTGGAGGTTGTTCCATAAAACAGGGATGTAGCGTTCCTTTTCCTGTGGGATCGTATTCTTCGGTGAATATAGGCCTCACTTTCACATTAGAATAGTCGACTCAGATGTCAGGTAGTTTATTTTGGCGGCATATTCGATGTCAATTAAGATCACTAAATAATGAGGACTCAAGTTATGCGATTGAAACTCCTGGGGGTTTATTTGAACTTAACCTTTAATAAATATTCTCTTCGTGACGATATAAAATTTTTACGATTAAAAAAATGAGAAAGATTTGATACAACTTTTCTTGGCCTCCTTAAGTTCTCCTCAAATTTTTTACCTGCCATCATCGAGGGCTATCAATCCAAAGATTGATTTACCGCATTTCTCAAAGGCAGCCTATCATCTCATGTCGCCTCATTCCTAATTTATAAGTTAATTTAATGCTTATTAACCATTAATTGGTCACGTCGGGTCATAATGACCCGACCGGTTTTGCTTCGATAATTTTTGTAATAGAATGATGTCGTTCTCGGTCCTTCACTCTAATATCTTATTTAATGCCCTTTCATCAGCAAGTAACGTTTGATCTTTCAAAGTGATACTCTGCTATTCTGAAACACTTTGACCCGACGCGACAATACTAGATCATACGGTCATACTGAATCATTTGGCCCAAGCTGTGTTTTTCATGACAAATAGCTAATAGTAAAGCTAACCAATTTCCTATAATACTTATAAAATAAATTCACGCTGGTGTTAGATCAGGTTTCAAGCGATCAGGTTTCAGACAAAAACTTTTATCAGGACTGTTAACATTAAATTATAAATGTAAATAAGTCGCAAAAAATTGCCGAAGTTGGTAAATTAGACTAAGAACAATAATTTGAGATTACTTCAGTAAAGGTGAGAGAAAAGTGCCTGGTATCTGAGAGATTTTAAAAATCTTCCAATTCCGGAAGTCTCTTGGGGTATCAAGGATAGTTGGAAAAACGTTATACTTATTTCAATTGCTGCTCGTATCGATACTAGCTGAAAAGCCCGTTAATTCTCAGCATAGAATTAAAAATTGATTATAACCAAACAAATTTGGACTTACTGGGCTCTTAAGAAAGCAATAGATAGTTAATAAAACAAATGAGATGTGAAATTACGTTATTTTTTACTTGACATATTCTTAAGCTACGCTACAGTAAACGAAGCAGAAATCAGATTGAAGCAGAATCATTGTGCATGAATCCCCTGATTCACAACTAAAATAAGTTTGTAGCCTATTAATGTAGGTGTTGATTTACTAGACGGGAAATATATTTAGTCTATTATTTTGAGTTCCCGTTGTTTGAATCTGGATGATTCAGTAACACTTCTACATAGACATATTTCATTCCCTGAGGTTAAGTTATCGCTAATGCAAATGCAAAATGATATAAAAATTCCCTTTTCGTGATATTGTCTCTGATATATTCCTGCCGTTAATTCTGCATGGGCATAAATTCCCCGAATGTTTTTACGAGGGAATGCATGAGCTCGGATTCAACAAATTCCAAGGTCGCCGCGGGTTGTTTATAACCTTAAATTTCACATCATTTTCGTGTATTCATAAAAATCTCATAATTTCAAATCAAAATGGATAGCCGGTGACCAAAATAAAAATCTATGTTTGATTTGCCTCCATCTGGTGCTTTTGTCGATTTCATGTAACTCTTCTTTCTAATTAAATTAGCAAAATAGAAACCCTGAAAAAAATAAAGTTAACTGGCATTTCCAATTGGAAAGTTTCGACTCTTCTGGGATCGAACCGGGTATCTTAAGGTAAATAAATGTAATCTATCATCTGCTTGGCAAGGAAATTTAATATTCTCTAAAATTTGGAAGTTCTGGTTTTTGATTTTTAGGTTAACATATACACATGTCTTTCCCAGAATATCTGCACCTATCACAGAATGACTAACACACTACCAGACGCTATGCAGATATTGCAGTACGATACAACCCTTTTGAAAATAAAATTCATCCAGTTGCAAACAAAATTCGTCTATTCAGAAATCACGTTTTTCAAATGCAACATTTTTAGCATTATGTTATTATATGCATGAAATCCTAGCAAAGTTGCCACAATTGAATATGTCATTCTATTTTGTAATTCATAAAAATGACGTATCCTTTACGTATTTCAGTTTTTATTTCATTTACTATTTCTCCCTTGCCGCTGCTCATAGCAACTACTTGTAGATTATGTAATTATGACAATCTGAAGACTTATCTATATTATAATAATATATAATATATTAAATAATAGAAAATAGGTAATACTATGCAACATATCTAATAATGAAATTTCAAGAGAATAATTGAATGATGTATAAATCAACGAAGACCACTACTTCGTGAAAGATTAGCCAAAATATTTCTCACGCAAAACTTAATTTTACTTGCAGTGCTTGCAAATAGGACGACAAAAAACTGTATATTAGAGATCTTGCATCAATATTTTAGTACCCTTTAAAAATGCTCCCCCGTCACAATCGATGAAGAACTCAGTTTCTCATCCACTCAACGAAAAATCCGATGAAATGAGCTCGGTCGGACAATGGGAGTGAAGGTGAAAGTGCTGGAATTCCAATAACCTGCTCCGATGGAGAGCGAGTATTTCCTTTGGAGGGGCAAATATCACCTGAACCTTATCGCTGAGATTAAAAGTCAGGCCTGGAGGGGTCTCGCTGATAATTTCCACCAGTAGGTCAAGTGAAAAAGGACCTTGAACTACTTTTTGCAGGGGGATGCCTTTCCAAATCATAAATACAGTCAAACACGATTATGTCCTCTCTCTCGCTCCCTTACACACCGGCTTTCCCGAAATGAGACGTCATACACGAGGTTGTTGATGAAAACGTCTTACCTAAGTCCGAATTCAACCCCACGATGAAATCTATAGTTATGTCAGAATGATACACAGGTATTTGTATTTATTTTACTCTTCTCAAACTGCGGTCTCTCTCTTTGTATCGATACCTTTAATTTTTAAACGACCAATCCGGATGAGTCCGATCAGCTAAACTTTTCCTTTCTCTTTTTCCACTTAGCTGTTGCCTTTACAGGGATCCTTTCATCTGTCTTTAGCAGATTTTTCACTTTTACCACTTCAAAAAATCGTATGTGTGAGAGGTACTAATCTGGAAACCAACGGCCTAGTTACTCCACAATACTGCGTTACTTTCCTTTCTATCCATGCATATTCCGATACATCCATACATACGATTACCAACAAGTGGAACCGTTCTACGCGCGGTTTTATCTTTTATTAGCACATATTCAATTTACGAAAGCGTTAACTTACAACGAAAAATATTTTTTGGTAAGGGTTCGGTTTTCACTCCGGCAAAATTAATTGTTTCTTTTGATTTAGATTTTCGGTTCGGTTTGATGTTCTCTAGTTAAGCTTCAGCCTCATTCACTCATTCAGAATTTTAATAAGGTTTATCAACTGAAAATTTGGAATTATTCTTCCTATGTAATGATTCCTCGATTGATTGATGAAGGAAGTAATCAAGCAATCATAAAGGCGGTGTGAGTTTGGGATTTTCCTGATAAAATATTTGAGTAAAATTGAGAAACTAATTATAAATTAAAAGTTCAATGAACTAATCGAATGTTACAGAGCAATCAGAGCAATAAATCGCAATTTATGCAAAACGATCCATGTTCCTAAATGTTAGCGGGTAATGATTTGGTCCATCATAATGATATTTCCTTTAAAAATGTTTTATATTCAGTTCGATTCCAAAGAAACGGGAAGATATGCACCAGAAACAATATTCAATTGTTAGTTAATGGATATTTTGCAACAATCTATATGGGAAAGTATGAGGCTCCCAAACCAGGGCGTTAAAACACTTCGGCCAGCTCTGATCATAATCTGATCAAAATCATGAAGTTCATAATTCTCTTATAACTTTTAAGTCAGCGCATTTCACATATTATCAATTTCCACGACTTTTAGAGAAATTATTGACTTTCATCAGGGATTCACAACTATGTTTGAATCTAGATTACTCCACAGCATTTATTTCTGAACTTCCAGAGAAAACAAAGTTCAAACGATCCAAATGGATGGATCATCATGACAGGTCAAACAAACGGAAGAAATTCTCGTATCAGCTGTCAATTAGCCCAATCTAGGCCTCACCGAAGATAAAAGAATCAGGTGAGGAAATCTAAGGGGGACAGACATACTCCTTTCTAGAGCAGTTCGGAGATGCTCCTTTCTAGAATAGATCACAAATGGTAAAATGTGATCTATAATAAGATACAATATGGCATTGTGTGTTGGGGTGGCACATTTCATTTCGATATCCAGTAAAAGACACTCAAAAAAAGTTATTAGTGTAATATTGCATACCTCAAGAAAAAATCATCATTTCCACTATATTTTATCACATACAATACTGCTGCAGTTATTTAGTTGGGACAGGTGGCGACGTCAATAGGTGGAGTCTCCTGGAATTCTTCGCTCAAATCACAATTTCTCTCAATCAAAAACAAAAAAAAACAAAAATTGAATCCCTAATCTTGAATAGAATTTCCAATTTTCTTGCTATAACTATCGTAAAATTCATTTTTGAATTTTCTATTCCAATTGCATCTGTTACTATAATATGCCTCGCGATATGATCTGTGTAGCATATGCAAAACGCAACATTCACTACGTCGCGTTTGATCCTCTCTATATCTATTAAACAACTTATTCTTGAGTGTTTTAAGGGAGAGTAATAACTCACACAATACGAGCAAGTCTCTCTATTTTTTAATCGATTCTAAAGGAGAACTTTTCATTTATTTTGAGAAATACAATTTTAAAACCCAACTTTAGATCCAAGTACAGTTTAAGAAACATATTTCAAATATGACAGTAAATCGCTCCAAAAGTAAAATACATTGAATGCATGTTCGTATTATAAACTACTTGTTTTCTGAACCTACCTTCGCCAACTTACTGCTCCCTTTTCACCTCTCATTACCTATCTGATTTCTAAATTTTTATATTTATTCGCCTTCAGATGTCAAAACGTGTCAAAACGTTGATGAAATATAACAAATTAAAAATTTTGCTCTGGGCGTTACGAAGTGTTTTCCTTATAAAATATCTGCGTAAAGTAATTCAAGATGATTATCGTGAAATTCCAAAAAGTCACGATTTGATTATATTAATTTTGTTTTAGTATAAACATAGTACACTATAAAGAAACATTCACCGAAAAGTAGAAATTACCGGATTATGGAATAATTATATAATTAAGCAATGTCATTTCACTCAATTAGTACATCAAAAGAATGAAAAAAATGATAAAATAAAACAAAATTATTAAATATTATTAAAAAGATTGTTAGTATCATATCCAGAAGAAAGTGAAATCAAGTCCCGCAAACTATGGCTATATAAGAATAAAATTTTAATTGGTTCATGGAAAAACGTTAGAAAATTGTGAATCGAAATAATGTATGTCTTGCAAGCGCCATATACTGATTCAAACGTCGCATTCAATTCTATTATTAAACATGGCGAAACTGCGCATCAAAGAAGTAAATCGCTCATCACAGAGGTCATGCTTGAGTATGCTAATACTTAACGACAGTATTCTCCCTGAGATTTCCCGTTATAGAAGTTCGCACCGTCTTAAATTGGAGTCTTCCTACAAATTCCCTACATCAAGGTCGAAGTTGCGTTCTTGGCGGAAGGTCAGCTGATTCAAGTACGCGATTACAAGGAATGTATGAGATGACAAATAGATACAAGGTGTGATTTTTCAATGAGATCCCATCCATAGTGGAGGTAAAATTCGATCATCTCGAAAATTGTGATTCCGAGAGCAAACGTCCTTATCATCTCAATACTTCCCCTATAAAAAGAGATATTCCCTCCATTAACACTGACCAATGACCGCTCATGACCCACTTGTCTTTTTCCGGATCGGAAGCCAAGAATTTCATCCTTTACCCGAGCCAAATAAAAAAGAATTCTTGAAGGAAAACATCCAATCCCCTTTCCTCTCACTGTTGTCTCTTTCCAGAATGAAAATACTCTTTCACTCGTGAAAACAGTAATAATAATAACTTATAACTGATAAAGCCGTCCACCACAATAGACCAGATATTTTTAAATTGATAATTCAAATAAAACAACGAAATTTATTGCCAATAATAATCGCAGTTTTATTGTCCCATAACATCAGAAAAACGGAGATGGAGAAAAAGGGACAAATAGAAGATTAAAACTACGAGGAAGTTAGAGGAAATCTTCCCATTAGTGATTTTTGCAGAGGGTGTTATATCTGATAACACCAAGAAGGGAACTTGAATTAAAAAAGTGTCCTCAAAATAGCTCAGAAAGCAGTCCTACTGCAAACATGCTTTATTATGCGCAAGTTTCTCAACTGAAACGGACAATAAATTACCAATGGTGGGATGGATTGGGGTGAATTTCCTCTCGATGCCATCTGAGCATGATTGCACTCTCTCCGCTAGAAACATTTCATACGTCCAGGAAGATAATGTGGACATGGAGAAGAATTCATTTCATACGCTAAATTAATCGATTCGGGAAGTAGAGTCATGGTGTAAGCAGCACACGCCGAAAGGTGGCGTGTAGGTACATGTGTAAATGTAGATATGTGTAAATGATTATGGTAACAAAGAAAGACTCAGATGAGTTATTAGAGGCACACTATGATGTGAGTTAAACCTTAGCTTTATGAGGAAACGAACAGTTGATAGTTGAGAATGCTTATAAATATCAGATTGATAAATCTTGTTTATGATGAGGAATATAGAGTTTGTTTTGTACCTCCTTCAAAAATAAAACATATTCCATCTCATAAATTACGTTTCCCGTGCTCGGCCATACTTATATTTATTTTTATCTGACTTCTTGACTGTTTAGAAAATTTACTGTATCTTTTATGTAAATACAGATACGTCAATGATTTTGCTATCACTGGAAAGAAACGGAATTAAAGATTGAAGCTTTAGCAATAAAAATCGAAGTTTTGCGGTCATGGCTATAATGAGAACATAAATTTTGGCTCTAGAATCCAAGATTCTTACACTGACAAGTGATGGGACCACTCCTTGAAAATGCAAAACGTTCCGCAATTTTATCGTATGTAATTTTAACTTCTTTTTGTTCTCGACTATGGAATGAGACAACTTTGCTTATGAAACCGTAAATTCGCTCTCCAGGGTCCTTTAATGACCGCAGAGTGTCATAAAAGCATGTCCGAAGGGCAAAACAGGTGATCTTATTGATGTGGACCGGTCGGATGACACCGTTGCAGAATCTGGTTCTTCAACCGGGAAGTGGTTAGCAAAGTGACGCATGCAAATTCCTCTCCGAAATCAGAGTGGGGTTACAGAATACAAAACCCTGCCAGTACACTCAAAAAATGTCAAATGAATGTACTTATTATCCATGATTAAAGGAAATCACTGTGTATTGGGACTTCAACAAAACCATGCTTCATTATACTCTTGTTTACATGATTACTAGTGAATTGCTCCGACAAAAATGACGGATATTAATTTAATATAAAGAAAAATGTACTACTATTATCGTATACACCTGGTGTATGCCAAAATACCCCGTGAAATTTTTCAAGAATTAATATAAATGTATCTGTAACATTATCTGTCATTATTTGGTATGTAGTAGTCTACCTAAACAACCTTTTTGTTGAATTTTAACATTAACATCATCCAAATGGCCGAGTGGTTACAGAGGTTGGTTCTCAAATTCTAAGATAAAAGAATAATCCAAAAGTATATCCTCAGTGGTTCTTACGGAACATTTTTTCCCGGAAAATTAAGTCTCAGGTATGTAAAGAAGCTTCACAAGAAGAATTCAAGAAAATTCCTTAGCCCACTGGTTTTAAACAATTTTGGATTTTAAGCAATGGTTTTGGTACTGGTCCCGATTTCGTCATTACTTCTAATTTAATTCTGCAAAAAAATTCTGCAAACGATAAAAATTAACGCAGAATCTCGCGTTAATTTCGTTTATTTTATCAAAACTCTCGAAATCTGAAATCCAAAGCAATAATTTACGAAAAAAGAATATTTATTCAATATCCCTGCTTTTGATACTCATATCAATTTCTTAGGACCAATATTACTAATTGAATTTTGTTAATGAATGAAGTCTGCAAGAGATAAAAACGAACTTTATGTCTATTTATTACAGGATGATCATTCCATCGAACCAGGACACTTTTGTAAGAGTATTGACGAATTTTCATATCTATTTAATTCTTGCGAATCATGTAATTTCATTCTTATGTATCTTACAGGTAAACGCATTAAATTATGAATGAGCTTCACAATGCATTTATTATGAGTAGTTTCCCTTGTTTACCCTCGTGATTACGAGTATGAATAAGCCATTGTTTATTATTACATAAACTATGTAAAAACCGCAATACTCAGTGCTTTTTAATAAACGTGGATTATAAAATATATAATATCTACGATGTGAAGGCTCACGTTGTCGGTGATAAATCTATGCAAACTAGTAGGCTCCCAATATTTACTTAATATTATTTGTCCCTGTTAAAATATAAATCTGCCATTTCTTATCCTTTCAGACGTCTATCGCTTATGACTAATTAAATGCCATTTTTCCAGTTTAATCTAATTACATCCCTTCGATATCTCATTGGTCTCATTCAACCAGCTTTTCCTCCGTCTTTTTCTCCTTTTTGAACCAATCATATCCTTTCTATGAACCATTTTAGCCACTACGCTTCCGTAAATACGCTCAAATATAAACACAAAACAAAGTTATTAACCCATAACAGATACAGTAGCCTTGGACGAAGCAGGCTGCCTAAATAATCATCTTATTGATACCACCGCCATCTATAATCACTATCTTTTGATTTCCAAAATTCACGAAGATGGCGTAAACACCGGAAAATCAACCGAATTGCTCTTCACCGGAGGCTAAAGCAGGGCTCCACATTCAGAGGGCTCTATTAGCATAATTATGGAGCAGAAGTTGCAATTTGGAGAGTTTCGCCCAGGGCCAGCTCTAATCTTGAAGAGAGGCGGGCATCAATTCCTTGCGAAAGAGTTAGATTATTCACTAAAGGTAGCTATGCTGGAAAATTTCGATATATTCTCAGGGAAGAGTTATGACGATGTTTTAAAGTCGTCAATCTATCCTATCTTCCTCTATTCGACTTATATTGGACCTGAAATTCGTTTTCCCCCGGTAAGGCACTTTCTAACATACTCAACTTAAAAATAATCATCAAACCAAGTCAAGATAAGTACCTAAAGAAAAATATTTATGGAATGGCGCATACATTTGAAAACTACAAGGAAATGGGTCCTATAGTTAGCCAAAGTGATACACAAGACATTGATTAGATAAAAATTATCCCATCACTTCCTGAGTGTAGTAGTATCTTGTGAAAATGAGACTCAAAAATATTAAGGTTAAACCCAGCGTAATGTTTCGACTCCGCAAGATGCAAAGAGATATGGTACGCTTTCCGTTTAAACTATATCATGTCAAAGAAATAAAAATAGTGCTATCAATAAATTTCATAATCGTTAAAAACTTATATATACTATGAAAGTTTAAATGTCTATGCAGCCAACGGGTTAATTACTGATAGCTGATGACTGACTTCATAGACAAAAATAACCACAAATCGTTGTTGATTAACTATATGAAAATTCGCTCAAATTAATATAGGACAACACGGAGAATAGTGTTTGATTACGAAGGCAACTCATGTAAAAATAAGGATGAGGGCTTGAAATTTATTTCGATTTTGTGTTAGTTTTGTTGGCATGATTTTGATTTCTCTGGAGATGAAATAATACGTAATAAACGAGATCAAATTCAGAAGTAAGGTAAAAAGTAAAGATTTTTATCACCGAAATTATGCAATAAATGATTCTACCTATTTTTATTGTAGACTAAATGCTACTTTCCTAATTTCCATATTGAGGCTTACAGTTCCAATAAACTCTAATGAATAATCATTAATTTATTTTATGCAAAGAGTAACTGATATAGGTCTAAACTATTTAATGTATTTAAATGATTTTACTTGCCCTTTATATGCATTTTACGTCTTTGGATGAAAAAATTATTAGTATTAAAAAGGTAAATGCTTTTTCATCTTGAGGAGATGTTCAAGTGACTGCATAGTGGGATAGGCGCCGTAAATGCATACGTTTATATATATTACTAATGAAAATGCATTTGTAAACATGAGTCCATGGAGGTGGAGGATGATGACGAATGGGGGGGAACGTCCTCAAGTGGAGGGGGCCAAAGAGATATAAGGTGAGGAGGAGCAGCGATGTGTTCCGTAGTCAAGAGTCATTGGCAAAAGGAAGAGCAATGCTTTGGTTCCAACGGGTTTTCTGCGCAGCTATCGTACTCACCATCGCAGACGCAAAGGTTAGTGGAAATTTAGCTTAAAATATTAGCATAACACTTAAGGTGAGATTACGAAACAGATGCTCAGCAAGCCTTCGGATTACAAGAGGATGATTCGCCATGAATGAGCAGAGCTAGACGTTGATTCTAAACGGCAGAAGAAAGAAATATTGCCGTAGTCTACTTCGTGAAGACGAGCATCTAATATCTCTCATCTTAGCTTGTGTCTTTGCGCTAAATGGAAAATATCTGTTTCACTGATTTTTGTCACGCGTTTTATTGATAGTCCTCCCTTAAATCTCTCGTTTAGAAAATACAATTGTCCTATGTAGCATATGTAGCTATAAGTGGAATAAGTAATAGAAGCGCGCAATTATTCGAAATTCCGATTCGAAATACCTTAATGGATAGAAGAAAATTTCGAACCGAAATGGTGTCTGCAAATCTTGAATTGAACCTAATAGAATCAAAAATAGAATACAAATTTAATTGGCAGAGAATTATGCTTCCCCTACCTTTCTGTTTTGTTGTTTAGTTTCCTCCATGACATTTTTACGGCATATTTTATACAAGTATGCTTCAAACCAAAACTAGCTTACAATTCAAAATGACTATAATTACCAAATTATATCTATTCTCAAAAATTTCCTCATCATAAATTTGAAATTATGCTTGAGCGGAAGACAAAGGCAGGATACGAAGAAAAAGCTCCAATTTGAGACAGAACAGAGCATTATATATAGAATTGAATATTTAGTCAATTCGATCCGAAATTGGAATAAAGTAGTCAATTTGATTCAAAGTAAAATATTGAAATTCACTGGTTACTAATGAATATTATTAAATGCATTTATCGTATGAAGTAATCTTTAATAGTATACAAAACCCAGAAAATATTATTTAGTGTTTAGATAAGGGAAATTCAATCCTAAACCTGCCCAGAATCTGCATTTATGAACATAGAGTTACTCATTCATTATCCATTCATTACAAACTATTACAAAGTAACTTTATACTAAAGGAGAGAAAGTAAACAAACTCGACTTCAAAAATGTTGTCTGCCATCAGAAATATGGTTTAAAGTAATGAATAAAGTCAAAAACTCAGTTAATTTTATCAAAACTTGACTGATTTTGACCTATAATCTGAAATCGACGATAGGAATACGAAATTACGTTGAGTTTTCTTTACTTTGGTAAAATTTCGGACTTGGAGAAAAAATCTTCTTAATTTAATTTTGAAAAATTAATATAACCTGCGAACCATGAAAGTGAGCTTGAAAAGTTTCTGGTTTAGAGGCTTGAGGAATTTAAAAATTGGAAAATCTGGGAAAATGCTTTTGGAGAAGAAGCCTCAAGATTACAAAGGACGCACGCTTCAAGTAAAGATGAGAAGTTTGGAAACAAGTGGAAAGTTTTGGAGTGGGAAGTTTAGTTGCCAACTACTTTAGAATTCACCAGGAGAACACGGAACACCAGAGCTATGTCGTAATCGAGAATATATTCGAAGTGAAATACTGGATTTAGGGGAACAAAACACTGCAATTTTCATGAGCTACCATAAAAGTACAAGCACTCATTTTACATGCAGTAATATCTGCTTAAATCGCTTTCCAGGGGACCGAGTGAAAGCCATATTAGAAAAGGGATAGCGTAATAACCTTGTTATTAAAAAGTTTTCTTCTATTAATATTAGAAAACTAATGGGAAGGGTTTATCGGATCTTGAATATTTAAACAAGTACTTCAAACATCAAAACGCAAAGGAATCTTCTTTAGTTCGCTTAAATCGCCACAACTGTAAAGACGATTTCTAGTAAATCCACGAACTATTTTCGTAATACTAGTTGCCTCCTCGTCATATTTTATAAGAATGACCTGCTTTTCCTACACAGAAAGTGCCTTCATTTGCTTCTCCAATTTTGCCAGTCTCCAATGAAGCAAATTTAATAGCTATACAATTAAAGTAAAATAACAAATATTAACAGCAGTACGATCATTCCTAGTCTACGCTCAATAGCTTGCAAAGCTGATACAGAAAAGCTATAACGTTATTATTCGATAGCTGATAAGCTTATTATTCAATATATTAACAATTTGAAATTACGACGAAAGGAAATATTACCAAAATTAAATATTAAGTCACTTTTTAATCTAAAGTTCTACTCTGAGAGAAGACTGGTGGGGAATATCTCACTCCAACTCACAATCAGAGCTTGTATTGTCAGCTCCAAGGGTGGGATGGAGATTTCGCGATACCTTCATTTTATCTCATTGAATTAGGTATCGCAAACAAAAGAGTCATGAGGAATCTCATTTAAGACAAGGCGACGCAGAATAGGAGAGAATAATGGCGATACGGAGAAAGTAATTTTATTAGTAAAACTTATAAATATATTAAAAATTAATATTTGTTCTATCAAATGAGGCGGCGGTACATCCTGGGACCAGGACCGTGAGAAATTAAACGCGATGGCCTCTTTAGCAAGAATGTTTTCTACGGGTTTTACTGAATGTAAAATAAAGTATTTGGACTATCCTCATCCCATGTATTCAATAGTCTCCGTTTCCACCCAATACTTGACAAAATGTTCCCGTGAGAATTTATTACAAGATTCATTTATTCGCTTAAAGAACTCATTTATTTTCCGAAGTTAACTTTCTAGGAATCGTCGGGGGCTCCCGGATATTCGTGTGGGCAGCGCGTTTGACTTCAATGAAAGCGGTCCTGGGTTCGATTCCCGGTAGGAGTCCACGTGCGAAATTACCTCAGTTGTCGAAGCGCTTTTCGCAATACTAATATTACCTCTAGGAATCGTCGGACAAATTACAACGAAGAATGAAGAATTTTATCCTCTTTTCGATTTTAAATATTGAGTCCAAATCTCACAAGGATATGCACCTCGAAAATATGGCATATAAAGAAATTATAATAATATCTCTCGAAATACCTCCAAAATTCATCATTTTCAGAGTTATACTGTCGACAAATGTCACTGTAATAATAATAAAACTAAAATCCACGGAGAAAGGGGTCGTATTGTGGAAACCCATCACAACGACGGAAAAGAAAGAAACTTTCAGTACCAGTGTCAGTGAGTACCATAGTCCATCATCAGGTGATAGCGATTAACCAGTGAAACCGGCACTGGAAAATAAAACTATGGAAAAAGTACTAGTCCGTCTCTCTTTTAATTTAGAATTAGTAATAATACTGTTAAGAGAGATAAATCCAATCTGTGCGGCCTTGATAATCTAGAATTATATCGAAACATGAGGATATCGTACTCCTTTTACAAGAAAGTATTACTCAGAATACGACCGGTTCCAGCGATTTATCGTCATCTTCCGGTACAAAACGAAAAGAGGCAAGCATATTTATGCAGAAAGGAAAGGGCAGGGGGGAGGAGGAAGGGGTGTGTAAGAGAGAGGATATTATGTAAGGGGGAAAGGGAGTGAGAAATTTGCAATATGTAGGGTGGAAAATAGTGGTAAAAATTTGGAGGATAAATATCCAGTGTGGGATTGAGGAAATTTAATTAGAAGGGAAGAAAGAAGTAGTCAGAATAAAAAGAAATGACTTTAATTGGGGAAATAATGAGTCTCTTCTTACATCTAACCCTTTGCCGTATGAAATTTAAAAGGAAGAGATGGCATGAAAAAAGTGCACAGAAGAAAACTACTTCATGGTTTTAAAAACAAGTTTTAAGTTAGAAATAAGGGTGATTTGATAAAGGTTTGCGATGAAACAAAGATTGGAAAGGACTTCCAATCCTCTCTCTTAGACACCCCTCCCTTCTCCCCGCGTACCAGCCCTTCCTTCTCTGCCTAAATTAGCCTGCTTCTCTTCGTTTTATACCTGAAGATGGAGATAAATAGACAAAACAAAGTCGTATCCCTCAGAAGCCATTCCTGTAGAAGAAGTACGATATCCTCATTATTTGTTGTTGCTAAGAGTACTTCGACAACTGACATAATTTCGCACGTATGGGTCCCATCAGTAATCGAATCCGGGACCAAAAGCAAACGTGCTACTCACTTGATTATCCGGAGACCAAACGTCATTACATTAAAATCCGTTTCAATATCTCTCATATTGCTGTTACACGTTTGGAGGAATATTTCCACAATTTCTTCACTGATCTGTGCTATGTATTACTGCGTTAGTAAATCTCAGTAGATTAAAAGGGAACTCAGTTCCTCAGAAAGCCGAATTCGTATGCATTTTATTGGATCGGTCCGATGAAGATTGAGAAATGCTATGGCATTGGGTCACCTGCTAAAGTAGGCCACTCGGACGAAAGCACACAATTGGCGAAATCCAATAAAAAGAAGCGCTTCCTGATTACGCCCAAGTAATTGTGGGGCGCTCAAATTTATATTCATAATATCTCTGTCATCATCCATCCTCAATCATACGGGAAAAGTGAAAAGATTTTTACGTTTAAAATAGAGTGCATGCATGTCAATTTCCGGCACCTTTCGTTAAGGGAGACTATAGCTTCGACGGCAATACATCGGAGATAATCAAAACCATCGGCTGGGAATCTCTTGAAGATAGAATAAACGTATATAGACACAAGCTATTCGATAAAAAAAAATATGTATAGTGATTTTAATTATGAAATGTGCGCCATCGTGATTCTAATACTCTGCGAGCGCGATTTTCGATAAGTGAAAAAAAATTTGCAGTATTATAAAAAGAGCGGATAGTTATTTCTGGTCTCTTTTTCCGGACAGTACAAAGTACACAAATCAAATAGCTAATTAGGAAGTTCTGTGTTTCCGAACCCTCTACAATACGCCAAATCGCGACTCGAATGGTACTAATGTAAATATGTATTTATTGGGATATAGAAGATTCGCTACAAGCAAAGGAGTTTTGCTACAGATCGTTTTCGCTACTTATTATTTTCATAATGGAACTTTTTGGTTACAATTACAGCTTCGTTGCACTTACAATTTCGTCTCAATTAATGATTTGCAAAAAATAGTTCACTTTTAGGAACATGTTCGCAAAAATAGTCGAAATTTTAGCTGACAAATGTCCGCAAAATGTACGGGTATTCGCCCCAGAAAATTGACTTCTCTACATAAAATTGACCATTAATTCTGTGTAACTACGACCCGAAACTTCCCTTGCGTCTCTTGTACTCTTATCCCGAACAAACAGATGGAAAGGATAACATTACGAATAAAATAAGCGCAGAATATAAGCAGGGAACAAAACGCCAAGCATAGCCACTCCTCCCACACACTGAAACCAGTTGTAAATACATTCGGCAGAATGCATAAGCGTGCTCAAAAGTAAAATAATTAACAGTAAATAACCACAATGTAAATAACAAATTCTGAGCGGAACTTATCCTTCCATTAAGTAAAACGTACTTGTTTCATTACTAAGATGGCAATGGGAAAAATCTAAATATGCATAGTAAATAATCCTCTGTGAAAATAAAACCCAGGATACAGTTGCAATCGGTAAAACGATAAACTAAACATAACTTCGTCTTATCCGTTTCATCTCGATCGGTTTCCACTGTAGCTTGTCGTACTTATTTTCAACGACGATGAAAAAACAAGAAATACTATAACAGACATTGTGTAAAGAAAAAAATCTAATAGCTCAAATCTAGACATAGTTTTCTGTTAAAAATAATTAGATAACTAGAGTAGGAACGATTTGTTCAATCACCACATGATATACAGTGATGAGCTACTTTACTAATCTTCGAAGGAAAATCTAGTTCATCAAGATCGCATAGAAAATAATTATATTAACAATAAGAAATATGCTTACCATTGGAGATTCAAAGTATTTACTATCTGAGTCCTTTGGTGATAGTTAAAGGTGAACGGAAAGGGATGAGCAAGATTAACTTCCGGTTGTCTTGTCCGCAATTTACCGGTTTATGACCAATTGCTAGAATTAAGGAAAGCAATTTCAAGTAATACACCGTAGTCTGGTTTTCTAATGTATGCTTAACATAGAGTATATTTGTTATAATTAACTTAAACAAACCGTTTTGTAACCGCATTCAAGTCTTCCGTGGTATTTACAAAGTTAATTAACGTAGGTCACAAATAGCCATAGCTTCAAATCTTACAATGATGTATAATCGCAATGCATCATGGATGTAAACACATCCATGATGCACCGCGGTTAGAAAACCAATATGGCGGAAATGCATTGTCATTAAAATTTAAGGTAGGATGTAAATGGCGCTATGGTATCGAATCAAGGATCATTAGAAAAACGATCGATTGCCTATATAAAAAATTTTTCTGATTTCTTTTCATTTACTGGGTTATATATTTCTATGTTTTCGTGAAGGACCTAAAAAAAATATTTCAAATCCACAATGTATTTTAAGTGGGAGAATATTGCAACGGCTTGGCGTCGAACTCACAGTCATTTTGCGGCAGTTCCTTGCTTATTACTATCGAAGAATGTCTTCTCGGAGCTCTGTGATTTACTTTTAATTCTCTTTCTTACTGGAAAGTGCCTTAAAAATTTGTTTTCGAATATCCGCGCAATTTATCCTTACGGGAAATATCGGATTCTTAGAGCTTTCTGGTGTTCGAACCTGAGCATTCTCAGTGATGGGAATTCCTGTTTGTATATAAAAGTCAGCTGTGACGACCAAACTTCAGGCTTATTTAGCAAGATATTTAAAATAGAAAATTCTTATTCTTCGCCGAAGAAACACATTAGTCTTCATTCTTAACATTTCGCTTTGAATATTTTTCCGTATTTCTGTATTCACCAATCTGGCGAATTTAGTTGGTACTCTGGGAATAAAATGTAATCTACTCAATTAAAATTTCATATACTTAACACGTTAGCGGCGTAATCTTCAAAAAAATTAAAATGAATCGATTAAATCAAAATGTAATCGGCAAGTTTTGCAGGAAGTAAATCTTACTATTCCGAAATTTATATTATTTTTCGATAAAGCGTTCAATCCCAATTTGTTACAATACAAACGCATACTTACGAAAGAAAAGACAAATATTCCAACCAGTCAATTTATTTAAAGTTATTTTGTGAATTATATTTACAGTTCAATTTACGCCTCTAAAAGTCTGCGTATCTCACAGATTATTCGAAAAAGTGTAAAAATATAAAGAACCATTTTTGTTTTTAGGTTTCTTTAGTTTTTCCGTAATTATAAACTTCGTCTCTAGATAATTTTAGTGGGTCAGTAAGACTCATCATCGATTTAATAGCAGATTAAGTTGTGATTAGGCATCTCTTTGGTAATTATCCGCCTCATAGAATGGATATAAGCATGGATTGCCTTCTGTTGTGAGAACGGTGGAAATATTTCAGAAAAGTTCGACGTTTCAATTTGTGACATTGATGGAAATGAAGTCGTATTGAGAACTTATATAAAGCGATTTGTATCGAGATGTATTGATATATTTGATGGTGTCTTTTATCTGGTAACCTACATTAGCGTCGAGAAGCTGTCATTCTGCTCCAATATTTGTACATATCGCCTATCAAATAAATCAAAAGGATTCAGATAGCAGACATCCATATTTGGAGCCGTAGAAAATTTTACGGAGAGCTTACAATTCAAACATCAGTTAAAGTTATCGTCTCAAGACCGCTTTATTATACAGATACTTTTACGGGATATCCCCGAGACTTTCGTCATTCGGGCAGAATACTCTGGGTGTACGCTGACGTGTAATTTTCCCAAAATATTAACTCAACTATAATAACACATAAATATCAATCACTGTGAATGCGGAAGTCTTGTACACATCGGTAGGTTGACTGACCCTAAAATTCCCCAATCAATGCCACTTTCTTCATTTCTTGATTATTTCCATTTTCTTTTGTATTCCCAACATTACCCTAGAATTTTTACTTCAATTATTCTGTTCAAAACATCATCTCCACTGACAAGAAAAAAGGAATTGAAAGTCGGCTGTTGTTGAATCAAATGACGAAAAACTCTCCGGAATGAGTAGCAATTATGAAAGTGCTTCGACAGATAAGGTCATTTTGCATGTGAGCCCCCACCGGGAATCGAATCAGGGACCGCTTTCACCGAAGTCGATCGCGTTACCCACTTGGCTATCCGGGAGCCCCTCTTACCATGTGACTCAATTATCGACGTTAAATATTAAAAATTAATATTTTAGTTGATAACATCTTACTTTGATATCTAACATCACGAATTTTATTGTAAAATATATTAAAATTCAATGCTATTAAACATTTTATGATAGAAATCTTCCGTAATGATTATAGTATTTTATTTTTAAGTAAATATATTTCGAAGAATTTTGACATTAGCACTCGAAGCAAAATGGGATATGGATCGAAATTTGGCGTTTTCATTCTACCAAAGAGAAAACTAGAATGGACATATGCATGCTTAATTCCTTGATCATCATTCAATAAACACATGAATTCATTGCAGTGGTAAAGAGATTACCGGGAAGGTTACAAAAGAGGCACTTTGTGATATCTTTATTTATTTGTGGCAAATTTATCTATGGCAATAGCCAATAAGTTCTATTTTGCCGTGTTTGCGATAGTAAAAATACAGGTACAATCAGCAAAATTGCTAATGCGTCGAGCGCATTTTAAAATATGCACAAATGGTGCTTTTTCACTTCGAATCAAATTGGATAAATATTCGTTTGATACACGATGCTTAGTCCATTTGTTTTTAGTAAGTATCACACACTGGAGCTCGCATTTCCATCGTCTCCTGCTTATCGTCTTTATCCCCTAATATAGGACTGCAAATACATAATGGGAAAATTTTTAAATTGGACATAACTACGTAATAATGGTTCTTTTGATTAGTAAATTATAGATATTTCGTAAGAAGTGTACTTATATAAATTTGACATACAAATTGAATATAGAAAATTGAAAAACGGAACAGAAAGTAACGAAAACATAATTTCCCGTCTTTCAAATTCGTATTTGATGTTTATATTAGGTATAATTACCTAATTATTATGTAGTTACAACCATTTTGATTGGAGAATAAGTTTTGGTTAAAAGCAAAGTTAAGTGTAGTGTGCCGTACAAACTCCATATAGAAAATCGAAAAACGAAATGAAAAAGATTTTACCGAAAATAATTCTACGCCCTTTAAATTTGTATTCGATTGAATTCAATCCGAGCATTGCAGATGTCGATTCGGCTCTGAATTTTTGTCGAACAAAAAAATAATTCGATTCGAAATTTCAAATAATCGAACACCTCTACCGCTTACTTCTTTCGTTACGCTATGAGAATGCTCAAGCATGATGCATTCATATTCCCACATTAATTACTCGTCAATGAAAGGAGTCTTTCCATTGAGCGAAGACGTGAGTGGAATCGCCTTCAGCTGCGCACGGCGTCTTGTCCATATACGGACGGCGGACAAGTTCAGTAAATGGAGAAGATAATCCGCACAATTGGAACAGCCAAATAAAGCAATACAGCCACTTCTTTTTATAAATAACGCAATTAGTCCGAAAATTTGAAACGAATCACTGATATAGTGGTACCTTTCCGTTATCCCTATTATTTTAAATCAGTTTAAATGGGAAATGCCTATTCAATTGAATTTTAAAAGATATTCTCGAGTTTTGACAAAATTAAATTCAGTTTCTCTCTAAACATTTTTAAATATTGATTTTATTAATAATATTTACTGTCTAAGTGATGCTTAATAAAAAAATGAATCAATATAATTCATGAGAATAATTTTAATTAATTTTTAAAATGGAAAACTTGCAACCATTTGATTGAGTGGACATCATATTGGGCGTGGGTATAACGGAACTATACCGATATGGTTTCTGCATCAACAGCAAATAACAGCATAATAGTGGACGATATTTTTAAAGCCAAATCAATCTCAATTATGGTCTCATGCTTCATTTATTTTTATGGACGAATGTAAGCATACTCGAAATCAAAATTAGAGTATGTTGTCTAGACTTCAAGCCAAAGAGAGGAGTTTTGATAAAATGTCAATTTAAATCTGCGTGAATGAGCATATGAATATATTCTGAAGCTCAGGAACGAACGTTTTACAATTTCCAAGCCTGCCAAAATGTTAGAAAAGTTTCATAAAACAGTTGTAGGGATTAGATTGAAAGGGATTGTCGTAGAAATCGTTAAAAATGCCTCAAGAAATCAATTCAATAATTTAGTTTTTCTCCTCGTCGACCACAGACACGAGTCCGAAACACTGGGACAAAATTTCGAAATTTCATCAAGATTCGTCACTTGGAATCCCCATCGTTTTGACGAGGAACTTTCCTCTACGAGTCGAGTTTATGCTCGCTTTCTCATCGTTCTCATAAAATTAAATTGGAAGATAGCGCAGTAAGTAACGTAAAGTAGGTGGCGTTTTATGCCTCTGTATCAATAACTTGGACAGTTTTACGATTTCATTTCTCCATCTCAAAACACAAAATGTCAGATTCCGAGTATTTAAGCCGATGAACGACTGTGATTTCTATCAATAAAACTAAATTGAACAAATTGGATACTTCCTTTTAGTAATAGACTTTGACTAAATCAGTGTTTTTTTTCTCTGACCTGAGAAATATTTCCCTCCCCCTATGAAATAGATGTTATTCAGTTTTGTAACTACTCCTTGCAAAAATCAAACAATTTCAATAATTTTGTAACAATTTTATTAATTTGATAGTCGGAAATTTTTCTTCATATGGAGAATTTTTAAATGAACGAGAAGTTTAAATACCCTACCGAATTAGTTTTATCTAAACAAAGTATCTGTTCAAGGAATCGAATAAGTAATTATCTGAAATTTAAGTTTAAAAGTTTGTGGAAATTTTCTCCTTTTTGAACAAGTCGCGGTACATGAATTCCGCTAAATAAATGAAAAATGCTCTACTTTCCAACCATTACTAATTATTTTGGCCCAAATAAGAACATGGTTTAGGACTAATGGTTCAAGGGTACTTTCACAGATATTTGGGTATTATTAGACTAAGATTATTACCGAATTATTTGGCCTCGACTTTGTGGTAGGTATCCATTATAATGAAATATGACTATGCTTCTTTAGATATTTGTTTTTAAGTGTTAAAAACTTGCAGGATACATTTGAACGACGATTCGAACTATGTACATATATGTATGAATTATCATAGGAAATATTGTTTTTAGCATATAAGTAGTCACCCTTTCCGTGGCAGATAGATAGAACCTCTATTATGGTTCCCCTGCCAATGTGTTTGAATAACCAGAGATGAGCAAAATGCATTTCAAATTTCCCAAACTGGATATCGCATTTTGTTCGTCTCCTGCTCATCGTCGTCATCCACTAAAATAGTTTTGCAAAGTTATAATGAGGATTTGTTTGATTAAATATTATTAAATTTGTTCGGTTAGAAGCTTACTAAAGCATATTATATATACCAAGAATATCAAATGTGTCACACAAATTTCATCCAGAAAATTGAAAAATGAAACAGTAACAAAAACATAATTTTCCACTGATTAAATTAGTGTTCGATTTGAAGTTTCGGTTCGAAATTTTGTCGAACAGACAAATAATTCGATAGTTAATTTCGAATATATGCTCATATTGATTAAATTATCATAATCTCACGGAGGCAGAGAAAGAAAATAACTTAAGTGGAACGATAATATTTTAAAATGCATTTTCCTCTTCTGAGTTGATTTGCCAACTGCGTGAAAGAATTACTAATTGCATCTTCTTCGAAAGAGAGGGTGGCAGCCCAACTCCTTTCAGACATTTGAAAAAGATGATAAAAGAGTTTCCTTCATGAAACTATGCAGATTGATGATAGGAGTAAAAGTATCGTAGTGAAAGTTTTTTCTTCTATCGAAATACTTCCACAAAGTGACGAGGATAAGTTATATGGAATAAATTTATAGAACCAACAGTTGACTCTCAGTAGGAACGATAGTTGCAAGAAATCATATTTGTCTAGAGGTATTATGCAAAACGGTTATCATTACAAATTAGGTTTTCTGCGTTCATGATTATGAAATAAAAAATTTGAACCATTAAAAATAATAGATATAGAGTTACAATTTTATCTAATTTAGAACCGAAAAAAATTCTAAAAATCGGTTGCATTCTTCTCATTAATTTTCTGTCAATTTCTTATTATAAGTTCAACCTTTAACTTCCTTAGTTTTATTTGCCTATTCTTTCTTTATGATGTAAGGCTAAACTAATTGTGGATTAAAAGTGTGTTAAAAGAACAGAATCGTTATACTGTTCGCTATACTGTTACACAGTGCAATGTTAAATAAAAAGCACACAATAAAAAACATTAAAACACTATACTTTGGAAAAAGTACAGTTCTCTTCTCTTAAAATGACGTATTTTCACAATACATCGCCAAAGACTGTGAATTTTATTTTATACTTATTATTTATGTTTTTCATTTATTGTCATCTGATATTCGCACATCACAAAAGGACATTGTCCTCATTCATAAATGCTTTTCAGTTTATTTCGTTACTTTGTTATAACTATTGCTTTTGTCGTTTATCTTAATAATTGTAGTTTTATTAAAAATATCAATATAAATTATTTTGTTATTATTTAATGTTCCGTAAAATAATTTCGTTACCCCAGTGGGAAATAAATTTTGGAAAACACAGATCTAAAGGGTTGAAACAACTTAATCGACTAGTGAAAAAGCAGTTGTTGATTAGCAGCAGCATTTTCACAATTTTTAATGTAAGATGTATCCATTTTATGTTCAAATTACGATATAATATTTTGTCTTGTTATGTTTTGATTAAACTGAAATAATGAATTGTTATTTTGATTTCCATTAATCCCTCCGCCTCAAGCTGAAATATGTTTAGGATCACGTCTAGTTCGGAAAATAAATATAAACATACATATACATGAAATGTCAGAGAAAAGGCTTCAGACTGTAGGGAAACAGAACCAACTTGCATTTTAAACTCAACGTTTGAAAAATCAACAGAGAACGGAGAACTTAACTCAAACTATTACATCGGATGCAGACTTACTTCACGACCCTTTCTCTTACTTCAATGTACTTCACAACCCTTTCTCCCATACGGTTTTCTCTTCTTCTCTACAATTAACACAGTAACCCAAAGCTCACCAAGAGCTATTCCGCTAGCTTCAGCAAGTATCAAATAGATAACGATGAGAATAAGTAATGAATATTGGGAAATTATAGCAATCGCATCCAAATTTTATAGTATTAAGCTCATTTAGAGAGAAAAGTCTTTCCGAAGCATTGAACATGGTTAGTGTTAGTTCATACTCTATCAGACACAGAAAAACTATTATAATGAAAAATATAGAATATTTTTCGAGGTTGCATCCTGCTGCAAGGAGTCGATTTACAGCTTATTTCGCGCTTGGATTATTAAAATGTAACGTCCAGGAGAGATTTAGAAGCTCATGGTGCCCTTTGACATACGCCGCCCGCCAAGAGCTCACTCACTGCAGACCACTGTGCCGCGGTACACCGGTTTGGAAGCGCTAACTCGAACAACATCATCTGTAGGTGATCATTTTCAGATCAATCCCGAGAGTAAACTTGAGCTGACGGGGGTTCATTTTTTATTTTGATGCAATACTTAGTAAGTTATTAATGCAGGCCCAAGCTTTTTCCTCTTCAGAATTATTCCTTCGCTAATACGACAGTAAATGGTAAACACACTAATTAAACACCGATCCAGGTGGTCCAGGCACAATTGCGGTGATTTCAACGATCGGTGCAACACCGCCTAGTAATCTCGATGTGTGAAAGTGAAGGAATGTGGTGAAAAACTGGAGATTTGAATGAGCGTAATGGGCTTGAGCTGCATAGGGCACCGGGGAGGCAGGTACTGTCGGCGGTGTGATTGAGACGGCCTTCGCAGGGCAATGTGCTCCCGGGCACTCACCTGTCACTTTTCAGGTGTACGAGCGCTGCGAGCTGGCCAGAGAGCTGAAGGAGCGCCACCAGATCCCTGCGAATGATGTCTCCACGTGGGTTTGCATAGCTCGCTACGAGTCCGAATTCAACACTTCGGCCGTCGGTCGCTTGAACGGCGACGGCAGCGAAGACCACGGGATCTTCCAGGTGAAGTGCCGACCTACATTTTCCCCACCACTCCGATCCCATTTCGCGCGCGCGCGCAGGTTTCCCTCTCTCCGACAAACAGCGCGATATTTTCGGTCGGATTTTCAAAACAATTGCGAAAAATTGGACGAAGCGTCTTTTCAAGGACAACTCCTGGTCCTAGAAGGGGAAGCTGCATTAATTAACCTAACCAAGTGACTTCTAAAAGAATAAGTGCCCATCCCAAATTCCTTTGGTTGTCGAGAGACCTTGAAATTTAAATTGTTCATTTCTCGACGAAAAAATATCCATAGCGTTGTTCCTACATGATCTCGTTCGTTAACTCTTCCATTCCCTTTCACTCTTCTTTCCCTTCATCGATGCATTTTTTCATTTTGTATGTAAAAATCATCAACCCTGAAGCAAGTTGAATCCTTAGCCAAACCATCGCCAACCAAAAGGCTTTAGAGAAAAAAATCAGTCTTATAAGTCAAGATAAGGACCGTAGTAGTTTGTGAAAATTTAAATTGTAATCTATGCCAAAAAGTTATATTTCCGTGTTTTAATCCCTTTTAAAATTTAATCCCCTTTATTAATTTTTTGTTTTAATAATTTTTAAATAATTACTCTTGACAATTTTTCCACAGGATTAATCTGCGGAAATTTTGTAAACTATAATTCTTCATCCCTCCACCTTTTGTCATTTTTAAATGTACTTTTGGTCATAGCACTTTCTGCCCCGAGAAAGATTGCTAGCAGTGGAGCAAGTTCTTGTAAGTGAAGCTCCATTACCCTATGAATAACTTTGCATAGTTTTCAATAAAGAGTGACCAAGGACAATAGGATTATTCATTGTTACTTATGCATTACCTATATTTTGTCTCATTGGCATCTCATTTACAGAATTCAATCAGCTTTTTCTGTGTTCCACTCCCATGGTGTGTCTCTGAATGGAACTACAGTAATAACTTTTTGATATTACATATTAGCAATATTTACAATTTAGCAATTAATGATTGTGTAAAAATATTCTTGGGTTGTTTCCCAGTTAAGTTCATGATAAACTGATGTTTTGGCTGCCAACTTGATAGCCTTCGACAAGGTTGTAAGCAGGGTTCTCCCTAAGTTGTGCACCTACACGGCCAAGCAATACTTTCTTAAAAGCCTCCCACTTAGTGAGTTAAAACACCCATTACTTATTGAAGAATTTAGGTTTAGTTTTCATGAATCCAATTAATGGTTTTGGATATTATGACTTGTATAGTGGGAATTCATTGATCATTTAATCATTTAATTGAGAAAAATCAGAAATTTTGCATCTTCTTGCATCAACTTCTTTGGAATTAATGGCATTGCTCCGATACAGTAAGTGCCTGCAGTAATTTTCTTGCAGCCCAATGATGGAAAAAATTAGATAGAGCTATGGTTGTGAGTCCTGAATTGCAACAAACAAACCCTGAAGATTACTATCTATATGTTGGTTTCCCATGACAACCTAAGAAGAATTTTAGCAGACTATTTGCGGGGAAAAATTTTCATAGTTTCTGCTTGCTGACACTTTATATCACCAAATTTTCTCATTTTTATCAGAAAAATTCTAAAATTCATCTTTAATAGACTGATTTCATTGCTGATTTATATATCTGTTTATAGATCAGTGACAAGTACTGGTGCTCTCCACCAGGAGAAGGCTATGGATGTGCACGTTCTTGTTCCTCATTTGAAGATGATGATCTAGCAGATGACATCAAATGTGCAAAGAGGATAAAACGAGCTCACAGTCGCCTCTCTGGAGGAAATGGTTTCTCTGCTTGGGCTGTGTATGGACAGCGCTGCAATAGACCTTTAGAACAATTAGACAAACAATTTACAGCAGACTGTTTCAATGAAACTGCAAAAATTGACAGTTCTGCAAAAGACAAGCTATTGGTGTTACCCAACACTATTTGGCCAGTGCTTCTACACTTGCAACCAAGTTACATATCTCATCAGTGGTATCTATCGCACCCCATTCATTACAGATCACATCCCCAATTCATTTCAGGTTGAGTGAGAATAAAACTGCAAAATAGCAGAGAGGATGAGTGTGAAATTTGTTTGATACGGTTCAGTAATTTATTTTAAAGAATATAGAATATCATGGAGATATATCTTTTACAAAATATTGACTAAATTTTAATTTGTAGACAAGAAAATTAAAAATTTTATCTGCTAATAATTAATTGAAATTTTTTTATACACTTGCCCCACTAAATAAAACATACTTCTGAACTCAGTTTTGGAATAGTATTAGTAAAATTTACTAAATTTGGAAGATGAGCAATGTTTTGCTTGTACATATTCCCTAGCTGAATTCTCAGGACATTTATTATTGAGCATGTCTTTCAAAAGAGAGCTATGCTATGGATTGACATGATATATATGAAAGTGAGACTTTTAAGTTCAATCAAGCATACTTTAGACTATTGATAGCCCAATATCAAGAAATCATTATATTAGAGGGTTTCATTTGTAAATTTTATTGGATATAATTTATGTAAAAATTTATTTTGTAAGAAAAGAGATATTACAAACATTATATCAAAGTTTCTGATAAAATATGTATGATACAGTTGATTGAAACAATAAAAGGAACATGAATCATGACAGTTAATATTGCTTTTTACATGTTTTCAAAATATTCTCATTTGATGTTTGTATATTGACTGAACTCTCAATTATCAGGGCTAATGATGGGGTGAAGAGGCATAAATAATAAAAATGCATGAATAATCCAAACTTTCATTTTTATTTCTTATAATGTTCATAATTCAAGTAAATAAATAATTTATTATTATTTGCTCTCATAGTCTGTTATTTCCATATATTTCATGTATTCATTAAGTTTTCTCACATTTGATAACCTATCATTTTATCAGTGATCATGTCATTGTAGTCGCAGTCCCACTGCTCCATTGAAAAGGTCTTCAGTAAGTCCAGCTTGTTTTAGAATGCATAATTAGTACTTATATATTTTTGTCTGAAATTTAAAAAAGACTATGGTGAATATGTGAAGAAGAAAAGACGTGCGGATAATCAATTTAACTGATAATTTGTCGATAGGTAATTGGAAGTTCACTCTTGCTACATTTCCAGTAACTTTAACCCATCAGTACTGGGAAGAAACAATAATTGTTCCTGATGAAATCTAAATCCTGATAAGTCCTAATTCTAGGCAAAATTTTTCTATATATCCTGTATTACCCAAACTTTGATAGTATGTTGATATTACGTGTTTTTCATGTATGAGATGCTGCTACCAATTCATTTATCTTTCTATTAAGTCATCAATTAACAAAATTTTAAGTGGAAAATCTCAACTCTCCACTGATCAAATCTCTGTTAAAATTGGTACTGAATTAATCAGGAAAATATATATAGAGCAATTAACACAAGCAATTGCAGTAAACTTAAGATCCTGTTCATTTGTAAGTGGAAGTATGTTATACTTTATCTATACTTGAACCCATTGAGCCTATACCAGATATCACAAATTTTCCCCAATAAAATACAAAATTAAGGAATTGAATTTTTAGTAAAATATTATTTTAAAGTAATAAATAAAAGATTTGTGAATGGAAAGTCTACATTAAGAAAATGAATTAGAAGCCAATTTATTCATCTGAAACAATTATTGATACCAAAAATGTTGAAATTTATACCAAAAGTATTGGAATACAATCAAGAGAGGCCATTGTAATTTGAGCATCTGAAATAAAATATAAAAATTGCTAACAAAAGTAGAATCTGCCCTCATCTGGCCAGAGTTATTATGGTTATAACAAGGATGAGTTAGCAAATTTCCTGAATGTAAGTAATGCTTAAGGTTTCAAAACAATCAATGAAGAATACAGAACCATCTTTTAAATAATTTAATAACAAAAAATTTACTTTAAAATAATGGAAAAGTCTAATAATTACAATTTGATCATCTCATAAATGAATATCATATGTACACAATGTGTTACAGAATAATAAGAAAAATACATGAATATGACTAATAATAACCAGCAATATAACATAGATGGTAAACAGTATACAAAATTAGGTCATAAGTAATTCGTGCAATATAAAATGGAAATCTCAAACACTCAGCTAATTATCATACACAGAGAGAAGTCTTGAGAAAATCGGAAATATAATGCACTAGCCTCCAATCCAACTTATCAATTACTAAGGCATCCGAATAGGAAGAGGATCAATACCTATAGACTTTTAATACATTTGCTTTAATTGGCTTATGAATACTATAAACTCAAGTTGCCAGTAACTTTCTCTGGACTCCTACACATAATGACAGTGTATCTTGGCAAATGACAAAAAACCTACTCAAATGCAAGAAAATTGACATTAAAATTCATACTTTTCTCACAAAAAATATAACGAACAAGCTGCTTGTGGAACTGTTTTTTTGTAATTATAACTGCTTTTTGGGGGATATCACAGCAAACCAATAGTCAAGAGTTGATTTTATTTGACTCCATGAAGGATCTCATTGAAAGACTGACATGTGATAAAGCATCTCACATCAATCCATTCTTTTGAAGACATCACTGTTCCGCTTTGACGACATGGTGAACACTAAAATTAAGCCAACTTCTCAGTGCTATTAGCCAACACAGTTGCTCCATGTTAAGCCACCACAGGATATGGAGACAATAAAGTAAATAATCACCTGGAAAAGAAAAACTCACATATTATACATGGAATCTGGCAATAAAAATAGCAAAACAGGGTAACCTCTTTAAAAAAATTTTATTCATTAAAAATATTATAGAACCCAAAATGTTTTTTTTTCATAGGAATCAATTTAAAAAGATTAATCTCTTCATAGGCCCCAAATAATTTTTCATTAAAATTTTACAAATCTAATTGTGCATGCTTGATTTCACATTCCATAATATTGATATCCCTTTCTTTGATCAATACCCCAGCCCATTTGCAAGTGGTACATATCATAAACCATTGAGCTGAGTTTTCGAGTATCACTGATATGTCAGTAATGATCACTTGACATTCCACTGACTATGCTGCTAGCTTCATCAGCTGCATTATTAGCATATATATGACGTTTAAAGAGAAAAACACTTAGTTGACTCCTGATGAATCCAGTAGCCTAGCTATCAAAATGACAAGACACTATTACTGACACATACAAACTTAATGCCATGGAATATAGATGCAGAAACAGCTTACCTTTGAAATTCGATACTTATCTACCTTATTACTAAAAAACAAACAAAGTGTGTGGTAGTGTGTAATAGGTCCCTGTGTATACTTAACATTACAGGAAAAATTGGAATGAGGTTAAGCTAGATATTTTCACAATTACATTTCCCCAAATCTGAACATAAAATACTTCCCACTAAGCTCAGTACTTAGGTGATCAATAATTGTTGAATGCGGCCCAACTGATTCCTCTAAATTCAACTTGCTTAACATTAAGAGAACATTTAGCTCCAGCTTACATTAATTTCTCCAAGCTCATTATCTCCAAAATGGATTAAGATCATTTTACCATCAATGAATTATTATTATTACAGACTTATAACTTAATTCTTGTCAATGTGGAGCTCCATTATCTAATCAATAACTAAGCAATTACCTTTCCATTCAAAGATGGAAAATTTGGATGGAAAAATAATGCTGGGTATTATATAGTATAAGTGGACTTTCAAAAATAACTTACCAATGCAACAATTGCAATGATGACATAAATCTTGACATTTTTCCAAAAAAGAGCTCTTGAAAAATTCCTGCTTGTTTTTCGAAAGGTCACAGCCTAAAAGGCAAGAATAAAGTTTAGCTCCAAGCACTGAGCATAGATCATTAACAGAACTAATCTAAATCTAGACTCACATTTGCACTGAGGTTTTCCGTTTTGTTCACCAGCAGCTGCAGTCTTTCTCCTCTCATCGAAACATTATCTGAAAGTTAAAATGCCACAATTACTAAGTTATACCACAAAAATTTATCTTCAATACTCTCTATAAATTCAAACTTAACTGCATATCCAATTCACAGTAATTAATTGCAATGTTTTAATGACAAAAATAACAACAAGGAGAGAGCTTTGAATGAATAATACGCCCTTCAAAATTTTAAGTAGAGCTTAAAGTTTAAACAATTTCAGTTAATAACAGTGAGATGGAATATAATTATGGAAAATTAGACGAGGCCATATTATAATAACAACCTTAACTATGAATATTATAAATATCACATAAGTAATGAGACTTCAACCCTCCCCACCAGGCATTGATTAAGAATATTTACTCCCCAGTTACGGGGTTAATGTCACTAAAATATAACATATAAAACTAAAAAATGATACCTCAAGCCACAATGTTGATTAATCAATTAAATTTTAGGGATAGGTAAAATGATTCCAGGAAACAGACAATGTCAAATTGATATGATGCAGTACATAATAGCGATTTCATTGATATGGGTGATTATTTTTTATCAAAAGATTAAAGTTAGTTTTTAGTATAAAATTGCAGATTATTACTCAAAAGAGTACACAGTGATGTAGGCTGAGCAACTTCAGTGAGAATGAGGTAAGAGATCTATGGTAACTGTGAACAGAGAGACTGGTTTCTCTTCATGGAATTCACTAAGACATAACAGCTTCATGACACACGCTTTCACTGAACCATAAAAGAAATACAATTCAAAACCATGGTTTTGTAGCTGGGCTACAATATCATCAGTTAGTGTATACTGTTGAAAGTAATATTTCTGTTATATACATTATTAAAATGATAGTTTATAATGTGGGGTATAAATTTTCAAAGAATATCTGGCACCAAATGTAGTTAAGCCCTGATGGAAACTTTTCTGTATAAAATCTTTCAGAGCAAGTAGTTTCCATTTAATAACTAAAAGGCAAAATAATCTGACAAATAAGAAGTCAATACACTAAGTGCTTAATCCTTCCGATAACGAATTGGATTTGCTTCACCACTAGAAAAGCAAATTTTGAGAACAATAATCAAGTGATAGCTGAAGAGTAGATGTAAATTCCCCTAAGAAAGAGAAAGAAGAGCACTGAATAAGATATTGGAGAAGAGTGGACTAATACAGTATAGACATAAAAAGAAGCTGAAATATTAACAAGGAGGACTATAAACAGCTATATAATCAAAAAGAAAACCTGAGGTAAGTCAAGGAAGATGCAAGAAGATAAAAAGATACAGATAAGAGGAAAAGGAGACTCATAGTAGGAAGTGAAAGGACTTCAATGCATGTCTCAACCAGATATAGATGAAGGGACGCATAAAAGAGACACCACGTTACAACAAAAGAATACTATTCAAAATAGTAAGGTAAACTTAAACCTCTCCTAAAATAATCATTGTACATAATATACATCAGTAAATTAATTGACAAATTTTGACATTTTAAAAGTTATCATGACAGCTGAGGAGGAGGAGCAGAAAAAATATATTTTAAGGTGCAGAGAGGGAGAGCAATCAAAGGTGAGTACAATGAAGTATCATCTCTAAACTTAAAGATGTTATCACTTTTTGGTTCCATGAGAGATTTCTCTCAAGTCTGTGTTACTATGTAGTATATAGCTTTTCTATACAGTACATAGCTTTTCTTCCCTCTTATGTTAATAATGTTAAATTATTCTTCCCTACTATTTGTAAATTTTAATTTACATTTTTCCATCAACCTTCGATTGACTCCCAATCTCAAATCAACCCTTAGCAACATCATTTAGATGCCTGGAGGTCAATTCAATATGGTAAGAAAAAAGTATATAGCATTAAATAACAAAATACTGAGAGAGTCTGATTGTTCATGGAACACCAATGGAAATGATGAAAGATTACGAGCATCTCCAAGATTTAATCTCATCATCTACTACTGATTAGTCTTCCCTTTGTGACCTAAAAGATGTATCTTTCTTGCTCCCTCTCCTCAGCTGCGAAAATAACTTTTTCAACTCTCCTAAAATTGATTGATAAAATGTAGAGTTTGACAGAAGTAAAAGAACAACTTACCAATATTTTTCACAAGAATGTCCTTCAGTTCATCAAGTTCACCATGCACACGTGACATTGTATCAATGTCCTGGGATTCCGAGTAATGTTTCTGAAATGACAGTAAAATTCTTCCATGAGTAGATTTAAAAAGACCTAAGGCCTCACAATAAGGTAACTGATAACCACAGAAATGTTGTAAGATTTTGTTTGTTTACTCTTACCAAAGAAGAAATTCTGTAATTTTGTGCATATAATTATACAGAACAGGAAACGCTACTTATTTCATTCAACCAAGCCAAATTTAAAATAGCTGAAGCAAACCTTTAAAGGTTTTAAAAGAAGAAGAAATGCTGATTTGTAATACCTGAGGTTTTTGAGAAATTGTATGATACAAAGTTTTATTCAATTCCTTAAATTATGATAATTTCTGTTTCAAATCAGACAATCAAAGTGTCCAACTTCAAGTGCCAATCAGACTTATCAAAGACATTGCAAATCCTTAAAAAAAGTTAGTTTAAAAATATTTTGTTATTAATAACTGAACACATTTCCAAACCCAACACTACAGCACTCAAAACCTTATTCGATAAGAAACAAATTTTCTTAACACTGTAACATGAAGCACTGAAACAATAATGTTGAAGGATTCTAAATTCTTATTACTCCTGACCAGCCAGTCAGTATAATGAAAATTAAACTCAGTGAAATTTTGTCAACATTTAGTAATTCTCAATCAGTTGCAAGAATAAAATTACACACAAACAAAGGGTTACCATGACAGAACCAATCACATTTACAGTCTGAAAAATAGATCACAATCTTATTTTACTTAAACTATAAAACAATGACATCCAGGGATTCCATATCCTTATATTAAAAATATAGCATTAATAAAAGAAGACAAGCATCCTAATTGCAATCTTTTGCTAAAAATCAATCACTATTAAAAAATCTTTATGCTCATTTTGGCATCGAAATGAAGAAAATAAAAAAAAGGTAATTAAAACTGTCTACATTTGCAAAGCTGCATAAAATAATCCACAATAATTTTTTTACCATTCAAAGACAGAAAGAATTACAGGAAAGATGATAACAACTAAAGAGATCGAAAGGAAGTACAGATATCTGTTACCTTTTCAGTTCTACTGTTAATTAACTAATACCTTATGTGTTATTAAATATTTCATGTAACATCTGCAAATTCTGATATTCCTTAAAAGTTAATATCATATATTTGGAAAATGGATCAAAATGGAAGAACTAATATTACTAATTTTTCTCAAAGAGATCTCTAGTGCTCATAGGAGGTTGTTTCTGGCATGAAAGCCTTTCCAAAGACATATAACATTCTTTTTAACTTTTCTGACACACTGGATGACAAGTACTACTATCATTTTATCTTCATCCAGCCTTGGGGAACAATCAACAGCATTCCTGACCATAGATCCCAGTATTCCTGCACTCAAATTTCATATATAACTCTGTTATCCCAGACTTAGGAATTGGAGATAACACCCTTTGTACTCTCCCACATTAGCTCTTATGACTTTGATGTATTTCTCGCATTTGTGGAACCACAAAGAGAACAATATTTCCCAACCAATGAAGATACACTACAAGCCGTAGAATATAACCTCAGGGACAATTATTCAACTTGACATCTATTTTAATACATTATTCATTGGTGCACTACTATGTAAGAAGTTGAAATACATTAAGCAAATAATCTACTGCACATCCTACACTGCAATTTAAAGAACAGAGATACTTTTGCTCTGTCTGTATGTCCTTACAAACTCCCTTCACAAAAATAGCTATTTCCAGTATCCATTTGAAGCTTTGAAGGTGTCGCAGTAGATAAATAATAAATATGCTAAAATGAAAATATTTCCAAATGAAGACAGTTTGAAGGATATCTTAAAATACTTCAAAAAATCAAAAGAAAAATAAAAAACTGAAGCGAAAATTACTTTGCCCTACAAATAAGAAAGGGATTCCAATAGGTATACACATTAATAATAAGATGCATAGAAAATGTTCCTACTTTTCTTGACTTATCAAGCAAATAGTATATTTCTGATCAAGGGATTTTGATATATTTTATCTTCAAATATGACAGAATCCCTCAAAATATTTTTTTTTCAAATGTAATGTATTACTCGCAAACAACTAACGAAACAAACAACAATTTACACATTAAATTTCATCTACTTAGAGAGTTCTGTGAATAATAAAACCAAATTCAACCCATACGATGTTACATAACTGACACTCACCATCTCGTTGGCCAGTATTCTTGAAAATTCCGTATTCATTGAGTAAGCTATAGCTGTTTGTGCTCTAACGCCATACGTACCGACGAATCTTCTCTTAATTTCATTTAAATACAAAAATGCTCGCGATCTCTCGAATTCCTGAAAAAAAAATTTGGAAAACAATAGAGCAGTTTTATAAAGTATACGACTACATAATCATAAAAACATCAGAAACTTACATCATCGGTGATGCACATGTATATGATTCTATCTTCAGAGATATAGTGAAATAAATAGCTTCCATGAGAGTATGTAAGCTTTGCATTTTCGGGGGGTATTTTTTCTATTACTTGCTCGGTTACTTCCGAAAAATTTCCAGGGCAAGAAGCAAATTTGGTAAGGATCGTCGTTCCTCGGGCTATCACACTATATAAAATCGGCATTTTTCAGAACCTAAAACATAAAAATCCACTATTATGCGAAAGTAACATCAAATTACAAGTAGCAAAAATAAATAAAATCTTTAGTACACTTCTTCAATATTTCAGGCTTAATCATTATACATAAAATTCAACTGTTAAAAGGTAAACATGTAATATAATGATTTCTTGGTTATTAACACTACCACTACTGTCAACAGATTAAGCTGTAATGTCTGTCAGTAAATAAAAATGGAAATAAAAGATAGATTAACAACCTTCCAATACACAAGATCTTGATTACGAAACACGACATATCCCAATTCGCATTTCATCTGTCAGAGGCACATGACTGCTGGACTGCTGACAGTCATCCAGTACCTCAAATACCTTGAATAAAATTTTCATGCGTAATTACTAATTTTCGACAATTTCAAAATCTTATGAATAAATTTTATAACCTAAATCCTGATATCATTACTGGTAATAGGTATGGAAGATGGGAAGGAAGTGGCGTGTTTGATCAGGGGTTTTAAGCGCACTTATTGACCTTTGCTACAAAATAACTCAAAATCTTCTGAAGTGACAATCACAGCTTCTGCATTTTTCTTAGTCCTTAAAATCATACCTTAGGGTAAAAAATACAGGAACTGTGCTTATTCGTAGACATATTGTAAAATAGCTTTTATCAGATTTTTAGGTGCAAAGATTTTTAACTCTGGGATAACCAGCGGTATCTCTCTATGCTGTTTAAAGACTTACCAGCTCTACAATTCAATTATTATCAACTAAAATCGATCAAAGAAACTATTAACCAGATCCTCTGCCTCATCAACGGGGTTTAAGGGCAATTCATAAATATACAAACCTGCCAGTCTAAGGTGGAGATACCTTCAACATTCAATCTAAAATGCCGCTTGAAATAAGCCGAAATTCTGCAACTTTAGGGATTGCTACATTGGCTGCGGTTTCTTTTGCGATAGCTGGGTTCACTGCTTGGTGGCGAAGGAAACAAACACGATTACCTGCAGAATGGATTCGTGTTGGAGAAATAATCGACATTTACTGTTTTCCGATTAAATCATGTGGTGTAGTGAGGCTAAATGATGCTCAATGCAATATATTGGGTTTGCAAAATGGTTTTCTAAGAGATAGGTATGATTAATTTAAATACACATAACAGCTAATAATCCAATATTCATGTTAAAATGAATTATTTATCTATGCTCGAAGCTCCACGAAATTGTTCTCTCTTAAGGGTGTTCATGGTGACCGATTTAAATGGATGCTTTGTCACAGCTAGGAAGTTTTCTAAAATGACTCTAATACGGCCGAGCGTTAATGGGGAAGTGCTGACCCTGGAGGCGCCTGGAATGCTCAGTGTCAGCATAAATATAAAAGACCTTGGCTCAAGAAAAATAGCACAATCAGAGTAAGAAAATTCATTGACGAATTTGATGCTCTATTTATAAGGGATTGTGATTATGTTATGTCATATATGCTTATCATCAAAGTGTAGAATTTGTTTATGCCAAGTGCAGGTTAATAAGTAATGTATCAGTGATGGATTAATAGGTCAGGGAATTACATATCAAACAGTGAAAGTACTTATTACATTTCTTTTATTATCTAAAAATGATTTTGAATTATGGATTATATTTTTACTGCTGCAAATGTAATTTACAAAATAAATTAATACGGTTAATGGATGTTATCAAGACAGTGTGATGTATACCATATTCTTTTACTATAATGTAAATTATTGAATTTTCATGTCCATCCATGTGAATTTAGAGTTTGGGGTCAAGTGGTAAAGACGATTGACTGTGGAGAGGAGGCTGCAACGTGGTTGTCTCGCTTCATCCTTGGGGAAGATGTTGGTCTTCGGCTGGCATATTTTCCGTCTCAAAAGCCAACTCGACCAGTTCTTCAGAGGAATGCTGTCTTTGGAATATTGGAGAAGGATACTGTAAGATTGAATGATATATTATAGCCAAAATTTTTTTCTTATAAGTCTAGTTTTCAATGTTTTTTACCAAGAGACATTTTAAAGGTATCTCACTGCCCTCAATGAATCTAGGGTTTTATTGAAGGAACACTCTTACAACAGAAAATAGACTGTGGGTTTGTGTTGTATCAAAAAACTTTCCAATCCTTATAATAATTATAAAAATGATAATTAGTTGTTTGTCCAAAGAAATCCCAAAATTAATTTGTAGGAAATATCAGAAAAGATGCCACAGAGTATTTCAAAAAGTTAAAACTTTTTATGAAGCATATAGAATTCTATTCAATAAAAAACTTATGCATGGCTTTCTAAAGTACATAAAAATAGTTAATATTCTAAATAAGTTATGAGAAAGCAATGAAATTCCATGCTTCTTTATTTAAAAAATTGACACAATGAAGTTTCATGCTTCTCAATTTTAAAAATTAAGAAACATAGAACTTCATCATTCTATCATAATGTTTCTCTCATGACTCAATGTAAAGTATTGCATCCCACAATGAAGAATTTAGTAAATCAAATTTTTGAAAATTACAATGAGCCAGCATTGATTAATGGCAAATAATGTTTGAGAATAAAATCAAAAATGTGGGCCTTAACTAGGTGATACTCCATGACAAAAACATACAACCAAAAAAAATTTTTCTATGTACTAAGCCACAAAAAAATGTACAATTGAAGAGGATTTTTTGTGGTTTAGTATATTTAAATCCCTTTTTATCTATCTCTCTGTATTTTATGTCGGAGAAAATAGCTTATTTCTAAATATAAATCCAGTATGTTGGGCTTGATAAAGATAAGATACTCTCAGTATTTTCATTTCTGGATTAGTTCAGTATTACATACAGATAAAATAAGTAAATTATAAATTAAATAATAAATAAAAATAATATTTGAAAATTGTATGGATCTTAGAAACATTTTAGAATAATAAGAGTGAAGAATTAAAATATAGCGGAACATTACATAAGAGATTCATCACCCTATTCCAGGGAGCCCTTACGGATGCCACATCCTTTTCTCTGCTTGCGGAATCATCCGTTGCTGACTTGAACCTTCGTCTTGAAAAAGAAGTGACTGCTCTGACTTTCCGCCCAAATTTTGTTGTCCATGGAACTGCTGCTCCTTATGAAGAGGAACAGTGGGATTGGATTCAGATTGGAGATACAGTGTTTCAAAATATTAGGCCATGTACAAGGTGAATTCTGCCATTAAAAATTGAATTGGACTTTCTCTGGTATTGGATTCATGGATGATAGGTTCATAAAGTAGGCAATTCATTCATTTCATGCTGAAATGTACAAATTTCTACTCATTTCCTTAAACTAAACAGATTTATGTGTACTGACTGTACTGTTTACTGACATTCAGTACTGACAGTACTGAGTCTTTACTGATTCAGTTTACTGACATTGAATTCTTTTTTCGTTTCTGAATTGCTGTATGTTGATTTTTCAATCTTGGGATGCCAATCTCTTCTCCCCATGTGCAAATTCATTTCCTTATCTTAGTAATACTATATTTATATCCATGAAATGCAAGGAGGCTATTGTTATAAGTAATCTTACAATTTCAGGTGTGTTCTGACCACTGTTGACCCAGAAACTGGGAATAATTATAAAGACGGCCAGCCACTGAAAGAACTGAAGAGGTAAGATTTTCCTTCATGTTTCCTAAATCTTATAAAATTTAAATAACCCTTTTTATATGCACATAGTTCTGATTTTTGGGTAAGCTCTATTTTTTAAGGAATATGAAAAGATACATCTGAAAAACATGAACTTTTTCAGATGATTCTTTTGAAATGCTATGCCTTGTCCTATTGTAAAAGTAACTCTAAATTTTGTTTTATGCACACATTTTTCGTTGGATATCTTTAAATATAGATTTCAACTATGCGTAATGGCTTTTATTTTCCACACAGCATCATAATACACTGAACTATCGTATACTGCATTTTTATAGTATAGGGAACAACAGACAAACATTCAGACAAAAGCCTATACTAGTGGTTGAAATATTACTGTTGCATGCTAATGATGGTAAAACCCACTTTAGATGCTATCCTTTATTTTAACTAAGATAAGGCAACTTTTTATTTCTTACACAATAGGAAACCAAATGGAATTGGCTCTTTAATTTTTAATTAAGTTGTTTACACCTTAAAAAAAAGAGTACATATTAATTATGTATTATTTTCCATGACTGTAAATGTAGTTTGCAGAAAGTATGCAGACTATTATCGTAATACTGCTGGCTTTCATAAGAAATAGTGAATAATGGTCAGCTTTTCAGTAAAAAAGAATGTCATCCTTATTTTCTTCATTTTAACTCTGCAATGGAAATTGATGTATGTGTATAATAAAGTAAACAATTTGTAATTAAATAAATGAAGTGAAGGATTGCCTAAATCAGGTTGCACTGTATCTGGGTACATGAAAATATTCACTTTATAAGTGAATCTTTTTCTGTACCCAGACGGTTTTTCACCATGTTTTTACCATATGTTTAGTATAAAGGGACCAAGATCAAGAGAAACATGCATACGAAGCAGGACAGTGTCTTAAGTAGGTTTTATTGTACTTCTCTATAATGAAATTATCTCAGCCTGCCCAAAAGATCTTTATATAGAATATATCCAGAGAGTTAGCTTTATATAATAGATAAGGAAGATTTATCATTGTACCCCTTTTAAGTCAGCTTTAAATATCATAATATTTTTTGATGTGCTCTTAAAAATGAGTACTGGGTGTACTTTCAATTTTGGGATTGTTTCCCTTTTTCCATCAAATTTTTATTAACTTCATTAAAAGGTTACAATTATTTCAGCAATGCAATGGATAAAATATCTTCCCATGTACATACTAGCAATCTATCCCTGATCACATATCATCTACCAATGATGTTGAAATAATTCTTAGGTTATTTGCCTAGATAACCTCATCACCTCATATAATGTTTAGGCCTAAATTCTAATTTAGTGGGCTCAATTTAATCAATTCATCACCTCAAATGGGAGGTTATGAATTGATTTTTCTGTCATGAATGAAGCATCTTCTACTCCTGGCATTCTCACCTTAGGATTACAGCAATGATAGCTGATAACCAAAACATTGGCATTCAATGACGAAGTTACATGGCTGGAAACTTTTGAACCATCCTTGAATGTATCAGCCAGTATTCAATCTATTTACAGATGAAATGTAACATTTTGTCATTGAAATTCTCTTAGCAATTATATAGTTACTGTTTGGTTCATATTATGGTAATACTGTTGAAATTATTCTTATAACTTCCACTTTTTTTACCCAGCCAGCTATGTGCAATGAGGAATTGTAAACATTTAGAGCTGTTCAGCCTTCCAAGGTATTTCTTTTTTATACCATAACATATACCGCCAAACTCTTCCCTAAAATTTAATTTTTAAAACTTAAACTATGTATGAGTATATGTGGTATTTTTGTGCTTTCACAGTTACAAGAAAATAACAGAAGAGAAGCTGAAGCCCTTTGCAGGAGATTCTCCCGTCTTGGGAATTCATCTTGGCTTAAGGAAACCTGGCAAAGTGAAGATAGGTGACTCGGTATTTGTGGGACGTTAGAAAAGTTTAATGATTCTAGTTCTGATTTCCTGGGGAAACAGAAAGTAGATCTAGTTAGGAGCTTAGTACAAAAGCAAATGATGATAGCATCACAAGCACTCCACTGAATAAGAGATTGATTTTTTTTATATATCTGGTGACTTATTATAGTTTGAATGAGCAAATAGTGCACTAATTTTGCAGATATATTCAAAGGCATTTATGGTTACTAGCAGATGAATATCATTGGTTTTTACAGGAGTGGGTAATCTTTTTCCATTGCAAGGACAAGCGCACCATTTGCCTGTATAAGAAAGGCCATACATGAAATTACCAAGCCATTCTTGTGTTCATTGTTGCCTACTTTAAAATAGTTCAAAATCAAGATTGTGTGTTGAAAAAGGTAGTTATTTGCTTTTCAACTTCAGAGAATATATTTCTTTTTTTATTGCTTAATGTGATTAGCACGATTGGGAAACAAAATAATTTAAATATGGGATTTGTTCCATAAAGTGATGAAAAGGCCACATTGAATGCCCAGAGAGGCCATATCTGTCCTGAAGGCTTCAGGTTCCCCACCTCTGGGTTAAAATAACAAAGAAAGAATGTCCATTGTGATTATGCTATGAGCTAGCTATTTTCAGATGCTCTTTACAGAAAAAGCTGCACATAGATAGAGACTGCTATTAGATATTCATTGTGATAACAAATAGTGAGAATTTTTATAGAGTAACATATATATTAGTGCCTATATCTATCTTATGCCCAAAAAGTTAGAGCTTAATATTGTTATACATTAACCAAATGTCTCAAGGTTAGTGTAGGTTTGAGGAATGAAATGCTATAGAAATAGTAGTATAAGACATGAAATTTTCGTTATTTCACAGTGAAAGTAGCCAACCATGGTAGGGATTTAGCTCATTAGAATCTTGCAATCATCATTCAATTCATAGATTTAGAAGCAACTGTAGCCACAAATATTTTAATCTATTCTATATTTTATTTTATGCATGTGAATCTTTGAGATTCAATGAATTTCTTAACATTGATTTAAGATAATCACTGATTCATTTGAATTCTGAAATGTTTACTAAAATCTCCATTAGACTGTTAAAAAGTCTAAAATGAACATGATAATATTAAAAATACCTTATTTTGATTTACTATGCATTAAGAATAATTTTGTGATGGGAAATACTGAATTTTCGTTGTATAATAATTCCCCTCATTGGGAAACTAAGTCTTGGTTTGCACATTTGGAAAACATAGTTCAGTTCATGGAAACAATCAGTTTCATGCTATTTTTATAATAATGCTGGATTAATATCCAGTTTATGAAATAAAATTAGAAAGGATCAGAATACAATACTGATTATGAAGCAAAATATTTCTATACGTTCCTTTGGCTTTCTCACTATGAAACATCGAAGATTAAAATAGATGATACACTACTTGAACTCATGTCTTTGGAAGCTTTAGTTTATACATTAGATGTGAATAGTTGAAATTTGATGACACTTGTAATAGCATCAGGTGGTAACAAAAATTAAAAATTGCCAGCAATCCTGCCTTTCAATGCTGTACAATTATTATAATATTATATAATATTATAATATAATGTTATATATTATTATAATACATTAATTTTATGTTCAAAATTGGCATTTCATTAATGCTGTAACTGAAGTGTCTGTGTTTGTATACAAAACAATTTTTTAAAGTTTATATCAGATATGGATAAATATGTTATCCTCTCTAAATATTAAATGAAATCTAGTCCTGCCTAACATATTTTATAAGTCACAGAATAATGATCTAATCCACCACATAAATAAAAATTAAAAGAATGCAAAATATTGTACATTTTCCAGTGAGAAAGGATAATTTTTACAGAAAAAGTTTTCTTACTGTTAATAAAATATTGACATTATTTTCAGAAGGAGCATGAGACAACTTAATTGATGTCCAGTTGTATGATTTAATAGCTTTTAGCCAATATAAAGATATGAAGTACTTTATAAATACCAATATGGATATTCCAATTTAATGCTGCCATAAGTGAGATCCATTCCTCTGTAACTACATAACAGCGTAATCTTGTAAAAGACCTTAAAAAATATATGTGAATTTTTGTGTACACATCTGTATGTTTCTGCACATATATTATATCTTATTGATTGTAGGCTCACCTTCAATGTGGGCTAACTACCTTTTACAATGATTTCATGAAAAAAATATTCCTACACACTCGGTTATAAACTATCATTACCAGAAACATCTTATAACATTTAGATAAATAATTAGTCTTTTAATTCCATTAAATCTGATTCTTTTTCATCCAGTTGAAAGTACTCATTTAAAATAATGTCTGTATCTTGTACTGTACTGGACCAACAGGCATGAGTTGAATTACTTCCTTTGTCATACCAAGATCAGCCTACAATTGTCTAAATATTGTAATAGCACATTATAATTAAGTCTATCTGAGAGTCAATCAAAAATTTTGGCCTACATCATTTGATTTATTTGATGAGATTTATTTGCCATTAGACCTCCACAGGATTTTTATTATTATCTCAAGATATGGGTCAGTTAGCAATATCATTATCAATTTCTTCAATCATTTTCAGTGAAGTGAATTTCCATTGAATGATACAAATATGTACTTATCTAAGGATTATTTCTGGAAAGTATCTTTGTCTGCATTTAAAATGGCATTAAATATTGATGAAAATTGTTGAAATTAAAATATTATGAAAGGATGTTATTTGCATTTCTTTTCTGTATATTCCAAGATGGTATTTATTTGAAGGGAATATTTTTGTTGGCAATATCTTTATTTTTGTATATTCATTGTTACATGTTTATTTTTGTATTGAATAAACTGTTATATTGATTAGTTGCATTTTTATCATTGTTTTATCATTCCTACCATACCATATGATTGAAGGAATTATGGTGCTATCGAATGAGAACATTCTCAAATGTTCATCCCCTTCACTAATTCCTCAAATAATGGCCTTGGCATCCAATAACTCCATCCGATAACTCTTATCTTTTACCAAATATTACCATATTTCCTCAAAACAAGACAGGGTATTATATTAATTTTCTCCTAAAGATTATAAGATTTAATACCAGCATTAAAGTCATTAAGGATAATCAACACAAAAATCCCTTATTACTCCACCAATACATATAAATAAATGACCATTTGAAAGGAAACGTTTTCAGGTTCCTGCTAAAAATAGTCAGACAAATGAAAAATCCACCATTTGTTAATTACATTGAATTGATATTTTAATCATCGCGTTGTGTTCTGGATGAAAAGATACCCGGGTTGCTATATACAAAATTTTTATGTTTACATAGAGATGTTTGTAAACAATTTTTAAAATCAGATAGAGATAGCTATTCACAGTCTTAAAATGATTGAAACAGGTTTCGCAATTAATATTATAGTCTCCATGAACCTTGAAGTCATACACAACGATAAATAATTATTTAATAAACCAATATAAACTTTCAACTTTTGGCAGCAGAACGACAGTCACAGAAACATGAGCACTGCTGAATACCAAGGTCTGTTTCTCAATTTTGCCCGGTATTATTAATTTATGCTTCTTACTCACTTCTAAATTAGAATTTAAACTAAAGGGATGTTTAGCAGAATGGTGTGTATTATATTAATAATAAAATTGTTTACATCCCTGTTTAGTTAGATACTATTTTGAATAGGAGATTCCTTGAATAAGAATTTTTTTTATTCGCATCGTCCATTGCTTAATTGATATCTTTCATTAACTGAATACCTCTGATTCAGTGAATGGATAAGATGCAATTTCACTCCAGACGTTATTTTTATATTTCTGAGTAAAAAGAAAAATCTAGGAAATAAGTAACCTGGATGCAATCAATGGATGCATCCATCAAGTGAATGGAGGTATTCCTTATAAAATAAAATGCATAAATGATCTCAAACAGGTCTTACATATGAGCTTATATTCAGAATCTTCTGAATTATCTTAGGCCTTGTGTTTGGGTTAGGTCCTATTTTCAGAGAAACCTTCCCTAAAGTTGTGCAGAAGTTAGATTGAGAGAAGTGAAGCGATTGTAATGGAAAAATTTAACTTAGTAAGTCTGGTGATGAGGAAGTTGAACCATCTCCTCAGTAATATACCTGTTTTTGCATGCACAAAAAAGGATAGACTCACCTGAACAAAAACAGGAAACCAGTCATGCATATCACTAAGCTGCTGTCAATACTGTACTTGCAAAGTATGTTAAGAAATGAATGTCTAATGTGCTGGAGATTATCCTGTGGCTTATAGTCATTCTAGTGAGCTAATAGTTAACTCCAGAACTGCCTTCTTAGTGAGAACATAGCTTTGAAAATTAGGTGTCTAAAAACTTTCATGAAAATACATCCTGACCAATTTCCTTATTTTTTCATTGAAACTGAACTAATGTTCAATTTCACTATATTAGGAGACTATGTGGTTGCCTTTCATTTTATATCTTTCTTAGATTTATTCTCATTTAATAAATAAGGTCAATAATGATAAATGAATTCTGAGTCAATTTCCTATTGCGGAATTACATAACATATACCAGGAAGTTGGTATTAGCATTCAACTCAAACTGTTTAAGGAAAAGTCTTCCCATTTCAATTGCTACATGAATTCCTCTAATTGTACATACCTTCTGACTACATTATCGTGTTAGGAAGTCCATCTAAAAATTTTGGATTGTGCTTCTAGACATTTATTTTTCAAAAATTCTGATCACGCTGCATCTTCAGAACTGTAACCATGAAGGTTAACATTCTCAATTTTTCTGAGTTTCTGTCTGACAAGCCATGTCCAGATGGTAAGCAAAGCATTGGAGTGCTTGCTAATTAGGAGAATGATGAATATGATTACCATTGCTATTTGTTAGAGAAGATGGTTAAGAACACAACTTGGTATGACTTAATGTCGGGCACCTAAGAATCCAGAATTGGCCCTGCTTGCTGAGATCTGTTCATATTGGGTGGCTTTAATTGAAAAATCATGTGAATGACATCCATTTTTCTTACCAGTGGTACTAAAATAATATTCATAATCAGGGGCAGGATTCTAAGCTGACTTGGAAGGTTTCCTCTTTTAAATGGCACCTGACTGATCTATTGAGAGCTCTCTATTTCTTGTACAATTTGAAAACCTTCAGCTTCTCAAAGTCATTTTCCAATAATTATGGTTCATTATTAAATGCATGACTGAAATAACATGAAAAGGAAAGAGCAATTCTTTTCAATTCATTTAGTTAAAATAGTAAAAAACATTTAGTAAACAAGTATCTCTATAAACTTGAGGTAATTAAAAACTCTTCACTGAATGATGGTTTATGAGTTCAATTGAAAATCCATTTTGCCTCCCTCCACCCAAGAGCATGCCTTCTTCAGTGCATTCCGAATGAGCCAGTTATGGAAGGTGAGCATTCCTGGAATCCTCATCACAAAACAGAGGACAAACCAATGCAAGTTGAACAGAAATGTCTCCTTCCAACTCATCACCTTATGTAGATGGGGTGATGGCACTCCAATGTTCCACAGGAGATATGACATCGCCCCACCAAAAGTGTTTCCAGGCACATAATAAGAGATACCATCCACAACACACCTGTACATGTGTTCCCACTCTGGAGTCACTGTACACAGATTAGGCTTCACCCATTTCTCCACCACCGCCCTGCTTCTCTCTCTGGTCTCATTGAGACCTCCAGAGCAAAAGTTGTACCTATCTTCTATACCCAAGAGGTACCCCAACCCTTGCCAAAGGTGCACAAACCCTTCCAGGTCCTCTTCAGTGGCATTGGCAGCACCAAAGTGTTGAGGGAAGAGAATCATGAGCCCCACGAATCCAAACTGCGTGATTGACATGTCCATCTGATTCAGATAGACATTCACCTTGCACTTTCCCACAAGGGACCCCTCCCCCTTACCGAAATCCTTCCTCAACTCTGACAAATACGGACAGCTGAGGTTTTTCCTAAATATTCTCCTTTGAATTTCTTTCTCGTCGCACTCTTTCAACCTGTTAGCAATGGAATCGTGGAGATGGCGCACAGTTTTGATATTGGTATGAGCTTCGGTGCCTTCCTCCCAAGCATCGCTCTCATACCAAGAGATGACCCTCATGGTGGTGGAGAGGTAGCGACGGAAGGCTTTCTTGGTGGAGTCGGAGTTCCCCGTGAACAAGAGAGGCTCCATGCTACCACGGAAGGAGAACAGCATGGCCAGTGAGAGCATTTCCGAGTAGAGCAAACCAAAGAGGTATTGGAGGGCAAAGTGGCGTCCTCTTTCCAACCGTTCATTGTTGACCCAATCCGGTTTGCCCTTTGGAACTGCCAATGGCACCTGGAAACCCTCTACCAACACGTCCAGGGGATCCCCGCGAGCCATTGTCTCAGTCCTTTGAAAAAATGGAATATTTATCAGTGGTACAAGAATATGGAATCTCTAAATTAGAAATTGAAATAGGACAATTAGAACACAATTAGATTAAACCCATTCTGTGTAGCAGTTGTGTTGCTTTGTTGCTATTGCTGTGTGAGCGAGTGTGTCCGCGTGTTTATATATGTATAGAGCAAGGCAGATGATACTTGAAATCTTTAAATAATTAAACAAGTCTTTATTCGGGGAGATTCTTGAAAAATATAGAATTTAGACACGATGAAATATAATGAAATGAACGAAACCATGATGAAAACAACCACAAAGAAGGAACATGAAAAATCTGCGAAGCTCTACTAATGTTTATACCTAGGACAGGTGGAAGAAGTTCTTTAAAAGAAGTGATGGAAAGTGAGACAGGACCGGCATTATGCGGTAAGCATCAGGACACTCAGGATTGAGAACGTCCTGAGTATGATTTCCTTTACTATCCATACGGCTCCTGATGGGAGAGCTAAAGCAATTACGGCCAATGCAGCTTCGCTGGTTCTTAGCCGTTCATGATTCATGAAACTCATTTTCCGTACTCTACCAGCGTACTGTGTAGATTATCTTCAATTTGCAAAATCTTTAGCACATACCAAATTAAAAGCAAGAAAGTAAGAAATAATTACTCCGACGATCCTTAAATTTTTATCTAAAGCTAAAGTGGGGTTTACAGAATAAAGTGGAACTATATAGAACTCCCTATAGTCCGTTTCGCAGATAATCCATGCATGAAATTTTCTCTTCGTCGATATTTTACGCGGCCCTTCTAAAAAATTCTAATACCAAAAAGTAGATGGTTTAATGCAGTATATTGTATATGGAGCGGTGATAACACAATTAACATGCTACTAAAAAGATCCGCGGTCGGGTGAAAATAAACTTTTGAAACAATCGAAACTAAGGAAATATGTGCGCAAAATTGTACGTGCACAATGATTTAGCGGCGATCTGTTAGCATTTATAAAATTATTTTACAGAATAAATACAGGTTGAAAGTCGTAACAAAAATTTTATCATTTTCCATGCAGGATATAGATATGGTGATAGTAATCGTATTTACATAAACACGCACACCAAAAAACCCAAGGATAAGAGAATGTAAAAAAAGGTGAATGTGGAATATAGCTGCCTCAATGAGGACCATTGCGAAAGGTGATGCTATAAAGTTCTTTCCGCTTACTTTCTACTTTGCCTACAAAGCAACCCTTAAATCTACCTGAAACTGTTCTGTAAGATAAGTCAATGGTTGAACCCCTCGTCATTTTTCACATTCCCTTAACTTTGGGTATTTTCTCTTACTTTAAATATTATCACAAGAATACCTTCAATTAAATAAAATACCAAAAATTTTTGGATCTCAAAGATTCTTATGGAAAGTTTCCCATGAAACAATTCCCACCGTAGAAATACAGCCGCAAGTAAGGGGAATTAAAAATCAAATACACCCACAGATAGTTACACCCGTAGGACAAATGAAGATAAATTATAAGGGAGCTCGGTTAACTTTTGGATTCGGTGTCCAAACCCACCTCAATTTTGTTTACCTTGGCAACCGTATGTTTTATAAACTATTAAAAACACGAAAACAAGGCAGAGGTATTAAAGACCGTGATTTTTCGAATCTATAATCCTTTACCAATGTGTGTGGGATAATAGATTCTCCCCTAAGATTCATTAAGAAATAGCTTATAGAGTTTCTTTTGACTCCATGGATATAGGATGGACGTATCCATTTTTTATTTTCGTTACAAGATTTTATGATTGAATTTCATTTGCATTAGTATTCGTCTCCTATTCGTTTAGATTTTCAAAGAAGATAGCGCCTAATTCACAAATACATATCTTTAGATAAAAGTTTAACGATAATTATAATGTTACTTCAATCTTATAAATATCTTAAAAATTATGGCTATAGATTTCTTTGGGTACAAGTCTTCTAATTAATAGCTGACTTATAAGAATCAGATTCTAAGCTATTAACTTAGCTTAGGGAATACAGTCATTCTAGTCAGTGTCAAAAATAGAAACTGTTTGCTTAAAATCTCTTTCGGCCGATTACAAAAATGTCACTCAAAGTACTTCAGATGCGATTAACGCTATCAAATACATATTTTCTTTTTAAACACGGAGAATGACATTAATCAGGTGTTTTTGGAGATAGTCTTATGAAAACACGAAGAGATAGAATAATGATGATGAATAATATCTTTTTCATATTAGATTTTTCCACTATCCTTTACATAAACAAAGCAAACACTTATTGCGTAAGTGAAATTAAAAACTTGATGCAAGCACTGTGCCCTTGGAGAGCCGGATGACCTCAATGGCCGCGTGCAGCTTCCTCCATCTATGGGAAGTTTCGCTCCACCTTTCATCTAATTTATAGCGTTATTCATTAGCGAGATTGGAAATTACTCTGACCTTCATCAGAATAAGCGCACTTAATAAATAACGAAGTATATTCACACAAATACACCACGGATTTTCAGGGATCCGAATGAAACCGCGTTAGAATAGAATTTCAATTACATTGATGCACAGGTTGAGAATCCCTAACCAGAAATGCTTGGGATTAAAGTTATTTAGGTATTTGGATTTTTTCGGATTTTAGATTATATGATTCACTGGAGTTTAAAAGAATTGCGAAAAAGTCAGACTTAAATTAATTTCTGTTTGGCATAAAAAATACAATTAAAATGTAAAAATTAAAGAAAGCAAATAGAAATATATTCATCAAATTAGGTTGATGGACTGAGAATTAAATCGACTCATATCAGCCAAAGATATCAAAAACACAGTCCTGAAAAGTGAGGTGATAAAATGTTACAGCTTTCGGAATATTTGGATTGAGGATGCTCAACCTGTAAAACGTCACAGTGACATAGGCTCCTTTATTTTCAAATAAATACTTTCTACATTAAGATAGAAAGAGATCGTCCTTCGTATGCTTCTTTTAAATAATAGTGCTCCATTTTGTGAAAATATTTACAGATTATTTAAGAGATCATAAAAATATAACTTTGTTTTTAAATTTAATCTTTCAGTTTTAACAGGCTTGATGGCTCAAATAAAATTGTTTGAAACACTGACAAAAATATTGGCATGCTACATCATGTTTAATGAATATTTTTATATCTACCAATTTTACTCTTATTACCATAACATTTCATTATTTTTTTGAAAAACGTCGACATAACCTCCTATAACTAGATTTCCTTGATCTATATAATGTAAATATAGGCTGTAAAATAGTAACCTTGGAAGTAATAGTGATCGCATGGTGAGAGGCTGCTAGAAACTTTCCGCTGCATCGTATCTTTTATGAGGCCTTGGTATTAACCGCCAGGAATCCAAGAAATGTAATCACTGCTGAGATAAATAAATGGCTCAACTTATTCTACCAGAAGATGTCAAATAAGAACCGCTAAAATCCGTATTCGTGCTCTACGCCTTTGTCTTCATTGCTGAACAATTGTCCCATTGTACTTAGAAACGTCTAACATATTATACACTGCTACCGTCCAAATAAAAATAAATTATACAAATTATATGACATTCATAAAGCTAAAAAGTCCCCAAATAACCATACTTTTTCCAATGATACACATAGAAACTAGACAGCTTAATCTCGACCGATACCGACGTTTTAGATGGATTGCTATTGAAAATAAGAGAGCACATTTCGAAAACCACGAACTAATACAAGAACAGCGACGGAATAATAATTAATGAAGGGTTATTACATATTTACTTAGGAATAATCAGTATACCTTAAATAATTAGAAAGAGAGAAAATCATCATAACATAGCATAGAATAAATAAATAAATAGCTGCAATTCGATCAATGACCGTCGTGAAATGTTTGCAAATATTGCAAGGTAAAATAATTCTTTCATTCCGTTTGCCTCGTTTTAGAGGATCGTCTTTAAAGTCTTTTGCTTGGATGATGTCTTGCACGTCCTTGTGAACCAAGTGGTCACCTATGTGGTATTTTGATCTTCGTTGGTCGTCGGACGGCGAAGAGAATGATGAAAGAACGTCTGCTTTTCATTCCCCTTAGAGGGGAATTCATCTTATCAACCACGGTTTTGAATATAGGCGTTTTTCCAAAATGTACACCTTCTCACCATAATCGTAATGAAATGCACAGCTAAACACGGTCGATATTGTGATGGAGAGTAGCTTAAACTTTAAAAAGGACTGGAAGAATTGATTAGACCCTATAAAGAGAAGTAGAAATATTTGAGATTGAAAATGAGCCAACCATTCATTCAAATATTTAAATTTTTCGAAAAATAAAACTACTGCCGAATTTCAAATCGATGATTATAGTCGCAATTAAGAGGCGAGCTACGAGGAAGTTCTTGGAAGATAAATACGTTTCTTTTCTCAAGTCATTTTCAATAGTTTGTATTCTGATGTCTGTGACTACTTCTTCCTGGATCGTCTGTGATTACTTCTTTCTGGGTATAATGATACAAGAAGTTTACTCGTTTTACGATCTTAGTTCCCTAACCTCTACTTTTCCATAAAAACTGGACTTGCAAACCGCGATGAGGAATTTCTGCAGTTAGCTTTTACTGCCCGCCAAGCGTCATTTCTTAAAAGCTACACAAACAAATCAGCAATGCTCTGCATTGCTATAAACAATGACTTTTGTGTTTGTCTTTTGAGCGATAAGTCGCCATAATCAGTGATAGTTCCAAGACCAAGGTAACAATTTATTTCTCACTAATTTGCTTCAAGTGTTGTAACTTTTTCTTTCGCCTAACTCCCTAACCCCTTTTAAAATTTAAGGGCATTCCCGCTAGTTTATGGAATTTATTGACACATCCGTATGATTAACAAATATTAAACCTGAGGAAATGCCTCAACTCAAATTAGAGATCCATTAATTCCCTTCCGATAGACGCTGCAACAGACAAGACTGAAGTGAGTAAACAAACGTAAGCGACATTGAACTCATCGCATAAAAATGCAGACGAGGCTAAAAAAAGCGAAATGTCATCATGAGTACACTCTTGAGAAGCAGTATATTCGAAATGCATTGAAGAAGACTTTTCTTCTCATTCGATAGAACACCAATTCGAACTCCTTTGATCCACTCGTGTCTCTACGGACGCAGCATTCCCAAACCAATGATTCAAAACCGGTTTTATCCTTTAAACGATTTTGCGGAAATCTATCCGAAGTCGAAGAATGCATCTATTTTACAGAGGATAAGAATCATTTATATACACAAGACAATTCACTAGACAACACACGAGAAATATACTTACGTAATATCTTTATTCATTGCACACATTTAATATCTATTACACGAAGACAAACGCTTAAATAAGATTCTTCACTTTTCCTATTTACAAAAATGCGACCTTCGCAACATAATGAAGTGGAGATTATTAAAATTAGGACTCTTTAGTAGATGGAAAATGCTCACAATGAAGAAAACCATTGTGAATTTACTGGAATTGGTCTTGTGAAGAAATTATGAAATCCATAGCCTGTAAAAGTTAGCATTCTTGCTAACGTGCAACAAAAAACGTCGCGTCATTTCTTGCTATAATTTAGCTCATGGGGGCGAACTTGAATGCATCTACATTTTGAAATTACCCAAAAATCAATAAAAATTAATAAACAAATAACTGGTGAATACCGAAACATCTTCGAAGTTAAACATAAAAAGCTTCGCTAGCATAGAATCTGACGGCAAACACGATGATAGGAACGATTACGTGAATGTTTTTATTAAACTCACGAAGATTACTTAAAATAGGCTTTTTATAATTAAAGAGTTAATTGTATAGGAATTAATCATTCACTAACGGAGTGCGAATGTCTCGCAGGATGTACTTTAAATGAAAACTAGGTGAATAATATTTCTATTGATCACAACCTAAGACCCAAACGACGTAGATTATAGATTTCAAGACCAAAGAAATTACTTAAAAAGAGGAATAATTGAAATTCGAAATTAAATCGAGGGAAACTTCCTGTTTAAGGAAATGTGAAAAGAAGTGCGATATGGATGGAAGAGAAAATAACCACCGAGAAAGAGTCGATTTTATAAAAATTACACTCAAATGGACAATAAATTGCCAAAATGAAGGATAACTAGCTTCAGTTACCTCTTGAAAAGAATCATTCGAATAAGTGAGCTTATTTAGAAATAGTTCGGAAGTTAACTCGACGGCAAATTGAGATCAAAGGGAACCTCTTTTTTATTTCACTAACTATAAAATGCGCAACAAGGAAAAGATTTCTGTTTGATGTCTTCTTTCGTTCATAAACATCATCGATTGCCTTCAGTCGCTTTACTATCGTTAAAGTCTCTGACACAATCGAAGGGATTTTTACCACGTTCGCTCTCCAGTTGTGACAACCCATGAGGACTTCTGAGGATATCTATGATAAGCATTCCATACGCAACAAGAAAGGGTAATTTCTGGCCAAATTGTCACTCGAGGCGAGGCTTCTAATGCACCTTTAAATGCACATATACTCGTATGTTCCGCAGAGTAATCATTTTATTTGCATGTGCATCATTCCGAAACGAAAGGGTAGTATCTACTTCTTGTAATTCATCATTTCTTTCCGAATTACATCTAAAAAGAAAAGTGAATGAATTATTTACATGGAATGTCGATACTTCGAATGAAATATAATAAAATCCAATATAATTCACTCGTCCGGCTTGTGGCCCACAGGAAAATTCAACACTCACCGAAACAACGATAAGATAAAAGTGATGATCGCAAAATATCTACAATTAATAAGAAGTTAAAGGAATACGACTCTTACTGCAGCAAGATTAATACTTCGAATAATGGGACGAAATTTATGTATGTACATACGTACATAAATTATTTTCACTTTCGATATTACCGAAATATGAACACACAATAGACAGGATACCGGAAATAAATATAATACAAGAAAACCTATAAAGAGCAAAGTAAGTTACAAGCTTAAGCTAAACTAAAGAATGTAAGATAAGTAGGAAAGGAAGAATGCTCTCAAGAACACGTAAGCACTAACTCTAATTGCCGACTCTGCAGATCATTTTGATGAACTTTTTTCGTTACTGGATGGCTTATTCAAAAAGGAGAAGTGAATTTATTATTGACGAGCAACTAGCAATCATCTTAAAGCAAATTAGATGATTAAAAGCAAATTTATATTATATGGAACTATATTAATTTTGTAACGCAATAGGATGCAATAATTAGATGTCTAATTAGAAAGAAAGCAAAATACGAAATATCAACGCGAGAAAACGTCTTGAAATGTTAAGAAATTCAAAATTTGAAAACTGTTAAAAGTGCTTAAACATCAAACAGACGATAGAATAGATAAGAATAGAAATTCAGGTAAAGCCTCAAAGCTGTTGGAATAAAATGAAATCATCTAAACGTGGGCTTTGGCCATTAGTAAACACGATGAATGACTTACTCTCATCACCATCTCATCATACAAAACGCAAATCTTACTAAAAATCGAATGGAGATCCTTAACGCTAAATCATACCTTGAGCTGTGACTCTCTCGTTGCGACTTGTTTGTGATTTCAGCTCATACTCTCAACTGTGCTTACCCCACTTCCTTCCACTCTTCTCTACCCCTTACCAGTCTTTCCGCTATCCTGTGCTTCAGCCTTGGTGATTTGATCTAACCCGAGCACACACTTGCCGCCACGAAGGGATGAAAGCTTCTTTCTCACTTGCCGATTAACATTTCCACTTTTCTTCTCAATCTGGATCAAAAAATTTGCCTGAAACTATCTCTTAAACTCAATGCTCGGAATTTACGCGAGCGAGAACTATTATGAAACTCAATTCATGTAGAAATTAAGAAACTTGTGTCGTGTTCCATTAATTGAAAATCATTTTTAAAGAGACTCTATCTAAGACGTTATATCTATTGGTTTTAATAATTTCAAAGAAGCTTGGGTAATTTCTCGTTTATAGAATGTCTTTGCAATGAGTATGAAATGTTTTTCACTTTAGAACTTCATAAGAAACTTCCCTTATGCCACATTCCGAAGGCATGACTCACTTAGATATAGATAACCCAACGCAAGTGAATTTTTACAGATGATCTAATAGTGTAAATTGTTATTTTCCTGTATATTTTTTCTGCCGTACAACGTGCTAAGATATGACAGTGAATAGGATACGAACAGGCATTAATTAATTAATGCCTGCTCTCATTCTATTAACTGTCACATCAGAGATTTTATTGGAGAATGCAGTGAATTCCTGAGCATTTAAACTCGAGATGCCGCTAAAGAATCGTTGATCGTACTATTTGAGGGGGGAATTGTTTCACAGAAACAAAACTCAGGTCTAGGGTCAATATGATACTTGCAAATGGAGGAGAAAATAACGCCGAAGACAACTAAAAAGAAAACAAAAATGGAGGGAACTCTCCTCGTTCGTCTGCACAGAAACATTTTACAGAAACCGTTTTAACGAAGTAAACGCAATTCCGAGGATAGCCGGGAAGGGTTGGAAAGCATAGCATTGGTGCTTTTAAAGGTGATCTAATTTATGCAAAAGAATAGAGTAAGCTTACTGTGCAGTACTCTTTGGTAAAAGCCCTCCTTTGGGGTTTTCGCTTATTCATTTTCACTCGATCACGATGAAACCTCTCTTGTCTACTAGACGTGATGCTTCCCACATTTCCCTTCGGTTGTTTACTTAACGGTTTGCACGTGGCCATTGCCTCGGCACATTCTTTGATACAATCAAGGGCGATTGCAGATTGCCCCGCCCCCCTCGTAGCCTGCTTCTAATCCCGTGGGGAAAGCAATTCGCCTAGGTCATGGATGTCCAGGTACACAAGGTCATAAAGCCGCACGGCGGTTAAGTTAATCTTAAATGGCTGACTAAGGAGGGTGAGAAAATTGTACGATTTGCTGCAACACAATAATCATATTAAAATTTTATATTTCATTAAAGCGATTTTAGATCATTGAGTAAAAACTGCCTCTCTTCGTGGTAATCACTTTAATCATCGTGTAAAAATTACCGAAATGGTATGAACTAAGATAATGAAAACGCATGTTCATAACAAAAGGTTATGTAAGAAGTCTAAATTTTACAACTTAAAAAAATTATTGATGTGTTAACCAAATAAGTGAGGGAGAGAAATTTATATACAACAACACTCAGGTCAAAGGCCGATGTGAATCTTACGCATGAATGTTTACGACGATCAATGAATAAGCAAAAAGAAACACGTTGAATAGCGGATACGATTGTAAACACTGAAGAATTTCTTCCATCGACCGCCGAAGGACTGGAAAATATAAGCAAGACAATCCGTAAAAAAGGAAAATACCTTCGCAAATTGTAAGAGCAGTTGTAACCGATCTTGCAAAGGGCTTCGAAATCTATGTGATGCAGTGTGCCACGAGAAGGTCTCGGCGCGCCGCTTACTGAATGAATGAATGAATGAAGACACTTTATTCGTATCTGAGGTTAGGTCTGAATGGACCTCCTTCAGCCTAATCCCGTATTTTCTCTCTATTAATTATAATCACTAAAGCAAAAAGAACCCATGAGCTAGATTTTATGAGGAAATCTTATCACCAAAGGGTTGATGAAGTAAAAACCTACGGTTTGAGAAAACATCCGCAGAAAAGAGTGAAAAGGGACAGAAAAAGACCACGAAAACACAGGGAAATAAAATATACATAACAAACACATCAATATCTTTGTCGTTGCAGCTATATGTCTCTCTACACTTCTGTTCTTTTTAGATCCTTATATATTGTCTCTCTCAAAGTACTTTTAATGGCATCCAGAAACTCTTTTTCTTTCCTCTTCTTATTTTCCTAGTATCTGCTCATCATTATAGGTTCCAGGAAGTTAAATATATTTATATATAATTAACCAAATAAACGTTTTAGCAAAGATTTTTTAATTTCCAATTTCATGTGTTTGTTCCCTAAAAGATTCTTTTACTCTATGTTTTTTTTTAATTTTAAACTTGACAATTATCCAGAGTAAAATGAAAGAAAACAACTCGTGTTCATATCCTCATACATTTTTTCGAACGTGTAAGAAAGTTACACTAATAAATAATAGAGAAGGATGAGCAAGCATGACTTTTTAGGACACATACAAGTTGAACTGTAGGACATAACGTTAATTCGAATGGAACTGAATGACATAATATAATTAGACTGAAATTATATTGAAAGTAGGAAACGTAAACTTAATGGTTGATACGAAAGCAGTGGAAGGTTAGAGGAGATAGAATTTTACGGCACCAAGAATTTCTAAATTTGGAATAAATATTTAATTGTCCTTAGTGATCCATTTTTACCACCTCCAACTCTGTATTTCCCTTTTCAGGTCTTTGTTCACAAATCAATGATTGATATAAAATTATTAGATAGTAGAAACTTTTCCAACTATCAATGATTGCATTGCTAGCTGATGATTAACGTCAAATAAAGAAATCGTAGTCGTCTGTAGTAGTTAATAAAAATATTGGAAACCAAAATACTTAGTGTAGAAAAAGAATCTGTTCTAATCTATTTTAATAGTTTCACAATTAATGACATAACCAAGTTCCATGACGTGAAAGATGACGTAATCTATCATAAATAAAAAGAGCCATCGCCGCAAAAATTGAACTCTGCTATTTAATATTTGCCAACAAATTTAACGGAGATATTCAGGAAATTATCTATGTATTAAATGTTACTAGAGCAATCTTTTGTAAACAGATTAGAAGTTTCATTCAATCTTGTCTTTGGACGGTTAACTTAAAAAGATTAATTTTGAGCGTACGAGTTTACTCATACAACAAATTTTGTATTCATACTATTGGCTCCTTTCCGATCCGTTGATTTTCGTATCAATTTTCTCCGTTGCCATTGTCACCATCACCCGCTTTCGAGGAGTGAAATCCCAAATTAACTGTCATCCGATTGATTCACAGACGCGTTTCCGCCGTCTACCAAATCGGCTGCTTTCTTCCGCGCTACTTTCCAGAATGCCAAGAGTCGAGTCGAAGAAATTAAACAAAATATTCACTGCATGCAGGCATTGATTTCATGCAGACTGACCCAGTTTATTAGAAGGAGACTTAGTGAAATGCTTTCAAATTCAACTGCGCATATTATTTATTGAATACTCCCTACAATAAAGAGCAAAATATTTACTTCTTCAGAATCTTGTTGTTGTTCAGCGTTTTCCCGAAATGTTTTTCACACTATATTCATCTATCTTGTTGGTATTTTTAGATGGATGGAAAGATGCTAGATAAGGATGCTGACGTGAAACAAATTAGAGACCATTTGAATTTTTAGCTCCATTGCGGTCTGGAGAGGCGAATAGGATGTGTGGACGTCGCTACGCTATTTATCATATAAAAAATATCTCATGGCTTTAGATCCCACAGAACTTTTACGTCATGGCTTATATCAATTTTCATTCATGTATCTAAGATGGTTCTTTGTCATCTTAAAGCATCTGTATGTTTACGAAGAATAGTTATAGCCGAGATGAGATTACGGAAAACGGATTCGAAATAAATTTAAACGATGCGAAATAAGGCGGCAAAATGAAGTACAAAAACTCCTAATATTTCTCCAAATGAGACAACAACTAGGTCGGACGTAGCTGAAAAATGCAAAAAGTAAGATCGATGGATTGAATGGTAAATAACCTTGCATTTTCAAAATGGACTTACTCGCCTAGTGGTAAATTAGAGAAACAATTTCGCAAGAACTGCAGGGTCTGTAATGAAGCGAATGCTTCCTTTCACAACATTTGACCTTAAACCCCAAGTGATTCATCGGGAATTTGTCACGGCTTTCAGAATCACGTTTTCCGCACCCGAGTTCTCAGGAAAAGCACTTCCTTGCGCTTATCTCAACCAACAGCGATGTTATGCAACACGATCATAATCTGAAGTCGCGCTTTTCAAATACATTTTCAAGTAGAAAGACAACTCAGAAGAAAGAGCTTTCTCCAAGGTTATCTTTATTTACAAATGCTTTCACGCGTCGCTTTCGAGCAAAAACATCGCGCGTGTGTTTCAGAATTAATTCGAATCCGTTTCGAAAATAATTTTCGCAATACCTTTCAATAGCGTGTGGTTACCATGGTTCCCTACGTGCTGCATATCTCACTGGTCTCACTATCAGTAAAGATCTCGTCGATGAGATAGTTGATTTTACTACCCCAGAAACAATGTTCGTGAGCTTCGAGAGAAAACGAAAAAGCGTTACTAGCAAATAATCGCCAAGACAGATAGCTATTTCTGGTCGTTTTTTCCACAGAGCGTTAGAGAACATAATATTAACAAGAGTTAGATAAGGATATTGGTGTTTTTGCATCCCTTACCACAAGGCAGCTTACAGGACCTACACGTAAATATATATCTGAAAAATACTTTTTTAAGTGTCATCCGACTAATTTGTTCGAGCGCCCACTATTCATTGAAAGATTTGATAAAAGATCTATATAAGCTTCATTTTTAACAAATTTATTAATGATTTGGCATATTATGATTTATATAACGGGATTACTTGGTTCATTTGAACATTTAACTGAAGAAAATCAGAATAATTTCAACTTAAAACTTTCCTTGGCAACATTAGCGCAGCTCCATAAAGTAAGTGCAGTACTTTGTCATAATATTACGATAATTTATAGGAGTTGCTGCTAAGACTCCTTAGATGGAGACATAAGTATCCCGTTTACAATGTTATCTTTTGTTCACGCGCTGCATTGACCATGCGTTGAACCGAATCTCTCTATCCATAATTCATGGATTCCATTCCATTTTCCCCTGCCACTGAAGCAATCCAAAACACTAAAAATACACAATTATCTAATCTCATTTCAATTTTGATTCCAATACCTAGAATCACGCATCGCCAATCAATCAAACAAAGGGAGTAGTGACACAGGATGCTTTAATCAGACGAAAAGAACAGGTGGTGTTGTACTGTCGATAAAAACTACTTCAGAGACCAATTCACTCACTTCACCACGGCTCTTCAGCTTTTGTAGGGCCTCTCCGATAATGTTTGCCCAGTTATCACAATCTCTTGCATGCACTCTCCGCTTTCTTATTCTAATCTTCCTCAGGTCTTTCTCATCATCATCTAACCGCCTTTTCAGGGGCCTTCCCTTCAGTGTTCCACCATCTGGGTGTTTGGCCTTTCTATCTTCAGGCATTCTCTCCTCATCTTACAATCATAACCTCTTACTCTCAATTTCTGACACTATGTTAGGATGTTTGAATAGTTCCTCTAGTTCTCTATTCTACCTTACTCTCCACTGTCCGCTTTCCCATGGAGCAAAAAAAATCTTCCTTAGCACTAGAAGATCGATTGAAGATCGGTAAATATAAGATCCAATACGGGACGCACCATCAAATATCTCGACCGCGATCTGAATGTATTCTCCACTTATCGTATCTCTAACTGTGGCAAATCGAGAATAGCTAAGAATTGCCCTTTTCGTTTTAAAATGAAAGTCAATCATTAAAAATAATCCTTTCCCTGTTTTTTTTTCTGACGCGGAAAGGTGAAAAATTGCTACACATTTACAATTGTCCCCGTTAAAACGCTCTCTCTTATAATTCAGTTTTTAGTAGGTCCCCTAACAACCGTCTTTTACTACATAAATTTGCATTTATCTTTAATCTGCAAAAGTATTACTATCGTTTTTCATCTCGTCATTATTGGTTATAATAAAAAGAGAATTGTGGGAAAGAAAGGGGAGAGAGGAAAAAGGCTGGGAGAAAGAAAGTAAAGAGAGGTTAGTGGTTAAGCAAGCGGAGAAAAAACAAGAGAAAATCATACAAATATGATCAAGGTAAACTGTGTATTTTGGAATATTTTTTTCTCTTTCCTATACATATATAAAAAGTTGGAGGGAAATATTTACCTGTTATAGACAGACCTGAGTAAATGTAGAAGTCTATATTTTTCGAAAAATATGATGAAGCTACGGTGAATTTAGTTGTAAATGAGAAAAAGGCGCCCAGACACGACGTGCCAACGATGAATGGGCAAGATTTGACCCTGGAAACTAATAATAAAACCCCAAAACTGTAAAACAATAGAGATAAAAGTCAATCAGCGCCCAAATTCTCGGAAGTTAGAAGAGGAATGTGGAAAGGGTAGAGTACGTCTAACTACACGGCGTGGTTGCATACTTCACAGGATAATTACACTTCTGGTAGAATCAGTCCATAGAAGTTTTTGAATTCCATCACTGTGCAAGGCACCTTAAAAGAGGAAGGCCCTAGGTATTCTTTTTTGGCTCCATACCAGTGTCTGTCCAATGATTCATAAAATTATGTTTTAAACTGTTACCATTAAAAAAGCGGTAGAAGTTAATTTGCTAAATTTCCAACAGCAAGAATATAATATCATTACACTTCAAATTTTTGCTATGAACTATTTTTTTCCAAATTCTATTTGAACAAAAATAATGAAATTTTCAACAAAGAAGTTGGTTGATAAAAAATTACAAATGAAGAAATATAAATAATACTAAACAAATAGCAGTTTCAAAATTTTGTATAACACATCATTATAAATGTATGTAGCTTATCCAAAGAATTTTCTTCAGGTGTTAAATCTTTGTAAATTTAGCACTGAGCTTCAGTGAGTTATCACAGTAAATTACTTAATACTTGGAGGCAACAAAATCAAATTTCTAATCTTTGCATATGTATGTTCCAAGATCATACAAAGGACAGTTTTGAGGCATAATTTAACAAATGGTTCCAATTAAGGAATAGTTTTAAATTAGTACGTTTGAGGTCTTTCTGTTTTCTGAAGAGGTAAGGAAAACCAAAATACTTAAATACTTGATATGAGGACTGTGTACGTTGATATTAATGTGGGAACAAGTGCTTTGTATGTTTCAGTTGAATTCTTTAGAGTAATCGTGACTCCAAGTTCTATCACTTAATATGATGAATATAGTTAATACTCTATAACAGTAACATCTTCAATTAACTAAAAGTAAAGATGAAGGAGCCAATAAAATTTGATGGAAAGAGAAAAGTTAAACATTAAGATTCAGGCTTCAGACAAATTAAAATTTCTGAAAGTTATATATAGGTAATATATATATATATATATATATATATATATATATATATATATATATATATATATAATAATCTTTAAAACCAAATTCAGATAATATTGCAAAATTAATAACTAGCTATAACACAGGGCAACAAACATTTTGATGCCTCACATGTTAGACCTATTCCTGGGTATCTTGGTACCACTGATTCCAGAAATGACATTAGTTTTGCTCTATCACCTTTAGTATTTTAAATACAGTATAATCATAATATGAGCTTTAAATGTAAAAAAGTAAAAGATAAAGAATGACAGAGTTGAGGCTAAGGCAATATATGTAAAAATAGGTAAAGAAATTATGCTCCCAGACAAAATCGAAGGAATCATCAATCATCCTATTAATTACAAAGAGATGTATAAAAGATAAGTTCAGCAATGTTCAAGATTAGAGAAATAAATAGAATCTTCAACGACCTGGCCTCCACTGAGAATCAAATCCAGAAATGTTTTCATGAAAGGCAAACACACTCCCCACTTAGCTATGTGGGAATCCTTCTTTCTCAGTTTAGAATAAACAATTCACTGCAAATTTTTATTTAAATTCATAAAACATGGTTTTTCTTAGTTCCAATTCTTTTCAATTGTTGAGCAGAAGAAAAAGCAAGAAAAGCATGGGATGAAATAGAGGAGGGGATAAAACTTGATGAGGATAAAAGCTGAAATCAAAAATATGTATTCCAATGGTAAAACCATAACAATACCTAGACTTTTGATGCTCTTGAAGGGGTTTGTAAAAACTAATCAATGGAGTAAATGAAGAAGCAAAGGATTCTATGAGAAAATTAATATAAAAGATATGAGAGTTAAGAAATTGACTAAGTATAGCTGGGTTCACAATTAAGTTAAATAGTAAGATGGAAGTGTTTAACCAATTGCCCAATTTGGCAGGGGAATATCTAGAAATTCCTGGGTTATTTGGTGCCACTGATTCCTGAAATGGCATTAGTTTTGCTCCATCAGCTCGCTTTGTAAATACAGTATAATCATCATTTGCGCTAATTGTACTCACCATGTGCTGGAATTAAGTAATATGAATGGCAGGTCAACTTCAAATATAACCTTAACTAGCATCAGTCTTTTGGGAACATAATTTATATTTTCTACTAAGTCGAAACATTTGGTTGCATAACTGCAAATTAGATTATTTCACATTGAAATATTTCATAAAATCATTTCATTTATTCAGTATGCAATAAGTCTGCTGCCATCGAAAATTCCTTCTTCCAGTTTTACTTTGGTAATTACAAGAAATGTTCATAATATATGCTTGAAGTACATATTATATTTGTTTAATAAGATTACAAATTGCTTCCTTAAGCCTAGCTAAATATGGAAAGGCAGAAAATGGCAATTTTTTCTCCAGCCAATGCTCTGTCCCAAAGGCATATAATATAAATATTTTACATAGTCACCTAGTTGACCAAAGAGACAATTCACCATCTTCGTATTAACATAAATTACTCCATAATACTTAATAATTTCTAACTCCAAAGAAATTGTCTAATACTCTTCTTTCATACAGGTTGAATGACCAATTCACATTTTTTAACTTCTTTATGAAGTATCAATGAAAGTTTGCCATTCTTCTGATTTGTATTCTGGCAAACCTAACTTCTTTAGAAGACTTCAAATACCACTGAAGATTGCTAGGTTTTCCTCTATAGCGAAGAGATGCAGCAAATCCTTTTCACGCTGACTAGAAAATGTTATATCGTATTTGTCCCAGTGAGAAGTACATTGAATTCTTTAAATGGGGAGGCAAGAAATTTAGAAGATTCTTTGGAGAGATTTATTTCAATTAGATAATTCATTAGATTTTGGTCAAAGCATAAGGTGTAAATTAAACCTGCTAAGTCACAGTTAATGTTTCAATTAACATTTGTACTTTATAAATTTTCATTATAAAAATAATGTATACTCAACACATATACAGCAAAAGATATCCAGATGATCCAAATGCTGTCTCCTTAAGGCCTTGAATAGAGCTTCTAAGGTGTCCACAAAATTCATGTTATGTATGCAGGCATTGAAGTATTTTAGCATATAGAATGCAAAGTTCTATTCATAGGTACATTAATTTAGAGATAATCAAAATATATGAATAAGGAACAGTTCATAGTATGCTAAAAAGAACAGAGTATTTAAATAGTTTTTATTTCAATGTTAAATTGACAAAAATAGTTGTTTATGCTTTGTCTTCAAAATTGGAACTTTTTATAGGCAAGCTGATAGCATTTTTGATATCAGTGGCACTGAAATACATGTAATCAGATCTATAATTCCTGGCACCAAATATGTATTTTTACATTTAAGCATTAAAATACAATTTTTGGTAACCTGTGCAATATTAATTCCTTGATTTTTCACAATGAACAGCTAAAATGTCATATTGTCATCAAATACCCAATAAATGTAAAGTTATTATGGAAACACTGTTCTATCATTAGGCTTTGGTATGAGTTCTTTATCAAATGCTAAACAAATTGTTTTGTAATTATTTTCCTTAGAGATTTTACAGTATGATTTTCATTCCTCTAACCTACCCTATAGGGAGAAATCAAACACATTCCCTATTTGGAAATTTTTGGATTAGCCAGGATTTGAATCCAGGGCTGAGGGGCTGAAGCATTAGCATTAGAAATCATCACTAACCACTCAGTTTTGAGGGGCAATCACCTTAGGGCTACACTGAATGAACTAGTAATATCCATAGTTTATTTATGAAATGTACTGATAGATAAATGAGTTTATATGTTAGTGAGAAGATTATTGAGAAGTAAGAAGACTAACATTATGTTTAAAAGAAGATAAATATTTTGAACCTTTACAATATTCTGGAATTATAGCTGATAAACATAGAGCAAATGAGCTTGCTCCAAGATAGGAAACTAAGTTTATGCCAAGCAAGATGCAGATGAGAACTAAATCTATTAAAATTCAAATGTAAGTCAGAGTTAAAAGATTAGGAGAGGTATTGCTGTGAATGAAGGTAACAAGAGATAGGATATGCAAGCAATGAAGTGGAAGACTGTTTGGAAATTTAAAGATAGCATAAGAAAAGGCTCATTGATGAGCAACAGCAATATTTCTGATGCAACCTTTTTCTATTACGCTACATTTTTTTACCATAGAAGATTGGAGTAGAACCTTCAAAAGAGGCACAAGCAACTCCTATCTGCTACCTTTTTAGCTGGGCAGATGCTTAATTTAAGTTAACAATAAACTTAAAATAAAAGCTCAAGGTAAACCGTACTGATATATAAAATCAAATCAATTTGAATGAAACACAAACCCAGTTAAAAACTAAGAATGAACAGCGTAAGGGTAATGTCAATGGCATAGAATTTTGTCAGTTCACTCAACTTTTTGTTAGGATACGTATACAAACATGATACAAAGACATCTTGATAAATTACTTCTTAACCCATATCTAGAGAAATTTAGTAAGAGGTATGCCCAATTGTCTTCTTCTCAATGTATAAGATGAAAAATTAAAAGTTGAAAATAAGAAAATGACAAAAAACGGGAAATACACAACTAAAACTGCTACTCTGTTTCTGTTAAATGCTTTAACCACATAAAGTACCTTCCTTATTAGAGCTTACAATCAGGATATTCAATGAGGACAATAGAATTAAAGTAAAAGACTTCTTTCTAAACCAGCTGAGGTAATTTTGCATAGCATGCCAGGTCTGGGCCAATTTCACCAAAGATGAACGCGTTGCCCAAATGGCTATCCGGGAGCCCCTATGATCATAAAACACACAATTTGAAAATTCGAAAGACCTAACCGATGGCATAAGGTAAGGGTGAAACTCCACACTGGCAAACCACCAAAAAGCTCTTGTTTTTTTGCAGGAATTAAAATATATTTCATTATACATTCTATCATTGACCGAACTAGGGAAAAACAAAATGATGAGGGACTGAAAGACAGAAATTCCCACGTCTAGGAGATTTACGATAAACTGCATGGACAAGTGTGAGTTTTATGAGTCCCAATGTAAAATATAACTTCTTAAAATTACTAATGACATCTGTGTCAAAGAATTAGTGGCAATGAAAACTTCATTACTGGCCGATGATTGCAAACCAATCATGGGCGCATCATTTATTTGGCGAAGGAGCCGAAAATACAAATAAGTTGCTCAAGTAACACGAAAATTATTATCACGAAAATATCAAATTTTTGCATAACCCTAAAAGACTGTAAAAAAGAAACTGAATTTAATTGACCGGCTCAAGAGAATATCTCGGAAATCCACAATCTGCGCTTTCATGTTCACTGTTTTCCGTATAGCAGATGTTTTCATAAGTAGCTTATGAACTTTGCTGTGTGGATGCAGCACGTTAGACTATCGTTCATTCATCGATTGGTTTTAGCAGAATTTGTGTCATAGAAGGAAAAGATAGTCTGTATCGCTTAATTAATTAAGTTAAGAGGTACAAAGTGCAATATGGACCGGACCATCCGTTACGAAATCGTAAGTCAGTCGTATCATACCTCCAATTTAGGAAATATTGCTCATTGGAAGTCCCCGTTTGTAATAATTGACACCTTCATTTTGCTTTTCATCTTATTTATCTTTTGACTGTTACGACTGTGACGTTCATCAGGCTATAATATTTTCTGATTATATCTTGCGTCATTTAGAAGTATCAGTTCTTCGTTCCGTATGTCGAATAACTATTTGCTATGCTAGCTGCAGTTGCCTTTAGTGGTTTGGTGTAATTCGTTAACGGGTTGGATAAAGCTCACACCTGAAACCTTTCCCAGTTTAAAAGAACAACTTTATTTTTAGTACAATTATAAAATTTTCGTATTAACGATGTTTGTTTGATTTTGTTGTCTTACTTTTTGTTGCTTTTTACGATTTGCGTAAACCATGTTTGAACATAAACATTTTCTAGGTTTCGCCATTAGAAGAAAGTGTGCCTAATCAACCGGTGCCTCTAACAGTAATGCTTCCTCCAGAAAATGATCCACAAGGAGAAAATGCTATGGCTTCAAATCTGTCTTCTATGCCAAGGACGCTTCCTGTATCTCCCAGGCGTTTAAACCCACAAGTATGTCAACTCTTTCTATTTATTTACACTCTTAAAGGGTCTCTCAGTGAGTAAAATTTAAACCTTTTGCCTCGAATGAAAGCAATTTATCCCTTTAAAATAGTGATATTAGTTTTCAATAGTTAATTAAGAGGAAAACAATGTAAGATTTTTATCTAATAAGGTCGTTATTCCTCATTCTATAATGGTTAAAAATCTAAATTACATTTCAAACTTATTCGGATGATTTAATTTTTCATTTTGTCGTGTATCAATTCTTGTCCAATTCTTTCCAATGCTGTTAGTGTTCAGGTGTTCCACTATCGAAAAATTACAAGTATGTGATTCCATCTTAGTTTGCTATTATTTTAAATAAATTGATGTGTCTCAAACTCAAATGAAAGTCGAAGAAATCGTTGTGACATAATGTGTCCTTGATATGTGTTACTTATCAGAAAACCTCATTGGTACAGGAGATTCCTTGAAAATTTACATATTTTCGTGAAATTATATTGTTAATAGTCTCTCATTACAATAATTATCTCACGCTTTCTCTCCACCTTTATTGAATATGTCCATTCATCATGAGCTATTTCCTTTGCATAAAATATTTTTAATAGGAAAAGCTCCACCAAAATATGCTCTTGTCATTCAGATCAAAGGACCAGAAAAGTCCAAAAATCCTGTCCTATTATGCACACTATTATCAGTTATCATGATTCCAAAGGTTTGATTTGAGATGATGAGAAATACTTATAATGAACATGAGCAATAGCATTATGAGAAAAAGTAGCTTAGATCCATTACTTACTAAAATGTATAATTTATTAGGAGAGACATTAATTTATAATTGTAGAATACTGAAACTAAGGATACAGTATTAGAGTTTCTTATTGATGAATAAATGACAGCTTTAAGTTATTTTCAGCGCTCGAATTAGCAAAAGATATTTTACGAAATGATATTATTATGAATCATAGAGTCTTCACTTTATGCCATTTGTTCTGTAAAAGCTTGGGTAGTGCATTTTTTCTAAGTTTAATGCTTGAAATATTCATAATCCATATAAAATAACACAAAATCAAAAATTTGTTTTTCACTCTGAAGATTTAAGGAAGATTTATCTACACAACCATGAAATTAGGGAAATACAGCTGTTGTTTTTAAACTTCACTAATGAAGCAATGTTTTGTTGCCATGGCAATTCTATAACATCAGGAAAATACTATCTTTTCTAATATTTTGGCTACAAAATTTCGCTAGTGTAAATTGTAAAAGCTTATGCAGTTCTCAAAAGCTAAGTTCAACAATGGTAGAATTGGATTTTGTGGTAGGTAATGAATTGTTTGATTTTGTGGTAGGTAATGAATATTATGTACAAAAATTGAGATTAGAATTCTGTTTAAGATTTCCACTATCAATTTCCACTCCTCATTTGTATGAAATTAATGAATAGCAGAAGTTGTACGTGTGAACACTATATGAAGATAAAAATGTTTATCACTGTTACGAGTAAAGTTACGGGTATGTAAAGAGCTTTTAGAAAATGCAGTGGACAATCATTTTGCTTATATAGCTTATTCATTGAATATGCATGGAACAGAAAAAGTAAAGAATATATATTTTATACTTCAATAATCTATTTATTGATGTGCATTTTTGCTGGTGGGAAGATAAGAAAATGTGAAATATCATCCTATCATTTACTCTTGGAATATCCGTAAGTTTTCATACCAATGATAGGTTGTATTTAGATCACACTGTCTTTTAATGTTGCAGCTTAGATTTGAATGAAAGTGCGCCATTCAACGATTTTTATTAATAAACCATGCTTTTTAGCAGTGAACCACTCGTAGTATTTTTTTCCAAGAAAGGTTGAGTTGGTTATTTTCCTGAATTTCGATTCCTTCATTTCTACTGAAGAGAAGTGAAAATCAAAAATTTGATTAAACATAATTACTACAAATATTTCGTATTTTTAAAATACTGAACTGCTGAGTTTATGATACACGAGTATCCTTTTTGAGTCAAAGGCTTGCAAATAGTTCACAAAGCAGAGTGAGTGATAGCTCATATTCATTTGGTTGGTAATTTCTTACATTGTGTATGTGGTTCACTGTACTGAAGCCATAGATTCCAGAGACTGTTTATTGTGTACGGGTTGAAGTTCAAAACTTGAGCTGAAGGTTGAATACTTGCAAGACAGAGAAAGGGCAATAGACAGAACAATTTGACATTGAGGATATTCTGCTGTATAGATGGCTTTATATCTGCTATAATTTGATAAGTCAATTCTAAGGATGCCAATTCTTTTGAATTGGGTTAATTGAGGATATCTCAAGGCTCCCAAACATAGAGCAGTAACTAATAGAATGGTAAAGATCTTCCTATCTTAGCTTAATCTTATGAATTCAAGTCTATATAAACTGACTGTTTTGCATATTAGATTTAGTAAATGTAACATGCCTATGCTAATTCAGTTTGATATTTTATTAGGTTGACAGTGAAGACATTCCTCCTCCAAAGGCTGACTTCACTGCCCCTCCACCATATGAGCTGGCTACCAAACTCCCAACTTATGAAGAGGTCCAAAGAGAGAAGCTGCAAGAAGAACAGCGACGGGTAAGTCCCTGTTTTCTATTATATGTATTACTTCCCTTCTATTTTGTTTCCATCTCACGATCTTCTGATGTCAAGAATGGCTGCAAGATTTTTCCAAAAGTTTGTCTTTACTTTTATTTTCTTTAAAACTTATGACTTGTTTCTTTATACATATTAATGGCTTAAGAATTTTTCACAAAATTCTTAATGGCAGACATGTATTCATGATCTAAAAAATATCCAGGAAAATGTAAATTTTGCTTAGAATAGATTTGATGTTTTGGTATTACCTAAATGCTCATTATTTAAGGCTAAATATATGAAGATTGGTTTTTTGCACCTCTTCAAACTATTATATTGCCTGCCAATTTCTTAATTCGTTAAAAATTATAACCTTGTCATTAACAATTTTCTGAATCTCATAATTCTATCAGGTCTTACGCTTTTCTTCCTATCATTTTGCCATTCATTTATCGTAAATATTATCATGACTATCATGCATCTAAGTATGCCTCATCAATATTCCATTTGTTTTAACCTTAGTTTTCCTCTTTTTTTCTCTTAGTTTGCTCATTAAAGGTATTCTTCATTAGTTATCTGTTGCAAAATAAAAGGCAACACTTTTACAATTCCATATCATATTATTGTTAAGAATAGTATTATTCTGTGGAATTTTACAATTATTGCCATTTATTTTTTAACCATGCTGATAACTTAAGTTGAAATACCTTAAGCTTCCATTTTGAAGTTATCAAATTATCCCATTACCATACACACAATTACCTTTTACCCCTACTACCATTGTTGTAATACTATTGTTCTCACTCACCAACCTGACACAAAGGGAATTCTGAATATAATTAAATGGTTTAGTAAATATATACAATGAAATTTGCAGTTAATTTCTTAGTTTCTTCACTGACTGCCAAATGATTCTAATACACCATCAGTTTTCCTCAGACTACTAGTTGACAACTGCTACTCTTTTGCCTTGTAATTTTTCAAATGGTTGAAACAGATCAATACCAAATTTTAACTAGACATTGCTCAGTTTGCCATTATCTCAGGGATCTACTGGTTCTTGAGCTAGGATTTAGCTACAGGAAAGACATGCTGAATAAGTGCTTCTCTTTTTAAACATTGCAGTACAACTACACACAAGTACAGGAATGGCACTATATTCATTTACTGTACTTGAGTATCTCAGACTATAGAAAGAAGGCAGCAATCACTTTCTAAACTTTTCATTTGTTTTCAGGATCCTCCACCACGGCCTCCAAGCCAGCCGTTGGCCTTTTTGGCCATTGACACTGACTCTCCGGATTGTGATAGTGAGGGTGGACTTCTCGGAACAGATTTCATGTTTTGCACAGCATTTTTGGGTTTGTATTTCATTCAAACTATCAACTTTTGTGTAATACATAACAATAATATTTGTGCAATTATTACTCCAGGGTACCAGTTGTTTTCTTTAAATTTTAATTTGTATAAATTGTTCTTATTTTGGTATGTGAAATTGGGTTAAAAATTTAACATTCAGGTTGTTAACTGTGTCGTTAAAACTAAAATTTCAGAGCAGCATGTATTGCCTTTGAATTTAACAAATGTTTCCTTGATGGATGTAGATCAACTACTTTTTATGGAGATCACTGAGAAAATGGTGACTTAGACAATATTTAACTATAAGAAAATGTATTTAAATCTTAATACTTGTGAGTTTATTTACGTAAGTTGACACAGATTCAGGTGTTACTTTGTCATATTTATAAATACAAAGCTGCTTGATTGTAAACTTTTACTATGCCACAGATTTACAGAAAAACACTCCACATGATGATGAAGCTTTGCTACGAAAGCTGCTGGTGCTATTCTGTAAATCTGTGGTGTAGTAAAAGTTTACAATGAAGCAGTTTTGTTTATAAGTTGGCCCAAAACTCAGTGTTGTCTGAATTACAGTCTTGTATTAACTCTTTGAGTATTGTTGCTATTTTGCCAATACCTTATGGTATCCTGTTAGATCTTATTTGAGTCTAAGCAACACCATAAGATACACATGTGAAGTTTATTCTTACTCATAAATTTCTGGTTCTCTTTCTTTCTTTTTCTCAAAATTTTATTATAAAGTATTAAATAAAATAGAAAACCACAATGAAAAGGGAAATTGTATGTAGATTTTCATTCTTGTTGTTGTTTATGGATGTCTGGTCAAAACCATACAAAATTTGACGAAACATGTCTTTTCTTAATACCTGAACTATCTGCAAAATCCTGCACACGTACATCCAAAGTTAGGTCTTTTAATTTGTATCATATTCTGAGGGCTAGTCCAAGATACAGTGATACTCTTGGATGGGTGTCATACAAGCACCTTTTCCAAATAGATACTCGTAAAACATCTGCTCTTTCAGGTTAGGCATATTTTTACAAGGGAACATTTTTGGTTCTTAATAAAAATTAATCTAATGAATTGTATTTATTAAATTAATTTAATTGTCATTGCTCAAATTATCATGGCTTCAGCATTGACATGAAATACATCAATTATGGAAAGTGAATGCTCATTAACAATCAGCAGTTATTATCTTTTGAAATCAATGAATTTGTTAAACTTTAAATTTTGAATTACTTCAATAATTTATCTAGGAAATATTCATCAGAAAACTTCCTGACCTGCACATCTTAGCCTATGATTAATCTACACAGCAGTTATCCTTCACAAATTGTTGAGTAGCCTATAAGATATTATTGTCCCAGAAACAATTATTCATTTCTCTGCCTGACTGAAGATTCGACTAACTCCCAAATAGCATGCACCCTTTAAACCTTGGCTCTCCAGCTTATAAACGAGCTATCTGTATCTTAGTCTTGCTCTGAATATAGCATTAGTCCATTCTGATGCTAAATAAAACTTCTATGCATTCAGTGTTGTTATAGATTGTGTCCTGGTCTTCTTGTTGGAGTGATTTGAATTAATTTGCCTCTTTTCAGTGGCATTCTTGTTCAACTGGATTGGATTCCTCATGTTAATGTGTTTCTGCCACACAATTGCTGCACGTTATGGCGCACTCTCTGGCTTTGGACTCTCTCTGGCAAAGTGGACTCTTATCGTTAAGCATTCTACGGACTTGGCATCTCGAGAGAACAGCTGGCTCTGGTGGCTTATCATGGCTTTTGGTGAGTGAAGAATTAACCTATCAGAAAGAGTTGCCTTTTTGTCAAATTATTTTAAGAATTGTCTTCCTTTCAGACAAAAAGAGGGACTTATTTTGTGACTTAATTTTTGTTACGTTGTCACTCCTTAATTCAGCAGTTTTTGCCATGTTGACAATTATGAAAGGCTAATGGATATTTGAACAGCATTATTGAGAGAAAGTGACACCAAATTTATCCTTTGCCTTTCCTACACTGTATACCATTTGCAGTTGATAGTTGGAAAATATGTTTTGATCAAATTTTGAATGAAAGGGATAGCTTGGTGTAAATATGAAGTGATATTGTAAATAATACCAATTATATAGAAAGTACATGTATATACTTACTCTATGATAATCTGCTTCAGTCCATTATGAAAGTTAAGCATGTGAAATGATTCAGCTTACCCAAAATCTTCCCTAATGCTAATATGATCCGTTGGAACAATGGTTTTGGGCCCTCCATCTTAGAGGAATGTCCCAAAAATAAGATTCGGGACAAAAACAATTACATTAGCCTCTATCACCATAGACAAGTGTTGAAATTTAAATTTAAAACTATTACTATTATAATTATTTAAGGCAATGACATTTTAAACACTATACATTGCATTAGGTTTATTAATTTGAAAATGACATCTCTTTGCAGGTCTCCTAATCTGTGTTCGTGCCATAATTCAGTACCTGCACATAAAGAGGGAATGGAGGCTTTTGTCCAGAAGTGCTCAGGAGAGATTGGTCTTCTTCTATTGAAGCTGGTCATTTTCTATGTCTGAAGTGAATCCCTGATCCTCTTATTCTATCCATTGATTGAAAAAGTCCTCTATGCTGACATGAATAGGTAGCATTAAGAATGCAACTTAGCGTATGTACTATTATTATTTTACCGAGACTGTCAACAAATTTATTACATATAAGGAAAAGGTTGGTGATATGTGTTAAGATCTGGGGTGAATTTGTTCTAGGTTTAATGTATATCACAAGCGCATATAACCTGAAAGGTAGACCGTAGTGGGGAAAGTGTACATAAAATCTCAAACAATCAGTTGATATTTTTTTTATTGTATATTTTGATACTTTTTCTGCTTTCTTTCTCAGACACGAGGTGGTGTCGTTCACTTTTTCCTATTAAAGGACCAAAAATTGCGCTACATTGTGCTACGTCACTTTGTTAACTCTACTTTTAATCTGAGTGAAACTTTTTCGACTCTTCTATTTTCTGGTGTAATTTGATCCATTTTAAACCTTTCCTTATAGCGATAAGGTTCTGAATTGAGATCATTTGCTTTCACATGCTTCCCACTTTTGTATAGTTTTTAGATATCGATATATTACCTATTAGGGAAGTTTGGCTGTATATATTGATACATAAAGTCTAAGTTTCACTGTTGTAACAAAGTAAAAAATGTGACAAAATGCTGTTTGAGTCCTTCGATCTTTATTGGTGTACATTAAATTGTGATTTGGCTTCTGGATGATTTATTGAGTGGCACTGTCCGCATACAAATGACAACTTTGTGTTGTATGATATATAGAATCTTATCTATCCACATTATATAGTTCAAGGAGTTACGAAATATTTTTACTGCAGTAAGGTCAAGCTATTGCTTCCAAAATAAATTATTTTACTTTGTGCTTTTTAATATTTGAAAGGAGTATAAATTTAGAGTATATATAAAATATATATAAATAAATATATATATCTCTGTGTTATCACTTAAACTTGAATTTCAATCACAAACAAGCAGAGTGGATCATTAAAATTGTACTGTCAGTGTTTTTGCTACAAATAAAAACAATGCCACACAATTGTCTCTTTTTATTTAATCAGCATCATACTTAAGGTGGGAAATATATAACATTTCTTGAACCTCCATGTGAAATGGATTAACAGATAGTATATGTGATGGAAGAAAATTTTATTGGTTTGCTTTGTGGAACATTAGTATAAGTTGCCATTTAAGAATTTCACTGAGTGTTGTGATTTTCACATTTTATTTGCATGACAATTAGTTTAAATTCCATTTCATCATCATCAGATCAAAGAATTTGCTGTAAGCAATCAATTGTAAAACTCAGAGGAAGGGATAGAAAAGTGATTCATCTTAAATTAAATTAAAGTAGTCAACTCTCTCGTCAAGAATGGCAGAATTTAGTTTAAATTGGTTATGTAGCCAATAATAACATAATTAATAAATTATTTGTGCAATAAAGTTTTATAAATGTCAATCATGGTAGAATAGGAAGCTAAAAATGTAAGCAAAGTTAGTGAAAGATAACATAAATGTAATTTAATACTATGGATCACATAAGACTGAAAGTTAAATAATCTGCTTCATACTCTACCTTAAATCAATCCATTTCCTTTTTCTTCTCCAGCACTGATAAATATCCTTCTTTTATTATCTCCTTGATTGTGTCAATTTGAGAAGAGTATGATTAGGAAACATACACACATGGTTGTAGTTATGCCTCTGTGTCAAGTTTATTATGATAAAAATGCTCTTATCATAGAACATTGATTCCTCTCCAAAAAGATTAGCATCTTTTTACCTATTCTTAAATGAAAATAATGAAATCAACATTCTATAAACTTGTTTTTCTCAATGTTTACCAGTGTATGTAGTAACGAAATAGAAACTATACTCTTTACACTGTCAATTTGGTGTTGGAGTAAATTCAAAATATATTTTTGTGGGAAAATGTTAGAGATTTAACAATCTCCTTAATCATCAAGGGGAAGGATTGTCTATAAACACAATATTTTCCAAAATCATTTTCTGTCTTGTCAAAATTCTCTGATAATGAATTAGTACTCTAGGGCATAAACAAGAATCTTTATTCAGTTTCCCTTCTTTTGGTACTCATTTCAATTTTTCTCAACCATTATTTCTAATTTGATTTTGGAAATGAAATTAACCCTGCTAACACTAAAATGTAAGTATGTACACTCCTTATGGCGTTGCACCCAGATGTATTGTCCATAGTGGAATTCATTATACTTATTAATTATAACAATGAATTTCTAGAGAAAATCATGCCCTCTTAAGAATTTCATACTTCTTATTTAAGGGGAAGCGTAGTAAATAATTTTTTGAATAAGTTTCTCTGCGAGGGTGGATTTTGTTTTGGGTGGTTACAGACATTGGAGATAAAATATATACATTAAAGTCAATATTATTTGTAGATAATCAGAATTATATAATTAAACGAAATTGATGTTTGTGTAAAGAAAGGAAAAATAGGAAATTAGCAAAGGAAATTTTTAATGGAAATATTTGTGGGAAGTGGTGTTTATTGGTCAATCTGTTTCTTAAATCTTTTGGAAAATCTCCAGATTTTAATCACTGTATTTATGTTGAAATTAGAATGTAGGGCTAAAGCTATGAAACCTTGAGGCTCTTAGTAAGAAGCAGGAAATTTCAAATATTATTCTTTGAGCAAAAGGAAGGATCATATTAAATTGACCTAGTCAAGAAATTTGTTTATCCTATGAATATTGTATTGCAATCAGGAAATGATAGCTTATGTACATTAAAGTAGGTCTGCAGTTAATTTATCAGAATGATTCTGATGGAGTGTTCCAACATTCATACAGTTTTTCTTTTCTCTTCACTATCCCCTTTACACATAGACCATGTCATCCACAGATCATATTTTTCAATAAAAGATTTTCCATTGCATGGTATATAAACAACGTGAGTATAATATCAACATGGTGGCTCATACAATTAATAATGGAAGTTCAGCAAATAGTAGAAGTTTAAATGCCAATAAGTCACAGTTATTACATTTTGCTTACAAAAATTTCATATTTTAAGCGTTGACATTGATAAGATATTCCTACTCAACATAATTCTTAAGTATGGTTATAAGACTCCTAGTTGCTCTGGTTTGAACATACAAAAAATAAAGTGATAAACTTAAGCTTATTACTCGACTTAAGACTTATATTTCGGAAACTTTTACACTCGTGATATGTATAGCATTCGTTCAGGGTTTTTACCTAATGCGGATTTCATTTTTAGAATGCATATAAGGGCTATGGGGTGCACTTAAATGCAAGCATGGTCCTCCATGCCGTACACTGTGTAGGAAACTAAACCTACAAATTAAAATGGTTGTGTGGACAGAATTTTGTGAAAAGTAAAAGTCTGCAGAATTATAGGACAGGTCGGAATGAAGCCCTCATCAGACTTTTTGTTAGAATCAAGACAACTGCTCTACGCCCCAATTTTAAATGGCTTATATCATATAATAAATCAAATGATAGCGTGAAAGAAAGATGTTCAGTGTATTATTTTTGCAAGCAAGTGGAGCTATTATTGATATCTGATTTGTTCTAGTAAATGAATTCGGTAAAGTTTCGTTTTCGTGAGGGAAACTTTTAAGTATTCAAAATTCTTCCTTTTTCGCGAAAGAAGCCGCAATGAAACTAACATTTCAAGATGTATTTCATTATAATCAAAATCCCAAAAAACAGGAACACCTATCGTACTTTACTTCCTTGTTCCGAGATTTTTCTTTTACATTTCTGCTAATACAGAAAATTGAACTTCCCCGTGAAACTAAACGAACTTCAACTGTTATCTGACACGATATTTTCGAAAGCAGAAACTAGAAACGATGTGGACATCTGGGGAGATTCGATATTGTAGATAACAGTAAGTCCAAGGTGATCACATTAAAGCTGTCATTGTAATTGCTGTCTATCATCAGTTCTTCAATGCAATGGATTCATCGAACAAAAGGCTGTTTCTAACCGGAGCGTCAGGTTTGTTAGGTAGGGCAATACTGAAAAAGTTCAGTGAACATGGCTGGGAAGTGCTTGGAATAGGATTTTCAAGGTATGCTATAGTTATCTTTCTTCTAGTTAAAAATAATGTAAATTCATTCGCACTCCTAATATAACTTAATTCTTAGGGTTTCACCGCCACTCGTCAAAGTGGATCTTCATGATGTCTCATCTGTTCAGAAGGTATTAGCCGAATTTAAACCAACCTTTATTATTCATAGTGCAGCAGTTAGGTTTCCGGATCAAGTGGAATCAAATCCAGAGGAAGCTGTTAATATGAATGTTAAAGTCACTCAACACTTAGCAAGCATAGCAGGTAAAACTGCTTAAATGATGTAGTTGTTATAGGTATGTTAGATTATGTAAGTTATACAGTATATCTCTGTATGGAACTCAAGGATTACTGTTGATTATCCTGAAGGATAAATTTTTGAATAAATATTTTTGCTAGATAAATAATGTCTAGACATTCAACATGCATATTTTTAATTTCTGAAGGATTATGTATCTTTCTTTTCAGATAAAATTGGGGTGCCTCTTCTATATATTAGCACAGATTATGTTTTTGATGGGAAGAAACCACCATATGTAGTTGGAGACCAACCTAACCCTGTCAATTTATATGGCAAAACTAAGCTGGAGGGAGAATTGGAAACTCTTAAAATAAATAAAGGTGCTTATGTAGTAGAAATATTGAAATTTAATTTATATACTTTAAAGTATTTGAATTTCTTATCTTTGAGTTCATAAATACTTTATAATTTGGTCCAGAGTGTCAAAACTTATGATGTTATTCATGTATCCTCATTTTGCAAAACTGCTTACTTCTTAGGAAATTTAATCCTTCGAATACCAGTATTGTATGGAAATGTTGAAAAACTCTCTGAGAGTGCAGTCACAACTCTTCTTGAGCCATTGCTCAACACCAGTAAGCCATGCAGCATGTCCAATTATGAGCGTCGCTACCCTGCTCATGTAAATGATATTGCTGAAATATGCAATCATCTCGGCCAGAAAAAACTGGAGGTATATCGCAAATGAGACATCTTAATAATATGGGATATCATTTCTCATAACTGGTTTCACTACTTCCTTGGTTTCATAAATGCTCTATTTCTAAAGGATTGCAATGCTACAACAACAGTTGTACTGTATATTAGTATAATTTTATTTCAACATTGTGAAACAATGATCTTGCTTTTACTGCCAGTACTAATTTACTATTTTGAAGTTAATTTAACAAGTGTTCATTAAAGATAAAATATTATCATGAAAAGGGCATGAAAAATATTTGCATCAATCTAAATAAAAATTAAATTCAACTTGTTTTTGTAAAATAGAAGTGTCAGCATATTGTCATAAGGCTAGAATATATCAGTAGTATATAATAGAATCAGGTTAGAAAAATTGCACTCTAAAAGTCTATTATGTATAACTTACAATTAGTGAAATAAGTCACCTTATAGTAAGCCATTTACTTTAATTCACTGGTTTTCCTTACGTTAATAATTTTTGTATTCTATGATCATCTAGGGGAATTCATGAATTTTTACTTTACTTTAATGTAGTAAGTCTGTTGCTGAAGAATTGGTACATATTTTAAGTAAATAATAAATTCCAGTAATTTTATATAGATAAGCTGCAATTTAAAATCAATTTTAGCAGGATAGATTTTGAACTAGGTTTTTGAAGTTGGTAACTTTATGATTGAGAAGTAGAGAAATTGTGTAAAAAAATGCATCACAATTCATTGATTACCATTCATTTCTTTGTAAATGACTCATCTTATCAGACAGGATGTATTTTATCATATCATCATTATCTCAGAAGTTTGAAAGGCTTTATTGGGCTGATACTTTTTATCAAAGCTAGTGATTCATTGTTAGGATAAGTTGTATCTTGCTGCTGCAGGTTCAACACTCTTTCCAATATTAGATGCTAAAATGCACTTTTACTTATTTTTATTGCCTCAAGAAAGGGAAAATAGCCAAGCTATTAAGGCATCCATAAACTTTCTCTGGCTAAGTTATTAATAGATACCTATTTTCTACTAACTTCTGTTTCTTTTACTTTCCCTACACTACTCTCTTGCCTCCATTACTATGTTTACTATTTGGTGGTATTAAAACTGAGAAAGGTAAATCCAGACTTACTTATGATGTACAAAGATAATTTTCTGATGAAAGTAGCTTTTCTTATGTCCTTTTTCCAGGCATTTAACTTCTTAAGAAAGCTCTCAGAAAAGACTCCAATATAGCTGTTGCAAATATTTCTTTCCTTTTTAGTTACTGATTTTAACTTTGATTTTTGTAACTCTATCTGAATTACTAATTTATTCTTACAAATCCAATTAAGAATGTTCCTCAATCAGAAACATCTGGAACATTCTTAGTAACACAATAATCTTGAGTGAAATTTTGTAATATATCATTGGTCACATGTTTTAAGTCTTCTCAAGTACTTAATTATAAATAAATGATATCTGCTTTATTAAATTTAGGTTAAACTCCTTATTAAAAAGATAGGCTCTGAATCTTACTCTTTATTGTTGATTTATTTTCTTTGCTCAGGAAACCTAAAGTTGTTGTTTTTGCTAATCTTTCTAGTCAGTATCCCAAAGCTTGTAGTTAAAGTATTTAAACTTTATTAATTTACTCTTCTCATGGGCTCATAAGAATTATTTATAAACAATAAAAGGAAAAGGGCTGTATTGTAACAGTTGAGTTTAAAAAGCACCAAAAATTTTTAAGATAGCATACTGTGAGGAAATTTCAAGCAGCAGGGGAGAGTACTGTACATGACTTTCATTCTCTTGATTATTGTTCTATATTTCTAAGTGGTTTCTAAGGTTGCTATTACTTGCAAAAAGCAGATATGGAGAACTAATCCTTCCTTGTGGTATGTCAACTTGTTAACGATGGCTTTTGGAGCTTTTTAAACTCTAATAAATGTACTATAATTTTTGTGGCATGTAACAAGAAACTTAACTACTACAGATGAGCTTCAATGAATTGTGATTCATGTAAAATTTTATTCACACCTAAGTTTTATTGCCACAAAATGTCAGCATAATGATTACCAATTACATATGTTTGGATTATATTGCTTGGTTAACGCCAGTTTTCTAATTTAGTTTTCTAGCTTTCTTCACCTTCTTCCTCTTTTAAACCTTTATCTATTGAATGCTGAAAATATTCTGTCCTTTAATGCCAAATGTGGTCATGCAGTTTTTCGTTAGCATCCCATGTTGAATTTCAGGTTAAGCTAACCAATTAAGTTGAGGTCGAAATTGAAAACAAACATTGTGCAAGATGCTTAATGAATTTTTTCTTCATTCTTTAGGATCCATCAATATGTGGCATATTCCAATGGAGTGGTCAGGAAATGTTAACCAAATATCAAATGGTTTGTAAAATTGCTGAAGTTTTCTGCCTTCCTTGCAATCATGTTACTCCAGTGGATGAAGCAGGTTCTGGTGCAGTCACAAGACCTTATGACACACAGATGGATGTTTCATTGTTGGTGCAATTATACAAGAAGATGCCCCATCATACGCCTTTTGATGAAGGAATCAAGGAATGTCTTCAGCCGTGGATTACAAAGAAAGCACAGTAGTTAAAGTGAGTTTCTTACACTGTTAAGGATACATTAAAGGGTGGTTGATAGATTGGCTTTAGCTATAAATTGAGAATATTTACTTGTTTGAGCTACAAATTTCAGATTACTAGAGATTGTAGAATTACTCTTCAGTGCTTTACATTCTGATCCAACTTGCATAGTTGCTTTGAATGAGCTTGCTATAGTTTTGATGAAGTAAATAATATAGCGAATGCAACCAGTGCTAAATAGAAACAGTGAAACCAAGAAGTCGAGAATCTTGTCTTTAGTAAGTATTTTAGCTTTCTGTTACTTTCTGAAACAGATGTACACTTATATAGCAGATAAAGTTTGTTTCCTCATCTCAGTAGATACTTGAAGTGTAAATCATTTACAAATATTCTACCTAGGATTACTTTACTATTAAATGTTTTACTTATACAATTTTGCTAATACCCATGCTTGCTGTAGGTATCAAGTGCAACCTGATGATATTCATCCAATCATTTCTGATACTGTTCCGTGTTTTATACCGCCTTATAATTTAAAAGATGTTGCCCACTTCAGGCACAATCTATTCTTATAATTAGTCTTGACATAGATCTCAATCTATTAGTTAATTTATTTATAAAGTTTTCATGATCATAACAGTCTAACTCTTTAACTTAAGTTGTCAGTCTAACTCAAAAAAGAAAACTCTGATAACCTCTGGTCCTTAAGCTATAAGTTCCATGCCTCCTTTTTTTTTAGCTTTTTTGTCTGTTTCTAGAACAAATGCATGTACATTCCCTATATTCTTGAGTCTTAAGACTAAGGAAATAGTTAGAAGAATGCTATTTGTCATGGTATACATTCCAATGGCTCTGCACAGGCTTTCAATGGAACAAGCTTTAGAGGGTGAGAAAACTGAATCATAGCTGTAAATTTTGTAGCGAAAGTAATTTTATTCCTATAGACAGTCGACTCACTCACAGAAATGCCTTATGCAGTTATCTTCACAAAATAACAAAGTTATCTTAATAAATTGGATGCCCCTCCTAAATTGAGATCACATCCATGAAGCCTCTTTTTTGGACAGTCCTGGTCTGTCAATTCAAAATCCATTGTTCTCTTCAATCCTTTGTTTTTCTATTTACCAAATATGCATTTTTATAATTTACTTTATGTTTATTTCTATAATGCCCCCAATCTTTTATTGTCCTTTATGGTCCCTGGTTCTCATCTGTGCAACTAAACCCTCCATAGTAATGATTTTACTTGTCTCTTCCTAATTTTTATCCCAAATGCCCTTATTTTTAAGCTTCAGTTTCAATCTTTTGAATTTATAGCCTACAGGATTGTCTAGAGACTTACATGAGCAACTACAAGAGAAGAGAGACAGACTAGTACTTTTTCCACAGTTTCTTTCTGTCTCTCTTTTCTTGTTGTGATGGAGATGAGAGGATGCCTTTCTGTGTGGATTTCATGAGCAATAAGTTTAAAAATACCCAGACATAGACATAATGAATCATCACCTTTGATAAAAAATTATCAGAAGAATTAAGCCTATACATCCTCTGAGGTATTGAGACAAATGATAAAATGAATTCTATCTGATAAAATGGTTGATGGATAAGAAAATAAATTGTAATCAATTAAATGTGATAATTTTCTTAAGACTATTTCTCAACAAATATAATTCTCAAAGAAAAGTTCAAGGTCCACACTGTTCAACTTTGAATGATGAATCTTTTTTGGCTATAGTAATTCTTCTTTTAATCTCAGTTGTGCAGCAAAATCAAAAACTACCTTTGCAGATGAGTTAACCTTATTTTTTCCTATCCAACTAGTTTTTCCTCTATCATACTGCATTGTGTTCTGATAAAAAATAAAATATATGCTGTTCAATTGTTAATAAATATATCTTTTTTCAATTATATTTTTAAATATCTGAAGTTATAATTTGTTTATTCTGTGATGGATACTCATACCTTTCATGAAAAAAATCATTTAAATGAAGTAATCTTGAGAAAAATGAAAATTTACGAAAAATATAGTAGATACAATTAAATTTTGCTCTTGTGTTGAAATGAGGTCAATGGTTCTGATTAAAAGTATTTCAAATAATCATCCCTCATGTCTTTATATTAATGGGGGAAATCTTCTGGAGTTATGCATAAAATCAAGGTCTTAGTAAGAGACATTTGCCCTGACTTTAATTTTTTTAAGGTGTGTTTAAATTTTAAAGCAATTTGTTATTACTGTAGTTTTACATGGGTGGAATTTTATTAAAAAATAAAATTAATCTCTCTTTTTCATTTATAGGATACTTATAAGTACTTCTGGGAAACTAACCATGGGACCATGTTTCAAATCAACTATAATTTCTAAGATAATCTAATTTGATTCAGAAATCAGTCTATTGAAATGTTTCTTTGTGTTTACAGGTAATGTAATACTTAAAAGATTTGATGTATTAATTTTTGACAAAAATTGTGGCTAGATATATGTATATCTTGCTGTTGTTTTTCAGAATGAAAGATCTGCTATCAGAATCATTCTTAATCAATAATTGTCATTTGCATCCATAACATTGATCATTGTTGAAATTGAGGTTGAAATTTTATAGATGAAATGATTAAACATTGAGCATGTTAAATTTAGGAGTAAAAATTGGTATTCATTCATTATGTAGTTCAACTTTTCTATTCCCTTAGAGAACTTAGAATTACCGTTTTTTAACTATGTTAATTTTTGGATGTTTGTATAAAATGGCATATTTATATGTATATGAACTTCATATTTTTCTTGTTTAAATCTTCATCCGTTTTCACCACTTTGCTAAAACACTTATCAGAGTTGTTCTTTGAATACTTATCATTTTATCTAAACTTGGTTCAGTGTTCTGCTATCAATTTTATCTGATTTTCCTTGTGAAAGTAATACTATTTTTAAGTTGTGATGTTCACATCAATCTGTAGTTAAGCCTTTGAAATAAATGTATAAAGTTAACCAATACTACCAATACTGGGTATATAAAGGGCTTTTTAAAAAAGAGTGCATTATTCATTCTCTGCTTATACCTATAGTTTACAGATAATGAATAATTATGTATTACACCCAATGAAAGTCATTTCTGAATAAGGTTTACATCTATAAAGCTGGTGTCTTCTTATTATCTTATATTGCTTTAGTTGCATTAAATGGCTGTCTGGTATCTCTTGGAGAGTCATTGGTGAAAAAAAGAGACTGACAGAGAAAACATATGAACAGAAAATGTATGAGAAAATGTCCGAGGTATCCCAAAGTAAATACTACCCTGTGTGGTAGAAAATGTAGAGTGTGAAACAAAATTTGGAATCTGAAATGTGGAATCTGAAATTATAATGCAGTTGAAAGAGAAATTCAGTTCTAGCACCACTAGCAGTGAGGAGAACCAAATATTGCAACTTCTTCAAAAAGTTAGAGCATTAGGAAGACTTTTTGGAATTCTTCATCAACAAATTAAAAAAGCTTCTGCTGTACTCCTTCATAGCCATCCAACAGTCTGAATTTCTGCAACATCTGAAAGAGATACTTTGTGACAATGAATACATTGTTATATGTGATTTTGCTGAGAATTATGCATTTGTCCTGCAGGATTGAGTCCAGTTTCACTGAAAAATGCACAGGCCATCATTCATCCATTTGTTGTTTATTGTAGACATCCAGACACCCCAGCAATTGATCATTTTTCATTTGTTATCATATCAGAATGCCTTTTACATGACACTGTGAATGTTCATCTTTTCCAACATCATTTGGTTAACTTCATGTTATCCCACTTCCATAGAATACCCAAACACATTTATTACTTCTCAGATTGTGCTGTAGCCCAGTATAAGAAACAGTATTTTATAAACATCTTTTCATCAGAATGATTTCAGTGTTGGTGCAGAGTTGCATTTCTTTGCCGCATCACATGGCAAAGGACCATGTGATGGTATGGCTGGTACATAAAGGGACTTGCTGCTCGTATCAGTCTGCAGTGTATCTATAACTCTCAGATAATGACACCCAGACAATTGTTTGAATGGTGTTCCAAAACAATACAGTGAGTCTCTTTCATTATACAATTAACAGTGAGTATGATGAAGAGGAATCTCTTCTGAATGAATGTTTTCTCCAATTCAACAGACTTCAGACTTGAATATTTAACAAGGACCCAACAAGACCCATATCTCTGTAATATTACAGGTTTGTTGCATGCATGTACAAAGGTCACTGGTGGCTTGGATGCGTTTTGAATGTTAGTGAAGATAACAGTGCAGTTACAATTAGCTCCTTACATCCTCATGGCCCTTCATCTTCATTGGTATACCCTAAGAAACCTGACATCTTTACTGTGGACAAGAAGGACATTCTTACAAAGGTTTACTAGAGAACAGCAATCAGGCCAAGCATATGTCCTTCCACATAAAGATGCACAAACAGTGCAATGAGCATCAAAAGTGCGTAAGCATCAAAACGTGCGTAAGGAGGAAGGCGAAACGCGTGCTGAAAGCAGAGACGCTTATAGACTCACTCTCATCGAGCTCCTTGTCTGTTAAGCGGGTTGCATCCTTAGTGGTAACTTTTTTTGCAAGTGCCTGTACATGAAGTACGGATGAAGAAGCAAATATATATATTTTTTGATCATTTTGATGGTGACGTGTTGAGATATTCAAGGTCACTTACCTCAATTGTGTACCTATTTGAATATGGCTAGGTTGCATATATTCTGAAAGCTTTTTTCCAGCCCTTTCCAAATTACTTGTTTCAGTTTTATTAGAGCAAAAGTTACAGCCATTTTAGCCTGTAATGTTTGTTGAATTTTCTGCTCATTTTCAGAACTTTGGACTGCCATTACTTTTGCTATACTTTTGCTACAGTTCTGTAATTTGGCATTTATCATTCTCTCATCATGTGAAATGATGGAAAATAAGATCTCAAAATCAAGATACAACATAGAAAGATAATTACTCTTGAGAACTAAATATATAAGGCTTTTTATAATTCCTACCACAGCCGTTGAATTCCTGGATCAAGGAAAAATATTTTATACAAATGAATATTCTGTACAGATGTTTATATCACACATATGAAGAACTTAGTGAGATAGTCATAAGACACTCAGTTATTTTTGAGATCTCTGCAGTTACTGTAAACTTGAGTGACTGCAATACCAGACATGTTGCTATCATAAATAAATGATGATTACATTTAAAAACATAAGCCAATATAAGCTTTGTTTTAATGGTTATTCTGTTTTAGAAATAATGAGGAAATTAACCTGAAGACAATAGGTTCCTTCTTTAAAATAGATAGAATGCCACATATCCCAAATAGGTTCGGAATAAGACATATCTCTCACCAAAATTTTCATGCACAAGCATGGTTTTGATAGTCATTGACAATACCTTTTCTATTTCCTTTCAAACCATCAAGTTCTTGGTAGGTCTACCAAAGAGGCCTTGTAGATGTCTATATTGGTTCCTTCTTATAGATATATTGTTTACCACATGCATAATTAAAAATTCCTTTGTGAAATGAGGGCCCAGATGCTAAGCATCCAAAGAATCATCCTTTGCCCGGTCATGTTCTCCATTGAGGCTGGTTTGGAATCAACGCTGAGATTAATTCAGCTCCCATTATACTAGATGTTCTTTTTTGTGATTTCTCATACCATTTATCCAAAAAGGGAAATAACATTAGATAACAGATAACTACAATAATATCAGCATTGAGTGCTGCAGTAAGCTAAGAGAGTAAATCTAGTGGCCATGTCCTTTAAGTGACAACTGCATGCTTCACATGAAGGATAGGTAGGGGCATTTGGGAAGGAGAAAATCGCAAAGTTACATAATTTATCTTGCTCTAATTCTGTAAGAATGCTTCATAAATAAATTCTTTGGGAAAATTTTTAAAATTTTATGTTGTATTTGAGAGTTCCAAAGTTTGAAAACTACGTTTTATGAGGGATCCGTTTTTAAACGGGTTTTTCTGTACATGATAAATTAGCCAAATTGCGAGTATAAATCACACCTTCAGAACATTTATTTTTAATATTATCATCTCTTATTCCGTATACTTGAATGAATTTACTGATAAATTTCCAATTTCGACTCTCAAAATAATATCTAGGCATGACACACGTCTATATCATTTGAATAATTCCGCCGCGCCTCTTATCATTGATGTGATCGCTGAGTATCGCGTTTCATTTTTCGGGAAAACGGCATGGGCCTGTGATCCTTTAAAATGAGAATACATCTTTATATATAAAATTACTCATAATGAATGACTCTTTATCCTTATAAGCAAGACAACAAGTCTTACCATGAAACATTCGATTGTGATTCGTTTTGCCAACATCCATAATATCAGCAAAATCTTACGGTAAGGTTTATTTAATGACCTTATTGGCAAATGTGCTTAAGTCAATTCTTGTCTTATTTTAGGCCCATATTTTCTATAAACGAAACATTATGTTATTAGAAGTACAATGCGAATTTACGTAGATAAATTAGAGAGTCATCTGAAATTCTAGCTATTTTAATTTATTATTAAACATTTGATTCTACAACGTAATAATTATATGATAAGAAGAATATCTCGAATCAGTTTAAGATCTTAATGTTAAAAATAATAAATCTTTTGCAGGAGATCAACAGAATTTATTAGTTTATCAAGGAATTTCTCGCATTCCTCGGTGGTATTCTGTAGAAGTAAAAAGTCATCGGAAACGTCGAATTATAAAGCTAAAGACAATGAAAATACCCTGACGGGTGATGTACACGTAGAAAACATTAGAAACTTTAGCATAATTGCTCATGTGGACCATGGAAAGAGCACTTTGGCGGACCGGCTGTTAGAAATAACCGGTGAGTTTCTCATATCTTAAATAATAGGATTCACATTTTTAAAATAAATGCTGAATTCTGTTTTTACAACCAAATATATACTTATATAATATATACATGGTGAGATTTTTCAGTTTTGGAGGTATATTGTTTTTATCTTTACGAAGGTGCTGTTGCTTTTAATTCTGGACATCAAATATTGGATAAGTTGCAAGTAGAACGTGAGCGTGGAATAACTGTGAAAGCTCAGACGGCATCCTTGGATTATTGCTATGAGGGTGATGACAGTGTTTCTTCTGGGAATTATTTACTCAATTTAATTGACACTCCTGGACATGTTGATTTTTGTGGAGAAGTGTCTCGTTCTTTGCTGCCTTCTCAAGGCGCCATCCTATTAGTGGATGCTAACAAGGGAGTTCAGGCACAGACGGTAGCAAACTATCGCCTTGCTGTTGGTCGGGGATTAGTTGTCATTCCTGTTATAAACAAGATTGACTTGAAGAATGCTGATCCAGACAGAGTCATCAGTCAGTTGAATAAAATTTTTGGTATTGAGGAAGAATCAGTTTTAAAGGTAAGTATTTGGCATTTAAGGATTTATTTTCAGTACTTGGGAAATATGCTTTAAGGTATTATAAAGGCTATTATTCAGTTATTATAAAGGCAAACTATTTCTCAAGTATAATGTGATAATTATTATTATTTACTTGGCCTTTAACTTTTGATATTTATGTATTATTCTTATACGGAATTGGATAGATATCAGCAAAGCTTGGAAGCGGAGTGGAAGATGTTTTAAAGGCAGTAGTGAGACAGGTCCCCCCACCTCCTGCAGACTTATCTGCTTCTTTCCGTGGATTGGTCTTTGACAGCTGGTTTGATAAGTATCGCGGTGCAATCCTTCTCATCTACATCCGTGATGGCTCCTTAAGAGTTGGAGACCATATAACTTCAGCTCAATCTGGACAAAACTATGAAGTTCGAAGCCTTGGACTTTTGAGACCAAATGAAGAACCATGTAAGCAGCTGTAAGTTGATATCCTTTTTATTTTATTTATTTATAAGTACCCTATGGTTTGTAAATATAGAAACTATAACAATAATACAGCTTCTATTTGCTCAGCAAAATATTTCTCCACAATTTAACAATTATATATTCCATAGCGATAACATGATATTGCATGATGGATTTCCTTTGCATAATTATACCTTTACGTATTAATCTTCAATCATTTTTATATTCATGTTTTCAAGCAACATTCCCACTTATTTATCACAGAAAATGATGACAGAATTTTCAACTTGATTTTGTTTACATTTATCCGGTATTAACTATTAATTTTGCATGTATTTTTCTAAAATATTTATTCTTTTCATGCATAATCCAACCAAAAATACTATCTAGCCTAAGAGGGTCTTATCTCTTTGTCATACTTTCTAACGTAAACTCATGAGTAAGTTAAAAATTACACAAGAGGCTTATAACAACTTATAAAGATGATATTTTTCCCTAATCATATTATAAGGCACTTTTGCTCATGATGTGCCTTCTTTGATAGACCTACAATTGTTTACAGTATCTGTTGCCTCCCTTTCTCCTCTCAGGCCCTATCACATCGTATGTCAGGTTCCTTTCAATTCTTTAATTTGTGATATGAAAGAATGAGTCCATCTAAGGCAGTTCATTATCTCTCTTACTTCTGCGTACAATCCAGCTCTGAGTATAGGACTTCCCCACTAATCTTTTGTCATGGCTAAAAGGTAGAAAAAAGTTGCACTGTAGGTCATAGTCTCATTGTAAACTCAAGTTGTGAGCACATTGATTAACCTTGAGCAAACACAGAACAGAGTATTTAATGAAAGCAAACAAAATGATTCATTTTCATAAAAAAGCTTCTAAAAAATTTGAAAAGATGAAATATACTTCTTTTTTTGGGATATATCTCTAGTTTTGTGAAGTATTAGAAGTAGTGTTGTCGAATTTAACTAACTGATACGGAGGAATTCCTCTCAGGTTGTGCCCCGCCTAAAGCATCATCTTGCCTTTGACAAGGCCTCAAGTTATTCCTCTATCTTCATTTATTAAATTTAGAACCAGACTTAGGTTTGGTTTAGATTAGGCCCCAATGCAAGCTATTGTAGGTATTAGGTCCATTATGTTATGTTATCTGTCCTTTGTTGATGGTGAATTGTTTCTGTTCTTTTGTTAAAATTATACTAGATGATAATTTATGGACCTATTAGGAATCTAAAGCAAAGGCAAAATTCTCATACATTCATTCTTTATTTTCCTTTGAATTTTTTAATTGAAACATAGAATTAACTTCTCACATGTTTCTCACATCACTATGTTTCATGTATTACACCACAAGCAGTAGTGCATTATACAAAGCATTCAGTACTTGAAGAAATGTACATGAAAATAAGTGTATCACCTTGCTTAGTGACTGCAAAAATAATTTGTTTTTATTTGAACACATGGGATACTTAAACTCCAATTTTCACAGTTACCATCCTTTTGTTCTTTGTCTTAGACTGAAATTTAAAATTGAAAGTAGATACCAAATATAACCACATAGGTGCATTCTTTTGCGTATTGTATTGTATGGCCATTTGCTGATAATGTTAGAGAAATTTAAAATCATTCAGGTAAATGCTGTGATTAAATCCATAGTGAAATTTATAGTAGCAGTTTTATTTTTGAAAGGGTTTCCCACGTTGTAGTTGTGCTGGGCAGGTTGGCTTCATGACGTGCAATGTGAGGAATCCAGCTGAAGTTCACATTGGGGCAACATTCCACCGGAAAGGAGAACCTGTGGAGCAACTTCCGGGAGTAAGCGCAACCACTCCTCTTGTATATGCTGGTGTTTACCCAAGTGATCAATCCCAGTACACATCACTGCGCAGTGCTCTTGAAAAACTGGTCCTCAATGATTCTGCAGTGACTATGGCCCCTGATTCCAGGTAATTTGTAGAACATTTCTCCTTTCAGTCTGTTTCCTACTAATTGTAAAAATGTTAGACTGACTAATGCTCTCACTGTTACATGAATCGGATGCAATGTTTATTTCCCTTCTGGAGGTCTGAAAGAAAGTTTCTTTGTTTTAGACCTGGAAGCAAAATATTCAACTTAAATTAGCAGATTGTATAATTTAGATATTTACATTTAAAGTGTAGGTGCATACATAGTGAAATTCTATTTGAGTTGCAATTTCACCAACGTTATCTCAGCTCGTAAAATGTTTGTATGACTGGTTACAATTAATCAAAATTGCTTTTTGCAAAGCATCAATTCTATCATTGTATAAACTTCTTGGTATATTGGATCCAGAGCAACATTACAAACTCATATTAGTTTTCCATCGATTAAGGAGATATATTCTTAGGTGTTTCGGCATTAATACTTTCATTAATTATTGTTCAAAATAATTTTTTTTCATTGTGGAGTTCCAAAAACTAGGGTTCATCTTGCATTCATGCAAATACAGCATACCCCCTCATTATATCTCTGCAAATTTTATGAGAATAGGCAATGTTATACATTCTCTACTTTTATTCCTCATAATTTTTTTGATTTTTTCTCATCTTCTAGGGGAAGCAGAGTTGAAGTTTACATTTTTCAGCTATGATTTTTGTCATATATGATGATGAACAAAGTATTATTTAACCTTTTAAATGCTATCTTGCTTCAGATGGCCATACACGACTTAAAATTTGCCATTATTAGAATACTTTTGGCCTAGATATACAACAGAACTATGATTTTAAGAATTATAAAATTTTAATTTAGTATCTTTTTTTAGTCCAGCTTTAGGACAAGGGTGGAGATTGGGCTTTCTTGGCTTACTTCACCTGGAGGTGTTTGGACAGCGATTAGAGCAAGAATATGGAGCAGAACCAGTGATGACTGCACCCAGTGTTACATATAAAGGTAGCAATTTTTCAATTTATTAAATATAAAGTATGATATATTTTAATCTTACATATCTATCTCTTCATGTTGAAATTGTGCTGTAATATTGAGGATGGTTAGTAAAATAAATTCTAGTAATTTCTTAATTTTTGTTGTTTTATGATTTTACAGCTAAAATAATAGGAGCCAAAAACATAAAGAAGTATGGGACGGATGAAATTTCCTTTTCTAACCCTGCTCACTTTCCTGAGGTCCAGATTGTATCAGAGTTTTATGAGCCTATGGTAACTGCCACCATCATTACTCCTGGTGAGAGTTTTAATTTTGTTGCAAAATGGTTTTTGGGTGAATTTGGGGGACAATTATTTTTACCTTTCTTTTTTTGTGCAGATGAATACTTGGGACCAGTGATGACATTGTGTCTGGATAGAAGAGGCCAACAGATTAGCTCTGTTAATATAGATAATGATAGAGTTATGCTTCAGTATTTAATGCCTCTCAATGAGATAATTGTGGACTTTCATGATTATATCAAATCCACATCTTCTGGATATGCAAGTTTTGATTATGAATCTGCTGGTTATGTTCCCACTAAACTTGTCAAGGTAGGTACTATTTATATTGCAAATAACAAATAGAAAACCCTTTTTCCTTTGATCTTAATATATGGTAAGTTGAACATAAATTTATTTTCATCATAAGATCATTATATTTATTTATATGTATATAATTTATAAGCTTTCTAGACTTTTTAGTAGATGAAACATATATATTTTACATATGCAGTCATTATCCAAAGGTCTGGATAAATTAACATTGGTTGTTGATATTTGTCATTGTCATTGGTGTTGATATTGATGTTGCATTGTCATTATGTTTTACTGAATTTGAGTTATAACAATGTATGTAATGTATAGCATTGACCATGATTAAGGCAGCACTTCACAGCGATCCAGAGCGGGCACCAAATTCACTGCTTGCCCAAACTTAAAATGGTAATGGTGGTAAGAAAAGACTATGTGTTTTCATGACAAGGGCTTCTTTTAAAACAAGCCATGGGAAGATATGAGATAAGTGTGGAAAATTGCCATATTGAGTATTCCAGCCTAAAAAATACTTCACATGGCATAGTGTGGACCCTCGTAGTTCTGAGCAATGCATATCTTAGAGCCATAGGGTTTCAAAATCCGTGCTCTCATATGAGTCCAGAGAAGGTTAATAACAGCAAGAACATATGAATCATGGTATTGGTCGAAGGTTATCATGGCAAAGCTTTTATTTAAGATTTTATCATTGAGAAAAAGAGTCTATGAAGAAAATATGCTGCTATCCCTTGCCACTGTGTACTTTTAAAATATGTGTATTCATTAATATATTTTGATATTTGGATTATTGTGACCTATAACTTGTCTAATTTTCTTTTATTCAGTCTAATATAATGGGTAACATGAGTGTAATGAAGCTATTTCATATGTAGAAGCTCTAGACTAAAGAAGGTATTTAGGTTGGTTTTCCATGTTCGTACAAAACTATTCAATTTATAAATAGAGATTCTTACTTCACGGCTATTCACCTATTGCAATAGATACTGGAACTGATAAACTGGGATATGTAAGGGCCAACTGTATTACATTATCTGTATGTAAATACAGTCAGCCTTCGGAGAGTTTCTGGAATCCTAAGGATCTGATACATTAAAAATTCCCTATTGTGTCTCTTCTCCTCATTTTCAAGTCATTCGGTATAAGGTTTCCTGGAGCATTTAACAGGGTCGCTTGCAAAGAGCGACTCTCTAAATGACTGACTACTTGCTATCCAGAACCTCTTTTTCTGAGTCAATCAGCTCTTTCTTTACTAGTTATTCTTAGAATTATTCTTCAAATTCTGGAAATTCTGCAAAAGAGAAATCAATGTACTTCAGTGGCCAGTAAGAAGTCTGAATTTGCATCCAATTGAAAATGTGTGGGCTCTAATGGTAAAAGATGTCCACAAGAGTGATGCATGGCCAAGAGACTCAAACTAACTATGGAACACCATTGAAACTCAGTGGGAAAATGAAAGTAAAAAATTGTGTGAAAGAGTTGTCGAATCCATGCAGAGAAGACTTTTGAATAATAGTGGTGGATGGATTGATTACGAATGAAATTCTCTAAATTCTCTCTTGTGCTTTGAGGAATCAGGAGTTTCTTGGTACCATTGGTTTTGATAATGTGTTTTATTGAGTGAAACAATACATGAAAAATATTTTGCATTTTAATTTGCATTGAAGGTGCTGTAAATATTTGCGAGGATATATTTCTTTCTCTGCGACTCTAGCCTTATACGAGGTTAGAGTCGCAGAGAATTTTGGCCAGCATTGTACACCAATGAGTCAGCTAAAGTATTTTCTGTACACATACCAGTTTAATGTAGATTTATAACAATAATATTAATGCAAAAGTTTTTGGAATAATCTGTTTGCTTTGTATTGCAGATTGATGTCCTTCTTAATGGGAATAAAGTGGAGGAATTGTGCACAGTGTGCCACTCAAGTAGGGCTACTTTGGTGGGTCGTCATCTTTGTACAAGATTGAAGGATCTTGTTCCAAAACAACTATTTCAGGTCTGTTCTCCTTTCCTTTGATACAAATTTTGAAATGAAAAATCAAGCAACAATGCCTCAGGTCTAGATAAAATCATCACTTGCTGTTGTCTCATTCCACTCCCTGTCAATGTAAATTAATATTTAAGATGATTTCTTCAGCAAAGAGTAGTATAGACATTCAAAATTGCCAAAATGCTCAGGAGAAAGAGTGAATATTTTCCATGTTAGAAGAATTGCAAAATATCAAAGAAAGTGAAATATTAGGATTTTATTCCACATTCTCTCAATTTTTTTGCAAGACATACTTTATACCTATGTAGTATAGTTTTCAGACTGTTTCATCTGCTTTTCTTTACTGTATTCATTTGACTCAGTTACAGTTGCAAGTAGTGGTCCTTCTTAGCTGTATACCTCAGTGGCCGAACAATCCTTCTTTAAGTGCCACACAACAGATTTGTTTGAATGCCCACTGTTTATTGAAATATTGGAAAGCATTTGGCTTTAGTTTTCCTAAATGCATTAATGTTTTTGCAAGTTATGATTTCTGTAGTGAGATAATAAAGCTCATATGGTCATTCAAAGAAACAAATCAGAAAAAATACGACTCAAAACACTAATTTGGCAATAGTGGCACTGCTCCATTAACTAAGCTCCAATAATTGTAGTAATAACTATGCAGTAATGTAATCTTGATGCCCAATGATGGAAAAAGTTAGAGGGAACTATGATAGTGAGTCATAAATTTTCTGGTTATCATTTCTTATTTTCTTTAGCAAACATTTCTCCATAGATTTTCTTGTTAATAATTATATGGTTTTGATTTTTCATTCAGTGTATTCCAGTCCCAAATGATTTGATGTTTTCTTGTACATTAAAAGTGCACAATTTAATCTATTAGTAAAGTTTTCACTGATAGAAATGCAATCTTGTTATGAACTTGAGATCAATTTGAGAGATTCTGAGGTACTTAATAAATGAAAAAGCCCCTCAGATAGCCTAGGTGGCAACACATTTGCCTTTGGTGGAAGTGGTCCCAAGTTCAATTCCTGGAGGAGACCAACATTTGTTGGTGTTCACCAAGCTTTGTGAAGAATATGGCTAGCTATCTGGGTTGAGAGATATCAGGTCTGATCACAGAAAGCCTAATATGGCAGCATGGGAGCCAATGCAATGACCTTGTGCTGACTGTTAATAAACAGAACATGTAGTAAGTGGGATAGTAAGTGGGTGTTGTGCTCTGTTACAATTTATCACCAACCTAAACCACTCTTATAGACTTTTTTTACACCTTGATGTATAAAAATTCAATATTTTTTCCTAGTTATCTGTCCAGTAAAAATTGCTTCATTTTAATTTCAAAAATAACCCAAATGAAGTAAGAAAGGTAGGCACCCGTCTGTGCTAAAAGTTTACCATTCTTCATAAATATGATGAATAGGAAAGCAGCGTTATTCAACAATATTTTGCAGACACTCTAGATATCTACAGGTGTGGCCCGTAAATGAAACTAAAGATGATTCTTTTTTGTTTTCAAGGTGTTAATTACTTATTTGAAATTTGAAGAGCTGAAGTAGCCTTTTGTTTTTCAATATAAAAAAATAAAGTTTTCATATCTTGCTTATAATGCTATCCTGCTTACAAAATGGTTTTCATTTGAAAAGCATTACATTTGAGTTTTACTTTGAGAGTTTTGAGTTTTACTTCACTCTGAAGCCTAGAATCCTAATAAGGACTGGCTGTGGGTAGTTCTTATCAATGTATCATCAAGTGAATTGTAAGCACTCTTCTATTTATTTATGAATGATAGAGCATGTTTTTGATGTTGGTTGCTATTTAGGTTGCTGTCCAGGCTGTTGTGGGTTCAAAAGTTGTTGCAAGAGAGAACATAAAAGCACTGAGAAAAGATGTCACTGCCAAATGTGTAAGTTTCCTTTTTTGTTAGTTAATATAATGTTTGAGTTGATTGTTTATTTTATCACACATATAAAACATCAACCTTTGCAGTATGGAGGAGATATCTCCAGAAAAATGAAACTTTTGAGGAGGCAAGCTGAAGGAAAAAAGAAAATGAGGATGATTGGCAACATTGAGGTACCAAAGCATACATTTATATCAGTTCTGAAAAGATGATTCTCATTATTCTTATTCTTAAACTTTATTTTACACCAAAAAGAGCCAGATCGTCAACTCATGAGAATCAATTTGTTTTCATCCACAATTGGTTGGTTGTTAGTAAATCTCATATTGGGATATTTGTAAATATGTATACCATGAGATTAAAATAAAGGGAAAATATTTTTTAAGGTTTTTTGATTGAATTTGCAACTATGAAATTCTTGTTGTCAGGTATTTTCAACTAATTCCTTATATCGGAGCTGGGAAACTTATGGTCCCCTTGGTATTCAATGCAGTCTTTTTGTCTCTTTGCTTTAAATATGCTTCTATTCAAATAATTTTGCTTATCATTCTCATTTATGACTTCAAGTGAAAGGTGAATTAAGTGTGGATTTTGAATTCAATTAGTAATGAATTCATTTCTTATGCACAATTAAGATGTTAAATTAACTGAATGTAGGCAATACATAACTTGAGAGAGGATTGATGGTATCATGTATGGTCTTTCTCATGCAGCTTGTGTTAGAAATGGTTCCTTACCCTTGCCTAAAATGAATGAGAAGCTTTTATATTTCCTCAAAATATTTTTCATGAGTCACACTGGTTTCATTACTGTACAATATCATCAACATCTTCTGTTTAAAGAATCTTTCTCAGCCTCAGAGTGGGTTAATTTATCTCATTCTGCTAATGAGGTTATTTCCAGTGGTAGTGAGAATATAGAGCCTGAAAGGTTCATTTTATCAAAATCCCTTGGATAGTTATACTTGATGCTATAACTGATAGAAAGAAGGTCAGACAGAAATTTTAAAATTGGCTGTTTTGGACTCGGCATCTCACCTTATCTACTATTTTTCAAAATTTTCTTCAATGCATAGACTGTTACAGATTTATTATAAGTATAGATTATTTATATTGTTATTTATGATTAACTTTTCTTACATAATTTTATGTCTATTATGAAGTGTATTTAGGTAAATTATGTAATTTATTTCTTCATAATGAATTACATTCTTAATTTTTTCCATTGTAATTTTCCATATTTTAATTTTACTTCCCCTACTATACTTAAAATTTATGTAATCATGGAGATTCAGTTTTTAGGTTATTGCTATGCATGTAAATACAAAATATTACGTATAAATACACAAAGATGCTAACTATAAATACATACTTTTATTTTATATTATACAATATATAAAATTATAATATACAATACCAAACAAATCAGTATTTAGTTGGTGGTTTACCCAGCAGAAATTTTTAATTGCTCTATGGTATGTCCTCAGATGTGTAAACAAAAATGAAAATTCTTTTGAGTTTCAGTTTATAGAAGATTTTATTTAAAAATTTTATTTTTTAAATCTATTATAAAATTAGTACATCCCAATAGTTCTTAAAGGCAAAATATTATTAAAATTGCAAAAAATTTTTTAAACATATTTGTACTTTTTTCACCTGTTCTTTCCTCTGGACAAACAATTAAGATATGTTTTACAACTCTATGAAGGTGTTTCCTAATTCAAATTGCAAATAAAATGCTGTAATCTAGTGCAAAATACTAAACTTATGCATTTATTTTTGTTCTCTTGGAGGATTTTGGAAAAAAATCAACTCTCTTCTTTAACTTAAATTACTACTGCTAAAATCACTTGATGATTTTCTTCTTTTCTTAAATAAAAGACTTTCAGTGATGCATCTACCATAAATTTATAATTACTTGTCATGAAAGGCAATTTTAGAAATTTCTGAAACACTTGATGTTGTATGCGTAACTGATCACTGATGAATTTGAATTGCCTGCTGATGGCTCCCCACTGGAAGTTTTTGTTTAATTTACATTTGTTCACTGATAGGAAATCATTTATTTATTTCACTGCACTTCAGTTTCTTTGCTGTGCATAGGGTATTGTTCACTTTCATCCGAAATAGGCCTCTCAAACCGTTTTTCAGTAACCCCAGGATGGTAGCTGTAAAAAGTGCAATGATATATTTTATTATCATTTATTATATAGATTGCAGATACATTGGATGAAGATGAAATTGATCGTTTAAATAACCAAAAATGACGTTAATCACACCAATGATAATTACTATAATAAGGTATTAAATTATGTGAATGGACTCTTGGTTGATATTTTAGTTTGATTTGTGTTAATAAATACAAATAATGTGTTTGAATATCAAAATTATTTATATTTATGTTATCTTTATTTCTCTTAGGGAAAAACCAAAGAAATATAGTTCATAATTTATTTTATCAAACAGCAGACAAGAAAATCTATGGATCTCTTTTTAAATTTCATTGTATGTGTCTATGTCAAAATCAGTTTGGTTACACATGAATAAGTTCATATTAACTGGAGAAGAGGAGAATATGAGATTATTAAATTATTCTACCAAAATTTCAATGGCTTTATTAACTTTTCCTTGTATGTGGTTACTCTGTCATTGTATTTTTATTTGAATTCAAACATGTCTTCTATTATTCTCATGCTACCTCAGAGATTCACAATCTTATCCTAGAATACATGCCTGTAGGAGTAAAACGTGATGGCATATTTGATAATTATACTGGTGGTTTTTTATATACCCAAGATATTTTATAAGAAATCCAAAAAATTCTATTTCTTTCGCAAAAGGTGAGATTATATTGTGAAGTGCTGTTTAGTAGTAGAAAATTGAGTTTGTCCTTCATGTTTTATTTTTTGTAATGGACGACAAATTCTTCATAGAATGACCAAACTGGAAGTTTCGTTTTGAGAATAGTTCTAATCATCTTTTGAACTGTGTGGTCTGATAGTAATGATATAGTGTATTTAAACTATCATAGTCAAATTCAATTTTCTACAAGTCAGGGTTGGGCCTCCAGATAGCCTAGTGGGAAACACATTTGAATTCATAGATTTATATTCATAAAGCGATCCAGGATTCAATTCCTGGTTGGGGCTCTCATGCAAAATGACCTTAGCCGATGAAGCACTCTTAAAATGACTACTTCTAGAAGTTAGTGTTAAAGAAAAACTATTCACTCTATATTCTTGAATTTAACAATAAGATGCACCAAAGTTATAGGAGTTATACAAGGTAAAATAATAATGATGCAATTATAAGAAATATGTGATAAGCTGTAGCAAATGCCTCAATATGTTAAGAGGCTTGTTTGTAACAAATAAGTAGAAATAGAAAATTTTAGTAGATAATTAAATTAGTCAATAGTGTGCATTGTATTTCAATAATCCTTAAATGAAGCATGGTGTTATAAAAAGCATGTTCTTTATTTATTGTAGCCTACCAGCAAACAGATGAAGGACAATGATAGCATTAATGATTGCTTACTAAAACTGGCTTGGATAAAACTAGGTTATAGCTTTAAATGTTATGGTTAGAGTAACTTCTTTCTATGATATATGCTTTATGTTAATGCCCTTTAGATCATAAATCTAAGATACACCTGATTTTTGAAAGCTCTGAAATGAAATATCATCTTATTGTTAGATTTCACAATATACTGTAGGTCTTAAGTTCGTTGATTAACCCTATCCGTAGGTGAAAGGGAGTTTAAGTATAATGGCCACATTACTTTTTATGTCTTTCATGAACAAATGAACAGAAAGATCAGTTAATATAGCTAACAATCAAATAACTAAGGAGTGAAAATGAAGGTCGACAGATGAAAATGGACTCTACTATAATTTTTCTGTACCAACAAAAAAAAGTGTTCATATACTTAAAATGATATCTTGTGGTTCATTATTATGTTTACTTCTACTTGAAACTAACCCAGTTATCTCTTTCTATGATTCTAAAATTAATTCCCATCTGTTTCTGTGTGAGTATAGAAAATACATGGGTGGTCTGAAAAGTTTCCAGCATTTTGCCATTTCGCAACATGTTTTCTGAAGATTTCTGAACAATCTGGGGTCAGAAACTTTTCAGACCACCCTCGTATAATACAGGGATATGTATCTATGCTTGCAAATATTTTCTATTTCTCACTATATGATAAAGTAAAATTATTAGAAAAGGAATTTGATTAATAACACTGATAATATGTCAAATTATAAGATGGGCATGTGTATAAGTAGTAATGAATCGAAAAGTTCTGGTGAGAAAGAGGAGGAATGGATGCTTGACACTTATCCAAATTTTCAATGAGTTCAGGTGACCTAGATTAATCTGATTACTGATATGAATTTAATTTATTGTCAATAATGGAGAGGAAAATTATAGTCTCGGCTGATTTACTAGCCATTCCTTTTTGGTTATACAATTATTTTGGATAATATCCTCTAAACCTCACCTATGTGATGGAATTTCAGCTTCTTGGTCTCTCTTCTTTCTGTTTTTGGCCACTTGATATACTCCACAAACAATGAGAAGAAGTAATGGCACCATTACTGCCAATATAATTCCAGATGTAACTCCTGCTTGTCTGGAAGAGTACTCTTGTGCTCCTGAAAAAGTTCTCCACATTTAATTTTCTTCTCATGAGAGTTTTAAAAATCAAGTTAATATGGCCAGGCATAACTTTGTACTAGGCCATGGCTTTATGAATAAGAAAAGCTTTGTAGTTTTCTGCAAAATTCATTTTAGACACAATTTTGTTGTGGCAAAATTAAATGTGCCTCTATCAGCAAAGTTTTTCTTTTCCATAAGTCTCATGAGATATGTGGATTGGAACTTTTCCATGATTTGTCAAGGTGAGGTTCATGGAAAATTTTCCATTCCACAGGATCATACCAGCATGAAAGTATGTGCTCATACTTTAGGGAAAACAGTCAAAATGAGAATGTTGTCAAAATTAAATTCCTGGAAAGCCTTACTTTGTTTTGATTTCAAAAGAGCCAGTGGAATGGAAAATTTTTCATACCAAAGAAAAGATAATAAGTGTCATATTTTCTTACCAATTTATTTCTGTCAAATACATAATGTTATTTTAATATAAAGAAAATAAATGAAGGGCATGAAAAATCTCCCTTTCCACTGTTCAGTTCCTTACCACTAATCCAGCTAGAATTACGAGGAAATATTCCTAATAAAATTGATCACATTGGTTAGAGAGTCTGTCAGTTATTAAAAAAAATGACTGATGCTTAAAAACTGCCACAGGCACAATGGTTTCACTTAAACAGTCTGTATGAGAGATGATTGTTTTCAGACAATGGTTTGCAAACCAGCCACAGTGGATTCCCTCCCACTCTCCGATGTACCACTTATTGTGTTCTCTGGATCACTCTTTAAGTCACTACCATCATCAGAGTCCTCTGTTTTCTTTAATGGATCCTCCAGATCCCACACCTTATCCTCAAAATCAACATAAGGCTTTCCTGGCAGAGGTTCATGAGTGTAATAGACTCTGTCATAAGATCTGCTCTTCTTAGGACCTTTTGGGGCTACTTTTGCTGACTTTGAATGTGGACTGTGGTCATAACCACTGTCCTCATCGAGGGGGTCATCAAACACTGAAGTTGTCAGTGGACTTGTTGTCCTAGATGAGGGTGGATTCTCAGTGCGACCTGTAGTACTCTTATAAAATTGCCAAGAGGATTCCTTGTCCTGCTTCAGGAATTTCTTACGATACCAAAAAAAGACCATTGCTAGGGTAAATAAAATTGGGACTAAGACGCATAAGACTATTCCTGTAGTTATTCCCGCTTGACGTGCTGAGTAATGAATAAGCCCTAAGATAAGAGAAAAGTCTATTAAAATTTTTTCCATTTATTATCAAGTGCATTTGCAATTATCTGGAATTATTCTGGAATGAAACATGGTAAATACAGTCCAGGTTAAGGATTTTTAAATTTGCATTAGAAAATGCATTTACATTCATTGGGTAACATTTTGGTATTTATAAAATAAGACCATGCATTTGTTTGTTACATAAGACTCTACTTATAAATATATTACATGCTAACTAATTAAGAAAAATAGATAGTCGGAAAAAGAAAGTTAAAATCTAAGATATTTTCCCTAAATAATTTGTTAGATATGATGTATGTGTAACATCATGAATACTGAACCTTTATCCTAAATTAGTGACTTTAATGTAAGGCTAAAAGAAAATTATTTTAGTTGTATGGTCATTCAAGGCTTAACAGAATTTAAACAAGCCTAAACCTGAATCAAGAAATTAAGTTCAATAGCTCAGTTTAACATTGATGTAATGGGTTATTACATCAGCATAATTGAAGACAGTTTAGTATTTTTTACAATATTTACAATTTATATTATAAATTATCATTCTAGTAACATAAATTTGTGCATTGAATACAAGGATAAACTTAAAGAAAGTAATTTGATTAACTCACTTAAGCATTCTGTGTAGCCATACTCCGGCATGCTCCATTTTCCATCAGCTGAACATGACCTCCTTTGGTCTCCAACAAGAACAAAGTCCTGGTTACACTCAAAAGTTACCTTATTTCCTGGGGTGAAAAAGAAGTTACTTTTCCTTCCAAATCTTGGTGTTTCCAAGATCCCACAAGAAATAACTGTAAATAAAAATAATTGATATGATTCCTTGTACAATTAAGGTCACTCAAATATATGTATTGGAGAGTTAATTTACCTCTCTTCTTATTCCCAGATTTTATGTTCACAAATGTATCTTGATACAGCTTGCTGAATTGAGCCAAATCTCTGTTAAGAGTCATTGCAAAGTCATATCTACACTGATAAGAAGTACCACATATTGTTTTGGCTATTTCTTTGTCCTCTGTCCTAAAAATAGAATGATAAAAATACATTTTATTTTCAGCCTAATATTACAATGCATTTACATATTATTATTCTCTTTACGCAAAAGTAATTCAAAGATATTCTAATAATTTATTATTTGAATCTTTGTTTAATGGTCAATTATTTGACAAGTTACAGTTGAATTCTCTTTATGAATTCTCACATGTATGTACAATCTCTTTAATAAACTGATCATAATGTCCTATCCCAGTGGGTTAAGTATCTTTGCTAGTTATTTTCATCCCTTTTAATGAAAGGTATAAATGTTGATTGTTTTATAGCTATTATATTATTGTAATTGTTTTATAGCTACAGTTGGGTGTTAGATAATTATCTAAATAGATCATAAAAATAAGCTACTCAGTAATTTTTTCTCAGTATGAATGTTTGAAGAATTTTTTGCCGCAAAAATGTTTGATTAGATTTAAAGTATCTGAAAATCAGGAAAACATTCAAACATTCATGAAATTCCCTCTCCTACCCTTATGTGGACTTAGATTTATATTATTTTAGTATATATATATATATATATATATCATCCAGATACTAGAAGCATCAGATAGCACTAATCCAATGGATGGCTAACAGAGTTATTTCAGTAATCTAATTCATAAGCAGCTTTATTTCAATTTTCTTTCCTTGCAACACAGAATGTTCCCAACATACCGATTAGCTGGAATCAATTCATCAAGAGTCATTCTCCACTCTGGTTCAAAAGTTTTGTTGGCGTAATAACTTGCTGTTTTTATGAAATCATGGTTAAAGAGTGATCCCCCTTTGTTTGGATCTTCTTTATCATCCAATATCCCTGTTAAAGATAAATGATGAGTGAGTTTTATTTCACCAATTCATATATAACACCAAGTAAGTTGTCTTTTATGTACGTACAGTGAATAGCAAAATCTCGATGTACTCTCTCCATGCTGTTAACTTGAACTGCAATATGTTGTCCGTCAGGCAAGACAAAGTCATCTGTTTCATCATTACTCCAGTTTCCAAAAAGTCCTGCAGTTTGGTTCTGTGGGTATTAGTAAAATGAGATAAATATTTCAGATTTTAGTTGAACGTTTACTTAATACATTGTGAATGTGAGTAAACTCATTTCAACATTGATAAATAGTGAAATCTAATTGTTTAAGTAAATTTGTACTATATGTTACAATATTACACAAAATTGTACCCTAAATACCCTATTCTATTGTTTCTTATCTGTTGATTCTTTATAGTGTAACATTAGTTTTTCCTTTATTTTTTAATTATTTTGTTATTTATTATGAATTAGTTTATTAAGTTACTTATCATTTCACAAGTTCATTGTGTTTCCAGTTCAGTGCATAATTAAGTTTACCTCTAAAACTGAATCAAATGATTGTTTGGGGGAAAAAGATTGGGGAATACTTTTATGAATTAAGCGTAATCTTAGGATTGAAAGCAACTGTTATTGATATTAAATTTCCTCTCCGTGCTTTTACGTATATTTTTAAAACTAATGTTGTTGGAAACTCACAACAAAAGACCATGGCAAGTAGACTCTGGCTGACATGAATCCTTTATTTTCAATAACCTCAACACCTGCTCCAGATTGAAACATGATTATGACCTCTGACTGGTTTATCACATATGTTGGTGTGTACACAGTGACACCTGCAATATAAAAATGGCACCTTTACATCAGTATTTTGTATTTCATTTCCACATTTACAGCAAAGTAAAATGTTGAAAAATTACCGCTGAAATGTTGAATTTTCAGAGAAGGCCTGTCAAAGTAAATCCTTCTTCCATCAGCCAGAACATCAAGGCGATATCTCCATTGTGCATCTGAAGGCCTCAATCTCACTTCTATTGTTGCTGATGTGTTGTCTTTTGCTATGGAATTATTTTGTCACATTAATTCAGATGATGCAGCGTTTGATGCATACAAATAACATATTTAGTAGTAAACCTCATAGCCCTGTGGCATTCAAGTCAAACAGCATTAATGAATGAATAAATAAATGGATACACAAATCAATCAAAAGTTGATAAATTCAATTAGCATTCAAAGCATAATGACTCAAAACTATGATGAAGTGAAAAGATAAAAAATATTGTCTAATCTGTGTCTAGGAAAACACGCAATTGAAAAGAAATGTCCAGAGATAAAACAGATGTGAAAAAGATATTGAAACTTCAAATAGCTTCACCAGCTTCACTATATAATATATACTAAGGTGTACTATTCTTTATGGCAGAATTGAAGGAATTCAATTTTATGGTAACAATAATTCTCTATGAAATCTTCCATATGAGGAATATACAGACAATGCATAATTATGTACTACTCTGTACCAATTTATAAATGAATAGTTTGCCTATTATAGGGGTAATCTTCCTGTTCATCCTTCCGCATGCAAAACATCTTAAATTGCGAGATAATGTAGCTGTGAAAGGGTAAACAATCCTGCTATTTCCTACTAAATGAATATATTATTCCATTACATCTACAAAATGATCCACACACTCACCAGCAATGGCTGTCAGCTGAGTTGCTCTCACTTCCCCATATATATTAGGAAGAAGTTGTTCAAATCTTCCTTGAACGTCAAGTTTGTTCTTTTCTGTGTTTGCATGTACTAGGACAAATTCACCCTTTCCATTAAAGGTATATGGTAGATCATCAAAGGTGATTATATGGGGATCTCCAAACACAGCCGCTGTAGGAAAGCAAGAAACATATTATTATTCATTGTATTAAGTAGCAAGTAACTTTTACGAGATGATATACATACCAACTGATGGTGGCTGGTATGCTACACAATCTTGTGTTGGACGTCTTTCAAATCTGAATGTTTCACAGCCTACGGCTTGTTCTTCTTGCCAGTAGCAGCACAGGTAGAAAGGGACCACATCATGAAACCACTGAGATAGAGTTGGAACCTAAAGGATATTGCACGTGTTATTTTAAATTATCAAAGATATAAGATGATGAACAAATAATTAGTCTGAATGGAACATAGAAATAAGTTGTTGTGAAAGGGACTTACTTTGTTAGCCTCATTCCATGGCAAAAACCCAAGGTTGTGAGATCTCTGTGGTCTTGAACCCCACTGCTGGTCATAGGTCAGCATAAGGTAGCCATTTTTATCATAGCAGCACTGTTGTTCAGAACCTTCAAGACTGAAAAAACAGTTCTATGTGAAATAAAAGTAATCTTTTAAAATCTTGAGGAATTGTGTACATATGTAACATATATAACCACTTGCATTAAACGCATTTTTATTGCTATTCAATTATGAGCCAAAATATTGAAACAAATTTCATATAATGTTGATGGAATGTAATATTATACTGATATGATTGAATTTTTAGATGTCTAGTTTTCCATGGTGGAATATTATCAGTAGAAAATACTCAAAGAAAACTTTAATATTCATTCTCATGTGTCAAAATGTTATCTCTGTGGATTATGGTATTGAAACTATTTGCTAGTTCTTCTCAGAGATTACCTCGGAGTTCCTGATCTAACGCAATGTATTGCTCCTTTGTGGTAAAAGCAGTTAGGGTTTGAGTCCTTGTCACAGTTGAAATCGGGTAGATAACGACCTTTGTCATGTAAAGCATGTTCCATTGTGCATGGACACTGAGGCACAGTTGCTGCAAAGTTCTTCAAGTAACGGTCGTTCATTATCCAACGATCACACCTCTTCTCAGGCCATTTCTTTCCATCTTGCCTTTTCCACTGAGAACTGAAATACCATCCAAGGGGGATGGGCTTGCTCCACAACACTCTGAAATTAAGGAAGCTCATGTCTTAACAAGGAACATTTTTATTACGTATCTTTATCATAAGATTAGGTTGAAGTATACAAAATTTAAATTAAATATGCAAACGAGTGCTTGAAGGACTATTTTTTGTGGTACTGCTGTTTTTTTTGTTGCCCCTGAATTGGTTTAAGTCCTCTTAAGCTCTATAAATTTAAAATTTATTTTAAAATAACTTTATTATCAATCATGGAGAAATATTAATCCCTATAAGAACAGAATTTTGATCCTTTGAAAATTTTATTTACTTTGTTTTTTATTGGACTTAAAATAGTGTCAAATTGAATTTAGTCTGAAAGATGTAATAAACTCAGTGTCATTTTATTCAAAATTAAAATATCCTTTAATTATCAAATAGATATTTATTCAACTTTTGGTTAATGCATCTTATTTTAGACTAAAAATCTTTTCCTCTCAAGTCATTCTAGCATTATTTTCATAAGGATCATTTTGTTTTTTTGAATTGTTGTAATTTTAATGCTGGATTACTTACGGAGATATCTTAAGTCCGGAGTATGTAGTGGGATCAGTTAAGTTGATCATTAAAAATCCAAACTCCAACTCTTGCAATTCTCTTCCATTATCTCTGTTCCTAAAGTTGCCTGGTACAATGGTGTAGGAGCCTGTATTCACTGCTGCTGTCTGTTATACATATAATTCATTTATTTATCATAAAGCATTCAAATAATTATTAAGCCCAAAATTCATATATAATTTATAAGCAGTCTATTTAAGAAAAGAAGATTTAGAGAGAGATCTAGGCAAGCCAATTTCAGATGGCTTTAGGTTTATGGCCTTTTTTTACATAATATTGCTCCTGTTTGATCTAGAGATATTGAACAATTGAATGTGTGATTTACTTATAAATATTCAAAATGCATTCTTACATAATAATATTCCTTATTATTAGTAGTTGAATATACATCATTATCTAAAAACATCATAGTCTATAGTAAATTAGTATGGCTTAACGATGTCATTAATTATGTATATTGATTCTTTGGAGTTCTTTTTCAGAAATAAAAGAATAAAAAAATCAGTATCTTACTAACATTGATATATTAAATAATGAGCCTTACCTCAATCATGTCAATATACATAAGTTGTGGGCGGATTGTCGTTTCTTTATACCCCCAAAGTGATATCTGTATGGCAGCATTTGTGTTTGATGTCAAGTTGTATTTGTTCCAAGTAATTTTGATTTCAGCTGGGTTTGTTTCATGAACATCATTTGTCTGAAATGATATCCTCTCTATTGCTGTTGCAGGAGTCTCTGAAATGTCATGTTTTCAAGATGCTTACTCATGAATCAATCAGATCATATATTTTGCAACAATTCTCTAAAAGTACTGCTTGTACATTATTCATTGAAGTATTAACTTATGTTTACCTATGAAATATTTCCCCTTCCAGTCAAACTTGGAATCACCAACTGCAACTTCAAAGCGAACATATCCTTCTGCCATTACAAACGGTTGTACACATATTGCCCTGTTTGTATCTATGTAGGTCCCACGGACGTCTTCGTTATCAAACCTGAAATATTCAGAACTTAATTATCAATCCTGAAAAAAATTTGTGAAAATATACACAAAAAATATCAATCTATGAATATTTCAATTGGTCTCTGGATAGCCAAGTAACTTTGGTGAAAGCAGTCCAGGATTTGATTCCCAGTTGGATCTCATTTACAAATTGACCTTAGCTGTTGAAGCACTTTTATATAACCACTACAAAAACATAACTATGAATTTTAATATTTCTAATCTATAAAATAATTCTTTTATTTTTCTTTAAAAAGTGTACTATTCATATTCAATGACTATATAGGATAAAGTATTATTCAAAAGAGATGTCCCCATTATTATTGATGAAAATCAATTTATGCCAAGGAAATTTATGCCACCAATTATGCAATGAAGAAGATATATTATAATCTTGTCTAAATATCCTTAAGGTAATACCACTTTTCTTCCAATTCAATGGAATTTTAGTTGAAATGGAATTATTATTCAATCCAATGAATTTTTAGTATTTTGTTATTATCTTTGTGGTTAAGTATTTGAAACATATATCATCATTTTCTTTAGTGACTGATTGAACTGCACTGATAGTTAAAAGGGACCAGCAAAAAGAATCCTCCAAAAAGAGCACATCCTCCGAGGTTCATCAAGTAAAATCCTTGGTCAATTTATAAGAGTCGAAGAAGAATAAAGAGAAAGCTTTATATTTCTGAACACATTGATACATTTTGGATCTGAATCTATCAGTTGTACAAATGGCTTCCAGAAATCATAAGAACTCACCTGCAAATGATCTTTTCATCAGGATGGAAACAAGGTCCAGTGATGTTAACTACAGTTCCTCCAAGCATATTACCACTCTCTGGAGCAAACACCAATGGCAGATTGGCACCAGCTGAAATAATTTGACTCAATTTTTATATTGTATATCCATTTAAAGTTGACAATGAATAAAAGCTTATGGGTTTTGATTCATCCAGCGGATGAAACGGGTGAACCGTGAACGCGAGAAAGTTCAGCACAAAGTGATATGTTTTGTTAAAAAATTCTATGAGGAAAAAGGCAAGTGTTATCAAGAAGCTCTAAGTCACAGGTTTGGAATCATTGAAAGAAAGGAGATTAGAAGCTATGTTGCAATTGCTTAACAAGTTTAGAGAAAGCACGTTTACAGAGGACGTAGTAGATTTTATGCGATCTCCCCGCTACTTCAACCGATCCGATAATTAGAACAAAACTAGAGAGATAGACGTTAGAACAAGTCATTTTAAGGACTTCTTTCTGCGAAAAATATGCGATAATAACAGGCTAAAAAGTAGCTCAATCGTTTGGTGTTTACACCCCCTGCCACATGCCAAAGGGGGCTTGCAGGGTATTTATGTAGATGTAGATCTTATTCAATGACAGATAAAAAGGGTTAAAATAGGTCATAACTCTTTGAGGAGTTCTTGAGTCTAGGCATGAAGCACACATCTTAGCTTGTAAAACTTACAAATATCCTTATTGCATGTTCCCAGCATGATTTTCTCATCAATACGGAATATATGTCTTCCTGGGAATCCATTAGCATATCCTCGTCCAGTGAGATCTCTGACTGTAGAAGCTTGTGAATATGGTTGATACTCAAAAGATTGGGTGCCATTTCCAGCATTGAACCCTATCTGCATATGCAATAAAATGGTCAGTGTTTGCCAATAAAATGAAGCTCACTGTAAATATCAATTCAGAAATGAAATACTTACATATGCAGGTACTCCTCCTTCTCCACCAGTTGTATCACCTCCTGCTTCTGTGTGACTTGTCCATGTGATAAGATTATAATTGAAAATGGCATAGGAAATAACCTCATCTGTTGCCAACACCAATTGGAATGTATTTGTCTGTTGGAGATGGAATTCAAATCATATAAGAAACCAGAAAGATTGCTCTCAACCTATACTCTCCTACCGCTGTTTTCTTTTTTATTTCCAGAGAAATCATCTCTATTTATTGATTTCATTAAATGCAATGAATTGTTACATTCTAATCAAAGCTAAATACTAATATTGGAAAATAAAATAAGATTTCCAACTTAAATATAAATAACAATAATACCTCCAGATAGGAAGATACTAAAAGAAAAATGAAGAATTTCTTAACTCAGTGAAAAGGTCAAATTATCATTGGCGCTATAAAAATATGGAGAAAACTGTTCTGAAAGTCTGATATAATTATAACTAATATCCTTTTCATTCTTAAAAGTGATATTCTGTGATTTATGAAGAAAGAGACAGAATCTATTCCTAAGACAAACTCCACATTCAACTTTCATGTTTATACTCCAATATTCTTCATTAATGTAAATAAGAAATTACTTTGTATTTCTCTACAGAATTTACTCGGAAAAACTTTCACTGCACAGACACAAAATTCTGTGAAATGGTTGTCTGAATAAATAAATTGAAAAACAACAAAGTCATTTTATTCTTATGGCTATTCATAAATTAAAACTGAGAAAATAGTCTTTAAGTTTCCATGCTTGCTATGTAGCAGCTTCCCATAGATCTTCCCGGTGTACTTGGCATAGCAAGAATGAAAGATTATTTATTAAAAATATGAAAATTTTGGCTATTCTCAATTATGCTCTTAACGAATCTTGAGTAAAACTGACCTTATAGAGTGAATTATCAATTCCTCCTGCGAATGACATGTTCTTCCATGTTACAATGACTACATGTTTAGGAATGAATGTTTCAGAACCAACAACTCCTTCTCGAATGTCCCACATGACTCTCTCACGGACTTCAACTCCAAACTGGTCTGTCCTGTGTTCTAGATCTCTCTCCAGTCGGAAATACACTCCAGGTGCTCTCGGGTCCATATCTGTAGGTCTTATGCTACCTGCAGAGTTAATTGTATCATGAGGATGTTAATCTCTTCATTGAAGATATTTCCATAAGCATCAACTGTTTCAATTGTCAATCCCACTCAATTCTAAAATTAAATAGCTGATTTAGGGAAAACTAACCCAACGAATAAAACGGAGGAAAATCAAATTTAAAACACTCCTTAATCTTTAGCAAAGGCCTATTATTTACTAGAATTTATGAACTTATTAATAATCCTTTACACTCATTTGAATGAGATAATAAAAATATTAATAAGATTCAGAGTAATAATATTATAAACGTTAATGATATGAACGAAAACTTAAGAGTTATGCTTCCTTAGGATTGCTTTTTGAGTAATGAGGATTTAAAATCCATACTGTTATTTTTTACTGAATGACATCTCGATATTCTTCAGGATGTCTTGCAGAATCGAATACTCAGTTAATTAAGAACATTTCAAAGCATATGTAGAGGAAACACTCGTGCCTCTCTAAAAATACCGAAAATTCATTTTATTCCAAATTTCTCTTCAACCCCAAATATGATGGATTTTATTTTTACACTAAGAAAAAGATAAGAATCATTATGCAAACGCAGTCTCTTTTGGCGAAAGCGATGCGGGATTCAATTTCTGGAGGGGCCCATGATTAGAGAAGATGCAGAGCGACCTCAGCAGCAGAGTGACCTTCATAAAAAAGTACTGCTACGATTATATTTTGAATTTGTACACAGTTGAACCATTGCTTATCCAAATATAAAACAAATAATGGATAGCTACGGTTGAACTTCAGAATTCGTATGAATGCATAGGAAGTGCAATAAACGAATTATTTACGAGAGTAGACTTTCGATCACCCGGTGTCAGGTTAGCAGTGGTCCATCTGTGTAGTAGTTTGCCTAAGTATAGTTGATTAAGTGTCGCTATTATTGAAATTTGGCTGATAGAAACTCTCAATAAACATAAGTCATCTGAGTATCAAAACAACCTATTCTTCCACCAGAATCGATCTGCAATCGACGTCAACGCATTCGCTGGATCGTCAACTCGGCCAATCAAAAATGGCGTTTAGTTGATCTTTGCATCTATAATAGTATATTAGGGTATATATAATAGTATATTAGCATCAATTTGTACTTAATATTTAAATGAGCTATCGAGATGTATTTTCGAACCGTTCTTTAATCTTGCTGCTTACCAGTACCTAAGTTATCCAAGAAACATAATTTCCTACCCTGGTCTGGACTGAAAATCAGTATGAAACAAAAATTCCTCCCTTTCAGATGAATATTTGAGAAGGAATAATTAGCAGTGGATTATTGGTTGGACTGAAACAATCATATTATTCACATTCACTCAACTCACCAATACGGCATTTGCTGAAAAATATCCCGATGAAGGAAGGATCATTTCTTTTAGGCCATTCCTTTATTGGAAACACCAATGGATATGTGTAGTGTTCTGGAGGATCGCTGAACTCAAGATATCCATGCATTGACAACTGTTGAAACGAAGCAGAACAGTATTTATAGTGAATATAAATCTCCTTGTTGGTTTTTTACTTACAGCAGAAGCTGTAATGTAAAACGTTACAGTTTTGAATAAGTCTAAGTAATGTTCTCTCTGTAGAATATTCTATAACAGCTCATGGTTTAATTCGGAACAATGTTTAACTTTTTGCTATGAGGGGACAAGGAAGGCAAATCGAGGTGGGACCGGAGCATGTGGTTCATGGGCCAAAATCAAACTTCTATATATATATTAGTTGATATCCGGAAAGAGTGTGAGGAGGATTTCCATAAGAGAAAATAACCAATTCGCTCTTTTTTAAGATGTAAGACATAGCTTGAGCACCAATTGAATGAAGGCAGGTGGGGGAAGAACGAAAATTTGAAGAGGACAGAACCTCCCCCAATTAATCACCTCCCTACGTGTCACGTAGTCCGCTTTGGTTCTTCGACATTCATACGTTTTAGGTGAAACTCGATAAAACCTCTTATGGCTCAACATCACCTGACGTGGTGATTACGTAACGCCGATAAAATCATGTTGTAGGCCTCATATAGTGAGAGGTAATTTCGTTTAATATTCGAAACTTTCGTAATGAGAGCTTTAATATTGAACAAGTTTTTCTGTAAGTAGAATGATATCTACTGCCTCATTACATCATCAAGGTAAATTTGAAGAAAGTCCTCGGATGCCTCGGCAAGAATTTTACGAACGCAGCATTGGCTCATAAACACATATCACAAACTTGATATGTTATCACAAAAGCCTCATCAAATATAAATCTAGCGAGAGAATATCTGGGCCGGAGATCCGCTGCTTGTTCACGAAGTTTCCTTAAGTTTGGGGTTATTATTGTTTTCACTCAGATTTTTTCTTGTGTTCAAATTAGTAATCAAATGCTCAGCGTGAATACTGTATGGGTCGATAATTGACATAGTTTTAATAATCGATATATCTCATCGACTTCTTGATGCTAAAATGATTTTGACACCCAAAGTGAAAGATTTAATTCCATTACTTTATAAGCCTCTTTTGACTTTGTTTTTGGAACAGAATTAGTCACGATATTGAATGATAAACTATATTTAATTTGAATTAAAAATCAAGCAAGCGATGTAAAATTTCTTACTCGATATAATCTATTTACAGCGTGAAAGGGGCTTCATTTGTAGAAGAATGTTTTTAAAGGTAAAATGCATGGAATAATATCATTTTTAAAGAAATGAGATTCATTAACTTTCCTTTAAAGTTTCCTCTCTTATCTAAATTTTACCAGTTTTGCTGCTTAATTAAATACTAAAATTAATAGAAATACCCTTGCAAAAACTTAAGAACAGCTAGTATATAAGATATTCCTCGATAAGACTAACTTGTACTCTTAATTTTGAGTAAAGTTATCCTTGGAAATCAACAGTTTTCTTAGTAAGCTTAATAAAATTTCGTGACTTCTCATACTGTTTCTTTTGAATAGAAACATAAGGAGATAATATTCTATCAGGATATGCTTGTTTTGTAGGCCTGCAATTTTTATGCTGAAATAATAGATTAAATTGGTCGACAGATATCTCTATGACATTTCAGTTGAAATTCCTAAAACCTCCCCGATCCTTACAGACCCTTCTCATCTCTTACTTGCATCCTGAAGAGGACGGTCCGACCTCTTAATTTAAATACTGATGTAATATATTATAGTTAATGCTAAGAAACTTACCCGTGTGTAGTTGAACCTAAAACCGAAAAACGGAAGTTGAAAGTTGAAGTTCTTGTGGATCTGCGGAGTGGAGGAATGTATATCCCTCTGGTAGTCTCCATGGTCTTGATCGCCGCCCTTGTCGAAGTACCAATACATGAACTCCTTTCGAATTTCCTTCAGCCGAGCATCCGTTATGGTGTAAGCCACTTCGTTCCCAGATGTCGTGTGGTCCGGAGGGGCTATTCTACTGTGTATTGAATCTATTCATGAGAAAAAAATCAAGGTGTTACACATAATAATAATAATTTTTATTATTTTATTTACAACCATCTAATTTGTAGCGTAATGTTTAAAGATAGAGCTAGGATAACCCAGCGCTGTAATGCAAAGAATTCGCATGTGCAATATTAGACCGTGTGCAGGCGCAGAATGAAGTAAGTGCAAATTAATATAATTGTATTTACACACGGTTGGTGGGTTTTAGAGAATTCCAAGCAAAGTATTCGAGCGAAAAAAGAGACAAGTCTTATGGAAAACTAGTGAATTTGCTCCAGTTCCTGAAAAGTGGTCATGATGACGTATCAGTTACAACATAAGGATAAGTTTCCATACATGCTAATTTCCATAAACAAAACATGGTTCACCTTTTAACAGATGTATTATGATAAGTTTCAAAGAGAGTGGATAATCCTTAAGATTGACTTCAAAAAGAAGTTTTTGGAATGTGGGTAAAGAGGAAGATGCTAAACATAGGAAAGGATATTGAATTAATTAATCAATCAAATAAAAATAAATTGGATGTGACATAAACCAAGGAAGGAAGGAAGTACTTGCCAATTGAAGTGTACACGGAAACAATAAAAGATAGAGTTAAAAGAAGGAGAAATTTAAGTTGGTTTTAAAAATAAAAAAAAAGATATGCTGAAATTGAGGAAGGGCAAAAGTTAGAAATGGATGGAAAGATGATTAAATACGTCTTTAAATTTATTTTCTCAGATGAGCAGGAGCGAGAAAAATAATGTCTTTAAGGGCACGGGGACCATTCCAATCAAAGATGATTATGGTGTCTGATCTGTAAACTAGGAGACGCTTATTAACTCATTTAGGTTCCGGGAGAAATCAATCTTCTCTTACTCTGTGTTTTCAATGTAATGTATTGCTTTTTACTTTCTTTAGCACGGTGTTAGTATACTACTACTGCATATGATCCTATATTGTAAATTTCTTCATATTATGTGTATTATAACTATCTTTGAAAGTGATTTCAATGTTTTTGGCTGTGAGGAGGCTCATGCTGGCAATGCGTGAAAGTATCCTTGAAATTAGGCAACCCCTTTCTCTGCAAAGTAATTCGTGTTTGTGTGTATTTCTCAGCTATTTTAACTCTTATTATTTACACCAACAACCTTCTTCTAGAACATAAACGAAAACGTAAATAATGCGTAATAATAAGTAATGCGTAATTCTTGGTTTCACGGAACTTTTGTTTTATTATTTCACTTTGGATAGTTGCTTACTCTTAGCGACGAAATATGTTAAAAGTATGAGTATGCTTTAATGAGAGTTTCTTTTAGAATGAATAGTTTATACAAACTGATCAACGAGCTATTCAGATCGTCAATACAGTTATAAGAATACAAAAGAAGTGTAATTTTAGTTTGAGATTGCGCGTGTTTGAGGCGTTTTACCAATTTTATCTGCAGATACGAGTTTCCGCGATAAAAAATTTATCTGCCCAGCCTTGGGAAGATTAGTGTTCAGACTGTAAACTATTTGTGATCCGTATTAAAGACTCTCTCTATCCGTAAGCGTTCATTGAAAACATTCGGAAGCTTAATATATTTTAGGAATTTGCAACATATTATCGTCCCAGTTGATTGCTCAGGTCACTCTTTAGCTCTTGGTACCGAAAGTTTTCCAATTGTTCACAAAAACGTAATATACCAGATCTGGAAAAATGATCATCATTCTCAGAAAATAAATATTAACTACCGTAAATACGCAAGTACTCCGTGGTCTCGTGTGAGCATGCACCGGTATTATTAAAAAAACAATTTAAAAATATTTTCACGATAATATCGTGTTATTATATGATGTGGTAGTTGTTTTTACTTAAAATGGATATCGTATCTGCTTCATTTCTTTTCCACCGTTTTGTTAACTGAGCAGAATTGTAGCGCCGGAGCACTCGCTGGTTGACGAAGCTGAGGAAGGACAAATAGAATCGCGAAAACAAAAGAATGGTATTCAATGGCGAAGGTCGTTAAACTTTTGCTTCTCAAACTTTCTGGAGCCACAGCATCGTTTGTTTCTCAAAACTGTAAACGACGCCCCCAGTCGTAATTTATGAAAATTAGTACCACAGGCAGTTAAGCCGACATCATATAATTTTTCTGTCTTATCTGGTAGGCTTTATCAGGTGCTCTTTTCCCATACACGTCTTCTCTGCAATGAACTTGATGGTCATGTTCTCTTTGTACACATTTTGATACATTCGATGATTTTATTTTTTTTCCCTCCGATCTGTATATTATGGTATACTATGACAAATAGCAAACTATCTCTTCTCGAAGAATATCCAGTCTTCCTCTAATGATTTTTTTAAAGCCCTTTCCTCCCATATTCTCCGCAACTGCATTTCTCATCTATCTTTCTAGCTCATTATGCCCATCTTTCTGAAAAAAAGATGTTTCTGTGGTTCGAATCCAATTCAGGGCATTTTTTTTCGGAAAAGTTTCAGGTTTGTTAAGATGCTTCGTAAGGAGAAGCTAAGAATTTTTCATAGCTTGCTTGTTTTAAAAAAGAATTTTCTTTATTTGGTTATGCTTTTGTGTATTTTACAGAAGCGAAAATACATTTATATTTATAATATATCGATATATTTCCAATTTTAGCCACTATTTCCTACTATGAAATTCATAAAACCTTTAATTTCGTATCGTACAGAATGAACTTTACGTGAATTTTTTTATGGAAGTGATTTCGAGTCGTCCAGAGTCGAACCAAAGATACTTAGGACAGACAAATATCAATATAGCTCCATCGGACTATTGATTAATCCCTAAATTTCATATTTCTACCTCGTCGGGAAGTGCCTGAAATCATTTTCTAAGGATGGGAGTTTAGAGTGGGATGGGATATTTTCTTATGGGCGTTTGCTGACATCGGATGGATAAATACTCAAACATCGGTGATTATTATATAAGATAGCGTATATTTTTGCATGCCAAAACTACTTCAATTTTTCTTTGTGATGCAGGATATAAACAATTTCAAGAGAAATACATGAATGCTCTTTTAGATCCCTACACTTTTCATGTACTTTCGTCCACATTAAAAATATGAAGCCTATGCACTCAGAGGTAGAGTATTAGTAAATAAACAATTACCGCCTACTCATCGCTTAGCAATAGCTCTTTGAATAGAATGAATACTCTTCGGGCTCTTTTTTTCTTACTTGAAAAATTTTGCTGTAATACCGCACTATATTAAACATAATTACGAGTATATATTTGCTTCTCCATGATGATATCTTCAATGATTTTAGTTCAGAAATTTTTCAAAAATTTTATTTATTATATAATATTATAATAGTTTTAATGGTGTTAATGTTTTCCAAAAGTTCTAGTGATCAAATTTCTAGCCTCACCAATGTCGAATATTACATGGTATGCAAGACGCACAAGATGATGCAAATGATAGATAAAATTTATCAAACAAACGGTTGAGAAGAATATAAACATTTTCCAGATTGAATATTATGAAAAAGTATGTTAAAGAGAGTATTCGTATCATCGGAAAATGTGTCATCCAATGCTTAAACGACACTGAATTATGATAATTCTTATCAACCAGGTATTTCATAGAAACCCTCTCTCGTAAGTCATTGCGGCTTGTTCTTTAATACCTTAATAAGGCCTTAACAGTTGACTTCCTTATCAGATATATTTCGTGGACTTTTGTTTCAATTTTTTGAGGTTTTCCCTAATTTGAAAATTCGCTTACAAGAAAATTTTAGTAAATACAGTTAATTCTGGCAACTTCAACTTTCTGAATTGTCTTCGTTTTGTTTCTCCACCTGGTTTTCCTATTAAAAATTCATTATTTCATGGGAAAATGGTTCAATGGAAAAATTTATTTTTATTATTTCAATACCTAAATGCGAACACGAACGTTTCCTAATAAAAAATAATCCAAGCATAAAAATTTCCGAGGACATCTAATGTCAATATTACTTCACTGGAACTATTGGTTCTCTTCGATGACCTTCATTTAATAATTATGTGTTCACTTATATCTGAAAGAAAAGAAGATCGAGGAGGAATGTAATATGAAAGTCGCGGCAACAAGGGCAAGAGAATGCAGTATTTATCATCCTAAGTTAACTCTTCGTACGAAGTAGAGAATATCCGTTTACGGTGTCATGATACGCTGTAATCTGAGGATTGAGGAGATTTAAGAAATTGCTAAAATAGAAGTTGCCGTTAGGTTAGGCAAACGAAAAATTGTCTTGAGTCTAAATTTAGAGAAAAATGACACCCATCCATCACCGTTTATTTTCTCACTGTTTTCAAACGTTATCTCACGAAGAAAGTGATAGAGTAAACAAATTCCACTTCAACAATAGCATTATTTCTGAGATAGCGGAGTTTTAAAGTGATGAATAACCGAATTTTGATTTGGTATATCAAATTTTTGGATGAACTGGACCGTAAGCCTGTAATGGAAGATCAGAGTTAAAATCTTTATTAAATTTTCTTTGGTACTATTGGAGATGAGATAGTGTCTGCGAGCTAGAAAAGCAATCTTCGAATGTAGTTTTCACGGTTTGAAAAGCTTTTCTTTGTCTAGGTTCAAAACGGAGCCGAAACTCGTAAGGCAAGAAGCCTATAATTTGTAGGGGATGTTCAAGTGTTCCAAACTCAAAAGTAAAATTTATTATAGACTTAGGCGAATGTATCTACGTTCATCAATTTATTATTAACGCAAGTCGAAACTGGTCACTTCATAAAACTCCTTGGTGAAATCTCTTTCCGGAAGTCAATTGGTTCGAAAGAGTACATCTTCTTTTGAGTGTTATTGAAAAAGAAAAAAAAAGACAGTTTGACCTTATCATTTCGTTGATCTGAAGGAAATTTAGAATCCGTTCCTATTGTTAGAACCAGGAAGATGTTGAGACACTTCAGTTTCGGATGAATTTACAGTTGTCGACCTTTTTCCCTTTTATTCTCTTTTTTGATTTATGCACCTCATATTCTATATGCCACGCGACTCTGATTTATAGCGTGTTTGCGGTTTTCGATTCCCCATGAAATTCTAAATGCTTCTTGCTCTGATCCACGTTCTCTCTTTAATACTTTATTAAAGAGGTACATTACTTGATTGCCTGTCAACAAAAATGTCACATTTTAAGAATCAGTCGTCGTTATCAAAGTATTTCTCGTTGAAAGCAACTAAACAAGTAAAAGCCTTACGTTGTTTATGTTAGAAACGGAGAAGAATATCTGAGTACGAATAAAATTAATATGCTCAAGATTAACTTGATGGAATTCATCGCATATTTTGAAAGAAATTAATACTTAGTAAATTCAACGACAGGTTCCGACTAGTTTCGTCAACGAGTGGATATTTTCAAAAATTGATATCTTTCAACATGAGTGCGAAACTTACAGTTAAAACAGTTTCGTTTGGTTTGGCTTGGGGTTTGGGGGAAAAATCTTTTTCCGCCGGAAGTCAAAATTTACCATTCGATCACTTAAGAAAGGCAGCATGTGAAACCATTCAGACACGTGTAGCTTGTAGTCGTGTAGCTTGATGCCTAAATTTAATATTAGTGTAAACGAAAAAGTAATGAATAACAAATAAACTTTCATAAAGGTATACTAATACAATAATACAAATTACATGTAATAGTAATAGATTATATAGAATAATATAGATATAGTATAAAATATATATAGATAATTACAAAGAATGTTACAAATATCGGACCAAAAAAATTAGAACCGATTCGACTTAGGCTGAAGGAGCGAAACCGGAACATAACCGATATTCGTTTTCCGTTTAACTGTCGCGAAAACCGGAAGAAAAATATTACGTTTTATTTAACTTTCTACTATGCGTTGATTATTAAGCAACAATTGCTACGCATTCCTAAACAATCAACGCATATGATCATATAGAATTCTCGGACTCAAACGCAGTTCTAACACTACATCATAACTACATAAAGGGCCACCCGCGTGAATTTTACTTGATACTAAACAGCCAGCAAGCAGTGATGAGTTTTATACACCTGTTACATACGTGTGGTCCCTATAAAAGGCATTTACTTGTATACGACGATAAGGTCCATTCATCGCACCATATGATCCTCGGAATACCGGCAAATGTCATTCACTTAACAGGCTAACATTGTCGTCGCGAATTCGAACTTGCCCTTTCGTTGCGAGCACTATTTTGAAAGGCGAAAACCTCTAAAATCTACTAAATCTACCGCCACTCCACGAGCAGGAAAATTTATCGCAGTGTAAATATCTACCTTATCAATAGCCGAGTGTTTTCAAGATATGAGTCAGCTTTAATTGCAACATCGTCTCGCGCTCCCATTTCAGAATAAACGAGGATACGATAAAATGCTAGCAGAGCGGCGATAAATAGAATTCATGCGATGTCATACCCTGAGGTTCCGCATGCTTTTTGGAAAGAACCTGCACGGATGAATACGGCCATCCAACTTAGACTTCGGTTACAGTGGATGCGAATTCTGACGGAGAATAAAAAAACCCGGTTTGGACACTTTTCAGAGGAACAAGAAACCAATTGATGAAAGCTTTAAAACTGGGTTGTGTAATGCTGGTTGCTTTTCGTCAGATATTTTTTAAGAATGGTCTGATTTTCACACAATTTAGTTACTTAATTTTGATCATTTTTCACTCTAGAATGAGGTAATTTTTACTAGATAGAATAATAAGGAAGAATAACGATTTCATTAAAAGCAATGGTGAGAGAACATCACAGAACACAATCTCTCCGAGACTACGCTCAACAGCCCATGAAACACGGCACTTACTTTGTGGTTTATTCGATATGTTTACAGCTTGAGCGACAAAGGGTTATACCACCAAACAGATTTTTAAATCTACATTTTGCCCTGAGACAAAACTGAAAAAGAGCATCTCACTCTATCTTAGAGTTCGTAACAGCTCTGATAGTGGAATTTTATTCTTACAAAGTTAGTTATCTCAAAGAAGAGATTCACACGGAACCTTTTCAGAGCAAAGGCGAAGTGACCTCAGAGAAATCGTTTTAAGTTATAACACTCCAGTTTAATAGACCATTTTGATGGCCGGTTTTAAAGTTGAGAATCCTTTTGGCCGATTGGGAGTACATGCTTGATAATGAAGGAGGTTAAAGAAGAAATGTATATTTTTGTTTTTCGTCTGATTGTGGAACGTAACATTTCATCGCGTAGTTGTGAATTTTAATGTATTTATTACTCTTTAATCGGAATACATGTACATATTTGTTCATAATTTCATCGAAATGTTTATAATGGATGTTTTCACTATATTAATAACTAAATAGTATTTAATTCAAAAGATATGTGATTTCTATAATTTGAAGAAATATATGGATAATGATGTGGAAAGAAAGGGCAGTGTTAAACTGTGTTTCACAAACTCGATCGAGTGTTGTTTGGTCCTTATAATTCAACTCACGGGAATGCATTTTCCACTATAACTTGGGATTCTATATCAACTAGACCTAGATAGCTGCCCAGCTGGTCTGTGTCTAAGGCCTGGCCTGATAGTACCCTAGCGATCTATATCTGCGAATGCATGCTTGACGTAACAGAAATAATACCACATTATTATTACTTTTTTCTATCTTAACTCATAGACTAAAATCTTCGTTATTTCAATGAATATGCCCATAATGACAAGTGATAGATATCAAGTCAGTTTTCTTGATGAAACTCCTTTCTAAGTACTGTTTTAGGTCCGACTGTGGGTTCATATTAATAGTTGTGATGAGTAATAGCAATGATAGTAATATGGTTACATACACAATCAAAATTAATAACAATCAATTGTTAAAATCGATAAAAATTTATGCATGCATGCAGCATACGTAAAGATAGCTTTTAAGATCATACATTCAAAAGCAAGAAAGTGAACGGGAGTTTTTGTGAAGGAAAAGGTCATAACAGCGTATATTCTTGCTGCTTATTACTTGGAAAATCATAAAGATGCATAACTTTATTAGTATTTTATGAAACCCAGTTATTAAACGATCGAAATAAATAAGGCAAAAATGGCTATATAGTGGAGATTTAACTATCAATCGAATTAGGTAATACCTTGAGAAGAAGGCAATGAATTCTTTGAGTTTGATAATTTGGCAGGGATGCCAGATTTTCTGGACAATCCTAGGGACAATTATTTGTATCGCTTTCTGAGTACGAATGATAATTCGTGCTGTAGCGGTCCTTTCGTGATAATTCTGTTTTCATACCCATAAACATGTCATACAATAATTGTGATAAAATTACGTTTTGAAAAGAGCTTTTCTGGTTAAAAAATTTTTCCGACATTGTTTTAGGAATATATCTTTATGAAGGATGTGTAGAAATTCTCAACTAAAATTTAGCTTCGTCTCAAGGGATACGAAACGTTGTTTCAAGTCTACCAATCACCTTAAAGTCGAAACTCATGCTCGAACTGAAGAGTTTTCTTAATTTCATTTAGAGAATTACTTAGTACAACAATAGGTAGCCTTAAAATGAAATATGGCTCTTTTTGAATTATGCTAACCTTTAATTCTAATTAAGTGAAGGAAAAAATAGATATTTGTCTTTATTTCGCTCAATTTTTCTCAAATTTTCTGTTTTTCTAAGTATTTATTATTGCTGAAACAATGTTTTAATCGTTTCTCAATTAATTAATCTTTTCCTTTTCTACAGACCGGAATATATTTATTTCCATATTTTATTTATAAGTTCCGCCCAGGAATGTCTGTGATTTTATTATCAAACTCTTAGAAAGCTCTGCAAAGAAGGTTATAATATCTGGCTTAAATACATTGAGGTATTAGAAAGTATAAATGCGGATACTACGCGTAAAACATTCGAGAAATAGACGCGGATAGCGGACTTTTAAGTTTTTACGTTTGTTATCCTATCATAGTAACCTTCAATCCTCTACGCATGCTTTGGAGATACGATTCACTAACTGCTTCACAAAAGATCGATAAACCATTTTAAAAGGATTAGTTGGGAGGAGTTACGTTCTTGTTTTAATATGCTGAAGAAAACATTATATTTAACATATGTTCATTTATTTTACTGCAGTTGGACCTTCGATTGGTGCAAGTTACAACAAAATCCCTACACTATATATATACAATTACTTGCGTCTTATTTTTGCTCCTTTCCGAGATATGATGCTACTAAGGAATGAGTGAGGCTAATTTATGGTTAGTTACTTCCCTCTCCGAATATCCTTCTCGTAAGGCTGAGGGCTTGAAGATCGAATCAGATCCAATCAGACGAAATTTTTTTTCCTGCGTAACTTTTGGCGGTTGAAGTCCGTGAATGCCTTACTAACCTTAAGACGCATTTTTTTACTAAAAATTTAGATTGAAAAGCAGGGTATATCATATAAGAAGAATAGAAGAATATAGATTTAGAAGAAGAATATAGATTTTCCGTGGTATTTATTACGATAGATTATGAATACAACACCAAAAACCTTAATGCGTCATACATTGCGTTTGGTGCGTTTTATTCGTGGGTATATAAGGTATATCTTTTACATGTATAATATTTTTCTTCCGTAGTGTTATAATGTCTTTCATGCCCTACGAATACACCTTTTTCATATATCCTTCCTTCATTAACATTCATTCATATTTCCTTCCAACATTATCTCCTCTTTCACACACCTCACATTTCCTGTCTGTTTCATCATTTTATCCAGCCATTAGTGACTCAATTTTTGCCTCATTTTCTCTTCATTCAATCTACGATGAATTGGTGATTCGCATTTTCTGATGAAGCGTAAAAAGATGAGCTAATGTTGTTGGAAAAGTTGCGACAGCCGAGATTAAACGATAAACAGTTTTTCATCGCGTTCAATCCTTATCGAGTTCGTCGACTGAGATGGTTTAATCTTTCCGTCGATATTTCAAGCCGAATACGAAACGCTGATAAGAACTGATAAGGGAGAAAGATTAGGCGAAGCTAAGCTTCAACGTCTTCATTTCAAGCATCAAAAGACACATTTGGCTATACGCAGGTATGACAGTCTACTGAAGAAAGAAATAACCCAGTTAAGACGATTTCGGGGGACCTAATGAAAACCGCTTTATTCGCGGCATAGCGTTATATACTACAAATTTTTATTTCCTTTTGCATTAGAAACAAAAAAGAAGGCTGTTTAAGCTCTTTAAATTTCATATAAACTCTTTACTTCTTTAAAACGAAAAGGAGAAAGTTTCCCTTGCCTTATTAACCTACCTTAGCCACAGCTGTATTTTTTCATTTTTCATTTTAGTATTTACTTAGAAAGTTCTCGTACTATTGTTTCGTAATGCTGGTTATCTTTTCGTCATATTTTTTAAAGAATGGTTTGTTTTTTCATAGCGTTTTCCAATGTTACTTATTTTTTATTTTTCTACAATGAAGCAATTTTTACCAGATACACGATTTGTAAAGAATAATGCGAACAATTTTCGGTCTATAGACTGAGGCCAAGTATTGGCTATAGCGGGTTGCATTGCATCTGGGGAAGCGAAAAATCCGCCACATAAGAGGTTACTATGTGTTTAGTGTGAAATGGACCGGAACTGAGAGAAAACCGCGTGTTAAGCGGGATAACGTCTTCAGCAGAGCGTTTCTAACAACCTTTACTGTAACAAAAACCACTATTTCTGCCTCGGCTTTGTGGTAGCTTCAATATTCACTTATAAGCGTTACCACAGGATTTTAATAAGACGACCCAGGATTTGAAGCGTAGCATCATCATCTGTGCATAAGAGCCTCGGATTTCTAAAAGCAAAAGTGGCCTCATAATTTCAGTAACAAGAATCAAAATAGTACTGATAATAATGCCATCTGCGAAATAAAATAATTCTCGACTTTGTCGAAAAATCAAATGGATTTTCATTGATTAAAGATAAACCAAGAAAGATTAAGATAAACTTATATAAAAATAGTTCGGCAGACTATTTATTTAAGAATCGCGTCTTTTAAGAGTAATTTTTAATCAACGATTTGCTATCAACATATCCCGCGCTACACAACCGATCTCTAAATAATGATAGTGTACAGTAAAATAATACCGGAAATCACTCGTTCGTTAAATGGAGTGGAGTTACAAATGGCTCCCCCTTAGCGCATTTGCCTTTGGTGAAAGCAATTCCGGGTTCGATCCCCGAGGGGGATTTCCGATAAGAATCTGCGGTGGGATGGGTATAATAGTACAAAAATCAATGTCAAAATTGGAATCTTCTTCGTTCTCTATCATCGTTATCAGTAACAAACCCTGTAAGGATTTTTGGCAGAAATGAGAGAATTTTCTATTAGTATTTTATCTTTCTACAATATCCAAATACGCTCTTTTGGTTGACATTCTCAGAGACAGTAACTTAATTGTTATTTTCACTATAATTCACTTCACTATGGCTAATTACCTCCAATAATTCCCATTCTCCAAATTTCCTACATCTATTAATTTCTCAATCAGATATGCACATAAATGTTATATAGAAGTGCGTCTGTATTTAGATTCAGGGTATCAAACCGGAACCTAACAGAAAAGCGAAACCGAAAAAACAGCATTTACTTTGCTGGAATGAAAACCGGGCCAGAACCGTAAAAACTAATTCTTCAAACAATGTAGTAAATTTTACATTGGTGTAATGCAATTACGACTAGCAAATTTATATTACCCAATTCAATCTAACATATTGTTTAATTGTAATGAGGATTAGTAGAAGTAAATATACTAATGATAATAAAACAAATTTTTATAAGGTTATAATATCACAAGTATTGGACGAAAAACAATCTGAACGGTTCTAAGTGGTTCGACGTCGTTTGAAGGAGTGAAATCGGAACTTGCAGATATTTGGTTCTTATATTGAACCGGAGTGAAAACCGGAACGAAGTATAATACGGTTTGACCTCTTGATTTAGATGTATTTCTAATACTAATATTTTATTAGTATTCTTAATTATTCTGCAGTGAATAGCATTAAGAAAATGCGTTTTAGACATTGCAATGACATAGATATTACTCGTTACAAATCTAATAATCTTTGAAGTTCCTGAATTGAAAATGAATGGATCTACTTCTATCTTCTATGCACACTTACATTCTCATAAGTCTTTCTCACTAAAATTATACGCAATATGCACATTTTTAAGTAATTATCAATTTTAAATTATGCAATATCATTTTTAATGCACCTTTAACTTTCATGCAAATTTACCAATTACTTAGATTAGAGCAGTGTATTCCAAACAGTTTTCCGCGGAATACAAATTCCAAATAAACAAATTTCCAACCCTTAGTGATCCGTGGGGTTAAATAGGCAGACTTTGGAGTAATTGTATCGACTTCTCTTCCACCTAACCTCTTATGTCATTATGGTATTATTTGTACAATGATGAATTTAAGCAAAAGGAGCACTGTGAGGGAAAAATCTTTGCAACTGAAAGTTGACAAAGAATCCACGTTGAGTGACAGATAGGGGACGAAAATAAACCACGAAAACGTAATAAATCTAAAAAGCAATATCTATTATATATAGCTAACTCTTAGAGTAAAAGAATGAAGAGAGATGCGCCGCATTAGATGCCTAAATGAAATGCAATATTACTTAGACTTGTATTCAATTTTGTTTTTCCCCTTCAAAATTCCGTTATTTCCTTCGGATGGAAAAATAAACTCTTAGTAAATTCCACATGAACGTTTTATAACGAAAGTGTTCACTATCTCCGTGCAGCCTTCTGATATCGCCAGTTATTAAAAGAGCGGGTGCAATTTACTGAGCGAGTTTTTTGCGAACAGGAGTAGCAATGTTGTGTAAGAAAAATGATATACAGATTCAGGAACATTCCCTACAAATGGTTTACAACCGGCGTTTTCGCTACGGAGTATTTTAGTTACACAGCTTTTTCCTTACACAGCATTTTTGCTACATTCTATAATTGTTGTGAATTATTTCGCTGCAAAAATATTTCCGCTAACTGCTGAATCCGCTACGAATTATTCTTATGATAACTTTTCACAAAAACATTTTGTTTAAAAAGTATTTCTGCTGCAAACTACTATCAATTTTTTTAATTATATGCCGGTGAGGTTTGTGAATTTATTGCAATAAATGAGAAGAAATGGACTTCGTATTCTCAACATATTTTATTTAGCGAGCGATTAGTCAGCCATCAATAAGTACAACTCAAGGAAATACTGAGAGATTGAGTTGTGTCTGATGATGGCTGATTAGCCCGCTAAATAGAGTTGAGAATACGAAGTCCACTTCTTATTAATTAAATGGCGTTCCACCAAGTAAGGTCGGATCATATTAACTTTAATTCGTTTAATATACAACGTATTTGGATGACTTACGTTGAATTATACGACATATACATCGTAGTATTCTTTCTGCCTGGCAGATAGAGAACCATTAAAATGTTAAAACGAAATTTACCAGGAAGAGAAAGCGAAAATTTATACATAGTGAGACTTTTTTTACAAAAGTACTCTCTAGAGAAAATAATCTTTAGAGAAAATGAACTGCAGTGAAAATGGACAGTAGAGAAACCGTAGTAGTGAAAACTTCTCTAGCGAAACTGTCATCGTAGCAAAAATGTGTATATAGCGGATCTTTCGGATCCCATGCATACAACCATGAAGAATGAACGTCCCAACGGGAAAATGACTACCATCAGTGCGTATTATAACATATTGAGCAATATTATGTTTGTACTCTACATAACGCTGTACAAGCTTGCTATATTTTCACTCAAAATATTGGTCGCCCAATTCATTTTTTCAGACACATTGATGTTGTCGTCGAAGTTTGAAGCTTGTTGGGTCAGATGAGGTAAAACAGATTCCACCACTATCCAAACGTGACAGCCATTTTGATGTTCGTTTCACTCGATGTAAAAACTGCGCTTTTAGGAATTACCTTAAGGTTATTTATATGCTTAACTCTTGTTTATACTCAAGAAATATTCTCACTCGGGATTAGCAGGGGTCGATTTAAGAAAACACCCTTCCGGTGACCGAAAAATGCTTCATTTGTTTACATGGTAAGAAAATCTTGCTCTTTTATTAAATCAAGATTTCAACCATACACGTCAAGGAAAAATAATATTTAATTTAATTTCGTGTTTAAATAGGGATTAAAATGGATGTCTATATTGAATCTAATATTCATTTATACCTGTAAAAACGAATATTTGATTATATTTTAGAGAAAAAAATAAGCGTATACCGTGAGATATATATCGTAATTTGGAGGAAACGAATTTTAAGGTCAGAGTCAAGGATGTATACCAAAAGCTCTCCGAAGAGGAAAATAAAAGCTACGCTCAACACATTTCATACTGGTTATGGTAACATTTCCTACATCCCTGGATGAATGATTTAAATAATTTTTAGGTTAGATGTTATCCTTGTATTTTATAAAACGAATAACGCAGAGACCATCTACTTATAAATCCTGAATAAATTCTTTCCAAACCCTTTTGCATTTCGAATGCATGTGGTAACTTAAAAATTGCGTTCTCTTAATCAAATTTCCATCATGTTAGATCACTTGACCTATTGTCACTATTTTCACATTTAACTAGTTAAACAGAAGCTAGAATAAAAACATAATACAAAAACCGTTCACTAAATCCTTTTGAATCCATTTTTTCTAATGATGATTTTGATCTAATCTAATTTAAATGAAATCGAATTAAATTGCCATATTTGCCTATTTTTCGATAGATAAACCGATTCGCTGCCGATTAGGGACGCGTTACATTAAAATCATTTTATAAGTACTTCTTTGAGCAAGGTTTTAATTGGAGAAGCAAATGAGGAACCTATACATTCTCTTACTGTAATTTTTTTCCAACACTTTCAGCCTACAGATGAAAATCATTCACCTTCCCTCCTACCTCGTTCTTACTAAATCTTTCCGAATTTCGATCGGTGGACTATTTAACTGCTTACCGAGCGTGATGGGAGCAAAGACAATAGGTCTCAGGAGTATATTTATGCTTGACAAGGAGACAATAAACCAAAGGAAGAGTGGTTTCCAGCTGAGAAGTCGACAACTTTATTGGCGAACGAAGAGAAACATGTCTGAAATTGTTGACTCATTTGTAGATAAGGACCTTCGGAGATGAGATGTGAGTCAGGAAATGCCACACCCTAGCGTGAACAAAATGGCGGTCAATTGATCTCATTTTACGCCTTCTCCTAATTTTGACTAAAAAATACTTGCAACACTTCGTTGTCGCGGTAAAGTTTGAGTGAATGAACAGATGAGATAATCCATTCATTTTACTTGTAACAAGCAGAGAAAATTGGAAGGATTGAGAAGGAAAGCAACTCTTCTGGAAATACGATCATCGATTAAACTTTAATGCAATTCTAATTGAGGAAGTTTTGATAGGTGGCAGTGTTTAAGTTTAATGCAATCGTTTTAGCAAAAGTTTGGCTTACCCTAACGAATATAAACTGAATTTTCTGGAGGACCTAAATATATTTTCTACCACCCTGAGGTTGAGTGCATATATGATTGCGTATTTACATCTTCTGAATGAAAGAAAATTACACTAGCAGGTGAAGATCAACGGCTGTTACTATTTATTTTGAGATGCGACATATTGAATAGATGGTATTGAAAAAAGTCGGAAAGGAATGGACTCATCAGATTATAAATCAATTCACCTACAGTAAATGGTGAACATGATTTTCCGTTGGGAATTTCGTAATCCAAAGATATCAAATAATTTTTCCACATACTGGAAACGATGGTTTGGTTTTCAGAGATCAGGATGAAGCGTGAAAGTATTTGGAAAAGGTAAAACGCTTTTCTGCATCAAAAAGGTAGAGGAAAATTAATCAGTGAACCGATTCCAATATTCCAAAGATCAAACCAAATGATTTTGAAACTTTCAGGTATGAGCAAAAGGAAAAGAGAAGATGATACATCGGTTTCCAACTTCGATACCTTATCACCCGTTATCATAAAGAAATGGCCGCAGATATATTCCGGATGATGAGTAAAAGGCGAAGATTTTCACTTTTTCGGGAACGCACTGTTCTTGTCCTAGATTTTCTGAAAAAATTCAGCTTTCTATACTTAAGAAATAGTTCGACGTTAACGAAAACTAAATTTTGGTGTATTTCCTCCATTTATAGAGTACCATAGCAGATCAAAGATGACTGTGATATGAACGATGATAACGCCGATATCGATTGCAGACTTCAATTACCAAACTAAAATTTTCCTTTCTTACATTTTTGATTCCTTAAGACGAATGCTCAACTCACAATTTTCATCTGCGAGACGTATTTTTCTTCCCTATCTCTCGAAAATGGATTAATTATAATTAGGCACTTTTCCAAATTTTGCCGTTTGTATCGTATTTAATCTCGAAAGGGACGAAAGCACAACTTTTTGACTCACCATAATTAGTATAATCGTACACGTTGGCCTTGGCTATCACCTTCTCGTCCTCTTTTCCCGCTATGTGCACCGATTTGTCTACGTGAGCATCCTCCACTTCTTCGGCCAACGGGTTGGACATTTCCACCTGCGCACCAACCAGAAGCACCACGGAGGCCAGCACAACCACGCACCTCAACATGGTGCGCGATAATTAGTCCCAAATTCGAGATGAAAGCAGTAGAGGCGGTGTACGCCTCCGTCTCTAGAGGTAAAATGATCACTTATCTGTGTGCTATCTCTGCGGAGGAGAGAAAAAACGAAATCCTTAGATGAGTGTCGTCCATATCTCATCCCACAGCACCTTAGTCACGAGCCATGCGCTGATAACGGGCACACACAAACACCTTGCGCTCCCTTCGGAGAAGCTAGATTGATTATCGAGGAAGGAATTCTTCCGTGGTGACGTCTACCCAATTGTATCATCTCGTAAAAGGGGAAATAAATGAAACGTATCTTTCGCAACTGCTCTCAAAAGTTTCCTAATTTTCAAAAGATGGGGTTTATGATTTCTTTAGGGGTTCCGATGTTGGTCGTACGCTCTTCACCACCTGATATTACTCTTTAAGTGCTGAATCTGTATGTTTCCAAGGCCAGAAAAATTGAAGAACATAGCATATCATGCAAAATGGTGTAAATTAGTCATTATCTCAATCTTGTTGCGCAGTTTTAGTCAGGAACAAAACTGAAGGTTTGGAATTTATTGTACTAGTACTTGAGGTTGGGTATTAGATTACATTACATGAAAAGGGTATTAGAGGGGCGAATAGATTTTCTAGGAAGACGTGCCTCCCACTTTCCCATAGTAATGTCCCTGTTTGAAGTGTTTCTGATAAACAGTTACACTAATAACAATAGGAAGTATAGCAAATATCACTTGGCCGGATATTGTGGAAAGCTATTATGACAAACTTAGAAATAAACTCAACAGTTCTTCATAACTTCCACGAATGTATTGGTTGCATGGAACTGATAAGTTTATTTCTAACTTTATCAGGAAGAATAACTTTCATTAGCTGCTATCAGGGAATCGAACCATATCCAAACCGAAAAGAGCCGTTATATTTGCCGGATTTAAAACTGAACCGGAACAGAAATACTAAAATTCTTGAACTAGAACCGGAAATGAAAACCATCGTTTATCCCCGAAGTTCGGTTACAAGCAATACCATTTTAATCAAGGGTAAATGGATGAAACTGTACGGTGAAAGCAACTTGCAACTAACTAAAATGAACACTTTATATTTAGATGCTTCTGATATTATTAAACATTTGGATATTAATTTCCTTACTTTCGTTTCCTATGTTGGTAGTTTTACTATAAAATTTAATATAACCAAATATAATGAAAACAATACGCCTAGTTCTGTAACTTTTGGAAGGAAAGCTATATATTGTTTGAGGGATATTATATCTGGATATTTGGACCAAGAAATGACTCGAGTGGATCGGCATTGGGAAAAGGAGAGTAACCGGAAATGAATTGATGTTTTTTTTTATCATTGGGCTGGAGTGAGAAGAGGAACGAGAAATATTACGAGGCCTTGGTTGATAGTAAAATGTCATTTACTGCAAAAGATGTTGATTTGTCAAGTGCAGACTACTAAAACTATCAAGGGGAAAATGTCTCACTAGCATTATTGTCATCGATAGCTAATCTTTTGTATTTTTGACATTCCAATCAACAAATTGGATTTTTTAGGCATCTATTTTCAGTTCAAAATCACTTCCTTTATCAGATAATTGCACTCTCAGTTTTGGTAAACTCCTTTTAAAATCGCATACAATAGCTTTGTCATATGCATATCACTCTTCCTTTACTATCTCCCATCCAACTTTGACTTCTTTATCTAATTCTTCCTAAGCTACTTTTGCCATTTCTTCAGCATGTGTTTTAAAAAACGGCTGCAGATATGACCTACCCTATTGATATCGTTGCGGTGATGACACACCTTTTCTGGTGAAGCGTAAAATAATGAGTATCTTTCCCATACTGCGGAAGCAGTCTCCAAAGCAAAGCTTATATGTTACAGGTATTTTTATAACGCAAACAAGTCAAAACCAACACTGCAAGGTAACTCTGATTTATTCCGTATATTTACGACCTGAAATTTTGGACAAAAGGAAGAGCCAATTTTCAAACCTATGTTCTAACCTAAGACCATAATGATAGGAAAGGTATCATTCTACTTCAGAGCTGGTATCAGCTCCTACAGCAGAATAAAGATTCTTCTGTTTCGCGATATCTTGATTTTCTTCGTACAAAATTAGTCATTCTGAATAAGAGAGCCAAAGGAACCTCATAGACAAGATAAGGTAGAAGAGGAGACAAGAGGGTGGCAAGTCAGATAATGTAAAATATTTTTGATCTATCGAATGAGGCGGCCGATTGGCTAAAGCGGGCACCTGAGGATAGGAAAAATCCTCCCTATTAGCAAGGAGAAGCATCTCAAGCAGTTTTTTGAGGATGTGATTCGTTTGATAGGACCAGGAAAAATCCAAGTACTAAGCAAGATATCGTCCTAGAGCGTTTTAAACAAGTTTTACTGTTATTTCTTTTCCCTGCACTTAAAAACTTGTGATATCTCCAAAATGTCGTCGTGTATTTGACAGCGCATCGCTCAGCCCATTCATTTTGTTTATATAAACGTGGTTGCAATGTTGTGTTGTTTATGTAGCGACAGAGGATTAGTTAGGAAATGATGCTTGGCTTGATTTTAAAAGCGAAATTAAAGAGAGCGTAAAGCAAACTTTTTTCCTTTTGTATTGAAGAACTTTACGGTCTATTTCCTTTTTACCGTAAAGGGGTTCCTTTTATCAAGTCATACATTTGTTTTTTTCGGAGGAGGTAATCACATTATACTCCTTTTAAGTAAACATGTGCAATAGTATTTGCAGTTTATCTCTGATATCAGACAGTTAAACGGCATAGATAACAAAGAATTTTAATTTCTTGATTTTCCAATCTATAACCACTTCCATTTTTAATCATTTAATTATCCCGTCCATAAATACACTGATTAATAGGCGGCTTAAAGAATCGCCTTGTCTGATGCCAACATTATCGGGGATTGTATTCGTCATTCTTAAGTTTATCGCGATTTGAATATAATTTTCTGAATAGATGCTTCTAATCGTCTTTATGAGATTGGCTGGCACGTGAATCGCATCTTTAAGTTAAATTCCACCGAATCTCTTCTGTAGGTCGAAGAAATAGATATTTGTTTTAATAAAAGAGCTGTTGCACCTCGGAAAAGTAATGTGGTGATGTCAAGTTGCCTTCTCCGTCGTCGTAATAAATTAAACATTTTACTCGCCTGTAGTTGTATTAATATTGCTGTATCGGCCGTTGAAATCTCCACCCTCACATGAAGAGAGGCTGCTATCGCCTGGTAATGATTAGCTGTGTATTGTTTGGAGACAGCTATTCGCGGTATTCTTACGGGATTTCGTGTGATTCATATGCCATCTTACCCAAGAAGCTATTGCATCCAAAGAGTACCTCCGATTTTTGTCCACAACTGCTTATTCTGGAGTAACTCTCTTATTTCACAACTAAACCCATAAGTAGTGATCCCTCAACCATCTTCAACCGGTCAAACGTCCTCCATAGCTGTCAGCTCTGCAAAGAGCAAGTGTTTGGTGCTTATAATTTGTGAGTTAACTTAAGTCAAACATCTAAACTCTTACAAGGGTCAAAAGCTCTTCTTGTTAACTGCAACTTCATGGTTAGAAGAAAACCTCTGTCTCTACACTAACCAACTCTATATTTACTCCGGTGATGTAGTAATCTGAAACCAATATGAATGTATAGAATCCATTAATCATAGCATTAAAGGTCGTTGCTTTGATTAACAAAGTAATTCAATTCTGAATTTCGACTTCCCTCGTGTCTGAATTATATTCCATGTAAAAGAGCTGAATTAAAGAATGTGTACTAAGCGATGGCTATCTTTGATACATTTCCTGTTGTCGAGAAAATCTCAGCTGGAGACCGCATTTCCACCAGCGGAAGCTTAAGGTCATCTTGCGGGGAAAACTTTTTTTTGCAAATATCTGGGTCAGGGCGGCACTTGAAACAATTAAGCCTAAGGAATTATTGAAATTAAAACATGAAAATATTTTAAGATGATAAAACTTTCAAAAGTTCTACAAACAGCAGATCTTCACGTAAATGCTGATACACGATTTAAAACAAATCGATTTTAATATAATTCATAAAATTAATTTGTTTAAGAATATGTGCAAATGTTAAATGTCTCTCTTCACACGATAGCTGGTTTTTAGGGCAAAACTCATTTAGGGCAAGGAATGGTTGTGGGAATGGCAGCTTTACGCGGATCCAAAAGAGGGAGAGAAGGAAAGGTTCTGAGGAAGAAGAGGTCATACAGATATCAGATGATGAGACTTATGAGAGATTTTCCACTGGTCAAGCAATTGAGTTTATCAAAAATTTTAAGATTGAGTGCCAAGGACCAAAATTTGTTACAGTTCGCGTGGTGTCTCCATATGCCCTCTGAAGGTTGACGGTGGGAATATGAATTTCATCGGTTGAAAACATATGATTTAAGGCGTGTTGTTGAAAAGTTGTATTTTTCTGGTTTTATGTGATTTCACGGAAAATTTTTTTCGCAATATTTAGTTGTGTTATATAGGTTTAAGTGGCGTTGCTTCCAATATCATATGTCATTAAATTTAAGTGATGATGATTTGAAGAAATTTACGACTGAGTTCATTCAATAACAAACATCTACTGTTACTTTTCCGAGTTAGAGATAAAAATTCTGTAGAGCAGCCGTCCTCAAGTTGGTTGTAATACTACCAATATAATTGCTATGGTCGGAGTGAAAAAATATTGTTCGAACCTATCCGATGTTTGCAGAAAGAGCTAAACCAGAACTGAATATTAAAATTTGGTTATCTTGTTTGAGCGGAGTGAAAACCGGAAGGAAAAATATTACCGATCGATACCCTGTGCTTTAGGTAATTCCAAAAAATTGCAACAATTAATCAAGAAGAACGTTACACGTTTGAGAAGGCTGATCGCTGTATCTGGAGTTAGTAAGTCATGGGGGATTTGGCAGGATAACGTAAATTATTAATAGAATAAATTTTCTGGGCATAAATACTGCTGCTTCCATCCATATGCACATGAATTTAATCATGAGAGGTAGGGAATGACAACGATACCCTGTAATAACTTAAATTTCAGATCTCTTTTTACAAAGTGAGCTAATCAAAGATGATGTCTCTATCACCACTCTCTTTGTGAGCAACTTTAAACGCGTACAATACCTAGAATCAGTTTTTGGCGTCAATTGAAAGATAAGATATCAACCGTTGTCAGTCACCGATAAGTTTTGTGGAGCAGATAAGGCCGGAAAAGAAAGTCTTCTTCATGTTGTGAGAGGCTAATTTTACCCACGAAAAATACTACTTTGCTGACAAATTCGATTACGAATCAATATTCGTGTTGTTTGTAAATGAAGTTCTTCGAGGGTCAAATAGAGTACTATGTTTACTCAATTTAAACTCAATAGCCTTCCTTCAACCGTACCACATTACCGAATGTCTTCTCTGCGTAGATTGTATGCTACGTTTCAGGTTCATAATGGTCAACTTCTTAGTTCACCATTATCGCGTTCAGATTTATATGTAAAGATTAAATTGAAATGAATCATCGATAAAAATGGAGAGGTGTTCCAAAAGAAATAAAATTCAATGTACAGCAAAACCGGTTTAAAACGCTCCAGCTTAATACACTATTCTCCTTAATGCACGATTTTCCTTCCGTTTCAGCCCTTTTTACACTAAACGATTGGTAAAATAACTACTTAAGACGCTCTGCTAACCGCTTATAAGGCGGATTTTTCCCGTTCCCAGACGCATTGCAACCCGCTATAGCCAATCCTCCGCCTACCGAAGATAGTTTTCATTATTGTTTGCTAATTGTCTATTTATTGAAAATTGCTTCATCGTTGAGTGAAAAATGACCAGAATAAGGAAACAAAGGTGGACTTTAAAAGCATGACGAGCAGGCAACCAGTACTATGCAACTATAATTAGCGAACACTATATTATAGTTAGCTGCAGTGCATCTGAGGAAGGGAAAAATCCGCCTTATAAGCGGGTAACAGAACGTCTTAAGCGGTATTTAAACACATGCTTCCTATTAAAGGCTCAAGAGAAAACTAAGCGGAATAGCGTCTTAAGTGGGGTTTTACTGTATTTTATAACTTAGAGTAGCACTTTGCTCCGCGGCTTTTTCTATAGATGGATCTCTTGTATACAGCAGATATGACTATTTCTCTGAGCTGTAAAGTGCATTAATATGGTAACCTTATCTTTTATTGATCGGCAATTCCATGATAGTGTATGTGTGGTTCATTTAGAGTATTTTTTACATTTGTAGTTCATTTTCATAGGTTTCACATTTCTTCTTAATTAAAATAATTTTAATTTTTCTTCTTTTGGTCGGAGCGGATATAATTCTTGTCTAGATACTAATGAATGAGTTCACGAGAACATCATCATTCGGATATTTAGCGGGGTGAAAGGAGGGATTGCGGTTTCTGAAGCGAAATCGTGATTGAAAATACAATAATTAAGAGATCACAACAAGAAATAGCGCTTTTAATTTTTGAATTTTCAGAGTCGCAATTTTGCCTCTTGAATTATCTTAACCAGAGAAAAATCGATCTCCTGAATTCGAATTTGCTCTTATTTTTGACTCAATCTCTGCAAATATAGGAGAAGGCACTCTAAATCCTCGGGAAGTCAGGGAAGTTTGTCATATACCACGCATGATGAAGCTTCTTTTGCACACAAGATGTATTAGTGAGTACGAACGTCAAAATTCTTGTGCCTTAATTTGGCTACGTCTACTTTTCATGTCATTAATTTCGAATTTCCGCTCTTTATTGTATAAATATAATTAAATTACATTCTCCAATTTTCACAGATACCCTTATATTGCAGTTGGCAACATTTTTGGAATTCGAATTTTATTTGTCATTGATTTATCTGATTATTTAATTTTAATTAAAATAAAGTTAATTATTTATAAAATAATTCATTGTCTAAATATTAACAGTTGCCGATTAGCTTGAAATTGCATACCTGGAGTCAAGTAATTTTTATTCTAAAAAAATTACGATTGTCATTTTTCGCGTATTTCCATTATCTTCTCGTTTTACTATCTGTTAATAAACATTACAATTCCTCATTACATAACTCGCAGTGATACAGAGCAGAACTTCTTGTGAAATCTTCTCGATTTTTCTGAGCGTTAAGTGTTATGTTTGACAGATAAATTGCACAAGTCATTCCACCCACTAAAATCTCGTTCATTGATTCAGCCAAACTTATAAATTATTCTAAGTAGTAATTGTGAAAGACTTGAACTGGTAGAAAAAGAGACATGTAAAAAAATTAAATTTAGGTAAGTTTGCAAATTTATTCTTCCTTCTTATCATATAGATCAATAATAGAAATAACAATTTTCACTAGGGAGAGCTTGATCTGATGAAAGGACTTTAGTTATGTTCAGGGAATTTCATTGAAATCATTAGATTCAGAAATTTCTGGAGGAGATTGTAGTGATGAAGGTGAAGAAAATGGCATTCAGCAGCAACTTTGTAATGTAGGTGAAGGAACAAGATGAGTGAGCAAGTAAAACTTTTTTTGGGAGAGATATTATAATTAATCATATATATGCTGATGCTATAAAGTAGAATATTGAGAGAACCAATCAAAATGTTAGATCTTGGTCTTTTATCATACTGGTAGAAAATAAAGTAGTGTTTCAAATTTGAAAATCAAATCATCCCTTCAGAAATAGAAGGGTAAGTTCTGCTGAAATTTTGGTTGAATCTTCAAAAATCTCACCAGTGATGAGCTTCTCTTTGGATTGTGAATGTATAGCCATTAAAGAAAAGAGATAGCATCCTTTAAGGCTCAAGCCTTGGCCAGGATAATTTTTTATATTATTGAAAGGCATCATTATATCTTCGTAAATTAAAAATTAATCTAATAACAGTTGTGCTTTGTGCTGTATGTAATTTTTGGACTAATTCTCCTGAGGGTTATAATGATATGCTGTAATTCAGTGATCAAACTTTGGCATAATCAAAGCATTCAAAAGTTTGACTTTCAGAAATGGAGATACATTATGGATATCCTAATCCTTCGGTTACAATCTCACAAGCTAATTGCACAAAAATATTTGAAGGTTTGAACATCACTACTGTTACTGTGTTACTATTGGAAACAACAACACATATAAATACTTTCCTTAGGCAAAAATTAGAAATCTTCAGTTCCTAACATAAGAAATTTTAGGAGACTCATAAACAGAATAAGATACAACAACATGAAGAATTCAGTCAAATCTTGAGAACTGAGAGCAACCTGATGTGCAAAAATTTCAATTTTAAATGAGAATGTATAAGGATATGACTAAGTGAATTATGTTAAATTCAGGCTGAAGATGGTGTAATGTCACACTGAAACTGTATTTGTAAAATTGTGGAATGTAAAACTTTTAATTATCATATGATTCAAGTGAATTGAATTATTATAATGAATGTTTCAGAATTGCTGTTACATTACTTCTCTATAATGAAGATATAAAGTTGCTAGTTATTAAGTCTAAAATGCAATAAATATGCTATATTCTTATTCCTTCATAAGTATTACTTAAATATGAGCTTCTATATCATAATGATCAAAAGAATTTGACCATCATATGAGCAAGCTCAGTTTCTGCTTTATTCTAGTTATTTCTAAAAAAATTCTAGCTATCCACTTCTCTATTTATTCCCAAGTAACTATCTCAAGTGAGAAAAACTAAGTAAGAGTCATAAACACTAAGATTATCTGTATTAATTTGAAATTGTAACCAAAACATTAAGAACTACAATTCTTTATTTACATGAGTAATTCAGATTTAAATATTCTCCTTACAAATGAACTTTACAAGTGGCAAGTGAGATTACTCTTGAGTCACTTTTTCACATCAATGCTCCAAAATGCCCTTCAGTCTGCACCACATATCTTCAATGTTTACACTTCCATGCATCGTCTCTAGAATTCTACCTTTTTCTTTCCCCCCTTCTATTTCCTCATATCTTCTCTTGGCATTGCCTCATCAGCTGGAGGCAATAATAGTTCTTATCAGTACACCAAAGAAAGAAAAATCATCTTAACATTAGTTCCATAAACTTTTAAGTTTCTTATGCTTTTACTACTGGGAGAATATAATCCCCATTTGGAAGCTAACATTCCTCAATTGATAACAGGATGTATATATTCCAAATGTTAACTATGGGAATGAATAAAAAGGGAACTATAAACTGTTGAAATACCATCATGTCTATCAGTTCATGACTTCTGCTGACTGTATGGCTTTCATTAAACAGAAAGGAACAGCAAAGAACATTGTCCTGAATGGATGTATGGTGGCTGTTGTCCTTGGAAAGCTGCTTGACAAGATTGAGATGGTGTAGCTTTACTAGGAGAAAAATGCTTGGTCTCTGAAGGTACATGATACTTATACAGAAATATTAGCTCAATATACCTGTCATTAATATTACAAAATCATCATTATTAAACAAAATTAAATTATCGTGAAAAAAGCTATGTATTATCAATTAAAATTGAGTTAATATATACGTTATTAAATGACATTGTAACTAGCAAAAAAAACGTTCCCAGAAAGTAAATTGTACCATATTTCCTCCAAATGCTTCCATATCTGCTGCTGATATCTCTGCATCAGTCCTAAGATAGTTCCTCCAACAGTGATTTTCTGCATTCTTCCTCTACCTATTCTCATCTACTTCTTCAAAACCCCTAACTAGCTTTTAATGATCATCAACATCGAAAGGGAAGAGTAGCTAATTTACTCAAAAATATGGCTCATTTCTCATTAGTTAATGAATGATAAATTATTTATATCCATGTAAACAAAAGTGGCAACATAAGATTAATTCTTGACCTCCATTCCATAAATCAGGGTGACTGAGCTGATGCAATTCATAGTACCTTATTTATTTGTGGAGATTAAAAATTAAATACAGTTAGCCTATCTATAAAAGATGTGCTGTCTCCCTCCTATCATTTGCAAGGGTCTAATGAGCTGCAGTGAAGACTCAATGAGGTAATTAATAGATCCATGCAATTCCCCATCAACAAAACTTTTAAAAATTAGAGCTTTTATCATCATATGAGTATTTATTAACAGTGTATCTTATGAAGCATATCATCAGTAAAACAGATGCTTAATGCATGAAATTTTTGATAAAATAATATCTGATCAACTATTTAATTTTGGTATTCTTGAAGCTGATTCAATTAATTGCACAAGTGTGAGCAGTGATTCCTGAGAAGAACATATATAAATGCTTTTAGATGTATTATTTTCATAATGTGTAACTTTTGCCAAAATTCAGCTGATATTTTCTACCTTTCATATGCAAATAGCAAATCATGCTATGAAATGAAATTTGAAATAAAATCAATACTAAATAAAAGTAAATTATGGAAATGTATGCTAAATGAATGGTAATTTACATGGTTTTCTGTTAAAATAATTTGGGCGAAAATGGAATGTAAAATGTATGCTGTTCTTGAAAAGCTGATAAGTATTTGCTTATGACATGTAATGTTTAAAATTCTGCCATTTAGGCAGTATAACATTTTTATTCTATAAAACAGTGAATTGACCTAATTTAAGTATAAAAATAATCTACAAGATTTCTGATGTTTATTATGTATTAATGATGATATTATGATCACGTAAAATTACATCAATTAAGAGCAATAGTTTCATCTACAGATTCCTTGCATTTTGTCTTCAAAGTATCATACCTGTAGTTACATATTATCATAAAGAAACAGTCATCTGTTCTCTTACTTAAAATGAATTTCAATTGCAGATAATAGTCTATCTAAATTTCAAAGTAAAGTTAAGGAATTACTTAGAACTCAGAGGCAGGCAGTCCAAAGTTAGGTAAATATTTTATGCAGCCAAAATTTGGTCAAAAGAAAAGGGTCTGAATGAATTTGAGAGTTGATATCTATGGTATTTCATTATATTTAACTTTTGCAACTTTCTAATTAGTAATCATTAATTCCATTGTACATACATACATGCATTTTCAATTTCATGAATTTCAAAACTTCAAATAAATTCATTTAAATCTTTTCCTAGTTTTCTTAAATATTTGTTCTTACAGCATTTGGAGAATCAATTTTTTGCTTAATAAATTTATGATTTAAAGGCAGAAGCAGTTGATAGTTTCTATGGAAATGAATGATCATTATGTTGCCTTATCTACAAATGGATAGACCAAGAATAAGGCACGTTTTTAAATTCATTGATCCAATGAGAGATGGATTTCATCGATGTTTGTCTGATTACTTTGATAGATTATCAATTCCTGATGAATTTAAGAACATTCTGTTGGTTTGTTTGCTGTTTGACAAGATGGCTACTGTTGCATATAGAACTAGTTCCATCTCCATAATTCTTTAAACTCTGTTGAAACGTAAATCATTGTATCCTTTGTGTTCGTTGATTGCTACATTATATTCCCCATAGTTAGTTGCCATTTGCTTGCTTTTTAAGAGGTTATGGATATTAACATTCACATCAGAACCATCGGAATTCAATCGGTATTAATCACGATGGAAGTGATGGACATCGATGGAAAACATTGGAGATCCATCTGTGGATAAAAAAGCAGTTTGATGGATCCATCGATGAATTTAATAATGTGTCCATTGAGTAAAACAGAAAATAAAATGTAAAAAAATATTAAATTCCTTTCTATTGTGGAACAGCAAACAATAACATTAAGAAGTCTCTAAATCATAAAATTCTCATATCCACTCCTAGCATGAGGTTTCAATGAACCTTGAATTACTTTTCCTAAGATCATATATTGCTTGATGCCTATCCTCATATCTAAATTTCTAACCCCATCATTCTCCTAAAACTGCCTCTTTTCTATCTCTATACTTGAATAGGCTTCTCAGATGACAACCAATCCTCTTGAATTCCCTCCTACAAAGCCCCTCATCTCTTCACAACTCAAACATTTTCAATGAAGATATATTTATTATATACTTAACATCAGCCTTAATAAACAACAGAAAACACCTTAAAATGTAGGGTAATTAAACTGATACAAAACCATGCATGCAATAATAATTATTTTTCCAATACTACCATCAAATAAGTTAAGTCTACAGATAAATGTCTACAAAAATAGTGCTAAAGATATTACTTGCAATACCAACAGTTAAAGAAAAATCCATCTCCATATTCAAATGTGGGTTTAATAATCACTGTCTTATATATATGGTCTTCTTATTTTATCCCTGATTATAAACACATTATTGAGAAATTGATATCTGTCTCTGTCCGGTGATGCGGTGCAAATCTTTGCCTACTATTGCCGTTGCGAAAGGCAGTTGCAGGCGGTAGTGCGAGTGGCAGGAATAGGTGAGGTGGGAATAAATTCCAGACTTTTTTAGCAACGAGGTTTGGGTAGTAGTTAGGGTGGAGAGGTTAATTTGGGTGCAGTGCATTCAAGGTAGAGGAATGAGGGATAGGTAAGGCAGATAATACTCTTTTTTGAATGCGGTATTTCTAATCTATGCGACAAATATTCTCAGTAGATGTTTTTAATGTATGATATGTATATTTTGTGCCCTCCGGTGAGTGTGAGTAAGTTGTTATGGTGTTAGTCGGTGTGAGTAATGATGTAGAAGTGTTTATGTTATTATGTGAGTATGTTTGTGTTGTAGTGGTGATGGAAAATCGTCGGTCTGGCCTTCCGATCAGTTACGATGTTGAGTGCAATGGATTTGAATTTTGAAAAATTCGGCGTCGACTTGCGTAAGTTTGGAGAATAGTCGTTGTTTAATTAATAATTGTTACTTAATGATGAAAGAGAAGGCACGGAAATTTGTTCTGAGCTGAGAATCGTAATTTTTACGCGGAGTATTCCGAAGTGGTATGCGCTCAGTAAGGGCTATCTGGCCCGTTTTTTCCTATTATTTTTATATGGGCAAAAGGTAAATTTTCCAACGATTTCTTTGGTTAAGCGGATACTTTTCTTGCGCCTTCTGCTTTTAGGATGGTAGTTCCAAATATCTTTGAGGAGGGGATTATTAATATTTTCTAAGTTAAGTTTAAATTTTTCAATCATCTTGGCAACTAGGTTGGAAACTGAAGTTAATTGATGATACCTTTTGATTTCCGAGAGGGGAATGAGTTTATTTGTTGACGTAACTGAACGAATACACCTATTGTAAAATACCTCTATTTTTTTAATATTAAGTTTAGTAGTGTTGAATGAAAGAATTGAAGTATAGGTAAGATGGGGGAGGATGAATGCATTAATTAAGCGGAGTTTGTGCGCAGTTGGGAGAGGACTTTTTTTATTGAGCAATGGAAATAAACGGGATTTGGTAACTTGCGCTTTCTGAATACTTTTATTCGTTTGTTCGGTCCAAGATAGATTGGTGTTAAGGTAGAAGCCAAGGAACTTAGTTGATTTGCTGGTGGGGATGGGAGAATCATAAAGTAGGACTTCGGACGAAGTGGGCCTATTTTTTTTGATTGGGAAGGTTAAGTGAACACTTTTATCGGGATTGATGGTTAGATGCCATTTTTCCAGCCAGTTTCCAAGTTTGATGTTGTATTCATTGATTCGATGAACAGCGAGGTTAGGGGAGGGAGATTGCGATGCAATTGCGAGATCATCGGCATAAAGAAAGCGGTGAATATATTGGTCTTGCGGAAGGTCGTTAATAAATAGATTGAAGAGGATGGGACTGAGCAAGCTGCCCTGAGGCACGCCAGCTGAGATAGGGAGAGGGCGGGAGATGATATCATGAGAGCGGACGTGAATTTGCCGGTCGGTGAGATAATTTAAAATGATTTTACAGATAGTGGGAGGGAAACCATAATTGAGAAGTTTGTGAATGAGGCCCTGGTGCCAAACTTTATCAAAGGCCTTATTAATATCGTAAAAGACAACCTGCGTCGTGTGATTTTTCTTGAGATATCCTTGGGTAATGAGTTCGAACAGACGAAGAACTTGATGGGTGGTTGAGAGATGGGAGGTGAATCCCATTTGTTCGGGGATGAGGATGTTTTTCTCGGAAACGAAAGTTTGGATGCGAGTTAAAAGAATTTTTTCAAATGTTTTGGAAAGTGAGGAGAGAAGGGTGATGGGGCGATAATTAGAAATGATAGTTGGGTCTTTTTGGGGCTTGGGAATTAGTGTGACTAGGCCAACTTTCCAAGCGGAGGGAAAGTAATGGATGGCAAAACAGGAGTTAAAGAGATTTACAAGAAGCATTACAAAGTGTTTGCATGAGGCAAGGGGTTGAAGGATTTTGTTTGAAGAGTGATCGAGACCAGGAGCTTTTTTCGGGTTGAGGGATTCGAGAATTTCAATAATTTCACCAGCTGTTGTTGTTAGAGGGGGATCTGAAGGTTGAGAGAATTTAAGTGAATTATAAGAATCATTAATTGGACAATCGTGGGCAGGATGAGATATATCATTTTGCATAATAGAAGCGAGAAAGTGAACAGCATGGTCGGATTTTGTGGACGGGTCGAAATTTAGTTGATTGTCAATAAGAAGAGGTTGGTTAAAAACAGACTTTTTAGTAAAGGATTTAGCTATTTTCCAAGTGGAAGAATTTTCAAAGGAAAGATCGTTCACAAACGCGGTCCATTTTGCGTTTCTGAAGGCGTGGATTTCTTTTTTGATTCGGATGTTATGATTTGACAGGGCCGTTTTATCGGCGGGGTCTTTGGTACGATGGTAACGGCGACGCAGGTTGTTGCGAGATTTAATAATTTTAACAATATGAGGCGGCAGAGTAAGTCGGTCGGAAATCTGGGGAGCTGCAAATGTGGTGCTTTTTTCTTTGGCAGTGAGGAAGATTTCATTGACGAGATCGATTTGAACATCGATTTTTACGGGGGTGGGAGGGGAATCAATGGGAGGGATATGACAAATGTTAGAAGAAATGAGGCGAATGCATTTTTGGAGGTGAAGTAGAGGGACAGTTGGAAGATCACAGGTGGTAATTGCGCCTTGGAGGGAGCAAGTGATGGGAAAATGGTCAGAAGAGAGGGCTTCATGTACAATGACGGGGGACAGGTCGAAAGAATGGTTAGCCAAGATGAAATCAAGAAGATCGGATGATTGGGAGGACACATGAGTGGGACGAAAGGGAGAAAAAAACTGTAAATGATGAAGTTGAAGGAAACGAAAAAGTTTTATCCCATTAGGATTTGATTTTTTCGATCCCCAGAGGGGATGTTTACTATTCCAGTCACCTATGAAGAGTGTTGGAACGGCGGAAGAGTTCAAAAATAAAAGTTCTTCGGGGACAAGGCGACCGATTTTGACGTAGACAGAGTAAATATGGATAGGTTTCCCTTGAAAATTGATCTCAATACCGAGGAGGTCGATGGATTTCAGTTTGGGGACCGGCAAAGGGGAAAATGGTATACTTTTATGAATGAGGATCGCAAGACCATTCGCAGATAGGCCGACGTCGAGGCGCAAGATATTGTGAGTAGGGGAAGAGAGTCGTTGCAGTGGGTTGAGTTTAGTTTCCTGAATGCAGGTAATGTGGCTATTTACCTCGATGCAGTGGTGGTGGAAATCATGGAATTTATTTTTTATGCCTCGTGCGTTCCACGATAAAAGATTAAGTAAATAGGCCATTGAGGATGGCAAGGGCTTCAGAGCAGAAGGTGACGATTTTATCCTGAAGAGTAGGTGCACTAATAACTTTTTGAAAAGCAGTGAAGATTTTTGGAAGAAGAGAGGTGAGCGAAGAAAAAGAGAAAGGTGAAGAGGAGGAACTAGCGGGAGGGCGGGGGGCGGGGTTGTTTGTGCTGCGGACAGCTGACGCATAACTGGGCGTTGATAGATAAGGAAACGCATGCGAAGAAGAGAGGTCAGGAGATGCTTCAGGAATCGCCCTAGCGTCTTTAGATTTAAGGATGATATTTCGCCGAAGCTCTTTGAAATGGGGGCAGCCTTTGTAGGTAGAGGAATGGGGACCGTTGCAGTGGAGACAGGTTGGGCGGCTGGTGGGGTTTGCGGTACATTCTTTCAGTAAGTGTGCGTCTCCGCACAAACTACATTTTGGCTTCAAATGGCAGAAGTTTTTGGTATGACCGAACTGTAAACATCGGAAACACTGGATTGGTTCAAGCGTTTTAATGAATGGTTTGATTTCAATACATATGCCGACTAATTCGCTCAAATTTTTGAATTTTTCAAAATTATTTACGGGGGACAAAGTTACTTTAAAGACCGGTATTTGGCGCCTCTCGCCAATGGATTTGCCTTCATCTAACTCGGCTTTGGTAGGTTTGGTGGTAAAAAGGGGTAGGATAGACACAATATCATATCCTAGAGCCTTCAATTCTTCCTCAACGTCATCTAAGTCAACATCGGTTGGAAGATGGCGAATTACGAAGTCGACATTTCGGTTCTCGGGAATTTGATAAGTAAAAAACTCAACATTTTCGCTTTTCAAAAAGGCCAGAGCCGAACGATAATCAGTTATGGAGGTGCATTTGATTAAAATCATGTTCGAGTTGATTAACTGGCACACCGGAGGGTACTGAGTTTGTTTCTTGAGGCCGCGGATTAGAATCTGCCAGTCGGAAAACAATTTTAGCTTTATGGACGGGATTTTGGGTTTCGAGGTAGATTGGGGTGCGGGAGCAGGAGAAGAGGAAGCACTGGGGGTGTATTGAAGGGGGGAAAAGGTATTAGAGGTGGGGATGGGAGCGGGAGTAGAAGGTGCGCGTGGGATAGACCTGCGTTTACTATTTACGGTCTGGAATTCGGGTTCGCTAGGTCGTTTGGAATGGTGGGAAGGTAAAGAAGAGGAGTTGCCACTCGCACTTACCGTTTGAGGTGGTTTATATGTCTTCATTTTGCTGACGATTGTGGCCCACTGGTCGCTGGAGAGGCGGGTGCGGCTGGCGTTGATCAGGTTCATCGCTTGGATGACCGCGTCGTGTAGTTTGTTGTATTCCTCCTCGCTGACGGGGAGTGGTGCTGCTGGTGGCTGGTTGGTTTGGTCGTCTGAGGGATCTTCGTCCATTGCGCTCATATTGGTGCGTTGGGTGGTCCGCAGGGCAGCGGGCCCCCTCGGTGGAACGAAACACTCGCAACAAGGGCACTGTCAGTCGCTAAGTCGGTGCGGCCGAAAAAAAGGCCCTTTTCAGGGATTGCCACGGAGTGCAACGTTGAGAGACTGCAGCAGAGACAGGTACGCTCCGTTTAAATGCTCCGACTATATAGTGTTACGAAGAAGGTACTACAAGCAACTAAACCAAGGACGAACTATCAAGCAAGCAATCCAAGTGAGAAATTGATATTATCATCGCAAACCTCTTGTTGTTTGAGAGGTTAACATGTACAACTGATTTTTAAGTTATGATTGCTCTTTATTCTTTAGGTTAAGTAAACTGAGACTGATTTTTAATGCTACATTTTTAAACAAATATTTATTCTTCTAACCCAGACAAGATATTGACCTGTGTCTATACCTATATCTGATCAATACCGCCTTTCCTGTTATGCGGGTTGCTAGGTGTAGGAAGATTATCCGAGAGCGAGTTTATGCGAATTTCGGATTTGAGCGCGTAATTTGTCTTTCTCTTTTGATTGGGACATTTTGAAGGCTTTTGTGACGTTTATATTATCAGAAGCATCAGCCACAAATTATTGTCTTCGGACACAACATTAGTAGTATAGTATTTTAAAGGAATTAAAGTCGGAATTCCTTAAATCTCACGCGTAGTTCACTCTTCTACAGAAGAATAGGATGAGAATTGCTTTCGTTGCCCAAATTATCCCCTTATATAAAAATTTCTATCACTAAAATAATGAAAAGAACTTGGCAATCACCTAAATTTCCCTGTTTTTCTCAGGACGAATCTTTTTATCTTAAGATATATGCAGTGATCGCGCTTGTAATCATGTTTATTAAAAGAAAACTCGTAACCAAGAATGGGGCTATAAGGTACTATAAAAGAAAAATCGCAGAAAACACGAACCGTAAGAACACAAACGATATCACATAAAAAGTTAAAATATAAAATACTATGGACCGGCTTGGATAAGTAGAGAATACTGTAAATATGTAATTATGTTTTAATTTTTACTTTACAGGTTCCTCACTCGAATTCTTTTATCGGGAACATTCTTTTCACCGTGATCTCTCTTCAAAGATCATGTGATGTATAATCTTCTAGCAAATAACTAGAACGATAATGTTCCTCACAATTTCTACTTGTAAGTTTTATTTCTGATTTTGATGTAACTTAAAAAAGTTTATCCTAAGTGGACGTTTTGAAATGGAATAAGGAACATCACTGCAAAAGAAGCTAATTGTACATACATTCATAATTATCAAATCTCTATGCGTTCATTAAAGGTACTCGTATGTGCAAGTGTTGATTTCGATTATATTTTCACAGAATCGTTCGAGATACTTCAAATAATAGAGCTGCATATACCGGGAACGAATATTCCAAAACTATATGAAGAGATAAGAAATAAAATACTCCGTAATCTCCACAGTGTTACGAACTCATCTCAAGATTACGTAAATCGGAACCGGTCGGATTATTAAAAAAAACTGTTCTTTGGAAACTACAATATATTTTATTTCTTATCTATCACGTTCGTACAAGAAATTCTAAACCTACTCAATCATATGTGAGGAGAGATTTCGAAGATATTATTTCTTTACTTTTGTTAATGAAGTTTTACGGACAAGATATAATTTCGGGATGGATCGTATATTATTTGGGGGCGAATTAGAAGGGCGGAAATTCGAGACAGGCAAACAAACATGCCGTGGCAACGTGGTGGGATTGCTTGAGGAGCTTTCAAGGTCCAGTGCGAGTGCCCATCACAGAGAGGGAACTGTTTTAGTCTATTATTGGCACCGAGTTTACGGAAGACTTCGAAGTGATGGAGCGAAGAGTCGTACAGCGGGAGTCGAAGTCTTTGGATTGGGGATAGAGAGGGATTAATTTGGACCAGACTAAGAGGTGCCGGTCTTAATTTAAACCTTAAAAGGGGGGGACCAAGATGGATACAAAGCGGAGAAGAGAGAGACAGAGAGAAACAATGTGGTATTAATGTTGAACACATTTATGTGCTACCTCTTCCCTTGAGTTATACCCTTAGGATAAGGATATTCGTATATATTACGAGTTATAAAGTACGGCTGATAAACTAATACGATTATAATATGAACAATATTAAAATAAAAATAGTGTTGGATATTATAGAAACGTACTAGTAAGAATGTACGTGCATCGATACGTTTTAATAAATTGCAGAACGTATGTCGTCTAAAACTACTTAAAAACATTTAAAAAAAGTTTGTCAAACAATAAGACCGATAGCGATATTCAGTAACACTGAGTGTTATAGCATAATTCGTACGGTAAAAATAGTTATAAGAATTATGTGATAACAATAATGATAAACATTTTAAAACGCCTGAAAATACTTGCATCGATACGATTAGATAAACTTGGTACTTACACCCCCTGTTATACGCCCACATATGTAGATTTAGATGAACAGCAGAACGTAAGTATACTTGTTTTACAAGTACTGAACAATTTATCAACAGCAATTGTTATGCAATGAAAATAAGTTAGCGATATTCGTTAATACTACAATTTATAACATACGTATGTCAGCATAATTTGCACGATTACGTAAGTTATAAACTGTATTTACGAGATAAAAATAATGAAATACACCAAAGCGAAAATTACAGTTAACTTCTTAATTCGCCCTTAAATGTTCAAAATATACCATGAGAACATTTCCCCGTGTGAGGTTTTAACCCTGTCCGCTTTTGCCGTTTGCGGTGATGTCATGTAACCGATTGTGACGAACCCAGGTCTCCCCCATACAGGATACCTGCCCGGGAAGTGGGAGACGTGAGCTCAAGTACCAGTCATATCGGACTGTTTCGTTCTTGATATTTCTTCGATATCACAGAACGGTGTCATAGGTTCTCGAAATATGCGACGCAATTTAAACCGGCTTATTACCATGGTGAGATAAATCAGAGATTGGCTTTAAATTTCCAGAGTCCAAACGCTAAGTACTTAAAACAAATATTTATAAAAAATAGTATTTAAAACAAAAAAAATACTTGCATCTTATACCTTCGGATAGGTTTATGTACCTTAAATTTCCCTACTCAACGCCCTTTTTTCACTTTTAGTCAACAAAATTCTCATAGTATACATTCTAGTCATTTTTTAATTTATACTAACGTGTAGAATCCATAGTATTTATCACGTTTGAAAAATCCTACCCAAAAGCTTAAAAATATTCCGGTTCCGGCACGTTTCTAGATTTGCAGTTCTTTTTAACAGTGAGGACGGATGGTCCCTTGAAGTGTATCATTGTAATACATGTCGGACAAAAAATATTACGGAATACCATTAAAGATACTTCTAGTTGAATGGAGCATCTTCTAAGGCGGAAATATATGAAAATTTAAAATCGTTGTATTCCTCATAGGGAAGTTTATATCATACAGTTATAAAAAGTCTGTAATATTTTTGAGATTAAATCCCTCAATTACTCAATCCCTCAACATTATTTATCTTAAGCATTATGATATATTCAAAAGAATAACATTCAGCACAAACGATTCGTTTACTTTAACTAAGAGAAATCATGTCTTACGTTGTGAATGCGAGTAACTGCAGTTAGGGAAAATGCAAATGTTATTAATTGGTATTATATGATTTGAAAGCCTAAACTGGCTCCAAATACACAATATAAATAAGTTCCAAAGCATAAGGTATATCGAAAAAAAAATTTCGTATGGATTTATCTTGGAGTACTTAACTGATGATTGTATTGTAAAATCTGTATTCATAAGCGCGCAGTGTGCGGAAATAAGTGTATTATATTCTCTTAAGAAATATTAAAAAATTTCAAGAGGTCTATTGGTAAATCTGAGAGAGTTTTTACGATAAGGCGAATTACTATATCGCGAAAACTTCTCAAAATGTTCTCAAAATCCCCATTCAGTAAAGTGATTCGATTTCAAATTTTTATCGACAAACTATAAATATTGCAAGAATTCTCTCCTGTGACTTTATTTAAAAAGATTCGTAAATGCATATCTCAGGAGAAAATTAACACCACTGAAAAGGTAATTGTATTCCTGACTGCCAACCTTTCCTTAAGCTTTCTAACAGTTCCTGATTCTTCCTGGTTCGAGTCGTACGCTCTGTACTTTTACCACACCAAAACTTACTCCTGAGCGCTGCAGACCGGCGCTCTTGGCGGTTCTCTGATGAATCAGCCGATGGGGGAGGGAAGGGGGGGATTGGGGGGGACAACCTATAAACCCTAAGAAGTGGACCCTCCAGGCCGTTGTGACGTGCTATAGGGTTCACCTCTATGCCTAGAGGGCCCCCTGCCACAACTTCAAGGACAAGCTCCGACCTCATAGACAGAAAGAACGAGCAGGTGAGAAGTGAGTGCTTAGTTACCTCACCCCTGCAGAAGAAGGTGAAAGAAAGGCCCCTGAAATAGATGCCTGCGTCTGTAGGCCCACAAGTAGGCTAGGTTTGTAGGGAATGCCTTCTCCACGCCCCCTACAGGGCAGGTGGTTAATACATTTATAGTGCACTTCTTAAGAAAACTACTGCCAACTGTTGACAAACTGATTGCAGCATTTAATTCTGTTCTGGCTGCAGTAATCCACCGTTCGTGCTGAGTTAAAGAATTTATTGAACATAAAATATATTACTTAATTGGTGGAAAAATTTTTATCTTTTTATAAAGTGCAGAGGATAATAAAATCAGTGTGTGAATGGTGGTTCTTAGAGCAAGAGAGCAACTACTATTGTAGGCGCACTATACTCTTGAACATCCTCTTGAATAGAGATTTATTTCACAGCTATATGAACTTGAGAGCTTGAATCATATGGTCAGAAAAGAAACAGAGTACTCACGTTTGATTCAGTAGTTGATGATGCTGAATTTTCCTGTGAGAAAAGAGAACAAAATCATTAATAATTATAATCATATTTTATATACTTATTTATACCGTTAATTTACCACGAATCCATTAAATTTTTATAGAAGATTATAAAAGTGTGATACGTTTTAAATTTTAACATACATTGGTAATTGCCTGAAAAGGAAATATTTCCTTCCTGTCTAAAAGGACCGATCGGAAAGCGGCGTAATAACTCAGTCAACACAAAATCAACATCTTCTAAACAACAAGCACATACGAATAATACTGCCGGATATTTTCGTTTGAGGTTACCCTAATTTGTTTTGTTGTTCAATGTTTTACAAATCGCCGTTCGAACTTCATCTAGAATAATCGTTAGTCGGATATGGGGAATAGTTTGTTTGGGAAATGTTTCACATTCCTCATGTGGTTCATGTATATTTCGTTTAATAATTAGATCACAAATTTCGAAACTCTCTGCCCCCTCTCTGCCATTTATCTAGAACTGCATAGAATTTCCAACGAAAAGTATTCTCTAGGAAGATATATCTAGCGAATGAAGGTATCAGCTCATTAGATGTGAGTTGTTGGTAAAAAATATATTTACGAAGCATTATATTTAGCTCCGAAATTTTGCAGCGATACCATGCGTGAGAAAAGTAGGGTAGTAGCTTCAGAAATACTTTTGTCCATAAATTTTTTTGGCTATATTAAAATTTCTCTTCAATGTCTAACTTCAAATCTACTAACCAAAACCTGTTTACTCTTGTAAACGACTGCAAGTACAAAAGTATATCTAATCTAAAAATATGCTCAGTATACATTTCAAAATGCACGCAGCAAATGACAGTGATAAGCAAGAGAATATCCAAACTCCTATTCGTGATTTTACGAGTACAAACAGACAAAGGATATCGTGTTTGGAATACACTAGTAGCGTACTACAGTCGAATTATATTCGAGGTGAAAAAGCTTGCTATAGCATTCCGGTGTGTTCACGAAATATTTACGTTTAATTTAGATGACCTTAACACCCTTAAATATTGACTTGCGGACTATCTGCAGCATTTACAAGCGTGCAAATGATCAGTCTGCGTCACCAGATTAAACCCAATGAAAGACTCATGAAAATACTGGAGGATTGTAATAAAGGTAATTCTACTGTATTTGTTCACGAAAATGAGAAGGAATTTAAACGTCGCCATACACTTGAAGGTCAAAGAAAAGAAGGCCAATTCTATTTATACTACCTTAAGAATGAAGGAACGGAAAACCATCTGTCCCTGGAATAATAGCGAAGTCGTTGCCATAACCTTTCTATGTACGTACACTTCATTATCCTCTCATTTTTATTGAATGTAAACAAAGGCAAAAAGGAAAGTTCCTCTTGTCTAGGACGAAATGAATGAGAGGAAAAGTAACTGGCAGGTGATACAAAAATCGAACTAAACAAAGGAAAGGAAATTCAAAATGAATCCGAAACATTTGTTGCATATAAGCAAAGTCAACGCGTGAATACCCGATAAAATAGAATTTATTTACCGTTTAGAATGTATTTATGCAGTTAATAATTGATATATAATATAATGTTTTTGTTATCGGAGAGATGATTGGGGTAAAGAAGGCGCATAGATGTTGCATTGTCCTTTGCATAGATGCAGAATTTATTTTTTCACATGATTTTTATCAAAAAATAAAAGGTCCGGTATTCATATTGTCGAGTTTTATTTTGGTTTAAAGATCAAAACAAAAAATCGATACAAGTTACAGATTTTTCATGATTGCGACTATTCATTCAATTTTCCGATTTATTTTGAAGCATGGTTGCTACAATAGGTGCTTAATGTTTAACGTTTTCCGGGTTTATTTAACCATTTTGTAAAATGAGTGGCTAAAGTAAAGTTCTCCTGAATATTATCATATAAGTTTTGAAATTGGTTAACGCGCATCTACTGGACCGAGCTAAAAAGATCGCGGTAACCGAATTTCATGTTCAGTTAATCACTTGATGAAGTGATTTCAGTTCCTTCAATAAGATTCTTTCTAGAATAGATCTTTTTCTATTTTTCAATAGATTTTTTCTTCTTTAAGAAGAGTATCATCAGTTGATATTCATTAATTCATTGGGAAGCTGAACTCATAAATGTTGATTATAAAATGATGGGGAAATGACGAAGAAGAAATAAATATTAAACCCTCGTGAAATAACTTATTAATTATGATCCCACAAATAATAAAATCTATGATCTAGAAAAGGAACAAGTTGTGATTTATTTATTTTAGAAAGTAATTGGTAAAGGAATATTTTCTTCATTTTCAGATAACCATTTTAAGGTTGAGCGTGCTCTCGTCTTAATGATTGATGCGAATTAATATACGTTGAAAGTTATAGGAGACGTAAGAGACTAATGCAATTGCTCGTTTTATCCTTTTAAGGTTAAACTTAATCCAATCTACTCAGATTTTTGAATTTAATATAAGGCTCACTAAATGAAGATTATTTATTGTTCAATAAATTATTATTAATTGTTTATGAACAACTTACAACTTGTTTTTCTCCCATTATCCTTGATCTCTTCAGTGCCCTTCTACGATTACTCCGGAGAAACTCACAGGTAAAGAAGTGCCGATAAGGGAAGGAAGTCACAATCTGGAAAAATAGAAACACAATTTTAATTCATTGCTGTATAGTAAGGATAAGTTGGGGTGATGTTCTATTGTATATATATATATATATATATATATATATATATATATATATATATATATATATATATATATATATATAAGAGCAAGGAGTTGTCAATATCAATTCGGAATTTGACTACGATGATATAAAGAATATCCTAATCCGTATCGTTATTCTTTTCAATAAATTTATTTGTATTTTATTTAATTAATTGTAAAACACAAAATTCGTAAAGAAAAATAGTAATTCTTGTAATAAATACAGTTACCGGAAATTTTGAACTAAAATGAGAAGGGAAACTCGATCTAATAGTGTATGAAGAATAAATAGGGACCAGCTTGTAAATCAAGAAAGGAATTTGAAATATTCAGTTAAATTCAAAAATAAATACCCAACTCCTATAAGAGTGCCATTAATTACTGAATTAAACCGTTAATTTAACCCTTAAATCAATTAAATCAAATGAAATACCTGAATATTAGTTATGAGAAGCTTTTTACTGACTTGATTACTGATAGCTTTTGAAAATGAACGCATTTTAGTGAGGACGAAAATTTGTGGGAACTCAAATTTGAAAAACCAGATGCACTTTATGCATGAATCAACTATTATAAGAAATTAAAATTCTAAAAGCTGATCCTAAATTCTACAAATTCCAATGTTCATTCAATCAATTCGAATTTGAAAATAGAAATCCATCAATGAATTAAATCTATCGGTTTAAAATCATCTTACTTAAAAATTTTTACTAAAATATTACTAGCACAATAAATTGTACAGAAAAGTAGTTTGTTTTATTCAATTCATAGCGAAATTAAATCTTTTTATGGTTATTTAAGGAAGTATATCTGATCGTTTAGTGATAGCGATATTTTTAAACTGCGAATAAAAGGTCGTATTAATTGAAAATGAGTTCCCAATCAAAATTAGATCAAAACTACATGTTCAGCTGATGGGAAATCACATTGAAGATAAGGAAATTATCCAATTAATGTAATTAATAGCAGATCGCAAAGTTAAACTTAAAATTTCAAACGTAAATTTCCGTTAAAATTCCAGATGGCAGGAAAGGCTACAAGTAGAAAAATAACGGAATGTCTATTCTAAATCAGAAATTGGATAAAGTAAGGCGTAACTGGAGTTGATTGCTCAATTATACGACTTTAGATAATCATATAAAAATAAGTGATACAGAAGTATTAGTCGCAGCTATTCAGAAGAATATCATACTTCACAAATAAATATATTCCTTAAGTTTACGCCCTGAAAATAATTACATATATAAGAAACAACAGTTCACTATATTAACAATTTCGTTGAAATGCAAAATTATTTTAGAAAGTTAAAAAAATACGATTCATGTTACTTACCAAACCTTAGGAAATCCTTAGGAAGTCCTATGGTCATCAATTACTTAGGAAAATGTCTTCTTTTTCCTTAATTAATTATAAATCACGTAAAAACTGCAAATTTATTACGATATACTTAAATTATACTTTACGATTACTGAATTTTGAATCTACCTAACACCAAGAAATTCAAATTTTAACGGATTTCTCGAAAAATTCTTCAACACTACTACACCCCGCGAGGTTTCCAAATCAACTAAGAATTTTGCCGAAATTCAACAGTTTTAATAACGGTGAGAGGCTGTTCAATTTTCTGTCACCCCCCCTCTTATCCCCCTACTGGAGAAAGTTGTAACTGATTCATATGTATATACTAGCACTTAAATAAATTTTCATTAATTTAAACAAAATTTAAATTTAACCCCACATTTAACAGAAAAATAATAAAGTTTCGTGCTTTTTCGATGTTTCCTTTCGTACTTTTACTCGTTTCGTCGTAAAATAAATGATCATGTGACGTCATCATGGCGTTTGTTCTACGAATTGTATGCGAAAATGAAAGAATTTCAATTATATGATTATTGTAACAAGTCCATCGAATTTACAAATAATTAACATTATATCTACGTTTAATTAATATATAAATATTATAGGGCGTGATTGTATTGTAATACTTTCTTTGTTACATCATAAGCATAACAGATGAGATTTTATAAATGCTAATAAAATGCAAATCGTTATATTTTTACCAATAAAGTAATAATTAAGATAAATAATATTTAAACATTCTCATAATCATTTCACGGAATATTGCAAAGAAACGGCATTTGATGTTAATTATAACTTTCCCACGCTGTTATCGATACCTTTCGACCCATTCTTTCACACATATTATGGTTAAGAATTTATCGCGTATTATGACTTTAGCGAGTAAAGTATTTCTTTCGGCCGAAAAACCTATATTGACAGCCTACACGGAAAATAAGTGCTGAAGATGTATGAGTAAATTAAGGGAATTGAGCGGCGGCAAAGGAAAACAGATTTAAGATGTATCATTTTGTGAGAATCTAGAGATATATCTTTGTTGATCATATGGTATTGGATAGCTTTGCCTATGAAACATTAAAAGTTCGAAAATGATGTCTAAGTTGGCAAATAAAGTGAATGATTTGCAACAATTCAATTCCCTCAATAGTACGTTCAACGATGTTCGCCGTGCTCTTATTAACACGTCATACACAAGTCTTTCAACGAAATTTCCCAGGAATATTGAAATAAATTTCTAACCATTAGATGTTTTCCTGATAAATTCTCATTATATTCGAAATGTGAGGACGGATTATACAAATACTTTCTAACTAACATATAATTGAATAGCTTACGTTATTGTCCAACTAACAAGTCCAACGGCGAACGGCGAAATCTTCTTTTCGAGGTTCTATGATGTCTTCCTTAGACATCTTTTCCTTCCTTGTCTCGTACAAACGTTTTTCAGGTGGCGAAGAACTACTTCGTGTCACCATTACAAGTGCTCCATACTTGGAAAAAGTAGGTGACTACAGACACCTTAATCCTTCGATTCCTACTCACGCTATTTTCAAGGAAATCACTGAATGTAACGATGAATACACACTACACAAACTCCATTTCACTTCTCATTATATTTGGAATTCAGAGAAAAATGTGAAAGACACCATCTTGAATACAATCCACTCAGTGAGACAAAGAACAAAGAAGGTTATGTGGCGCGACGAATGTTTCGTTAGTCACGATTTTGTATACCATAATTCCTTTCAAAAGCGCGGAAACACGTCAAGACCTCATGCCATCTTCAAGAAGAGCTTTCCCATGCTTCTACGAACTTCAAATCTTAATTATTTGTCATCGGTAAGTTATATTTGAAGTCTTAGGACAATGTTATCTGGTGGAATATCAATCGCAATATGTTTAGCAAGTGCTCCGAGTGTATGTGGAAACCATGATAAGGTGTGTTTGTGCATTAGAAACTCATTACTTACTCGTTGCTTAGTGTTACGATCGGTGATTTTTCAAAGGGTGTGTCAAAGCATAGCAGTGAGAACAGCCTTTGGTTGAATACTTATTTCATCCTTTGGAGTTCTTATGAAGGCAGGTGTTGACACAAGAGTGCAGTATTTCTGTAAAATTATAAGTCTGTAACTCAACTGTGTTGTTCAAGATGCCATCGCAACCAAACTGGATGGATTTCTTGGTAGAGATTAATGGATACGGATTCGTCGTGTCGTTCGTCGTCAAATATTGTAATTTACTTCAATTGCAATCTGAATTGGGTAAGTGGGCTAATGAACAGAAATTATTGTGAATCATACGCCATGAATTTGAATTTGAACCACATAATTTATTTCAAAAATTCAGCTTGTAGATTGCCATTCATATAATTTTAAGCTAATTTAAAAGACGTAGAAATATGAATATCAATTTGGGAATCTTTTGATTCCACATTTCTTTCACTCATTGGCATAAGAGTAGCATTGAGGTTTCTCTGTAACTTTATTTGTATAAGGGCTGGGTAGAAGTTCCTTTTCAAGCTATGGAAGTATTTGGAGAAGAGATGAGGCTTACCAGGCAAGATGAGGGATGAGGTAGCTTTCTGCTGCATTATTCACTGAGCCTGAATGCAACATGTGGTCAGTTCTCATGAAAGTGTACTGTAGCGTAGAAGTTTTCTTAATACCCATTGAAAAGTGTTGAGATTGTTACAATGATCAAGAATCACACATTTTTCAGTTCATATCATATAGGTACTGCCATGAATAAAACTAGGGGCATGTAATTGGAATATTTCTGTACTAATAGAGAACCGAAGAATCCTCAATTCCTCTATATATGTTGAATGCAATATCACAGAGTTACATTTAGCGTCATATTTCCTTAATGAAGCATGCTATTTTCATGGTAAGTTTGCTTGAATTTTTCCCACATAATTCGCAGAGTGGCTTGACTCAAGGGGATTTATTTCACAAAAAATTAATGCCATTCATATGCCAAAACTTTTGCAAATCTCTTTTCGAATTTCATAGAGAATATGCATACCCCATTTACTATTGACTAATAGTAGTATTGAGCAAGTATGATATAATTAAATTCTTCCAAAGAATGAGTGATTTTGAATCCATCATCTCTGAATAACATGAATAGTGTTTTTCATAGTTCTAATTTATGTTTACACTCTTAACATTCTGGTGCTGGGAGCATGTATTATTCCAGTGTATTTTTGTACATGTATTTCATAAGGTCGTTGCGTGGTCGTTCTCTGGCTCGTTGAGGAAAGAACGAAAAATACCTTCGTGTTCATTTTGCCTTGTAAGTCTCACCCTATTTTCAAATTGGCCTTTTCTGAATACTCGAATGTAGGGAAAAGCGTAATGAATAACCTAGGCAGAATAGTAATTTTTTCTCCTCATAGTAGGCGTCTATCATATGTATCGGATTATTATCATATATATAGGATCTTTTTCGTCCCCATCCCCTTTTACAGTAAAATGTGCGCATTTACATTTTGTATCGTTGACTGGGTAAAGGTGTTATACGCTTTTTGTTTTTAGTCTCGGAGGAAATAACTTGTTTGCTACATTCACGACGTCGGATGAATTCCTTTCGGGTTAGAGATATGTCTAAATATTTCTGAAATAAATATTAGAGTCGTTGATTGTCTTTAATATAATTAATAGAAATATTCTGTGTGTTTGTTTAGATTCAACGATATTTAGATGTTTGATTTTATTCGTTACTATATGACGTATTAACTTAAATACCCAAATCATTATTCCTCTTCTTACGATATTCTAGTTACGTGAATGTATTCCGCAACTCAAGAAATATATTACGTACGTAAAGTTACGTATTTAATAAATTTTATCTTTCATTAGTTTTTCTTAAGTAATCAATAAAAAGGAATTCAAGGTATTGCGTTATGCCTTTGTTAAATAGATGGAAATGAAACAAGAGGGATGGGAATCATAACCTATTTGGAGATTAGCGAAATCATTGTGCGATAAAAGCACTGAGCGTTAAAGTAATTCATTTTCTTAAAACTTTTCAAATTAAATTATTATTATTTTATACCTATAAACTTTCAATTTAAAGTTAATAAGTAATTATAATTGTCACTTTCTCCGGTAGGGGGAATAGAGGGGTGGTGGACCGAAAGAGTAACAGCCACCAAAATCATCCACCAATCAGATTTCACCATTTGTTGAACCGTTGATTTTTAAGGCTAAATCTTTATTTAAAATAGAAATTTCGCCGAGTGAAGACGCCATGATGAAATTTTCGAGTAAACCGTTAAAGTTTAAATTTCTCGATTTGTAGTAGATTCAAAATTGACTAATTGACTGGAATGTACTTTTAGCGTAACGCAATCAATTTACAACGTTTAAAAATCATAACTTTATAAAAAGTGTATAAACGGAAATACAGTATTTCTGGCTTCATGGCATCTCTGGTGCATCGTTGGAATTTCTTCAGATGTGGTAAGCGTAATAAGTCTATTGTATTTAAGTTACTTGAGTTACTTCTGAGTTTTAAGATATTCGTTGATTTATTGGTTCTTAAAATGTGATTTATGTGACAGCCGTTCGTGAAGAAATTTTTTCGTTACGTAAGACACTTATGATTAACTACTATATTTAACCAATGTCTGCGTGGTTCATCTTTTAAAGGATTATCTCAGTAGCTTTAATTTTTTTTCGTGTTGAACTGCGTTGGTGGATTATAATCTCCAAATTATTTTAAAGTAATACTATTTGTTGGTTTCATCGCTTACGATTGACTAATTTCGTAACGTAGTGGATATTTAAAATTTCGACCTTCAATACACTCGCTATGTAAGACTATTTCAACAAAAGTTATGATAAAAAAATTAATCTCTCTTACGAATTCTTTCCTTTATATCGATGAATCTTTTTCTCGTAATTTTCCTGCTTTTCCATAACTTATTCTAAATTAATTCAAATTTTGAGTGCCTTTTACTTGCCTTGCCTTCAAAAGCCAAGGGTCTACTTTATGTTGAATAAAACGTTTTTATAGTCTGTTTTCTCATACTAATTAATGAGTAATAATTGTTTTATTGTTCACAATAATAATTTTAGTATTGAATTAAATTAGTATAATTCTGTAACATTAAGGTAATGTATACAAAGTGTTGTTTCACGGTTATTGCATTTGGATTTTTAAATATTATTTTAAATAAACATTACAGAATCAGGAGATGTATTGTAGAAATACAATTTTTCAAGTTTCTTTCCAATATTTTAAATCTTATACTTCGAAATTATGCATTTCCTTTTTATTATCTATTAGATTCTAATTTACATTCAATTTTTTAGCTGCTGAGGACACACTTACTGATATTATACTGAACTCCAATTTAAATAATTTAATTTTCCCGATTCATATTGACTACATGAATACAATTAGTATTTATGTTGTTTGGACTTGTTTCTAGATTTTATGCAATTAGCATAAACGAAAATTTTTAACAGAAATTGAGCTTATAAATTTAAGAATTATCTTGCAGATTTTTGTCTTTCTGAATAACTTGAACCTTCAATTTGATTATCGATTCAAGTATGTCTTAGATGTGATTCGCGAATTTTGAATTCTTACTTATTTACATTAAATGAGTTTCATAGTCCCACATTCTGTGGTTAGTTTTCACGAAATAATTCTTTAAAGTTGCTTGTAACTGAGGCTCGAACTGAGTCGAATTGAAATTTGTAGGAATCTTAAAAATTATTTAATTGTAATCACTATTCAGTAGAAATAGTCAACAGTAATTTTATATGAATTGTAAATCAAATTTCACAATTGTTGCAAAAGATGTTCATTTTAAAAGCAGTCTCAGTTCTATATCTACTATTAGTTCCTATTAAGTCAGTTTGGATATATTTTTTCTTTGTGCTTGTTAGATAGTGTGTATTAGATGTACTACCATTTTTCTATATGCCTTTTTGTTGAATTAAATATAAAAATTATTCTACTGTATTATTTATGATGTATAATAGGACATTTTAAAAATATATTCCTAACCAAAATCCTAATCTGAATCATCATCATTGGAAACTACTCGCTCTTATATATCCATAATACAATATTACCCTAAATTATACATGCTATTCATTTGTGAATTAATGTGGTGTTTCTTTTTTTCCAGCTTGTGACATCCTTCCCTCCTTGGCACTTGTATTATCTTGGAATTTCTACCGTGTTATCGTGGAAGGGCAATAAAGAGGCATAAGCAGGACCAAGGCTAGCCGGAGAAACGCTAAAGGTAAGCAGTTACCAATTTTTTCACTTTTGAATATCGTCTACGGATAGTACAGTATTAATGCTAAAACTTAATGCATAACTCGTTTATTAAAACGTATGACATAAAATCTCGGCTGGCCCGAAATGCATTATTTGTCTGTTACTTCTCGTATAGGCAATGTATTTTAATTCGTTTCAGAAAATAACCTTAGATGTGAAAGAACGGACAAGGGAAACATCTTTTCCGCAAGAAATACATTCCCACTAAATTCTCCTGATAATAAATAATGATATTTATAATGCGAATTCAACCCACCTTTAAAAATGATAATATCGTATTTCAAATGAGTTTAAAAAGTTTCAAATAATACTCTATTTCTTTTTAAGGTAGCTTAGTTGACCTACAGTCAATTAATTCTTGAAACGTTTTTTCATTACATAAATATGAATTTCTTTCCCTTATATAATAGACGATAAATACCCCTTACTGTAAAACAAAGCGACGGATATCTTTATCTATCATTATCATGGAATTCGGTTATAATGAAACACGTCGCACAGTGGGCTAGAATCGAAAAAAGCTGGCCAAGAGGCCAAAAATGGTTTTTTTGAGTGCGGGTTTTGAAACTTCGCACTCAAAAAAACCATTTTTGGCCTCTTGGCCAGCTTTTTTCGATTCTAGCCCACTGTGCGTCGGTTTCATCGCATATTAATTCGTTTTAGGCAATACACTTAGCACGAACAACGGTGGAGATGCTAATGTTTTGTTCTAGCAGGAAATTACTCTCGCAAAGCCATATCGGGTAGCAGAACACATAATTCCCATTCAATCTACATTTAAGTATTTTGAGTAGCGTTTGTATTCTTTTACTTTATAGGAAGAAAATTAAGACCATTTATCACTCCACTGGTGAAAACTTAAATCATTACTCAAAATATCTTCCTTTACCATATGAAAGAGGAAGAGAGATCCTAATAAAGAGTATGCTACACAAAGTGAATTGTTGCGTTAAGCAATATTAAAAAAATAATTTTCACAGATTTATTATACAAAAGAAAAAATGCATTATTAATGGGATTTTAATCAAGAAATAATTTATCATTTCGTATTTGAATATCGTTTAATTTTGTTCATCATTGCTGAATTATATATTATAATCAGCATTTGTGAGTTCAGTTTCCAAATTCATTCAACCAATATCCACTTACGATCCTATGTATTTTGAATTTCGTTAAATATTTCTGTTTAATGTAATTAATAACACACTTTTAAATTTTTCGCTGAATACGAAATCATTTCATTAATCACATTGATCCACTATATAGTGCCAATTTAAAATCTTTCGTTTTTTATTACGTGAGGAACATTTATTGTAACCACTGATTCTACAAATCGTATGAATAAACCCTTAAATATTTAAACCTTCGGAGCATGTTCAGTATCCATCAAATTTCAAAACAATCTAAACATTCACTACATTTTCGTCTTCAATTCCGTGAAAATTCGATAACTTTAATCAATTTTTTATAATTTTATCTAAAGTAACGCTGTACGATGTATATCAGGACCTGCATGAATTTCAGACTATAACTGATCCTCTTCTAATGTCGCAACTTTTATTTCTATAATTAAAATCACGTGAGAAATTAAAGTCTAAAGCAGTACAAAGAACGTGCTGTCTTAAGTTGGTCATCTCTTGGAAATAATAGACATGATCCCAAGGAAGAATAGACTTGATTAACTTTCACCTTCACCCATTCCTTGTTTATATAGACATGAGATGAATAAATCTATCAATCTTCAAATGTATATATATTCGAGAAGGTAATCATCAGAAAAATAAACTTCCTTATACACGGGTATTCGCGATAACTGTTTCGGCGTCATATCGACTTTCCTTTCGTTTCTTTTGTTATCTTTTTGAGTAACCTGCCAGTCACTTCTCCTCTTATTTATTTTCTCCTAGATACGAGGAACTTTCCTTTTTGCCCTTGTTTACATTCAATGAAAATGAGAGGATAATGAAGTGTACGTATATACATAGATAGTTTAGGGCAACGACTTTGCCATTATCCCAAGGACAGGTTTTCCTGTTCCTTCACTCTTAAGGTATTATATACAGAAATGGCCTTGTTTTCCCTGACCTTCGAGGGTATGCCGACGTTTATGTTCCCTCTCATTTTCACGAACAAATACAGTAGAATTACCTTTATTACCATCCTTGATTCTCCAGTATTTTCATGAGCCATTCATTGGGTTTAATCTGGTGACGCAGACTGATCATTTGCACGCTTATAATGCTGCAGAGAGTCCGCAAGTCAATATTTAAGGGTGTTAAGGTCTTCTAAATTAAACGTAAATATTTCATGTATACACCGGAATGCTATAGCAAGATTTTTCACCTCGAATAGAAATCGAATGTAGTATGATACTATCTCATTCCAAACATGACTAACCTCACACAGGAGATACATCGTTGCAAAATTTCCTCCTTCGAATTAATGTATTATCACTAACGACTCCTCCACCAGCGACACTAACTAAATATAATTTTTTATTACATCCATCCACTGGAATATTTTCACCTGGAAATTTTAAATTGTGTGTTGGAAGCAATGTTATTTTTTCTTCTACATATGCCTTAGAAAGGAATCTCAAGATTCGTGTTGTAATTATTAAACCAACATTCCTCTGATGTTCCGCTCTTAGAATATTTAATTTTTATTCATCATTTCCGTCACAGTTATATTCTTGCTTCCAGTTAAAACGGTAGTATGTGTACTTATGTAAGCCAAACTAAAAATAGTAATCTCAAATTTGAATGTTCAAAAATTTTATTTGTTTTCTATTTGAAGTTTAGCAGATAATGATTTGTCATTTACTGAGTTTTTAGTCAGCTTTGCGATCTGTGAAATTTAGACAGAAAGGAAGTGTGCAACTCAAAGAATCAGACACAGTAGAATTCCTCACAAAATGCATCATTGAAAAGATGCTCTATATATAGAATATATTCGTATAGCTTAAGTATATTGCAAATTTATTTTTAATGTTTAAAATTATGATAGATTCGTGAGAGTATAATTGATTATATAATATATAATAGTAATTAATAATATATTTATTCTTTTCCCACAGGAAAATTCAGCATCATCAACTCCTGAATCAAACGTGAGTACTCTGTATTTTTTCTGATCATATGATTCAAGTCTTAAGTTCGTCTAGCTATCAAATCAATCTTTATTCAAAAGTATGTTCAAGAGTATAGTGCGCCTTCAATAATAGTTGCTTATTTATCTTTGCTTCTAAAAGCTAGCATTCATACTCTGATTTTATTATCCTCTGCACTTTAGAAAAAGACAAAAAGTTAACCACCAATTTAGTAATACATTTCATGTTCAATCATTTCTTTAACTAAGCAAGAACGGTGGATTACTGCAGCCAGATCAGAATTAAATGCTGCAATCAGTTTGTCAACAGTTGGCAGTAGTTTTCTTAAGAAGTGCACTATAAATGTATTAACCACCTGCCCTGTAGGGGGCGTGGGGAAGGCATTCCCTACAAACCTAGCCTACTTGTGGGCCTACAGACGCAGGCATCTATTTCAGGGGCCTTTCTTTCACCTTCTTCTGCAGGGGTGAGGTAACTAAGCACTCACTTCTCACCTGCTCGTTCTTTCTGTCTATGAGGTCGGAGCTTGTCCTTGAAGTTGTGGCAGGGGGCCCTCTAGGCATAGAGGTGAACCCTATAGCACGTCACAACGGCCTGGAGGGTCCACTTCTTAGGGTTTATAGGTTGTCCCCCCCAATCCCCCCCTTTCCTCCCTCATCGGCTGAGCCATCGGAGAACCGCCAGGAGCGCCGGTGTGCAGCGCTCAGGAGTGAGTTTTGGTATTGGTTAAAGTAGAGAGCGAGTGACAAGATCTGGGAGGAATCGATAAAGATTAGGAAGATTAAAGAATGATCAAAAGTCAGTTAGTTATCAATTCAGTATTAATTATTATCTTCTGATTTTTGAATTTACGAATCTTTTTAAATAGGATATTTTTAACATTAGAGAATTCTAAAAATATTAATAGATTGACGATATAATTTTGAAATCGAATGTGATTAAACCTTGTGATTGAAGTTAGAAACGGGAGTTACTTCAAGAGAAATCCACACTTTTCCACGTAATTCTTCACTTTCGATATCTCTTACGTTTTGGAGCTTATTCTTATTGTGTTTTTGGTGCCAGTGTAGGCTGTCGAAACATTTACGACAATGCAATAACATTTGTGCATCCCCAGCTGCAGTTACCTGCATTCTTAATGTTATCTCTTAGTGAAAGTAAGCGAATGATTTGGGCTGAATGCTATTCTTTTAAGTACAGCTAGTTCCAAAAAAAACTTACCACCTAAGCCGCAACCCGCATAACAGGCAGTGAATTTCCTCCGAGCGAGCCTTAAGAAGTGAGAGAGAGAGAGGAAAAACATGGCGGAGATGGTCTGCTTGAGAAATAACTCCGCCTGCAGAGTTAAAATGGATGTATTTTCTTTGCTAATATTGCAAAGATTTATTAGTATCCTGAGTTTGGTGGCATTGGCCTAGCAGAATAGTATCATAACAATACGGATGTCGTAATGCAAGAATTCAGTTATTATAAAATGGTTATAACGATTCAGTATATATTCTAGCATTGCTTCTCGCACAGAGGGAAACGTCGCACACGAGGTCCCGTTATTCCGAGGCAAACCCCCTTCCCCTCATAAAATTTGAGTCTGAGGGCGAAAGGCACGAGCAAGTCGAAGGAAATTTTCGCAAAATCTGCCTCTGAGCCGCTCTGAGCTTATGTTTAGGAATGAGATGGGAGAAAGAAAATTTCCGCGCAGTTTGAATCGGTGTCGGACCAAAAATATATAGACCTCGAATTTGACGCCTTCGCTTGCAAAACTCTGCGGTTATAATTGGTGGTATTATATAATACGAGTAAAAGTTGCTTGCATACTGCAAGCTAATTGGTGAAAATTTACAATAAGTTTCCCTTATGGGTATCATTCTCAAAGCTTATCCAGCAAAAATCTTAAAAATTGCCGCACTGCTTTTCGAAGGTGAGAATTTTTCATCCATCTGGCATCGAACTCACGGTCATATGTAACCTTTCTTCCACTGGTACTATAGAAAACTACTTCAAACGCAAAGGCTGTGATTTTGAATAGTCTCCTGCATTGAGAAAGGCCTCAAAACAATTTTTTAAAATTTGCGTAAATGACCGCCTGGCGTCGAACACAGGACCCATTTGTGAGAGACAATGGCATACGAATAATAGATAAGCGCCACTCTGACGTGTTTCAAAGTTTCAATTCAGTATCTTATCGAGAAGGTCATAAAATAAGATTCAGTTATTCCCGTTTGAAATTCATGGTAGAATCGGATGACACTCTTCCATCGAACCAAGGACCACTGCAGAAACGGCGAATAACATGAAAGAATGTTCTTAAACGCCTCTGTCACCATTCCGGGTTTTATCTTTCCAGCTTATCGGGAAGGATTTTAAAAATATCATCCAAGATTTCACCAATGCATTTCTTACGGAAGCATTTCGAACCCACCCGGCGTCGAACACGCGGTCATTTGCTAACATTTCTTCATTTGATACTATGGAAGACCATCTCATCTGCAAACACCGTAATTTTGATTGCTCTATCACATCGAGAACGGTCTCAAAACAGATTGCAAATCTTCGCGCTAATGACCGCCTAGCGTCGAACTCAGGACCCTTCTGTTAGAGAAAATAGCGAATTAATATTAGGTAAGTGCCATTATGACGTTTTCCAAAGTTTCGATTCAATATCTTATCGGGAAGGTCCTAAAATAAGATTCCATTTTCCCCGTTTGAAATGCATGGTGGAATCGGAATGACCCACTTGCATCGAACCAAGGACCACTAGACGAACTGTGAAATTCATGAAAGAATGTGTTCAAACGCTTCCGTCGCCATACGGAGTTTGATCTTTCCAGCATATCGGGAAGGAATTGAAAAAAAATGACAAAAATAGCAGCAATGCATTTCTTATGGAAGAATTTCGGACCCACCTGGAGTCGAAGTCACGGTAATTTGGCAACATTTCTACCATAAGAACCATAGAAGACTACCTCAGCTTCAACCTCCGAGATTTTGGTTCCTCTATGTTACCGATAAGTGCCTCAAAATAATTTTTTAAAATCCACGCAATGCATTCTTATGGGAAAATTGCGATTTTTGGGACATTCTAGTATCGAACCCATGACACCATTCTAGCATCGATGTCTGCATTATTCTGGCATCTAGAGTGTGGGGCCAGTATGTCGAAAAAATCTGACTTCGACAGCGCTCGTGGAACATGGTCAGAATTCGTATCCCCTATAAATATCTATTATATATAGCTAACTCTCCGGATATACCTATATAGATACGAGTAAAAGTTGCTTGCATACTGCAAGCTAATTGGTGAAAATTTACAATAAGTTTCCCTTACGGGTGTCATCTTCGAAGCTTATCTAGCAAAATTCTTAAAAATTGCCGCAATGCATTTCGAACGTGAGAATTATTCATCCTTCTGGCATCGAACTCACAGTCATATGTAACTTTTCTTCCACTGGTTCTATAGAAAATTACTTCAAACGCAAAGGCTGTGATTTTGAATAGTCTCCTGCATAGAGAAGGCCTCAAAACAATTTAAAAAAAAATTTTAGTAAATGACCGCCTGGCGTCGAACACAGGACCCGATTGTGAGAGACAATGGCATACGAATCTTAGAGAAGCGCCACTCTAACGTGTTTCAAAGTTTCAATTCAGTATCTTATGAGGAAGGTCCTAAAATATAATTCCGTTATTCCCGTTTGAAATGCATGGTGGAATCAGAATGACCCTCTTGCATCGAACCAAGGACCACTAGACGAACGGTGAAATTCCTGAAGGAATGTTTTCAAACGCCTCCGTCGCCACACCGGGTTTTATCTTTCCAGCTTATCGAGAAGGCATGGAAAAAAAATTTCAAAAATTACAGCAATGCATTTCTTACGGAAGCATTTCGAACCCACCTGGCGTCGAACACACGGTCATTTGCTAATATTTCTTCCTTTGGTACCATGGAAGACCATCACATCTGCAAACACCGTAATTTTGATTGCTCTATCGCATCGAGAACGGCCTCAAAACAGATTGCAAAAATTCGCGTAAAAGACCGCCTAGCGTCGAACTCAGGACCCTTCTGTGAGAGTGAATAGCAAATTAATATTAGATGAGTGCCTTTCTCACTAATTCCAAAGTTTCGATTCAATATCTTATCGGGAACGTCCTAAAATAAGATTCCGTTTTCCCCGTTTGAAATGCATGGTGGAATCGGAATGACCCTTTTGCATCGAACCAAGAACCACTGGACGGACGGTGAAATTCATGAAAGAATGTTTTTAAACGCGTCTGTCGCCACACCGGGTTTTATCTTTCCAGCTTATCGGGAAGGCACTGAAAAAAATTTTCAAAAATTGCAGCAATGCATTTCTTATGGAAGAATTTTGCACCCACCTGGCGTCGAACTCACGGTCATTTCGTAACATTTCTTCCATTCGTATTATAGAAGACTACCTCAACTTCAACCTTCGAGATTTTGATTACTCTATCCTAACGATAAGGGCCTCAAAATAATTTTCAAAAATCCGCGCAATGCATTCTTACGGGAAAATTGCGATTTTTGGGACATTCTGGTATCGAACCCATGATAGCTAGCGTCGATGTCTGAATTATTCTGGCATCTAGAGTGTAGGGCCAGTACGTCGAAAAAATCTGACGTCGACGGAGCTTGTGGAACATGGTCAGAATTCGTATCCCCTATATCTATATATATATATATATATATCTATTATATATAGCTAACTCTCCGGATATACCTATATATATATATACCTATATATTTATAGGGGATACGAATTCTGACCATGTTCCACAAGCGCCATCGACTTCAGATTTTTTCGACGTACTGGCCCTACACTCTAGATGCCAGAATAATGCAGACATCGACACTAGCTATCATGAGTTCGATGCCAGAAATTCCCAAAAATCGCAATTTTCCCATAAGAATGCATTGCGCGGATTTTTGAAAATTATTTTGAGGCACTTATCGTTAAGATAGAGTAACCAAAATTTCGGAGGTTGAAGTTGAGGTAGTCTTCTATGCTTCTCATGGAAAAAATGTAGCCAAATGACAGTGAGTTCGACGCCAGGTGGATGCAAAATTCTTCCATAAGAAATGCATTGCGGAAATCTTTGACGATTTTTTAAAAATGGCTTCCCGATAAGCTGGAAAGATAAAACCCGGAATGGTTACAGAGGCGTGGGACCTTCCCGATAAGATATTGAATCGAAACTTTGGAACAAGTAAGGATGGCACTTATCTAATATTATTTTGCTGTCTTCTCTCACGATCGGGTTCTAAGTTCGTCGCCAGGCGGTCTTTGGCGCGAAGTTTTAAATTTGAACAGAGGCAGTACTTGGTATGATACTGTATTCAACGGATAGCTTGCAGTATGCAAGCAACTTTTACTCGTATATATATATATATATATATATATATATATATATATATATAGGTATATCCGGAGAGTTAGCTATATATAATAGATATATATATTTATAGGGGATACGAATTCTGACCATGTTCCACAAGCGCCATCGACGTCAGATTTTTTCGACGTACTGGCCCTACACTCTAGACGCCAGAATAATGCAGACTTCGACGCTAGCTATCATGGGTTCGATGCCAGAAATTCCCAAAAATCGCAATTTTCCCATAAGAATGCATTGCGCGGATTTTTGAAAATTATTTTGAGGCACTTATCGTTAAGATAGAGTAACCAAAATTTCGGAGGTTGAAGTTGAGGTAGTCTTCTATGCTTCTCATGGAAAAAATGTAGCCAAATGACAGTGAGTTCGACGCCAGGTGGATGCAAAATTCTTCCATAAGAAATGCATTGCGGAAATCTTTTTAAATGCCTCCCGATAAGCTGGAAAGATAAGACCCGGAATGGTGACAGAGGCGTGGGACCTTCCCGATAAGATATTGAATCGAACCTTTGGAACAAGTAAGGATGGCACTTATCTAATATTATTTTGCTGTCTTCTCTCACGATCGGGTTCTTAGTTCGTCGCCAGGCGGTCTTTGGCGCGAAGTTTTAAATTTGAACTGAGGCAGTACTTGGTATGATACTGTATTCAACGGATAGCTTGCAGTATGCAAGCAACTTTTACTCGTAGGTATATATAGCTAACTCTCCGGATATACCTATATATATATAGCTATATATAATAGATATACCTATATATTTATAGGGGATACGAATTCTGACCATGTTCCACAAGCGCCATCGACGTCAGATTTTTTCGACGTACTGGCCCTACACTCTAGATGCCAGAATAATGCAGACATAGATGCTAGGTGTCATGGGTTCGATACTAGAATTTCCCAAAAATCGCAATTTTCCCATAAGAATGCATTGCGTGGATTTTAAAAAATTATTTTGAGGCACTTATCGGTAACATAGAGGAACCAAAATCTCGGAGGTTGAAGCTGAGGTAGTCTTCTATGGTTCTTATGGTAGAAATGTTGCCAAATGACCATGACTTCGACTCCAGGTGGGTCCGAAATTCTTCCATAAGAAATGCATTGCTGCAATTTTTGATAATTTTTTTTAATGCCTTCCCGATAACCTGGAAAGATCAAACTCCGTGTGCCGACGGAGGCGTTTGAAAACATTCTTTCTTGAATTTCACAGTTCGTCTAGTGGTCCTTGGTTCGATGTAAGAGGGTCATTCCGATTCCACCATGCATTTCAAACGGGGAAAACGGAATCTTATTTTAGGACGTTCCCGATAAGATATTGAATCGAAACTTTGGAATAAGTCATGATAGCACTTACCTAATATTAATTCGCTATTTTCTCTCACAGAAGGGTCCTGAGTTCGACGCTAGGCGGTCATTTGCGCGAATTTTTGCAATCTCTTTTGAGACCGTTCTCGATGCGATAGAACAATCAAAATTACGGTGTTTGCAGATGAGATGGTCTTCCATAGTATCAAAGGAAGAAATGTTAGCAAATGACCGTGTGTTCGACGCCAGGTGGGTTCGAAATGCTTCCGTAAGAAATGCATTGGTGAAATCTTGGATGATTTTTTTTTAATCCTTCCCGATAAGCTGGAAAGATAAAACCCGGAATGGTGACAGAGGCGTTTGAGAACATTCTTTCATGTTATTCGCCGTTTCTACAGTGGTCCTTGGTTCGATGCAAGAGTGTCATTCCGATTCTACCATGTATTTCAAACGGGAATAACGGAATCTTATTTTATTACCTTCCCGATAAGATACTGAATTGAAACTTTGAAACACGTCAGAGTGGCGCTTATCTATTATTCGTATGCCATTGTCTCTCACAAATGGGTCCTGTGTTCGACGCCAGGCGGTCATTTACGCAAATTTTAAAAAATTGTTTTGAGGCCTTTCTCAATGCAGGAGACTATTCAAAATCACAGGGTTTGCGTTTCAAGTACTTTTCTATAGAACCAGTGGAAGAAAGGTTGCATATGACCGTGAGTTCGATGCCACATGGATGAAAATTTCTCACGTAAGAAATGTATTGCGGCAATTTTTAAGAATTTTTCTGGATAAGCTTCGAAGATGACACCCGTAAGGGGAACTCATTGTTAAATTTGTACCAATTAGCTTGCAGTATGCAAGCAACTTTTACTCGTATATATATATAGGTATATCCGGAGAGTTAGCTATATATAATAGATAATACTAGCTAATATTATGCATCGTTCAAGAGAGCAGTTATTAGCCTTTAAAATTATATACCAAAGGAGTCTATATCTATCACCAGTTTTATCACAGCCTGTGTGATTGCAATCTACACAAGTAAAGTAAGGCACACTCATGGCCATTTCTAGGCTATAACATTAATATGCTACATTAAAAAACAATAAGTAAATATATAGTATGAAGTCTTGAGGCATTCTCTGCGTATTTTAGATACATTTTGTTTCATTTGATAAGCATCGAAATTAAAATTCGATCGGTAAAAAATCAGTAAATTTTATCATCTATGCAGTTGGAATTTTTACTATACCGTCCAAATCAATTGAGAGAAAATGTGGTAGAATCGATTTTCCTGAATGAATAAAGATGACGGATACGAGACTACCATCTTTCACATTAATTTTGAATTAATTAATTAATTTTTTCGGTTTCATTGAAGTGTGAATCGAATAAACTTGATTACTTCTGTGGATTCCTTTTGAAATGTTTGTAGTCACAAACCATTACGTTCTTAAACATTCTTCTCGCTATATTTATCACCTTTAAAAGTTCTAAAATACACAAAAAGATAGTGCGAATGAGGTTTGGTCATAATGCTCATTGAATGCTACTGTTAGCTATGAATGTAAAATTTTCAATTAATTTTGAATGTATAAAAAACTACCTACATTATTTATATTTCAATTGTTTATTATAATGTTTACAATTATTATAATGTCGAAAACGTTAAAAATACGCAAAATAATAGGGACTTGGTGAAATAGTTTTTCCCAGGGCCTTTTTACCTGTAATTCCAACCCTGTAATATCACATGGGGAAGCGCATATGAGGCTCATGTTGAAATTTTGCTCCCCTCGGTTGATGGCTGGCCCTGCGTAACTCTCATATTTTTCGACAGAATTTTAATGATTGAGATGAATGGGTGGTGGTTTGGTATGGCTAGTCTATCTACATATTTATCGCTTGGTGATATTGAAAATATTCCATCGTATTTAAAATGTATTATGTATATATTGGCTATATGAAACTTTTTATCTCTCCACATTCCATGACAAATTTGAAAAACAAGATACAAGTGTGATTGGAAGAAGTGAATAAAGCAATGAATTCACCAGTATTTCAAGAGGGGGACTGTTTTAATAGAGATAGGGAAGTGAGAAGTGACGGCAACAGTAATACATACACTCACATGACTTTAACAACCGAAAGTGTAAGAGGTATGTTAATTCCAGATTTTTGGATGAATCACAATAGGTAGGCGCATTTTTTGCTTTCCTAGTCGACCAATTGTTTACTTTGAGTAGGAGGAACGACCTCTTTTAAAAGTATAACCCACTCGCTCACCTTCTCAATTTTCTCATCCAACATATATTTTTTCCGTTTATGACTGCCTCCAGAGAAACTACTCATTTATCCAATTTAAGTAATATTTTAGTCAAAAATGATTAACATTCAAATATACAAGATATAACGTCGATGGCTCATCATACTTTCAGAAATTTCCTTCTCATGCATCAGTTTATTCCCAGGATCTCCGAAATTGTATACTATATCGATGTTCAATGTTTTATAGCAACCTTCTCTTAATTCTATAAGAAAGTTCGAGTAGTTCACTAAGCCAGTAACTAAACCATCTTCTTATCAGCAATTTATATTTTTATTTCTGAAATCGCAGGACATCCTTTTCTTTACTCAGAAATATGATTAAATGTAGAATATTATCTATTCAATGAGTGAAATATAAACAATAAAAATCATTTGATATCAGGTTTAGATATAAAGAAAATTTGCAACATACGAAACCGGGAAGTAATATGATGCAAAATTATTCAAACATACCACATGATAAAACCGTGACGCAAACTTTCATATTCGGCAATGGCATGTTTCTTTGGCTGTCGTTCTGCTCCCGCAAGATGCAATGTGGCTTGCTTATTCAACTGTTATGGTTGCGTACGACGTCGAAGTTTTCGTTCATGGAGACTGTAATGTTAATTGCGAATCATTTTATGCCCGAGAATAGATGCATTATCCGATTTAAAAATTTGTTTACACTCGTCACTAAGTAAACAAATTGAATCTGTATATAGCAACCCGGGCCTTTTTTCGTCCAGTACAAAATGGGATGATTAAAATTTTATTTCAATTTGTTTAACAAATGGTGCATTTTTGATTTGTCTGACTATTTTTCGCAGGAACCTGACAACTTTTGCCATCAAACGGTCATTCATTTATTTATATTGATGGAGTAATAAGGGAGAAAAGTCCCGATCACCAAAAAAGCATGTTTTAAAATAATATATAGATAGATAGATAGATAGATTGACGAGGAGCTTGATTTATATAAATTGACGATAGGCACATTACTTATTTTTTCGTTTTTGTTGTTGAATTAGTTATTTAGAATAAGCTAATACAGTTTATGCCATTCACTTTAAAAGCAGAATATAGCGATACTAATTCAGATATGATGCACCCAAACATTTTCAACTTTATGTTATCGTTCAGATTTTCCGAAGGTCCTATTTCAACTAGAATGATCTTCCTTGCATTACCATTAAAAAATTAACATCTTCGCAAAATTCGTAGAGAATTATGATGTGCCTAGGATGAAGGATGTTGCTACGAAGGTCCTTGGAGTGAATGTTGGAATAATGGATTATATATAGAACCAAGAATATTTTAACAGCTAAGGTATGAATTATGAGAATTAGAGGAATATTCTTATGTAAGTCTGATTACCATCCGTTGGTTTCTATTTTTAGCGTATTCTTCCATGACTCATATTACCCATCATTCATAATTATTGACGGTGATTTTTCTTTTAATCATTATACACCATTCAAACAATTCGGGTTATATAGTTTACTTGAGGCATTCAGAAACCGAAGTAGCGATCATTAATCATTAGTCTCACTTTCACCTAGCGCATAGTTCTGAAAATCATTTCAGTAAAACAATAGAAATCGTGTTGTGGGTGTTTTCACACCCCCTGACATACGTCATACGGCGGCTCGCGGGGTATTAATGTAAATGTAAATAAACCAGATGTTAACGTGTAAACCTACAATATGCAAGTATACAAAAACCTGGTATTTATCTGCAATATGCAAATCAGTCTTAAGGTTCTGATTTGCCATACTAACTGTTGTTTCTTAACCATCTGGATTCCTTGCAAGAAGTCCTGAAAGGTCGTCTACCTCAAAAATAGAGTTGAATATCTTCATTCCCTAAGGGAATACCCGCGGCGAAGATTACAAATCGCGGAATCACCATTTCCCACCTTACTTGTGATCGGTCGCCGCCACCATACCCTAACCTTAGATACCTGCTCAGCAGGGGTGCGGTCGGTAATCCTCGTTAGCGCTTTCAAATTCGCTACCCCGGATACATACGACCATCCACAATATGCCGAAAAGGGGGTTTTCTTTCTCAGAGCGGAGTTCACCTTCACCCATCGGCCGTTTTATGGTTCCTTTGAGAAAATAGACAATACCTTTCGATGGACGAAACAAAAGAAAAAGAAACAACAAAGGAATGAATAGGGGATACTCCTAGGGCCAGGGTGGAGGTCCTCCGCTCTCTCTGAAAGACTCAGTAAAACTTCAGACGCGAATTTGTCAGAAACAGCCAAATCTCATCTCAAAATCATAATGCTTCATCTGATACTGTCATCACGAATGCCTGATGGAAGT